>OU744336.1:89124948-90324948 GCA_916610165.2 Gymnosoma rotundatum
AGAATTTATAGTGGTGAAAATGCATCAACACATTTTTTTAAAAGTTTAGTCGAGGACGCATTATATATTTATAGTAACTATTTGAGTGTAGTAATACCAATGAAACCTTTAACGTTTGAACAACAAAAAGACAAGATGAAGATATGAATTGTCATATATGCGGTGAAATCATATCTATTGGAGATAAAGTAACTGACCATTGTCATTTAACAGGTGATTATAGAGGTCCTGCACATAATATATGTAACTTAGAGTATCAAATTGGAAATTTTATCCCTATATTTTTTCACAACCTTTCGGCATATGATTGTCATTTATTTATAAGAGAACTTTCATCAGTAGCAGGTGATATAAAAAATCATTCCTTTAAATAAGGAATTATATGTAT
Source organism: Gymnosoma rotundatum (assembly GCA_916610165.2). Lineage (NCBI taxonomy): Eukaryota > Metazoa > Arthropoda > Insecta > Diptera > Tachinidae > Gymnosoma > Gymnosoma rotundatum. The sequence continues at coordinate 89,125,337 of OU744336.1, forward strand.
CCGTATCGAAGAGAATTAGGGTGAGTGAAAAAGATACTATTGAGCTACGTTTTCTCGATTCATATCGTTTTATGGCATCAAGTTTAGATCAACTTGCAGGTTTCTTGTCTGATGATGATTTGAAAACTGTAAAATCGGTTTGTTTAAATGATAATGAATTCGATTTAATGAAACGTAAAGGTGTCTTTCCCTATGATTATTTGGATTCAAAGAATCGTCTCATGGAAACACAATTACCACCTCGTTCTCTCTTCTTTAATAAACTAACTGATGAAGCGTGTAGTGAAGATAATTATAAACATGCTGAAAAGGTATGGAATACATTTAGATGTACGACTCTCTTGGACTATTTACTATTATACTTGAAAGTAGATGTTTTATTACTATGTGATGTTTTTGAAAATTTCCGTAAAGTTTGCATAAACATTTATAATTTAGATCCATGTCAATATTATACTGTTCCTGGATTATCTTGGGATGCAATGTTGAAAAAAACAAAAATAGAGTTAGAACTATTAACTGACATTAACATGTATAATTTTGTTACACGTGGTATTAGGGGAGGAATTGTTCAATGTTGTAAACGACATTCTGTAGCTAACAATAAATATGTAAGTGATTATGATTCTACTAAAGAATCGAATTATCTTATTTATTTAGATGTAAACAATTTATACGGTTATGCCATGTCACAGTACCTTCCTTATAAAAATTTTGAATGGGTTGAAAACATTGAAAATTTTAATTTTAATGCTGTGGAAGATGATTCACCATTAGGGTATATATTGGAAGTGGATTTAGAATATCCATCCACCATACACGATCATCACAATGATTTCCCATTTTGTGCAGAAAATAAAAAAAATGAACATATGAAACAGTCTAAATTAATAACGGATTTAAATAATAAAACAAAATATGTAATACACTATAGAAATCTTAAACAATGTATTAAACATGGTCTTATTCTAAAGAAAATTCATAGAATTCTTAAATTCAATCAGTCGGATTGGTTGAAAAGGTATATTGATTTAAATAATGATCATAGAACCAATGCCGAAAATGAATTTGAAAAAAATTTTTTTAAACTTTTAAATAATGCGGTATACGGTAAAACAATGGAAAATGTAGATAAGAGAAAAGATGTTAAAATAGTTTGTTCATGGGAGAGTAGAGGTAAGAGGTTGGGAGCTAGAGCTCTTATAGCTAAGCCAAATTTCCATAGTTTACTTAAGATTCAAGAAGAAATGATTGTAATTGAAATGAGTCGAGTGCGAACGGAATATAATAAACCAATTTATATTGGGTTTTCTGTTCTAGAATTATCTAAGTTGAAAATGTATAATTTTCATTATGAATACATGAAACCTAAATATCAGGAAAATATTTATCTAAATTATATGGATACTGATTCCTTTGTTTACGATATTAAGACATATGATCTATATAAGGATATTCTAGATGATATCATCTTACAGTTTGATACGTCTGCTTATCCGAAAGATAATGTTTTTAATATACCCTTGTTAAACAAAAAGGTTTTAGGAATGATGAAGGATGAATGTAATGGTAAAATAATTAAAGAGTTCATTGGTTTACGCGCTAAAATGTATTCAATTAAAATTGATGAAGAGGAAAAAGAAATTAAAAAAATTAAAGGAGTTAAAAAATGCGTAACCAATAGACTAACGATTAATGACTTTAGAAAATGTTTATTTGAAAAAAAAATGTACTATGATTCTATGTATGTATTTAGATCAAAGATTCATGAAATATATACTCAACACATTAGTAAATTAGCATTAAGTTATTTAGATGATAAGCGATTTATTAGAGATAATAGTATTAATACATATGCATGGGGACATTATGCAATAAATAGTCAACAACCATCATCATCATCATCATCATATCCCAATGAAAATGTATTAACATCATCTTCAAGTGATAATATTGTACAATAGTATTAAGTGATTTTAGATTATAAATGAATATATATAAACAATAAATAAATAAATAAAGAATATCAATAAAATATTTTAGTTTGTTTTTATTTTAAACTATAGTTATCTATTGAATAGGAATTTTAAACACAAGTAACCACAATTTGTTTTTGTGTGAATAAAATTTAATCGTGCTTGTTCTTAACCTTACTCAACTAAGTTGATATAAAATTTAATCGCTTAGAAATAAAAAAATCAAAACAAAACTTTTTTATATATTATTTTTTTTTTTTTTTTTTTTTTTTTTTTTTTTGGAGAATTTTATAATATAATAAAAATAAGTCTCATATTGAAGTATTTATAATATTATTGAAGTTCATCTTTATTGATCCAAGAATTATGTTGATTGGAAAATCCCAACCATTTTACGTACGCCTGATGCCCCTTAGTTTTAATAACTTTTTCAATCAAGTATGTATTTGGAAAATGTGTCTTTAATAGTTCATGTTCATAGAATCCACCAACAATCGGATTCCTTTGATAGTCTTCTAATAAATAAGTAATGGGATTTGTGTTCTGTAAAGTACGAATTTTAAAAATTTCAGTTGTCCAGTTTGGAGTATATCCTTTTGCAAAAATATGTTTGTATTTGCTGATTCGAACGTGATCTCCAACTTTTAGTTTACCAAATTTATATATTTTGGGATAATTATAGGCTTGTTTTAATATAGAACTTTCATTTTTTATGTTAACAGCATTTGGCTTCATTCCAATTGTTCTATGTTTTTTATTATTATATTCATTAATTAAATCCCTCAATATATGTATCCATTGATAATTTCCTTGTAGACTAAACTTTTTCCACATCATTCCTTTTAGAGTTCTATTAAATCGTTCTACAATAGACGCTTTCATGATACTATATGTTGAATAGTGATTGATATTATGTTTTTTCATCAGGTTTTGAAATATTTTATTATAGAACTCTTTACCATTATCAGTTTGTAAGTTTTTCGGAATTCTCTTTAACGAAAAAATAGATTTCATAGCATTGGTAATATCTTCACTACCTTTCGATTTTACGGGTACAGCCCAAGCAAACTTTGAAAATGTATCTATAACTGTTAAAATAAATCTATAGCCTTTGTTATATTTTGAGTAAGCACCCATTTCAACAAGATCTGCTTGCCAAAGATCATCAATTCCCTTGTGTACCACTCGACGTCGAATGAAATTTCTGCGTGCTTGTTTATGAAGCTCCTGAACCACTTCTTGTCGCTCCATTTCTAACATCTATCTTAGATTACATCAATTTAAATGCTGTTGACGTAGGATTTAAATCAAAACGATTTATATTTCAATGTTTAAATGTTTTGTAATGAGCTTAAGATGTTCTTCAACTGAATCAATTTTATAATTAAATAATGATCTCATTTCTTTTAGTGATTGATCGAGATTATTTTGTAAGATACTTTGATCGTGTATTAGTTTACTTAAACTTGTTTCTAAATTTACAAATTTTTCTGTACACAACACGTTTTGTTGTTGTATTATTTCGTTAAAACGATTCTCCGTTTCCTTAATTCTCTCCATACACATTGCATCCAGTTGTTTCTTTATTTCATTAAAATAACTTTTCATAAAAATTTTGTTCACAGCATCATTTTCCAATACAGGATTAGCAATATTTTTTATTCTCCGCAAGTTAAAGTTGAAATTACGATCACTATCTAAATGAATCTTGAAATGTGGATTTTGATATCTTGCAGATTGTTCAATATAATGTCCAAACTTATCGATAGGCATTTTATGAATAATAATTGTTAAATATTTTTAAGTCTATTTATATAATAATCTTTGCTTCTCTCAATTCCTCAATAATTGATACAATTTCATTATTATGATTTGAGTGACCAGCTGTTGTGGATGAAATCAATAGACGCAATCTATCAACCAATTCGTTAGGATCATCCCAATAAACATAATTGGTCTTTTTTCTATTCAACTTCATTAAACCTTTTCCCTTATGAATTTTCTGTTGTTTAAATAGGTTTTTAATAATCTTTGTATATTTAGTTGAACGATTTCCTTTAATTTGACCATTTATGCTGTTATTTCGCTTATAAACATTAGTCATCTCCAATATTTGTTTATAATTATTTAAATCTGTTTTATTATAACTGATTGGTTCTTTATAGACTAACAATTGATATAAACCTGATGTGAAGGGCCATTTTGAATTACCTACAGTAATATTGGTTGAATTGAAAGTAATGGGTTCATTACCCAGTCTCCATATTTGATTTTTTTTATCTTTACGAGGTCCATAGGTTTTGTCATATATATTTAAATCAACTTTCGATAAATCATATTGAATACTTTGATCGGGTTGTATTGCAATGGTGTTTTCATCATCATCATCAACATTATCAACACTATTATTATCATTATTATCAACATTATCATCATCATAGTCATCAACATTATTTTCATCATCATCAAATGATTTAAACGTGTTTGAACTTTTTTCGATTTTCTTGTTATCAAAGCTTGGAGAAAACGTATTATAATCAAGCTTACTCTTTTTATATGGGGTACTGAAGGCAACTTTATTATTCTCAAGATCATGTTTAAAAGAGTTATCCGGATACTTTTCATGTTTTATAGTATTATTATTATTATTATTATTAGTTGATTGGAATTGAACTATTTCTTTTAATGGTTTTGATATTGGTTTAAATGTTTTTTCTAACATCTCATCATTTGCGATTTCTCCAAGCAAAATATTTTTATATTTCTTTTTCAAAATATTTCGAGTTTTAATAAGATTATTAACTAGATTTGTATTCATATTGATATATTGAAATAGAAACAAATCAAACAGATCAGTTTAACAGTTAGCAATTTAATAGCTAGCGTCAGATTATAGTTGAGAAGTTATTAGTTTAATAATAAATCTTGTACTGATTTTAAAATATCTGTAATATTTCTTTTATAGATTTATAAATATATCGAAACCTTTTCTATATCGACCATTATTCATAGAATCATCTTTGTTAATAACTAGAAAACCATATTTTTCTTTCCAACACTCGGTACATAACTTATAAAATGTTTTTAAAGTCATATCAGAACCAACATGATCATTGTAAATATGCTTAATATTCATTACATCCTGTTTAAAAATTATAATCATATTTGCATTATCGCGAATCAAGTGTTTTGGTATACGTGTATAAGTTTGACATAAATAAAAACTATCAATGTCTTTATGGCGGCCCATACAGAAGTAAGAACGTACATGATTTTGTTTCTCACAAGCTATATCATCGAATATAAATATTGAATTCGGTTTAACTTCGTCTGGGGATAGAACATCATCATTATTAGAAAATGATGAAAAATTTATCTCCTTAATGGGTTTAATTAGACTTTCTAAGTACTTATATTTCGGTTGTTGTGTTGACTTTGAATATAAGTAAATATTTTTAAATTTCAATCCATGAGGACTTTCAATAAGACTGATCATAACATTTGTTTTTCCGCAATTTGATGGACCCACAATAAGAGCTCGAATAGAATTCGGTAGTAATGAACTATGACGAATTTTATTTGATGACGAATCGAACTTTGATTCGATATTCTTTACATCAATCCTTTTATGTTGTTTAAAAAAACGCATTCTGAAATCTAATGATAACATAATATATAAACCAGTCTCTTTTATTTGTTTTCAATCAATTTAATTTCAATCTTAAATCGATAAAGTATTAATAGATATGACTATCATTTATAAAAAGTTATTCAGTCGCCATCCATCCTTCATTGGTAAAGGTTTTCTAAATAAAATAATTAATAAACTACCCATTGAACTTCATCTACCCGGCTATCAATTTTGCGGACCTGGTACAAAATTAAAGAAACGTTTAGCTAGAGGTGATCAAGGAATCAATCCATTGGATACTGCTTGCAGAGAGCACGATGTAGCATACTCAAACAATAAAGATTTAGAGAAAAGACATATTGCTGATAGAATTTTAACGGAAAAGGCTTGGCAAAGGGTCAAAGCAAGCGATAGTAGTTTGGGTGAAAAATCAAACGCTTGGTTTGTTGCTACTGCAATGAAAGCAAAAACAAAATTCGGTATGGGTAACGTTATTAGTAAAACTAAAAAGTCGTCTCCAGTAAATACCCACAAACTATTTACACATGCATTGAAAAGTGCAAGAAAGAATATAAAGAAAAGTGAAAACTTGAAAGATGCTATAAAGATTTCACGAAAAGTTGTAAACAATATTTTCAAGGGGAAGAAAAAATCGTTAATAAAAACACCTCGAATAATACCGCTACCAAAATCTGGAGGTTTTCTTCCACTTGCCCCTATATTTGCTGCACTGGGTGCACTTGGTGGTTTAGCTGGTGGTGTATCTGGTATTACAAAAGCAATCAATGCAGTTAAAAATGGAAAGGAACAGCTGACTGAAGCAAAACGACACAATAATACAATGGAAGCCATTGCGATGGGAAAAGGCATGTTCTTAAAACCATATAAAAAAGGTTTTGGATTATATTTAAAGCCTTATCAACAAAATTTTTAATGAAGCTACCTAAAAGAGCCCTTTCTGATGTAGACTTGAGAAAATATGCAAAAACATATTCCAAATTTTAGAGGTGTGTTTATGTGCAACACTCTTCCAAGTACATCATTTAAAAAAGAATGTGGAATAATTAATCTGGATACTTCAAAGGGATCGGGCACACATTGGGTAGCGTACTGGAAAAACAACAATCAAATTGAATATTTTGATAGCTTTGGTAACTTGCAACCACCGAAACAATTAATAAAATATTTAGGAAAAAACATAAGTTATAATTATGATAGATATCAAAATTTTAATACAATAAATTGCGGTCATTTATGTTTAAAGTTTTTGTTTTCGAAACTAAACTAAAAAGAAACTATAATTGTTTTAATAAAATACATTGATTAAGAATTTGTTTTATTTATAAATAAACATATTATTTCATTTATTAAAAAAAAAATTTAAAATAAATATAATTAAATAAGTTTTCTAATTTCGCTTGTTAGAGGTGAGTATTCGATTAAACGATCATGAATAACTAAACAGTATGCTGATGTATTATCTGGAATTAGTTTGTTTGCTTCAGTATCAAATTCAATTCGTACATCAATAGGTCCTATTTTAACAGCCTCATTTTGATGTGAAACATCAACAACAATAAGCGGTGCATAAGTCTTATATTCATCAACATTTAATAATGGTTCAGGTTCTCGCATGTAAAAGCTTTGTTGAAATTTTGCATACATATTATATAGAACAGAATACTGACCCATTTCGAAACGATTATTTAAATCATCATATGGATATGACTCTGAGTTTAGATAAACTTTTAAATTAGAGATATTGCAATGATCAAATATATTTCCTTCTTCTTTAATTTTCTGTTTTTGTAAACCAATTATAAGAAATCGTGGTCTTTCGTTTTGTGGAGAAAGCTTTACATTCCATAAAACCTTTGTACTCTTGGGCAAAACAGGATTTACATGACAGTCCCAACTTCTAAACGCAATTGGTATAGAATGTTTGCTGTTGATTATCTTAAACATTTCCAATTTTGCAAAGTCCGATAGTTGAATGTGTGGCATTTTCCATGTTATATCCAGAATTGTTAATTTCAACTGATCAGTTGCATTTGTAGAATAATATGATCTCTCATCGGATGTAGAACGTTGAAGGATAAGCTCATGTTTCGAATTTAATAGTATTTTGTTATAATCTTCAGCAAAACCCAGCAACATTTTCAGAGGTATGCAACAACTAAAATGACCTTTTACTAAAGCGTAAGTTTCAGTAAGAGACCAACCAGCGTTTTTTAATACATCACTTTCAGCCTTATTCAACGATACGAAATTTTTCATGGTGGATGAAATTCCAAGTTTACGTGTACGATCAACTTCAAAACCATTAATTTCGTAACGAATTTCATCAAACAAATATGAAGCAAAGTTGTTTTTTAATTTCACATCTATAGCTGGAACCTCTTTGGTTGCTTCCTTCTTTACTATAAAACCATGAATGTAAATCATACTCTCACTTGGTAAGACGAAGAGATCCTGATTTTGAATTGGTATACGAATCTCATCGTTGTTGTTAAAAGATTTTAGATATGGAGAGTAACTATGATATTCCCTTTTTACAATACTCTCATCATACATAGGTTTTTGAAGAACATTTAGTATTTCATTCATTGTTGAAGATTAAATCCCAACGATTTTAAGTATTCTGTATTAGATGAGGACAACAGTTTTTTATTTTTTATACTTTCTCGAATGTGAGTTGGTGCGGTTGTGAATGGAAATCCTCTCTGCACTATGTTTTTATTGTAAATGATCATTATTCTGGTTTGAAGTGGAGTCTAAGAGTGATTTTTTCTCCTCTAAAATTTATAAGTTCACCGTCTTGATTTAAGATTCTAATCGTTATGTTGTTTATTTGTTGACACTTGACGGGTAAATAAATAACATTTCGAGGTTTTTCGTTTATTTTATATCCTGGAGGAACATCAAGAGGAAATTCATGAATAGTATGATTCGAAGTATTATTAATAAATGAACCGGTTGTTAAGTTGCTTTCAATGCGTATTGTATTAACATTCGTAATATGTGTAGGTAAATCAGATTCAAATAACTTTCTAGTATTCAATGAATTAACATCTACAATCATCACTTCGAAAGATTTATCATTTTTAAGATTTTGATTAGTATTATAATAGTTAGTTGAATTTACTTCTAGTTTTCTTTTACTAAATCCAAGTAACTTTCCTATACTGTTTGGTTGTGAAAAATCTATATCCATAGATGAGGTTATTTCAGTTTTAAGTGTGTTATTATTAGCTTCAATTATTAGGTTAATTGATTCATCGATATCTCTTAAGCTTGAGTTTAGGAAAAAATCAATATCTTCAAGTTCGTATGAACCAACTGGAATAGTAATAACATGATTTCCTATATGAAACAAATTGTTGTAAACATCTACATTGGGTATGGAATTGAATGCTACAAAATCAATAAGTCCACAAACATAATTTGTAGACAGTTCAATTGGAGGAAAATATTCTCCAACCAAAGTTGAAGTGTTTCCGGTTAAAGAGATCGTTATTGACATTACAAGTATTCAGAATGAACTGATGATTGATGTTTATTTTAGTCGATTTAAGTGTTAAATAATAATAATCAAAAATTTCCTTTTTTTTATAATTTTATGTTTTCTTTATTAATATTTGATTTAATAAACTTTCTTAAGAGTATTACATTTTTTTCAGCACATATACAATATTTCCTATGATAAGAACAAACATTTATAGATTTATCATTTTTATATAATGTTTTCAAATTTGGACAATTTAGATCATCTAGGTTATAAAAATTAATTTCATCTTTAAAAATATTTTGAATCCACTTAATTTTTTCTAATCCTTTAACATAATAAATAAAATTGTTGTCTTTAACATGTGTAATATAATAGTTCATAATATTTGATAAGGTTGAATCACCATCTTTCCATTTTAATCCATGATGATGATTATAAAGCCAGTCAATTAAAGCTTTTTCTTTTGTTGTCAACGATGAATATGGAAAAGGTGGTTTAATAATAAATGTTTGAACTTGTGAGTCGTCAATTGAAATACTCAGTTCTTTTACAATGAATTTATTGTTGAGATAAAAACCTTGTACGTCTACAACTAAAATTCTCTCCTCCGACATTGTTTAGTAACCGTTGTTTAAAATGTTTCTATTTGATTAAATGGCGTGAGAAAGTTTTAAAAAGTTTCTGTTGCGGTTTTTCCGTTTTATTTTTTTATAAAGCTTCTATTTAATCAAATGTGAAAGAAATTTTAATGTATGCAGAGTATATATATATATATATATATATATATATGATTTTAATTTTAAAAGGTTTCTGTTTAAAATGTTTCTTCTATTTCATCATCATCATCGTTATCTTCTTCTTCTTCTTCAGTACTGTCATACAAGTTGTTGTAGAATACATATTGCTTCTTCTTTTTAATGATTAGAGTATATAATCCATTCACTTCTTTAACTTTCTTTAAAATGTGTGGATTTGCGTTTAGATAATCCATCTGATTTTTAGTAATAATCAGAAATCGTTTAGGTAAATAAATATGATATTCTTTATTTACAAGACATCTTATACTTTCACCATATTTTGTATCTACTCGTTCTATCTTGTTGATTTCATATGCAGTATTTTCTTCCATATCCTTTAAAGGTAAGTATATAATATTAGGATTTTGAAACAATTTTCTTAAACTTGCTCTCATTATTTTGCTTTTAACTTTTCACCGTAAAACGAATTATCAAACTGATTCTTTGTATTCAATAATTGATACTATAAGGTGTTTTTAGATATTTTAATAACTTCTTATCAATTGCGGTTAAGCATAAATATTAAAAAAGTATACGTATGTATGTATGTAATAATATATATAAACAGCTGGTGTTTTAATCTTATTGTATCCAAGTTTGTGTTATATATATACGTTATTTATAATGAGAGATTTAGTTGAATTAAAAAACTTTGTTAAATATGTATTGGGGTCAATTTTTAAAAACTGGTGATAAATATTGTACTTGTCATGCACAGTGGAAAACTTTTCAAATAATAAATGCAGTAGTTTTGGATATTATAATGCAGGTGTTCCTAACCGCAGAAGGAGGGACAAGAACTCAAATTTTTTCTCTTAATAGAGGACAAGAAATGTCAACAAATATTCCAATATTTCATTTTAGTCACAATCAACATATAAAAATTGAGGTTATCGGTGGTATGATATCACTAGTTGGAACAGTCTATGAGGGTGGTTTTAAAGATATAAATGTACACTCATACAAACCATCGTGCGTTTATAGTGAAATAGAGGCTATTGTTTTCAGAGATACAAATAAACTATATAATAGTAAGACTGATATCCACTCATTGAATAAAAATCAACAAAAACCTCTTCTCCTTCAAAAAATAGTTAATGATAGTAAAGTTAAGAAAGGTGGTGGTAACGTTGGTGGCGACTCAGTTGAATACGACGATTATTAAATTAGTATATAAATATGAGAAACAATTCTTATCATCTCATTTAAAAATATATCGCTAACTTAAGAACACGTCTATTAAAAAGAAAAACTAAAATGAAAAATATTTTTATCATATTTTTTTCATATATCCATATCATACAAGTGTTTTCAGCTTCATTACCTATTGATTTGAGTGAAAATGAACTTAAAAATACAGAATTTGCTATAAAATTACCGAATAATGATACTGTGAGCATACAACTAAATTTCAAACTTTTAAAGTATAGTAATGATTTAAATAAAAACATCGAGTTAACAACAAAAGCAGAAAATAAATCAAACGAAGAACAAGAAGACTCCCCACCGCCTATTAGTCAACCTTTTACTGTTGAACAAGCTATTGAAACATTTAGGCAAGATTTAGTAAAAAAAGAAAAAAATATTGCAGGAATAATTGAAAGTTCGGCTCCATTTTATAGACATTTTCAACTTCAATACAAAGATAATATAAAATTGAGAATCCGTTGTACATATGACAGCAATTACTTGAAACGTCGATTAAATATTTCATGCTTCGAATACCGTCAAGTTGAATACGAGAGAATTTTAAGTAATGGTGAAATTGAGGTGGCTTCTGAGGATGATACAACGTACCGATCGGATGTTACATTAATCAACATTCAAGATTACACACATGATTTGGATATGGAAATAATATAAATTAGCTGATATGATGAAATACATTTACTATTAGTTAGTTAGTATAAACTTTGATGTTAATGTGATAAGAGGTTTTATTTAAAAAAAAAAAAAAAAGTTAAAATAAGAAAATAATGAATAACGAGTTTTATTCGAAAATTTTACATAAATTCATGAAGGAAGAAAAGCTTTTGTGTTATGATCATGAGATTATTTTGAAAAAATTAAAAGCTCAATTCGATGAATATGCATTTTATAAGAAAAGTAAATCAAAATTTGGATATCATTATAACAATTGTGTGTGGTTCAACGATGAAACAACTTGTGGACCTGATACCTGTAAATGTTCCCTTATCGATAACAGTTGGGATCAAGCATTATGTATAATGAATTTTTATTATAATTTAAAAGCATAGACTTTATCAACACGGAAAAACCGCAACAGAAACTTTTTAAAACTTTCTCACACCATTTAATCAAATAGAAACTTTATAAACAACGGACAAACCGCATCAGAAATATTGTTTTAAAATTTTATTGAAAAGAATGATAAGCTGTAAAATTACTTCTCATAATTTTATATAAAAGCCTCCTCCATCTAGTTTTTCTTTAATTACTATTCAAATTAAGTACAAGTCAAGTTAAAAAATGGAAGCACACCTAAAAACAATTTTTAAAAAAAACCAAACAAAAAGCATTCTCCCCATAAAGGAGATGCTTTTTGAATATAAATACAAAATCACCAAAATGGAGCGTGTCCAGACGCCTTATGGAAAAAAAGTTCGTTGTTTGGTGGAAAACACCAAATACATATACCTACCTGGTATATTCAACGAAACGCTAGACGACGATACCATAGAAGAATTTCAGCGTAATACCTACTATCTTACTAAAGATAGAAAAGGTAGCAAAGGTAGTAAAGGTAGCAGCAGCAGCAATGAATATTACGAGCTAAATATACATGCAGCTGCAACAGGTAATTTTTGGTAAATAGTTATTTTATTTATTTTATTATTATTTAATCTAAATATTATTTTTTTTTTTGTGATCTTTCTAGCTCAAGATACACTAAAGAAGCAACCTGACTCTTAAATGCCATTGACGACGACGACACTGAACTGAAACGGAAGCCGAAATTATTTGTTGATTTTTATTTTTTTAATCGAATGTTATTAAAATTAAAAAATGAACTATTATTAATATTTCCATCTAATAGATAAAATTAAAAAAAAAAAAAATAAAAAAATTTAAGTAAAAAAATTCAAAAAAAAAAAAATATTTGTTATTATTTTATTATATTTTTTTTGTTAGATAGTAAAAACATTATAATTACTCCTACACTTGATTGTAATGTATTAGTTTATTATAAATACTTGAGTTGAATAGCAATATTATTTACAATGAATCGAATAGGAACTGAAAATGAAACTTTAGTTGATTCTTTGTATAATCATCAGACCATGAGAGTTGAAATCTTACCTTTATATGAAGATTTGGACTAAGTAAATTCATCAGTTCATGATGTTCATTTTGAAAATTGTTTTAAATTGAAGCAAATTACGACTGATTCGAGTGTTATGTGTAATTGTAAATTATTTAGTCTACAAAAATATAGAATTGTTGCTAATATACATATGTTTTATAAGTATGTTGGTATATGATGATGATGAATACCAAAAATAAATAAATGTTTTGTTTTTAAATAATGTGGTTAACATTTTATACTGATAACAAATACGTGTAGTATTAGGGATATTAATATATACCGCAGTAAATGAATTTTATTTATTAAATACTAGCAAAAAAACACAGACATTCGTAAACCGCCCTAATGTAGTTTAATTCATATTGTATTAACCCTCTAAACGACGAACATTCAATGTTACGATTTCACTTCAACAAAAATAACATCCACCACGACTTCACTTTAAGCAAAACCGAACACGCTAAATATCATGGGGTCGAATGTTACGACTTCACTTCAACAAAAATAACATCCACCACGACTTCACTTTAAGCAAAACCGAACACGCTAAATATCATGGGGTCGAATGTTACGACTTCACTTCAACAAAAATAACATCCACCACGACTTCACTTTAAGCAAAACCGAACACGCTGCCGCCTCATAACACAAAATATCATGGGGTCGAATTTAACCCGATCGACCGTTAAAGGGTTAAGGTATGCACATTTTTCCTTTGCACATTTCTATCTAGAAGCGCCATATTCATACTACTCTTCCCCAAAAAATGATTAATTCCACACTCGATTACCTTTTTAAAAATTTTTTGCTGGGGCAGCACAACAGAAAATGTGTGTGGATAATCTGGCTGAATAGTTTGATTGTGTATTTGTACACAGTTTTTTTTTTTTTAACATAAAAATATATTGTCATTGTTGTGTAGTAGGTATAAATAGAAAATACTATCATTTCATATTGTTTGTATAAAAGTTTTATTGCAAATGCCTGTTTAATATATGTGGAAATAATTTTAAAAGAATAGTTATTGCTTTTGAAATTGTTTAAAAATTTTCTGTTTTTTTTTAATTGTTTAAAAATTATGATGGTACTACACAATTAGAGTCATTTTACTCAACTTACTTATATGCGGTTTAAAAATTGAACTTAAAATTATTTTTTGTTTACATGATTTTGTTTTCAACTTGGAACTTTATTAATAATTACCCTTAAACTTAGTAAATAACTAAATATCTTTAAAAAATGTATTAGTTAGGCGGAATTTGTTTGGGGGTTTTAAAGACATGAAATTTAAACATATCTATGTTTCTCTTTCGAGAAATTTTTTTGCAATTTTATAACTTGAATTTAAAGGATTTGTGCCCGTTATAAAGAAATCGCAATGATCCTTGTCGATATTCCTTGTCGGTTTTTGTACGAAGCTATAGGGATTTTAAAAACAATGTGTGGTTAACTGGATGCAACCATAATTTTAATATACTTACATACATACAGAAAAAAGTAAGACAAGAATTAGAATTTAAAATGCCTTTATTACAGATAGACTTTTGTGCAGATTTAAATTTAATTAATTCAGATTATTTGTAAAGAAAAATGTAATATAGTTAGAAACATTTGTTTAAGCTTTAAGTTTCCTACATATCAAATTTAGCTGGAAATATCCTCAATAACCTACAAAATAATCAAACAAAATTGTAATCAATGTCTATCTTCTAATTCATAAATAAGATTATTACAAATTGATGTTTCCGAGGAAACTTACACGAGTAAAATTTATAACATACATACATATGTGCGTTCTTAGTTCCTTTAAGTACATCAATTAAAGAGATATTTACGTGCCTATTGCCCACACTGGAACTATCGGTCATTTGTTAAAAAGAAAATATATGTAATAAATGTGCGAAAAACTAAGGGAAACCTTTTAATTTTCGGATTTTGTTAACAACAGGCATAAAAGAATTTCTTTTTTTAATAGGCAGCAAAAGGCCTATAGAAATTCCTAGAATTGTATGTTCGTTTTTATGTGTAAAATGTTTTTTCCCTCTCAATGGGTACTGTTGAAATTCCTTTGTTTATGTTGTAAGCTAAACATGATAATCTGGCATCATTCGGTTATTGTAAAATATCACATTTACTCCTTTTTTATATTCCTTTATATGTACCTGAGTAGTTCTGAATAAAATCTAAAACGAATAACAAGTCTTTTGCTCGGCAAAGATTACAAGTAAGTCCTAACAAGGTTATGGGCCCAGAACGCGTTTCGGTTATTATCTAAATAAAAGAAAAAGTTAAAACACAAAAAAAAAAAAAAAAAATAATAATAATAATAATAAAAAATAAACGGTAGTGAAAATTTGGCAACATGAGTGTGTCACACCAAATAGAAAAACTTGGTGAAGACAATTATGATGTGTGGTGTATGTCTATGCGTAGCGTACTTATTACTACAGACTTGTGGAATGTCGTGTGCGGTACATATGTGATTCTTGAAAAATCTACACGTGAAGAAAAAGAAAAATGGTCTTCAGACGATCAAAAGGCTCTAGCGTGCATTATATTGAACG
Source organism: Gymnosoma rotundatum (assembly GCA_916610165.2). NCBI lineage: Eukaryota > Metazoa > Arthropoda > Insecta > Diptera > Tachinidae > Gymnosoma > Gymnosoma rotundatum. Next base: position 89,141,141 of record OU744336.1, read on the forward strand.
TAAAGCCCTCACAGCTGCAACACCTAAAGGCGTGCAAAACTTCTTCAGAAGCTTGGAAAAAATTACGTGATGTGCATTTGTCTGTCGGGCCAGTTCGCAAAGTTCAACTTTATCAAAAACTTTTACGCCTCAACATGAAACAGGATGAAAGTGTCGCTCAATATGTAAATTCTTTAATTGAAATTATAGAAAAGTTGGCAGAACTTGACATCCCAATAATTGATGAGTTGAAAACAGTCATGCTGTTGTCCAGTTTGCCAGACTCGTTTGAACATTTTGTTGTTGCAATTGAGACGCGAGATGAACTCCCGTTATTTGAAACGGTAAAGCTGAAACTTCTGGAAGAGGGAGCTCGAAAACAAGAAAAAGAAGATCGCAATTGTTCTGTGCAAGCAGTATATGCACACACAAAAATTCACTCAAACACACCCACAAGATCACATCAAAGCAGCGAACGTCGTGAAGATGGTAATAAAAGGAACGACGAGAAACGCCGATTTTATGGAAAATGTTTTATGTGTGGGAAGCAAGGGCATCGTGTGTCAGAATGCACAAACAAACGGTTTAACAAAAGATACTTAAGAAAAGAGCAGTCAAATTGTTTGATGCACTGCAGTGTCACTGAGCAACGAAAAAATACATGGTGTATAGACAGCGGCGCAACTTCACATATGTGCTGTGACAGAAGTGTGTTCTCATCATTTGCTGACAACAAAACAACAATTAAGCTAGCGGCAGACAAATTTGTGGATTCTCCTGGAATTGGAACGGTTAACATTAAAACCGACTACTCAAACATTGAAATGCATGAAGTTTTGTATGTTCCGACTTTACACATGAATTTTTTGTCAGTAAACAAAGCAGCGCAAAATGGAAATTTAACATCTTTTGATGACAAAGAGGCGCTTATCAAAAATAAACTAGGCAAAACTATGTTGCGAGCGGTGTTATTAAACAACTTGTATTTATACACAACTCAAGAAGAAAAAAATGCAGTTTATTTGTTAAGTGATGAGTCGATTGTAAAAAAGTGGCATAATAGACTTTGACACTTAAATTACCAAAGCCTTAAACACATGAATGAAAAAGGTTTAGTGCATGGGCTTAAAATTGAAAATATGCTAAAAGAAATAAACTGCGATACATGTAATCAAGCAAAATTGAGTGCCTTACCGTTCCCACGGAGAGCAAACCGCGTTACAAAAAGTGTGCTTGATTTAATACATACAGACGTTTGTGGACCGATGAATGTAAAAAGCCTGGCTGGCAATCGATATTTTGTGACGTTCATCGACGATTTTTCGCGAAAAATATACATATACTTTATGCGTGCCAAAAATGAAGTTTTTGAAAAATTTAAGATTTTTAAATCATATGTTGAGTGCCAAACTGGAAAAAAGATAAAAGCCTTGCGCAGTGACAACGGCAAGGAATATATCAACAATGAATTTATAGACTATTTGAACAAGTGCGGTATAAAGAGACAGCTAACGGTTCCTTACACCCCTCAGCAAAATGGTGTAGCTGAACGCGCAAATCGCACCATTGTCGAAATGTCTAAGTCAATTCTAATTCACGAAAAATTGGAAGAATTTTTGTGGGCCGAAGCAGTAAACACTGCAGTTTATCTTCGTAATAGGTGTCCAACAAAAGCTTTAGACGAAAAAACACCGTTTGAAGTTTGGAAAAATCGCAAGCCATCACTCAAGCATTTGCGAGTTTTTGGATCGCGCGCGTTTGCTGTAGATAAGGCAAGGAAAAGCAAATTCCAGCCCAAGGCAAAGGAGTATATATTTGTTGGATACTCCTCTACTGCCAAAGCCTACCGCCTATATAATCGACAAAGACGAGAAATAATTGAGCGGCGAGATGTCAAATTCGTGGAAGGCGATTTTGACCCAAAATTAACGGAAACTTGCAACATTTCCGATAGAAACGAAGACCTCATGACAAACATCATTTCACTTGAGTCAAAAGTTAATTTTCCAGAACAAAAAACAAAAAATTCCCTTAAAACTGAAACCGTCCTAAAAAATCGTACCAGCAACAGCGAGTATACCGACTCGAGCGAGGAGGAGGAAGATTTTGTCCAAGCCAGGGACTTGAACGAACAACGCAGGCCACCAACACCGACGTCAGGAAAAGCTGAAAGCAAAGAAGAAGAAGCTGAAATTAACGAAGAAACAGAAGAAGTTGAAAAGAGGCAGAACAAAGCAAAAGAGGTTCTACCAACTAGACCAAAATCCATTCGAATACAAGCTGCTAAACAGCGTCACATCCTCAATAACCTGAACAGCGAGGAAGACATCGAAGCACCACAATCAGTATCGGATGCGTTAAAAGGCCAATACGCAAAAAATTAGCAATCTTCAATGCAAAATGAATACAACGCACTATTGGCAAATAAAACATGGACGTTAGTCAATTTACCACCGGGGAAAAAGGCCATTGGTTCCAAGTGGGTGTTTCGCATCAAGAGAAATAAAGAAAATGAAATCGAAAAGTTCAAATCGAGACTTGTTGCAAAAGGCTGTGGACAAGAATTTGGCATTAACTATTGGGAAACTTTTTCACCTGTTATTCGTTATGAAACCATACGAATGTTGTTGGCCATAGCTGCAGAAAAACAGTTACATATGCATCAAGTGGACATTTCAAATGCATATTTAAACAGCAAATTAGAAGAAGACGTATACATGAAACAACCGGAGCACTTTGTTAATGAACAGTATCCTGAAACTTCAGAAGGCAATATACGGACTAAAACAATCTGGTCGTGCTTGGAACAATACGCTTGATGACGTTATTCATACCATAGGCTACAAAAGATGCAAAAATAAAGCCTGTTTGTACACAAAACAACATCAACAACAGTTCAGTTATATTGCAGTCTACGTCGATGACCTAATCATCATCAGCCCAACCGAAGATGAAATTCGAGAAATTAAAGAAGAGATCGCTTTGAAGTTTGAGATGCAAGATGGCGGTCAGCTAAACTACTTCCTGGGCATGGAAATATATCGAGAAGGTAAACAAGGCGCCGTTTACTTGAGTCAAAAGAAATACATCAAAAAACTTCTGGACAACTGTGGTATGCAATACTGTCGCCCGGTCGCAACGCCACTTGATCCAGGTTTTCAAATAGGCTGTCTCAACGATACATGTGTTAAGGTGAGTGTAACAGAATATCAATCGCTAATTGGCTCTCTTATGTATTTAGCAGTTTTGAGTCGACCTGACATTATGCACGCTATAAGCAAATTGTCACAACGAAATACAGACCCACATATCGAACACGAGACTACCGCTAAGCATGTTTTGCGATACCTCGCCGGAACCATAAATTTAAGTATCGTGTATCGAAAATCTAACGAACCAGTGAAGAGGTTTGCAGATGCAGATTGGGCTAATGATCAGATATATCGAAAATCCTACTCTGGCTATGCATTTATTTTGGGAAGTAGTGCTTTTTCGTGGGCTTCATCGAAGCAAAGTATCGTCGCATTAAGCAGCACAGAAGCTGAATACGTTGCTTTATCTGTAGCTGCCAAAGAAGCCATATATTTAGGCCGACTACTTGCCGAAATAGGATGGTCCAGCCCTGAACCAATAACAATCTACGGGGACAATATCAGCGCTCAGAGTATTGCTCGAAACCCAGTTCATCACAAGCGCACAAAACACATAGATATCAAGTACCATTTCATAAGACAAAAAGTTGAGTCAAATGAAATTCAATTAAAATATGTGCCAACGGATAAAAATATATGTTTTTACCAAATGTTTATGCAAGCAAAAACACAATGAATTTGTTAAAATGATCGGTTTAAAGTAAACAAACAATAAGATAATGATTATAATATTTAGCTTAAGAAGAAGTGTTGAAATTCCTTTGTTTATGTTGTAAGCTAAACATGATAATCTGGCATCATTCGGTTATTGTAAGATATCACATTTACTCCTTTTTTATATTCCTTTATATGTACCTAAGTAGTTCTGAATAAAACCTAAAACGAATAACAAGTCTTTTGCTCGGCAAAGATTACAAGTAAGTCCTAACAGGTACTTTCTAAATAAAATCGTACAAATTTAAATTTATTTTTAGGAGAAATGAATTTCTTTATTAATTGTAAATGTATTCAATCTCACTTAATTTTAGTTATTACGTCAACGACTGCAGGAATTCTGTAAGTTGCAGCCAGTCCTGCCATAATTGCCGATTTATCGGCATTTTGGCGATTTTTGCCTTAAATGTATCAAAATACCGATTTGCCGATTTTGGCCTTTTGATAAACACTGTAACAAAGAAGTGAATTAATAAATTGAGCAATTAGTACTTAATTGCATCACTAATTGAATAAGATGGGAAATGCAACCCTCGCCAACGAGTCTGTTTACTCTGGGTACTGTGTTCAGTGAGAAGAAAAAATTCATAAAGTTGACAAGCCGCAAGTCAAAAATATAAACAAACAAATAAAAGGGAAATGGCGGGTCATACGACGACACTACATAGTAAAATAAATATGCCCTGTGCTATTTGAATAAGCTTAATTGAGGATGTGTGAACACCAAATTAAATTACGCAATTAAAACTAAATTGACTCAATTAAGAAAACATGTCTGAACAGGGTATTAGGCTTATTGGCTGTACTGGAAAAAACAGTTCTTAACTGTATGTTACATGTTAGAAAATAAAAAATTCTCGCTGGTCATCGATATAGCGAAATAATTATAAAAAATGAAACGAACCATATCAAAATTATTTATCCTCTTTAAATATGTATTTACTTAAAATTGTTAACAGTATAAACAGAGTATTTTAAGGTGAGTCAACTGAAATACACAACCTACATATACAGCCACATGGAAAGGCTTCTAAAAACTGTACTAAGTAATTTTATAAAAATCGATGAACTTTATGAATAGAGAGCATTTTTTCAAATTTGATGCGATGTATTTGAGCTCATTGGTTAAGGAGTTAATATGAGAATCAAAACAACAAAAACGAAACAAACAGAATGGTAAATAAATGTATTCATTTTTATTTAAAACTTACAATTCAAATATTAAAACATTTTGATTTAGAAAATTAATCTTTAAGAATGATAAATTATTTGATACTTTTTGTTAATAAAAATATATTTTATTCCATTCAAAATGTGCCTTTAACTTGCCGATTTTTTAAAATAAAAGTGCCGATAAAGCCGATTTTTGGAGCAACCCTGGTTGTAGCTCATTTATTTGCATTTCAATTTTAATTTATTTTTGGTGAAAGGAATGCAGAAAAATATTTTCATTAATTACGAACGCATTCATATTTTAATTCCATTCACAATTTCTATAAATTTATGAATTACATTTTCTAATTAATAGGTAGTTAAATAAAACCCAAATGTGGATCTTTATATGGAAAATTTGTCACCAAACACATTTTATTAAAATGTTAATAATTTAAATTTTCATATCAATAGAATATTTATGCTGGCATAAAATCCCAGTTTGTAGGCTTTTTCGGTGAAGAGAGTGGTTTTTGGTTGGCACAATTTTTCAACCAGCTTCAACCCCGCACAAGCAGAACAAAACTAACACATACACACTTATGAAAACACAGGAAAGCACGCGTAAAGATGAATATGAAGCAATTGATATTAATTATGTAAGATGAATATTTAAAGATGAGTATGAAGTAAATGATATTAATTATGTACATGATTGAGATTTTATTATGATTGAATTTAATTTTCTTATAATATTTTGTCAAGGGAAATTATGTTTAAAGTTAATTTGAGTTAATTTTTATATGTATTTTACAGGGAAAAAATTGAAATCGAACTTTTTTTCAAATATGAATAAAATATTAATTGAAATCTTGTGAAAATGTGGAATGAGTTAGTAAGTTAAGAAATTCCTCCTAAAATTATTGCCAATTCATCATCACTTATTTCAGCCATATTTCCGGCAAGTATGTTTCGCAATTTTAGTATGTGTTTAACGAACAAAAGGCAAACGTGAAATAAACAAAGAAAATACTAACACACACACAAAGCTGTGTATACGTGCACAATTTTATGCCAGCATAATTAGTCTAGTGTAAATACGAAAGAACAAAAGTTGTGCGGACTAAAAATTAGTCTTGTGTGAAAACCCCCATTGTTATAAATATTAAAAAAAAATATATATATTGAAGGTTTTTTCTACTAGCGCCACTAAGCAACAATGCATTCATATACATACTAGAGATGAGCTCAAAACGTCTTGTTTGCTTCTATTCATACTGTTTACTATTGAATTGTTCTCTTCCTTTATTGCTTTTGAAATATGAGTACACTAATACTACTGTACTCAGTATACCGAGGTGTCACGAGACTATAGTCGTCTCGTTTCTATGCATCTCTTTCTTGACATCCTATCGACTTCAATGTTGCTTTGATTTGTGTTTCTGGGGCAAGAAAAAATTAAATGTTTTATTATAGGCAAAAAAAAGGGTGGGTTTTATGAAAATTTATAAAATTAAAAAAAGTGATATTTATATATTTTTATTTGATCAAGTTATATTTATATTAATCATTTGACGAAAAAGTTATAGTTTTTAATTTTAATACGTCCACAAAAAATGACACTGCATTTCTGCCACAGATCACAATTTCTGCATTCAAAAAACACTGCAGACTTAAAGACTTTTTCGCTTCTTTAATCTTGTAAGACCACAACATATCACATTTTTTGCAAATTTAGAATACTTCGTAAATTATTTCTTTATTTACGCGAATAAACAATATTTTTTTGTGGCAAAAACTTTTTGTGCTGTATGTTTTCTTGTAAATATCTAGTTTTTGTTTTGTTTATTATGCCTTGTTCATAACAATATAGCAATATATTTGCCTCTTTCTTGAGAAGCTGCAGAAAAACTGATTATATTATATTCATATGCCAAGGGTTTCACCTCTGTATGCTTAGTGCCATTTATTCATTTGTCGAGCATAGGAACTGTTTGTTATGTCCATGCAAATTTCACTAGGATTTTCCAATTGCTAAGGATTTTCCAATTTCTAAGCGTTGTCGCCGTGCTATTTAGAGATGCTTCATACATTTTGTATGTACATGAGAAATGTTGACAGATATCTTGCGCTTTACGCGCTAATATAGGAATGGCAGTAAGACTATTGTCTTTTCAACTATTGCAAAACAAACTTGTGTTTGCTGGTTTATTTTTCCTCTATGTTTACTATGCATAAACTTCTCTTACAGCTACAGTCAATATTTGCTTTTGAATAAGAGACAATATTGTACACTTTTATATGGCTTGTGCTCATCTCTAGTACATACATATTTGGCGTTAATTTGTTGTACATAAAATTCTATACCAACGCTTTCCAGCAAAAAATTTTTGAAAAGGTAGTAGAGTGTGGAATTAAGCATTGTTGGCAGAAGTACTTCCCAACTAGATTGCCAACTTAATGATTTTAACACGGCATGAGAATTTTAAAATTAATTACTGAGAATCGATTACATCAATTATTGTAGGAAATAATGAGTACCATTAGTACGGTAGTCTCTTTTAACATAGAGAACTAATTTTATTACTACTTTCTTTTTTGGAAACTAATGTACTGTGTTTTGTAAGCGAGTAACAAAATATGGCTATCACAATAGTAAGTCATTATATGGCAAGAACTTTTTTTCCACTTTTTTTAGCACTTTATCCAGTCACATTTTCAGTTTTGTTACGATACTAAAAAAACATAACTGCGTCTGCTAAACGCACATAAACTGGCATTTCAGTTGCGTTCTGTTAATTTGCAAACTCTAAACTCAGCCTCTGTGTGTTCGTTTTGCTGCTGAAAATAGTAGACTTAATTCAGTTGGTTTCAGCTCTGTATGTGCTCAGTTGAATTATTTTCAGTTGGCACAAAATAGAAAACTTCATTCAGTTGTTTATTTTCAGCATGTATATTGTCATATTATTCATTTTTTACAGCTACTATGTGGGACACTTCTGACATTTAACGTGGAAAAATATACATATGTGTAAATAAGGAAAATAATTGAGAATATAAAAGATAGAAGCACAAATCTTAAACTATTATATCACAGGAAATTTAAAATTTGTTTTATGTATTCTTATTATATATTGCACCATTAAACTTAAAACTACAATATATTGTACATTCTTTTTTACTGTTTAATATCTTTGGCATGATAAACTCCCAAAGGAACAACGGACAGACTTTCTAGTTCGTATGTACTGTTTCCCCTTACTCTCAAAATTCGACACTTTGTAAATTTTCGTCAGAATTTTGAATTGATGTTATATCTAAAATCGCTCAATACAAAGTTTCGCTTAAAAACTTCCTGCCTAGCAATAAACTTCACTGTTCCTGCTCCCCGATTGTATCGTAAGGCACTTTTCTCTTAAGCTTTCTTCAGATTGTCTTTTATTCTTTCTCTTATCAATTTTTTTCCATCGGCGTTTTCAATAATTATTTTGTTATCTTCTAGAGCTTCCAGTTGCCTTGCTAATTTATAATCTGTACCATAAGTAAACATATTCAGACCAAATAACGCAAAAAATGGACTACATCCTGTTGACGAATGAACTGCAGTTCGCAATGCTATTTCTTTTAATGGAAGATTAATATCTTATTCCCTGTGTTCGTTGTTCATGTAGGCTCTTGTGGCCGACAATACACTTTGATTCACTCTTTCCGCATAGCCGTTTGCATATGGTTTATTTTGTAGGCTTCAATAATTTAAGCAAATTCTTTTGCAACAAATTGCTGTCCATTGTCAGAATGTGTTATTTCCGGTACCCCTCATACATGAAAAAATTTTTTCTTTTGAAAACTTAACTACATTCGACGATGTTGCTTCTCTCATAGCTTTTAGGAAAATTAATTTCGTCCTTTCGCTCTTTGACCTGGAATATTCACCAAGAAAGTCCACATAAATCTTCTGGAACGGTCTGTCAGTTATCACCTGGTTTTCTATTTCGGGCTTTTTGTTGATAAAATTTTTTACCTTTACCTTTCTTAGACGATTCAACGTTTTGGTAATACCTCCATGAGTTTTGTCCTTTCGCTGATGTACTTCTTGAATTAAAACATTCTTCGACGTACTTGGGACTCATAATTTCCATTTAATTTCGCCGGTATCTTGTAATTTTGAATTTGTTCTTGTGCCTTTAAGGACTAAACCATTTGTCACTTTCATATCGGGTAATCTGTCTTTATTTTCAGTAACCGTTTTTATTAAGTCTTTTTACTCTTCACATTCGAATTCCAAGATCTCGTTTGCTAAATTCAATTTAATCAACTATTCTAGAAAATATAAAATCATAACTTTGCAGCTGTAATGCCCATCTAGCTAATCTTCCATTAAGGTTCTTGAGCGACATGAGCCATTTAAGACTTGCTTGATCCATGATCACCGTAAAAGGCATAAGCCTAAATCTTTTGACCGCTAAAACTGCAGCTAAGCATTCCTTCTCAGTAGCGCTGTAATTTTTCTTGGCTTCATTCAGCTTTTGAGAAATGAAGGAAATCGGTTTTTCATTTTCCTGGTCATCCTTTAAGAATAAGACAGCTCCTATGCCATAGTCTGAAGCATCACATTGTACAAAAAATCTTTTTCTAGTTAAAGATTGTTAAAACTTTCAACCGCCTCTCTGGTCATTTGGAAGTTTTTTCCTTTTTTTAAGAGAAGTAGCACATCAGGCATTAATATCTTCTTAGTTCGTAACCGTGCTATATTCTTTAGGAAAGGGATAGATAGATGACACAGAAGAAGGTGGTGAAAGAAGATAGATATAGCCATTTTATTAATTATTTTACTTCGCCGGCGAATATGCTATGGAGAAGTAACGACGAAGGAGGCTGTATGTTTTAATGTTGTTCTGTTCAATCTTACGAGGGTCGGTTCTCATCGCACCACTCGTGCAGCAAAACCTTAGTAAGATAACTTTTTGAAGTAAAACTTCGATTAACTCAAACCTCTTGTTAAATTTGATCTATTCAAACAATCTACTACTTTTTTCAAAAAATCCATATTGTCATCAAAATTGGAAGAAATTAACTGTACATCATTTAGATAAACAAAAACGTTTCGTTTTAATTCTTGCGGTATTACCCTGTCCATCATTCTATACAGTCTTTGTGCTGCATTGCATAATCCAAATGGCATAACTACATATAGATATAATGGTCTACCTGGTTTAGTAACGGCTGTATACGACCTGGACCTTTTTTCAAACTAGATTTGCCAAAAAGCAAATTTTAAATCTACGCTGCTTATAAAAGACATTTCATCGAGTCTACTTAATATGCCCTCTATATTTTGAATCGGATAGGCATCCTTTATCATTCTTTCATTGAATTTTCTAGCACCTAAACATAACCTATTTTATCCAGGCTTATTTACTAAAATGCACCTGTTGCTCCAACGGCCGTTGCTTTCTCGATAACACCTTTAACTAGAATTGTTCCTTCTACAAGTTCAATAGTGTGCTCTTTCAGATCAGTTTTTCCAAGTCCATGATGTCAAACGTTCGAAACGTAGACTTCACTTCCTCTAGTTTATTTACCTGATCGGTGGTGAATGTATGTTGCTCTACCTCATTTAAATTCAGTGGAAAGTTTTCGAAATAATCTCTGCATTTTTGAGTTAAACAAAATGGACATAAACTAAATTCTATAATTCGATTTTCTATTATATATATATTCTACTAAGATTTCTATTTTCCATGAAACTTAATATTTCTTACCTCCAGCTGTTTTTATTTCAGAAAACGCAGGCTTAATTTTTAAAGTAGGAATTTCTATTAAATCGTCACAGTCTAGCAGTCTTTTCACAACTATATCTCCTACCTTTAATTCCTAAAAAGCTCTGGGGTCATAATCTTCTGGAACAATAACTTTACATTTACGGACAGACTGTAAAACGTTATCATATTTTATTTTTTTATTTTAAAAATCTACCTCTTGTTTCTTTAACTTTTTCTAATTTGACCCTATCCTGTTTGCTAATATTAAATATATTATTCCTTTATACCTTTCCTGACGCTCCTGTTGTTTGCTGAAACTGGTTTATTCTGGTTTTGTTTTTTCCCTATTTATAGCATTGTTCCGTCTGTGTATCTACCGATTGGTGAGTGTTTGGGTGGAGCGTGACTCCGCCACTTTCGAAACACTACCTACTCGGTTTTCTGAACACTTTGGACATGTAGGAGTTATGGCACGCTTGAAACCGCATCGATAACAAAACAAGTTCCTTTGCTTGCTCCTGCAATCCATAAATACATGACCAGGTAACCTACATTTCAACACACCAGATTGTTTTGAATTTCATCTAAAAGCTGTACTTGATCTTCATCTTTAGTAACATTTATTTTGACTTCTTCTACTTGTCGCCTTAATGATAAAACCCGTGGCTATGGTGCTGAAGTGTTTTGCTTGCGAAAGAAGTTTTTTTCCACTTCTTTACGTGCCTTTTAATATTGACCTTTATTTCCTCATTGCCTAAAAATAATTATCAATTGATTTCCAACCCGCTGACGTCGATCTTTAAAATCTCTTAGCCTTTTGTATTCGAAATCAATTTATTTACAATTTATAGAATTCACCTTGCAAATTAAGCCATGACAAATAATGATATTTCAACATATATTCTACACGAAAAATAAAATCATCAATGTCAAGGTTGTCCACATTGCCATGCTATTGGCTGCCGCATTTGCTGTAGATGAGCTGACACATTTTTCGGCGAAGAACTGTTAGAGTTCCTAAAGTTCAACCTTCGTTTTGGATTCCACTGAGCTTCGGCGTTTTAATTTGGCAGAACATTTCTAAAAAGCATTGCTCTCCTGTCATTTTCTTCTCTATTCAATGACTCCACTCCATCACTATTTTTCTATTAATATTCATATTTTTTAATTCCCTAATCATCCTAGAAAAACCTTTCTGTAAACTACTTTGAATTTTATGATCTAGTTTAGTTTCAAATTCTGCCTGATATTTCTTTCAGCTATTAATTCACTTATCAGTCCGGCATATGCTTTAGGACAATTTTTTTTGTGGAAAGTTGGGTGGAGGAAAATTATAAACATGAGGTAAATTTTTTGGAATCGTTTCTGTCTGACCGACTCGCAGCCTCTCTACGTTCCCCGGAATTTTGTTTGTCTGTTTGGTAAGTACTCTGAGCCATAATTGTTTCGGGCATACCTATAATATTCCCGGTCTCTTTAAGAATACTGTTACTGTAGTTCTATCTACTGGCATTTTTAATCAAAACAAACACAAGTAATCTATCTATATTACAAGATATGTGTTAATTAATGAACTTTGAAATGAAAAAAAAAATTTAAGTAAAAACGAAATCTTGTATTTAATGACAACCTAAATATTCGAACTAAATCAAAATAAAAGTAAAAAAATAAAATATATAAAAAATATGTACAATTAAATATTCAACAAAATAATAAATATAAAAAACCAATTAAGTATAAAAAAATTAAGAAATATAATCATAAATAACTCTTAATATTTTGCTAGTTTCTTACATTCAGAAACATCAAAAACTCTTTGCTAATAAACGCAAAAATATCAACAAATTATCCACAAAAAAACTACACCAGTTTAGACACATATTAGAATTTTGGTACAGTGGTTCCGAAGTAATTGCTGGCATTTCAATAAGCGCTTTCCTCTTAATCTGTTTTATGATTAATTTAAAAAAACATTTATGTTGTATTTACTCTATGATAATAATTTCTAAAACTTGGAAACTAACCTTTTTAGTTAGGACAATTCCAAGATCTTTTTTAATCAAAAATTGAATTCGACATATGCTACTAACTTTTACATATGCTAAGGACAATTTTCTATTTTAAAGTTTGGGCGCAATTTATTGTTACGAATCCTCGGCTGTTATTTAACTGGAGTTAGCGATGCCACCTCGGCCAGCTCAAATCCTCCGCGTGGGAACTCAACCCGCAAACACCTAACCAAAAGACCGCACAACAAAACCTAACTAACACTATCAAAACTGACACTAGATTGAACATAACACAGACAAATATAACATGGGAAAGGTGAAACTCCTATAAACGCAACCCCCCCAACCGTAGTCATTAACATAATTTGGAATGACACCTTTTAAAATATTACACTGCCAGCTCTTACCAAATTTTCTCACTTGGCCACATTTTCCCGCTCGACCCACTGTGCCAAAATCCTATAATCCAAATTAAGCAATCATAACTATGTATTCTCTTTTCCAACACAATCACATAGTTAATTAACAAATTAAACTTAAACTAAACGAACACACTTAAACATACATTTATCCGCAGAAAAAATATCTCCCTTTTTTTCCTTTTTTAAACGGCTTCAAAAAAAGAAGGAGGTTATACAATTCGGCTGAATGTTGCTTTTTTTATATTTGTGCCTTCAGAACTCAGTTATTTCTGATCCGATTTTGTAAACTTTTGTTAATATGATAGATTATGCTTACAGATTGGTCCCGTTTTAAAAACAGTTCATAATCTTAAAAATTAAAGGGTGTCCCTATACAACATACATATTTTTTACGTGTATTATGAATTGTAAAGGCACTTTTGTAAAATTTGAAATGACTGCGTATTACTATACATCCCAATAACAAAAAGTTATACAAAATAAATCAAAAAATTAAAGTGTGCCCCCACAATTGATGTAAATTTACTTACATGGGCCTATCTTTTGAACCTTTATAGACAAACGCTTGCAAATTGGACAGAATATCGATGGCTATGGCCGTTATAGTAAGAAGTATTAATATTAAGAATTATAAATTAAAGGGTTCGCTAATAGTTTATTTAATTTGATGTATAGACAGGCGCTTGAAATTTACAACGAACCTGTATTGGTAAGTCCGCTATAACAACAAGTATAAAGTATGGATTTGGAAGTTAACGGGTGTTCCAATAGTTGATTTAATTTCAAGTGTGTGGCCGTACTTTTAAACCGTTATAGACAGAACGCTGAAACCTTAAAGGGACCTGTATTTCTAAGTCCGCTATATAAACGAATTTAGAAATTAAAGGGTGTCCCATAATTACTGTAGTTTTACTTATATAGGCCTATCTTTTGAACCGTTGTAGACAAGCGCTTGTTAATTTGACGCAATGTCGATTGTATGGCCGTTATAGTAACAGGACATAATATATAAAATTATAAATTAAAGGGTGCACCAATAGTTCATTTAATTTGGTATATGGCCATACTTTTAAACATACTCTTTATCAACAAGTATAAAATTTGGATTTGGAAATAAACGGGTGTGTGTGATTTGTTAAGAAGCTTATAATTTGAATTTAGAAATTAAAGGGTGTTCCCTAAATTAATGTAATTTGTTCTATATGGCCGTATTTTTTGAGCCGTTGTATACAAACCCCTTAATTTAAGACAGAATGTCCACTACTTTGGTTTATTAAGAAGTATAAAAATGTTGTATTATAAATTAAATAGTTGATATAATCTATTGTATATGGGAAAAATGTTAAACCGTTAACCACAGACGGTTGAAATTTACAAAGAATCTGATTACAGCAAGTATGTAATTTGAATTTGTAAATTAAAGGGTGACTCTATAGTTGCTGTAATTTGATGAATATTGCCAAACTATTGAACAGTTGAACTACAATAAAGTTTGGAAATTTAAGGGTGTCCCAATAGTTAATGTAATCTAATTTATGTGGCCATACACTTGAACTGTTATAGGCAGACAAATGAAATCATTTTTGAAGTCGTTTCTTTTTCGCAAGATTTTAACAAATTTGAAAACAACTATTCATTTTAAATTTTAAAATCTATTCTAAATTATACTAACCCCTTGTTTTAAATTATACTAACTCTAAATAAACACCACTACACAGATTGAAAAAACCAGTGTTTGAATTCCTACTTTACCTACCTTTTTTTTAAATACAGCTACGGCTACAGCTCCAACTTTTTCAAGTAGAAGTAGCGGTAGACGCTGCATTATTCCGAAGCATTAAAATTTTTGAGCTACAGCTACTTTTCAAAAAAATAAAGCGACAAGTAGAAGTAGCGGTAGAAGCTGGTTTTTTCCGAAGCATTAAAGTTTTTGAGCTACAGCTACTTAAAAAAAATAAAGCTGTAAGTAGAAGTAACCTCTTTGCTACTTCAGATAAAGTATTGGTAGGAGTACAAAAAGCAAAAATATTCTACTTCATTTTGTGCTGCAATTTGAAAAGTAGTCAAAAACCAAAACATTATTTCTGGCTACTTTGTGTTGATAATAAACATACTTTTTGGCTACTTTATATGAATACTTTATGTTTGGAGCTACGCATTACAACTATTTGCTTCTGGCTACTTACCGACAATAACAAGAACAAAGAAAGAACGTGTGTTATTTTGTTTGTTTTTTTTTTTGGAATTTGTTTCACACTCTCGACAATGGGGGCAAAATAAAGTATAGGGTCACCCTTTAGTTTTCAATTTCAAATTATATACTTGCTATTGTAGTAGATTTAGCAATCAGGTTCTGTGTAAATTTCAACCGTCCATCTGTAACGGTTCAACAGTTTGCCCATATACATCAGATTATATCAACTATTTAATTTATAATATAACATTTTTATACTTTTTATTATACCAAATAAAGACTTCGGTAAATATAGCGTTGATATAGCGGATTCAGCAATACAGGTCATTTTTAAGTTTCAGCGCTCTGTCCATAGCGGTTCAAAAGTTTAGTCACATACACAAAATTGCATTAACTATTGGAACACCCTTTAACATCCAAATCCAAATTTTTGTTGTTATAGCAGATTAGCAATACAGGTTCGTTGTAAATTTCAAGCGTCTGTCTTCAACTGTTCAAAAGTATGGCCATACACATCAAATTTAATGAACTATTGGCGCACCCTTTAATTTTAAATTTGTAATATTAATACTTGTTACTATAACAGCCAGAGCAATCGACATTCTGTCCAATTTGCAAGCGTGTGTCTATAACGGTTTAAAAGATAGGCCCATATAAGTAAATTTACATCAATTATGGGGGCACCCTTTAATTTTTAGATTTATTTTTGTATAATGTTTTGTTATTGTGAGCTATAGTAATACGCAGGCATTTTAAATTTTACAGAATTGCCCTTTACAATTCATAATTCACGTAAAAAATATGTATGTTGTATAGGGACACCCTTTAATTTTTAAGATTACAGCAAGTATATAATTTGAATTTGGAAATTAAAGGGTGACCCTATAGTTGCTGTATTTTGATGTATATTGCCAATCTAGTATAAAGTTTGGAGATATAAGGGTGTCCCAATAGTTAATGTCATCTAATTTATGTGGCCATACACTTGAACTGTTATAGGCAGACAGGTGAAATCTGTTTTGAAGTCGGTTTTTTTTCGCAAGAATAATTTTAAATTAAAAGAAACTGTAATAGTATTACATGTAATTTTAATTGTTTACAAATTTACTTTATTCTATCCTATTGTCGAGAGTGTGAAACAAATTCCAAAAAAAAAAAAACCAAACAAAATAAAACACGTTCTTTCTTCGTTCTTCTTATTGTCGGTAAGTAGCCAGAAGCAAATATTTGTATTGCGTAGCTCCAAACATAAAGTATTAATATAAAACAGCGTTTAAAAAGCTACTCTAAAGTAGCCGTAGCGACAAAAAAAGCCTACTTTTTAAGACACAAATTTGTTAAAAATAGTAGCCAATATCCAGCTACTTCTACTGCTGAAGTCACATTTAAAGAGCAAACCATAACATACAGCTACAGCTCCAACTTTTTCAAGTAGAAGTAGCGGTAGACGCTGTTTTTTTCCGAAGCATTAAAATTTTTGAGCTACAGCTACTTTTCAAAATAATAAAGCGGTAAGTAGAAGTAGCCTCTTTGCTACTTCAGTTAAAGTATTGGTAGGAGTACAAAAAGCTATTATTTGAAAAAAAGCTGCTATTTGAAAAGTAGCCAAAAACGAAAACATTATTTCTGGCTACTTTGTGTTGATAATGAACATACTTTTTGGCTACTTTATATGAATACTTTATGCTTGGAGCTACGCAATACAAATATTTGCTTCTGGCTTCTTACCGACAATAAGAAGAACGAAGAAAGAACGAGTGTTGTTTTGTTTGGTTTTTTCTTTTGGAATTTGTTTCACACTCTCGACAATGGGGCAAAATAAAGTAAATTCGTAAACAATTAAAATAACATGTAATACTATAACAGTTTTTTTTAATTTAAAATAAATAAATTTTTTAATTTAAAACCGAATTCAAAATAGATTTCATCTGTCTGCCTATAACAGTTCAAGTGTATGGCCACATAAATTAGTTTACATTAACTATTGGGACACCCTTATATCTGCAAACTTTATACTAGTTTAACTGTTCAATAGATTGGCAATATACATCAAATTCCAGCAATTTCAAATTATATACTTGCTGTTGTAGTAGATTTAGCAATCATGTTCTGTGTAAATTTCAACCGTCCATCTGTAACGGTTCAACACTTTGCCCATATACATCAGATTATATCAACTATTTAATTTATAATATAACGTTTTTATACTTTTTATTATACCAAATAAAGTAGTGGACATTCTATCTTAAATTAAGGTGTTTGTATACAACGATTCAAAAAATACGGCCACACAGAACAATTTACATTAACTTTGGAAACACCCCTTAAATTTCTCAATTCAAATTAAAAGCTTCTTGTTATAGCGGACTTAGCAAAACATGTCCCTTTTAAGTTTCAGCGTTTTGTCTATAACGGTACAAAAGTTTGGTCACATACACAAAATTACATTAACTATTGGAACACCCTTTAACTTCCAAATCCAAAGTTTTGTTGTTATAGCAGATTAGCAATACAGGTTCGTTGTAAATTTTAAGCGTCTGTCTTCAACTGTTCAAAAGTATGGCCATACACATCAAATTTAATGAACTATTGACGCACCCTATAATTTTAAATTTGTAACAGTGATGGAAAAGTTGTTACGATCGTACTTTTTTTATACTATTTGATTTAAAAAAATACTGTGTTACTCCTCTGTAACAGTTGATACTCTCGGTGATACGTCTACAATTTAAAACCATTGGGGGTTTTCTTCACTGGAACAATTGTGCTGGCATAAAATCGCAGTTTGTAGGCATTTTCGGTGAGGAGAGTGGTTTTTGGTTGGCACAATTTTTTCAACCAGCTTCAACCCCGCACAAGCAGAACAAAACTAACCCATACACACTTATGAAAACACAGGTTCTGCGTGTTTGTTTTTGCAGAGCGATTTTTAGTGTTTACTTGTCCATCGACAAGTAAAGATAAATATGAAGAAAATGATGTAATTATGTACATGATTGAGATTTGTTATGATTGAATTCAATTTTCTTATATTTTATCAAGGGAAATTAACATGCTGTTTCTGGCGATTAATATAGAAATAAAAATAGAATATAGAAATAAAAAAACAGTGCTTTTTATATAATTTTTTCAGACGAGTTGTTCGCCTGTAATACAGAAACAGCACTTAAGTTTAAAGTTAATTAAGTTGATTTTTATATGTATTTTACAGGGAAAAACGTTGAAAACGAACTTTTTGTCAAATATGAATAAAATATTAACTGAAATTTTGTGAAAATGTGGCATAAGTTAAGAAATTCCTCCTAAAATTAACTGCCAATTCATCATAACTTATTTTATCCAAGTATGTTCCGCAATTTATGCATGTGTTTAACGAACGAAAGGCAAACATGAAATAAACAAAGAAAATACTAACACACACAAAGCTGTGTATACGTGCACAATTTTATGCCAGCATAATTAGTCTAGTGTGAATACGAAAGAACAAAAGTTGTGCGGATTAAAAATTAATCGTGTGTGAAAACCCCCATTGATTTTCTTAAATTAATCTGTTTTAGCATTTCCCTTTCATCACTTATAGTTTACGAATATTGCAACTCTAGTTCTTATCGTGTCTTATTATTTGGTTTTACATATTCGTTTTGTTTTTTCAGAATGTACATAGGGTAGCTACAAAAAAACAACTGTTACGTTTTTTGTATATCTTTTGATAGAATTGTCAATCTTAATACAAACAAGTAAGAGTGCTAATTCGGCTATGCCGAATCTTATACTTACTTCACCATCTATGTTAATTTAGTTTAGTGAAGTAACTCCAATCAAAGAAGCAAACATTAGGGTGACAGGGAATTAAAAAATAATAAAATTTCGTGCTGCATTTCAGTGATGGGAAATGATATTTTCATTTGGTGTAGATTTGGGCTTATTTGACTTTAATGTGATGAAGAAAGTTTTTTATTGGAAATGTTCTTAAAATGTAAGAGAAAATTGCTTTTGAAATAAGCCCAAATCCATTCTATTGGCGCTATTCATCTAGGGGCTATTTCAGTTTAAAGTGATATACCTTAAAAAGTACAAAATGAATTAAAAACATTTGTTGTTTATAGGTAAAAAACTTTTTATATATCGTCAAAAGGGCGTAGCAACGCTTCATGATATTAAAAGAGTGTAAAACAATTTTCAAAAGAAAAATCCAAAAAAAAAATAACACACGTTCTTTTTTCGTTCTTCTTATTTTCGGTTAGTAGCCTGAAGAAAATATTTGTATTGCGTAGCTCCAAGCATAAAGTATTCATATAAAGTAGCCAAAAAGTATGTTCATTATCAACACAAAGTAGCCAGAAATAATGTTTTCGTTTTTGGCTACTTTTCAAATAGCAGCAAAAAATGTAGTAGAATATTTTTGCTTTTTGTACTCCTACCAATACTTTAACTGAAGTAGCAAAGAGGCTACTTCTACATACCGCTTTATTTTTTTGAAAAGTAGCTGTAGCTCATAAACTTTAATGCTTCGGAAAAAAAAACAGTGTCTACTGCTACTCCTACTTGTCGCTTTATTTTTATGAAAAGTAGCTGTAGCTCAAAAATGTTAATGCTTCGGAAAAAACAGCGTCTACCGCTACTTCTACTTGAAAAAGTTGGAGCTGTAGCCGTAGCTGTATTTAAAAAAAAGGTAGGTAAAGTAGGAATTCAAACACTGATATAAAGTAGCCAAAAAGTATGTTTATTATCAACACAAAGTAGCCAGAAATAATGTTTTGGTTTTTGGCTACTTTTCAAATTGCAGCACAAAATGAAGTAGAATATTTTTGCTTTTTGTACTCCTACCAATACTTTAACTGAAGTAGCAAAGAGGTTACTTCTACTTACAGCTTTATTTTTTTTTAAGTAGCTGTAGCTCAAAAACTTTAATGCTTCGGAAAAAACCAGCTTCTACCGCTACTTCTACTTGTCGCTTTATTTTTTTGAAAAGTAGCTGTAGCTCAAAAACTTTAATGCTTCGGAAAAAAACAGCGTCTACCGCTACTTCTACTTAAAAAAGTTGGAGCTGTAGCTTTAATTTATGGTTTGCTCTTTAAATGTAAATTCAGCAGTAGAGGTAGCTGGATACTGGCTACTATTTTTTAACAAATTTGTGTCTTAAAAAGTAGCCTTTTTTGTCGCTACGGCTACTTTTAGAGTAGCTTTTTAAACGCAGGAAAAAACCTTTCAAGGATTAACTACCTTGCAAAAATAGATATTTATGTAATTTTCCCTAAAAAAAACTCTCTTACGGCGGTTTTATCTGGTTTCCCATAAAACCAAGCCTTTTGTTTTAACTTTTACTTTATCTTTTATTTTTCCGAAGTTTATCCTTTTACATAAAAAAATATTCTTTATTCTACTCGTATTAAAAAGAAATAATAAATTCAAATATGTAACATAAAATTAACTTATACGATTTATGCACCCTATTACTATTTTCCTAGAATTAACTTTTCGAAGTACTCTAACCATGAAATATTTAGGTTCTCACCTTCACTCTCTAGCTTGTAATCCATATGCATATAAATTTCTTATTGTCAGCCAGATGACTCTACGTTGTTTTTTATTATTTTAATATGGCACTGACAAGATTTCCGTTTATGCGTAAAAATTAAACAAATATATAAATCTTTTTTAATACCGTAGTCCAGAGCTACTCAACTTAATGCAAAACATCGGGTTCTTTCTATCTTTTCTCGATAGGTAGCAACGATTTCTGTACAACAAATAAATACATTTTTCATAAATAAATAATTTTGAATTAACTTACTTTTTTTCTTTTTTTATTAATTTTAATAGTTTGTTTTTACATTTTTTAATCATACAAATAAGACTTTTACTTTCACCGGACACTGCTTTTTCGTGTATTCAAATATAGTTCAAACAAAAAGAAATAACTGGTTTATTTTTGAATAAGCAAACTTTCCTCTTTGGTGGACACTTTTTAACTGTCACTGTCATATTAAATTCAAAACAAATTTCATCTGTCTGCCTATAACGGTTCAAAACTATGGCCACATACATTAGATTACATTAACTGTTGGTACACCCTTGTATCTATAAACTTTATACTTGTTCAACTATTCATATGTCTATTCGTATGTCTCTAACGGTTTTACAGTTTCGCCATGTATATCAGATTATATCAATTATTGTAAAATCCTTTAATTTGTAATTTAAAATAAGGGATCCCATTGGGAACCATTCATATGTATTTGAAAGATTCAATGAAAAAATAAAAATTGAAAAACAATTTTTATTAATAAGCAATGTGCACATGCAAATATATCAAAGTGAATGGTTCCCAATGGGATCCCTTATGTAGAAAAATGAAAGAAAAAATAAAAATAGTTACTGAATGTTTGCTGTGTTTTTGTATAGAACTTTTTTGAGTTGTTATTGTCTTTTGTCTTATTGATTCAATGGAGTTCTCATTTAATCAATTTGGCTTTTGATATGAGACTTTCTGTTTTTCTGTACAAAATTTGGGTAAAATCCACTGATGAGCTATTTGAGCAGTAGTGAAATGGCCATATGGATATGCTTTCCCCGCAGTAATACATTTCATTTTGTAGTTTAGTTTAAAATAATAAATATTTCATGAGAATATCATGAAATATTTATATTTGAAGGAATCAAGCACGAATAAAGTAAATTAATTAAATTTTAAAAGATTCCGAATAATAAATTTTCACTTTGATTAAATAACAACTTTAAATTTAATGAGACACCCTCTGCCGTAGCTGCTGCATCAAACACCAAACGCAATTTTCCTGGCTTGTTGGGATTGATAACTCCAAATGGGGCAAGTACCACTTTCTCCGATGAGGCCTATTAAGCTCGTCTAACGGCAGCTTTTTCCGATAGTTTTTCTCTAGATACTCATGTATTATTTTATTATAGGCCTTACAGGAATCTGGACTTGAATTCAAAATGGCTTCGATTTCTACGAGTAAAACTGATTGTTTGCTGTGTTTTTTGTATAAAACATTTTTGAGTTGTTATTGTCTTTTTGTCTTATTGATTCAATGGAGTTCTCATTTAATCAATTTGGCTTTTGATATGAGACTTTCTGTTTTTCTGTACAAAATTTGGGTAAAATCCACTGATGAGCTATTTGAGCAGTAGTGAAATGGCCATATGGATATGCTTTCCCCGCAGTAATACATTTCATTTTGTAGTTTAGTTTAAAATAATAAATATTTCATGAGAATATCATGAAATATTTATATTTGAAGGAATCAAGCACGAATAAAGTAAATTAATTAAATTTTAAAAGATTCCGAATAATAAATTTTCACTTTGATTAAATAACAACTTTAAATTTAATGAGACACCCTCTGCCGTAGCTGCTGCATCAAACACCAAACGCAATTTTCCTGGCTTGTTGGGATTGATAACTCCAAATGGGGCAAGTACCACTTTCTCCGATGAGGCCTATTAAGCTCGTCTAACGGCAGCTTTTTCCGATAGTTTTTCTCTAGATACTCATGTATTATTTTATTATAGGCCTTACAGGAATCTGGACTCTTTTTCATTCAATGGCAAAGTATCGAATAAGGGCCATGGAATAGCTGTCCGACAATACCACATCATCATTGCAAAACAGTAGTCTAGATTAAAATCTTCCGACGACGTTTTTATTGAGTTCTTCAAAATCTCTTTTGCATAAAAGATTGTTGCGGCAATAATGCCACTCTACTGTTGAAAAAAATTATATAATATATGCGTGTGGGAATACCTAGGAGGAGCAACAGGAGCGGAATTGATAATTTCTAATATGTTGTGTTTGTGCTTTGATTTGGTGTAATAATTTTATCAGTTCTTGTAGTTTTTTTTTTGCTTCTTAGTTTTTTTTTTTTGGTTTTTGCGTATGTTGTTGTGTGCGCTTGAGGGTTTGTTTTTATGCCTGTAAAAGAAGAAAGATGAAAATTAATGACAAAATTGAGATTTTGTAAAACGATACAATTTACCCAAATATGAGTATTCCTGAGGCTCCGGATCTATAGATAATTAAGCCTGAAAAACTTATAAGAACATGATTAAAAAGTTATGTCTACTTACATGTGCTATCCAAAAGAAACTAAAAATGTGCTTGTCAGATTTGTATGCGTGAGTGTATATTAGTTGTATATGATAGCTGACAAACGTAGAGTAGTATCACCAGGCTTCAGATTGGCTCGCTCTTTTGCTCTTCTGCTCTTTGCGTACTCTTTTTATGCTCGCTCCATTTGAAGCTATGCGCAAAAGAGCAGAGCAGAAAAAAAGAGCCAATCCTTTATGCGCATTGCGTTTGCTACTTCTTTTCATGCTCTGCTCTTTGAGCCAAGCGCATTCAATTGTATTTTTGGCGCTTTTGCTCTGCGTATTGAGCCAAAAGAGCAGCTCTGGTTCGTTCGGATTTTATTAAGTTTTACAAAAAAATTTCGTAACAATATGTTGTTTAATATTAATGTGTATGATTATATAAGGAAGGATTAATTTATTTGGATTTATTTTATTTATTTGAAGATTTGCTTATTGTGGGATTTAAAGTTGATACTTATATTAAAAGTATAAATTCAATATGATTTCATAATCGATTTAAGGAAATGTGGATGATATACGGTTGAATTTTTGGTAACGTAGTTTCAACTAAAAACATCGGCATCCTACAAGCGTTACGTTAGTTTTGTTTCACTTTACATATTTAATCAGAGAGAAATATATGTAGGGTAAATGTACTAGTAGTCGACAGTTTAACATTTTTTTTGTGTTTGAACTGGTGTGGTTATGAGTGTAAGCCATGTATTGGTGTATCAACTATTTATTACTGTCCAAAAGTTACATGGTTTTATGCTTAATTAACAGTTTTTAAATATATTTGTATTAAGTTTGACTAATTTAAGTGTTTTGTCCAATATACCATTTGTGCCTATCGTCGGCATACATTTCCCTAAATCCGGCATTTGCTGTCCCTATTGTCGGCATGGTATTTTTTATAAGAGAAAGAAAATAACCCGTTCAAAAATTGTACTTTTTGTTTATAATAAGAGCTGTTTAAATTCCTCCGTGTAAAAAATAAACAAAAAGATTTAAAGAAGTAATTTTTAATTTAATTGATGAGACAATAGTCGTTTGGTCTAGATCTACATGAGTAGGTACATAGCTGGTATGGAACTTGTGCAAATTTAAGGCTTAAAGGATATTTCAATGCTAATATTTTTTGATCCAGTAATGTCATTAAGAATATTTGTTGCTACATCTCATTTTCATTTAAACATAACTTCCTGCCGATTTCAGAACACTTTATATAGCCGGCAGGTCCTAAAATACTCATTTGAACGTGTGCCGAGTACTAGTAAACTCATTTTAAACTTATTTTCTTTATAACTAATGCCAAGAGAGGTGAGCAACAAATAATATTGTAGAATTTGAGTTTAATATGATAAAACACTTTTTTTTACAAGTCGACACCCCCATGCCGACTATTATAATGTTTAAAATATTTATTATTGAAATGATCAAAACTTTGCTAAGTATTTTATGATGCTGCGCTTAGCCACAGCACGTTTTAATTCTTCTGAGCACTGTTGAGGGTGCTTGGCTAGAATAGTGAGAATACTTTGTTTGTCAAAATTATTCTGAATCTTTATGTAATTTACTTACAGCTATTTATACAAAATTTCTTAATTCTACTTCTTTTAATAATTATGTGCTTGCGTATTGTTATTGATCTTACATCAGCAATTATTTACAATGTCTCATTTATGGGTCAATCGTAATATAATTCCCTTTAAACAATTGCTGTTACAATATGTGGGTTATTTTGTTTATTTTTTGTGACAAATTCATTGCAATGCAAAATTCTAGTGTTAAAATGTAGTTTGATAAATGTGACCAATATATTATAATGAATAGTGTGACCAATACACTACACCTCCGTCCTCAAGATTGAATTCATGAATAAATGAAATGAATTAAATCTTAAAAGAAATGTGTTATAATATGAAATTAATAAGTGTGTACAATATAATGTCTAGTGATATGTAGGGATAGTATATACTATGTGTTTTATAATAATGAAAATAAATTTAAAATTGCTTATAATTATTTTTAATAATTTTAATTTGCTTATATTTTATTGATATTGCTAAGTTTTATACAATTTAAGTATATTATTATGAAAAATTTTATTCTTATTATCTATTTTTAACAATGAATTTACTCCTAATCTTTTTATAATTTCATATGGTCCCTTATATGGACTTTGATTCTTTTTTCTAGATACTAGTTTTATTAATACTAAGTCTCCTACTTTAAAATTGCTTACATTTGTGTTTCTGTCATATACTTCTTTTGATTTCTGTTTAGCTATTTCTATTAATCTTTTAGCATTTTCTAATGACTTTTTTAGTCTTAATTTTATCTCATTAGCATAGTTTTCTATGTCATAACATATACTATTGTTTTGTATTTTGTCTGTTGGTAATGCTGCTAGTTTACCGTAAATCAATTCGTAAGGTGAATAGTTGGTGTCAATATGTGGTGTCGTATTATATGCGAATGTATAGTATGCTACCCACTTGTCCCATTCATAATCATTAACAAAATTTAATAAATATTCATTTAGTACACGATGATTACGTTCAATAGAACCTATTGATTGATGGTGATATGGTGCTGAAAATTTTTGATTAATATTTAATAAATTACAAACTTCTTGTAACAATTCGTTATTAAATTCAGTTCCTCTATCAGATTTTAAATTCTTAAAACATCCATACTTTAAGATAAACTGTTCAACTAATGCTTTGGCAATACTTTTAGCATCTTTAGTTTCAATTGGGTGTGCTATTACATAATTTGTTAATTCGCACTGCATAGTTAGTATATATCTGTAGCCATTAGAAATTCTCAAGGGTCCAACAGTATCTATTTCTACTGTTTCAAAGCTAGTACTAGGATTCTCTGTTATAATCATCTCTTCCTTAATATGTTTAGTTTGCTTATTTTTCAAACATTTATCGCATTTATTAATATAATCTCTAACCATCTTTCTCATGTTTTTCCAAACGTAACGTTGTTTTAATTTTAGAATTGTTTTTCTTATACCAAAATGTCCTGATAATGGTGAGTTGTGGAATTCTTCTATAATCTTCATTTGTGACTTTTTGTTCGTAATATGTTGCAAAGGTTTATATAATATTATGTTCAATTCTAACTTTCTATGTTTATTCGTTTTCAATAATTTCTGGTATACCTCATTATAAGTTTTATTCAAATATTCTTTTGATATGAGCTCAAAAATACTATCTTCGCAGGATAAAGCGAGATTTTTTATATTTTGCTTATGCATATAAATTATTAACTTCTCTAGTGACAAAACGTATTTTGCTAGATCTTCATTAACATTCATTACAAAGCTATTATTTTTATTTTCTATGGTACCATCCTTTGGTCCATCTTTCACATTTCTTATACCGGTTTTTATAATACTAAATTTCAATTCATGAATATTCTTTATATCTTGCAAGGATGTACATTCCCACATATGATTTTTATGTTGGCCTTGGGATATGTCATTCTTACTATTTATTTCCACATTTTCCGTATTTTCCTTTGCTTTCTTTCCACGTGTTGTTACTAAAATTTTCGATGGTTTACTTTTGTCTTCTTCCATAGGTATCATATTCTTCAACATTTCAGAATCTAATTTGATTCTTGACAAAGCGTCTGCGTTTGTATTTATTTTTCCTTTTTTATAAACAATTTCAAAATCATAATCTGACAAATCTATTCGTATTCTAGTCAATTTAGATGATGGATTCTTGTGTGAAAAAAGTGAAATAAGTGGTCTGTGATCCGTCACTACAATAAATTTTCTACCAAATAAATATGGTCTAAAAAATTCTATTCCCCAATGTATTGCAAGTAGTTCTTTTTCAATCACTGGTTTATTTAAATCATGTTTTCCTAAGGTTTTGCTTGCATAAGAAATTGGTAAATCTTCTCCTATATTTCCTTGTGATAGAACAGCTCCTAATGCAAAATTTGATGCGTCAGTAGTCAATATAAATGGTTGTTCAAAATCTGGATATCTTAATATTGGTGCGCTAATTAATTTTGTCTTTAATAAGTTAAAAGTTTGTTGACAATTTTCAGTCCATTCAAATTGCTTTCCTTTTTTAGTTTGATCGTTCAGACATTTTGTGATTTCACCAAAATTTTGTATGAAACGTCTATAATAATTACAAAATGCTACAAATCTTTTAATATCGTCCTTGTCCTTTGGAGTTGGATATTGTTCTATTGCTTTATTTTTTGAAGGGTCTGTCCGTATACCGTCTTTCGTTATTTGGTGTCCTAAATAAATTACTTCTGATTTGAGAAATACACATTTTGCTGCATTCAATTTTAGGTTGTATCTCGATAAACGTTCGAATACTTTCACTAAGTTTTCATTGTGATGTTTTAAACTACATCCAAATACAATTATGTCGTCAACGTATAAAAATGCTTTGGAATCTAAGCCACTGAGTGCTATTGTTAGCATTCTTTGGAAACTATTTGAAGAAATTTTCAATCCAAATGGTAATCTTTTGAATTGACAATGTCCATTGTTAGTTGAAAATGCAGTCAATTGTCTTGAGTCGTCATCTAACTTTATCTGATGAAATGAGCTAGTCATGTCTAAAGTTGAAAAATATTTTGCTCTTCCAAGACGATCTAAAATATCTTCTAATCTTGTTAATGGAAATTTATCATTAACTATCTTTTTGTTGAGTTGTCGGAAATCTACAACTAATCTCCATTTTGCTTTTCCATTTTCGCTCTTTTTTGGCACTATTAGTAGTGGCGAATTGTATGCACTATTAGATGGTTCGATGATATCTTCATCCAATAATTTTTGTACTTGGTTATTAATCTCATCGTGTTGTGTATGTGGTAATCTATAATTCTTTATGTATACTGGTGTATTGTCTGAAACCTTTAAATTCTGTGTATAAAAATTATTAGAAGTCAGTGTCTCTCCTTCTAAATGAAAAATATCCTGATATTCCTTAAAGATCTGTATTAGTTCTGTTTTTGATTTTTCGTCCTTTACGTCAAATTTCAAAATATTAAGCAATTTTCTAAATCTGTCTTCATTGAAGTCTTTTTCCCTCGTGTGCGGTCTTTGTAATACAATATAATTTCGTAAGGGTTCTATTTCCAGATTAATGTCCTTTAGTACTACATCGCTATCTGTTGTATTTAATATCTTGACATGGTGATTTCCGTTTCCTGGTACTATTGTGTTGCTAATAAATATACCTGGTTGAATTTATTTATTAAGAATAATGCTATCTTCACATATATCTAAGTTAATAGGATGAATACTTTCCGATCGTCTCTCTACCTTTATGCAGTAATTTTTATTTATCCATGATTTCATAGGTATGGTAATCTCTTCATTCCCTAAAGTAAGTGTTAAGGTAAATGTTTCATAATCAATCTTACACAAGAATTTTGAAAAGAAATCCCTTCCCAAAATTCCATCTGTTGGTATTGGAAAATCTTTGTCAATTATATGAAATTTATGTTTTTCTTTGAAATTATTTATGGTGAATTTTAATTCTGATGTTCCAATTGATTTAATTTTTTCTGTAGTGATACCTGTAAAACTAATCGATCTTTCCTTGTTTATGTCTATAGAATCTTCATTTAATTGTTAATTTTACACAAAGAGATGTCTGCTCCTGTGTCTATCAGAAAAGTAAGTTTTGAATTCTTGCCTAAATCTAAAGTTATGAAATTGGTCATGTCATTTGATATCTGGAAAACATTATTTAATCTTATTATTGGTTCTCCGGATAGTGGGTTTGTACAGTTTCTTGACTCACATCCGGAGCCTGATAGTTTTCCTGTATACAGTGTATATTTCTTCGGTTATTTTGAAAATTATTACTGTTCTTATTATTGTTATTTCGATTATTTCTGTCATTATATCTATATGATCCATTGCTGTTGTTTCTATTATGATACGTATTTGGTCCATTTCTGGCGTTTGTATAATTATTATGCCTATAATTGTTATTATTGTATGTTGGTCTATGATTACCATTATTGTTCCTTTTTGACCAATTGTTGTTATTTCGGTTTCTGTTGTTATAGTTAAAATTATTTGTTCTGTTACTATAATTGTTATTTGAATTTCTTAAATTATTTCTCCTATTATTCGCATTATTGTTAGAGAAATAAAGAACTTGTTCGGAGTTATTCGAGAATTCTTTTTCTAATTCTAAAGCCAATTGTAGTGCTTCATTGAGTTCTTTTGGTCGTGAGGCAAAAACTGTTGGTTTCAGTTCTCCTTTTAAACCATTTTTAAATACATTTAAGGCATGATTGTCATTAAGTTGTTTAATAGTTGTAGCCTGTAGTTGATTGCAATTTTCTATGTCCTTAATTTGTAAATCGTTTAGTTCTGTTATTAACTCTAAGAGTTTTTCATGGTATGTGTTTACATTCATACTTTTTTGTGAAAAAGTGCTGAGAGTAGCCTGTACTTGAGCAACGGTTTTCTTCGATTTATATCTGTTGGATAGAAGGCTTTTTAATTCATCAAATGTGGTTGGTGCAGATATACCCAACGATGTTCTTACCAAGTTTGATAACTTTACGTTATAAACAAAAGTTATTAGGATTTGCTTTTGAGATGTCTCCAAAGTACTGTTGATCAGTTCTACTATAGTGAGGAAAGAGTTTAATTCTTTGTAATTTCCATTGAACACTGGAATAATTTTTACAGCGGTTTCCAAACTAAAAGTTGCCATATTTGTTAAATTTTGGTTTTTAGAAGTTAGGGCTTGTTCAAAAAGTGTTTTTGCTTTATTGTAAAATCTATTAAATTTTTCTATGTCTTCCTGAACGTTTTCTGTTTCTAATTTTGTATCAGTTAATTTTAAAAATTCTTCTTTTAACAATTCTAGTTCTTCTAATTTACATAGTAAAGTCGCTTCATTGTATCCCCTAGCTCCTGCTTTTTTAAAGTTTTTAAGTAATGTTTCTAATCTATTTATAATTGCTTCCATTAGCAATATACAAAAAAAAAATTTTCTACTATATAATTATTATACAATTATCATATAAATTATAAACTTTTTATTTTTATTTTATTTTAAACTTGTACTACAGCTTTCTTTTGTACATATTGCTTAAAATATCTATTTAATTTATATACTAGTATTGCTAAAGCCACCATGCAAAAGATGAAAAAGGCGTCTACTGTTATGGTCGTCCCGAAGTCCATTTTCTGCTCGTTTTTGTTGTTGATGTTTATCACCTCCTCTTGTTTGGATTTTTGGTTTCCCATTTAGTTCTTTGATTTTCATATACAGTTGCCTCTTTTGCTCTCCACTCGTTATTCCCATCAACCGCAATATTTCTTGTTTCTGTTTCTTTATTTGTTGGGTTTTTCCCCCTCTTTTTGTTTTTGTTCTGCTGTATGGGAACCTCTGGTTTTTGTGTCCTCCTTCTATATTCCTCAAGTGTTATGGGCTTTGGACCGGCGTTTTTCGGTGTTGGAATATATTCTGGATAGTTCTCAGTACTTCCTTCTGGCACGTACTCCTTGCTTATATATTTTGAAAAGATAAGCTCTATCTCTTCTTTAGTTGGACTATCTTCCAGCGACATTCAGAATTAATACTGTTAACGTCCTTCAAATGTCCTTTAAGTGATAGAACAACTAGGCAGTTTTAGGATATTATTTAGGATATTAATTAAATTTTGTTTGGCAGGATCGCCATATAATGTTTAAAATATTTATTATTGAAATGATCAAAACTTTGCTAAGTATTTTATGATGCTGCGCTTAGCCACAGCACGTTTTAATTCTTCTGAGCACTGTTGAGGGTGCTTGGCTAGAATAGTGAGAATACTTTGTTTGTCAAAATTATTCTGAATCTTTATTTAATTTACTTACAGCTATTTATACAAAATTTCTTAATTCTACTTCTTTTAATAATTATGTGCTTGCGTATTGTTATTGATCTTACATCAGCAATTATTTACAATGTCTCATTTATGGGTCAATCGTAATATAATTCCCTTTAAACAATTGCTGTTACAATATGTGGGTTATTTTGTTTATTTTTTGTGACAAATTCATTGCAATGCAAAATTCTAGTGTTAAAATGTAGTTTGATAAATGTGACCAATATATTATAATGAATAGTGTGACCAATACACTACACTATAGAAAAACAAAGCAGGTTTTGTTCCTAATGTCGGCAGCCAATAAAATGACCACAAAAATAATTTTTTTTTAAAATAGCACTTTACAATCAAAGTTTAAATATATTTCTTCCACTAAAAATTGCCATGGTAAACAAATTTATTTAATTACCATGATTAAATAATTATTTAAAAAACAGGCACCTACTACATGAGTTGAAAGGTGGTCACTGAAAGAGGTCAACAATAGATAAAAATACTCATCTCAGTCTAATTTAAATATTAAATAGAGAAAACTGAATGTATTTTTTATTAAAGCTAAATCATATTTATGCATATAATCACCGTGTTTTTTAATTATTTAGATTTTAAATAAAAACATGCCGACTACTGCTTCATGCCGACCTTAGGGACGTCTACCTAACCAGTAAACATAAAAAATTCCTTAATTAGGTATAATTAATCCTTACTTTTTTTAACATCACTTATTGCAAATTTTTTTTTAATGAGCCATTCAAATGACCCTCGCTTGACTTTACAGGAAACTCCACTACTTGTCAATATTCAAAAACAAACTACAATGGTAGACCACAAAAATACATAACACTATTATTCGTAAATATACATACAGACACACATATGTATATATATATATATATATATATATATATATATATATATATATATATATATATATATATATATATATATATATATACATGCATACATTTATGTATGCGTACAAATATAAATAAAATAAATATACATACATAAGTATGTATATATTTCTCCAACCTTCATTTGACTATTAGCTATATTTAAAAAACGATAGACAATCTTTTAAACTGTCCCAAACACTTTCCCAAGCACATAAATCAAATAATTTATTTATTGAATTGATTTTTACATTAAATTCTTGACGTTAAAAAAATATGTTTTGTACCACAGTAAAAGAACCAAGCGCATTTTTGGCTCTTTTGGCGCTTTGCGCACAAAAAAGGAGCAGAGCAAACATATTGGCGCCGAGCAATACGCAATAACAAGTTGGCTCTGCTCTTTGCGTAAAAGGGCCAAAAGAGTAGAAAAGAGCTGCTCGGCGCTGCGCATTTACTTACTCTGAGTATCACTGATTAAAAGTTGGTAGCACCGACATATGTATAATATGAGGAAAAAAACTGTAATATTTAAAAAAATAATTTCAATTATGAATGGAAAAATATACTTGCAAAAATAATGGGATCTTAGCAAGATTAAAGAGGGTTAGGTAGAAAAAATGGACCGCGGGATAGGCAGAATGGTGGAAAAGAAGGTTTTAGTCAGATAAACTAAATACAAAAATTATGTTTTCTTAAAAAATGTAAATAAATAAAATAATAGCCAGGGAGTAGATTGGATAGGAAAAAATCAAAACGTATTGGTGCAATGGCGCTAAGAGTAATCTTGGCGGGAAATTTGTTTAAAATAAATCATATATTTCTTTAGGAGGGAAAATTAGTAAATATTAAAGTCTCCAAAAATTCAAAGTGGGGAGCGTAGGAGGTAAAATTGTTGAAGGTGTAGAGATTTGTAAAAGTACTTAAGGCGAGCAAATAAAGAAATTGGGATTATTGCTAAGTCTTGTTCAAACAGTGAAGAAGTGTAAAAGTGCAAAATAAATATTAGTGATTATTTCACAGTAAAGAAAATAGACATTAATTAGTTAGCAGCAAAGCAATACTGTGTGGCTCATACATTTTTCATTTTTTTTTTTTTTTTTTTTTTTTTTGTTGTTAAGATTGTTTTTAACATTAAAACGAGAGTGTAAGAAATTGGGTAGAAGTTAACAAATGAGTGTTTATAATTGAAATATTTTTGTATATATTGTATAGCTGGCTATTGACTCAAGAATCAGTGTAAACGTGAAACGAGAAGTTAGCAAATTTAAACGAGCCAGGGGCAAATAGCCAGGTAAAAGTTTATAATTGTTTTAAATATTTTGTATATGCTGAGTGCTAAGAAAATCAAGTCGCCAACCTTTACGATCGCTAGGAAATCTTTGTTTGAAGCAAATCCAAGAATAAATAAAAATATAACGTTCCAAAAGTGAATTTGTAGAAGGATTTTATTCGTCTTATCTTTATATCCTGAATATAATCTATGATTATAAATTATAATTATATAATATTTATTTTATTCCAAGTGTGTTATCATGAATAAATTGTGTCCTTACGTGAGTGTTTAGTGTATGTTAGGGTCTAAGTGCATGAATCTTATATTTAAGCCTAGGGAAATATAAAAGAAAAAAAAAAGAAAATATTCGGTTAATCATATATTTAAATATATCTCTAAAAGAGCTAAGAAAATTTGATTTACTGCTCAAATTAGGCGCGAAATTTGTATTTAGGTAAACGTTGCTTATTTTTAGAAACAGCGAACAAGTTGCTTCAGGGAGCTCCTTTAAGTACAGAATTTTTTTAGTGTTTTTTCTTCGAAAATCCTGGAATTAGAAGACAAAATTTAGTTTGAGCTGTGAAGGAAAGAAAAAGAAGTTTGTAAAGTAAGAAAGGAAATATAGTTGCATATATAATTACTTATAAATAATTTAAAAAGAAAAAAACAGTAAACTAAAAATATAAGAAATAGTTTTAATATTGGTAGTTAAGAGTTATTGTTTCCATTTTTGTAAATTTGTAAATTGTTTAAGATATACCAATAAAGTATGTATAAAGCTAGATTTACACGATTGAAGGTATTTTGAAGTCTTATCATAATTTTGAAAATTTATTTCGATGTCCTATTACACGTATCAAAATTTTGATCAAAATATTCTTTCAATATTTTTCAAAATCGTTTGACAAAAATTTTATCAAAATTTGTTGAAGCTAATTTATACTATTGGTAAACTTTTTATATTGAAAATATTGACTTTGATGAGCTGTTTTGCTTCTTTTGTGAAATAACTTATTATTATAAAAAAAATTAATAAGTATGAACGACGACGCAATCATCATAGCACCAACATTTTTAATATTGGAGGAAGAAGTAGAGGATAATAATGCAAAAAAAGAAGAAAACAGAAGGAACATTGGGTTCGACCTTTTCTTTTGGAAGGTAATGGTATGTATGTCTCTTTTAGAGAGCGATTGTAAAGGAGTTACCCCGACCTATATAGATTATTTGCTGAATCTCGTCACCCCATTAATAGAAAAAGACAATACTAAAATGGGGGAATCTATCTGCCTCGGAGAACGCTTGGCAATAACCTTGAGTTTTTAGTGACTGGGGACAGTTACGCAAGTCTGATGTTCTTGTTTAAAAAATCAAAATCATCGATATGCAATTTTGTGCCTGAAGTCTGCGCTGCATTATATAAAGTGTTTTAAGATTAATTTTTAAAGGTAAAACTTATTAAATAACAAAAACATATATAAAACAATATCTATTGGTACAGTTGCCAGCAATAGAGAAGGAATGGGAGAGTATTTCCCAAAGTATAAATAAAACGTGGAATTTTCAATCGGGGCATTAGATGGAAAACACATCGATATTATAGCACCAGCACACTGTGGAAGCGCATATTTCAATTATAAAAAGAAAAGCAGAATTGTTTTGATGGCGCTTGTGGACGCGAACTACAATTTTGTTTACATCGACGTTGGTGCAAAGGGTAGAGAGTCTGATGACGGAGTAATCAGTAATTGTTCGATACCGAATGGATATATAATAATACGTTGCGTTTGCCGCAACCGATACCACTGCCCTGCAGACAAAAACCAACAATCCTCAAAAGCACCAACATCATCCCAATCCTCAAAAGCACAATTAGTTAATGTCTCGAAGTTTGATTCTGTACCTCCTGATTCACGATTTCTCACAGTATCTAAAAAGTGTAGAGCTGCAAAATATTCACATTTTGATATTTTAGTAGCGCCACCTTGTCCACTTTTGTTCTCCGCCTTCAATATATAATATTTTTAAATTTGATCACAACATACAAAAAAAAAATTACATTATATCGTGATCGTACAGCGTTTAATTATGATTTGCAGTTGGCTATGCAATCTGACCAGCACTTCTCTTTTTTATTTCGGTTCCTGTTGCTTGTGATTTTTGCGCAAATTATTATTTATGGTATCACTTTTAAAAATATTGATATAATATTCCACAGATATATAGTTATTTAAAATGTAATACTACTCAACTCATATTAACAACAAACTTTTATACGTAAACAGCTTATGTATTAAATAAAAAGAATGAACATGCTGTCAAATTATTTATATTTTTCAATATTGCCAGAAGCTATTTTGATGCTTATTTACACGGTATCAATAAAATGTTCAAAAGTTTTGTTCAATAAATTTTGATCAATAAATTTTGAAGGAATTTTGCTGTTTACACGAATCAAAAGAATTTTGAAAAACAAGTTTGAAGAAAATTTCAATCGTGTAAATCTAGCATAATAGTGT
Organism: Gymnosoma rotundatum; assembly: GCA_916610165.2. NCBI lineage: Eukaryota > Metazoa > Arthropoda > Insecta > Diptera > Tachinidae > Gymnosoma > Gymnosoma rotundatum. The sequence goes on from OU744336.1 coordinate 89,177,194, forward strand.
TTGAAAAAATGAAATTTTTAGAAATGGAATAACTTTTTCTTAAAGGTAATGGCGATCATGGATCGGTAAGTGTGTGAAGGTTCATCGGGCGGGTTTTGGGTCACAGAAGAAGTTTGCTAGAAAAGCGCTGTGGCATGGTAGGGTGGGCTGTAAGGAGATCAACATCTGTCTCCAAAATTGTCGGAGGTATAGTGCAGTGTTTTGTTATTGTTTTTTTTTTTTTGTGAGAATAATTTTTTTTGTTGTTGTGTTACCTTTTCCTGCCTGACGGAAGGGTTGGGACCTCCTGAGATCAAAAGAGCTAGTCGAGTTTAACGTCGGGATAAGTTAACCGTAACAAGATTCGGCGTAGCCGGATATAGCACTCTTACTTATTTTTTTTTCTAATGCACCAAGTAAATATTTTTAATATAATATGAAAATATGACCTGTACTTTTAAGCCCGGCAGACCCATGTGTGCGTACGTACCTGTTCTTGGCGTTTTCTTTACTAATGATCCCATACTAATCCTAAATTTTATTAAAATTTAATACTATACCTATGCCTTCACCACAAAAAGTGGAACAATGGTGTGTCTAAGTTTTTCATTCCGTATGTAATTTCCACAATATCCATTTCCGGCCCCAAAAATACTGTGAGGCAATTTTGGGCATGAAAAGGCCGGCAAGTCGAGCTGATGTCTTGCTTTTTCTAGAGCTAGTAAAATATATAGCACGGTTTATACCGAACCTATCAAGGATTACAGTGGCTTGCGATCCTTAGCGAGACTTGATGTCAATTTTTATTGGACTTATGAACACGAGGGAGAGCTAGAAATTTGTTAAACATTATTGCATTAGAACCCGTGTTAGCTATTTACAATCCTCGACTACCTATAAGAATACAAACAGATGCATCTAAGGACGGATTAGGTTGAGTCTTAATTCAAGAGGGGCATCCGATGGCGTTTGCATCTCAGACTTTGTCGAGGAGTGAGCAAAAGTGGGCTCAGATTGAAAAAGAGTTGCTAGCGGTTAGTTTCGCGTGCCAGCGGTTTTATTATTTTGTTTATGGACGGGAAGTCACGGTTGAGAGAAACCATAAGCCCTTGGAAACATTGATTAAGAGGGACATTGATGACGTTACCATGCGCCTTCAGCCTATGTTCATTATGTTATTAAAATACTCTCAAGTTTCTATTGTTTACAAGCCTGGAAAGGAAATGTTTGTGGCTGACTGTTTGTCTCGATTCCAGCTGCTAGAGGAAGAAGAGATAGGCGAATTGATAAACGTAATACACAAGGTGATGGAATCGGTCTATTTATCATAGAAAAATTTTGACTATTACAGAAAAATTTTGACTAAGGACGAAAAATACAGTCGCATATGTACATATGTTGAAGGTGGATGGCCCAGTTCTTGGCAGCTAGAAAATCTAAGTCAACATTTTTACAAGTTCAGGCCACAACTTTATGTGGAAAACGGGTTATTGTTAATAGATCATAGACTTGTTATACCAGATAAGTTACAGGAGAAAATTTCAATATGGCTTCATCCCAGCAAAAAATTAGACATTACCTTAAAAAGTACTGGCCATATAATGACTTACTTTTGTGATTGCCATATTTTTTTACTCGCTTACAAAACACATTACATTAGTTTTCAAAAAAAGAAGTAGTAATGGAACTAGTTCTTTATGTTAAAAGAGACTACCGTACTAATGGTACTCTTTATTTCCTACAATAATTAATGTAATCGATTCTCAGTAATTCATTATAAAAGTCGCATGCCTTGTTAAAATCATTAAGTTGGCAATCTAGTTGGAAAGTACTTCTGCAAAAAATGCTTAATTCCACACTCGATTACCTTTTCAAAAATTTTTTGCTGAGATGGTGCCCATTTTGGCATTGAAAAAACTTTGGCACTTGCGAGGGAATTGTATTATTGGTCGGGGATGGGTAATCAGATCAAGGAGGAAATACAGTCCTGTTTGGTTTGCGAAAAGTTTCGACAAAATAATCAAAAAGAGCCGCTAATGCAGGAGGAATCTACCACGTATCCGTTTCATGTAGTGGGTGTGGATTTTTTTGAGTTTGCAAGCAGGGATTTTATGGCCCTAATCGATGCGTATTATAGTTATTTGATAGTAGCACCATTGAGTGAAGAGACAGTTAAGCACATTATTGATCAGCTCAATCAAATATTTTGTAAGATTGGATTTCTAACCACAATTTAAAGTGATAACAGTCCATTTGATTCCAGGGAATTCGATAAGTACGCGTCAGAATTTAATATTAGATTCAAATTTTAAGGCCCGCGCTATCCACATTGTAAGGGTGTGGCAATTGCAAAGAATTTGCTAAGGCGTTGTTATGAAACAAATGACTTGGAATCATATCAGTACAGGATTTTGGAATATTACAAGGCCTTTGGCGAGTATGCAATAAAGACGTGCGCAGATATATCTGCTTATATCAGTTTTTGTGTGTCTACTTTTATGAGTGCGTATAGATGAGTACTTTTGTGTTTCTGATATAAATTATATTGTAACTTTTTCTCTTTGGATGGATGCGAATGAGTAAAGAGAGGATGAGAGTAACATATCTGTTCTCCTGTGTTTCGCACAAACGGGTGTAAACAGATATTGATGGTTGTACCATAAGTACTTATTGCATGCTGCGAATCAATGTCCATTCATACGTACATATGCATTGATTTATTAAAATTATTGTTTCTAAACATGATCAATATTTTTAATTGTTTTATTGTGTTTTATTGAAGTTGAATATACAAAACTGACAACAAACAAAACAAAAATTTATGAATCTAATGCGTATAATTGTATTAAAATTACTTTTATGTTTTTTAACAACTTTTACCAACAATTACAACAGTTCTAAGTATACAATAACTAAATAAATATATGTGTGCATGTTTCTATATTTAGAAAGACGAAAACCCTGATAATTTAAAATCAATTACAAAAATATTTTTACGTTAAGTTTAAACCTTTTGAATCCAAATTATTTTTAAAATTTTAAAATGAAGTATGAATATTTAAATATTTTTAGCAAAAATAAAAATAAATTTTTCATTACCATTAAAATTGCATTGGCATTAGTTAAAATAATGAAATAGGAAAAAAATAACTACGATATCATGCTAATAGTTTTATTTTAATTATTATTGTTTTAATAATGGTAATGAAATGGAATTACAACTGGAATATAATAATAATAATAAAAAATAAACCTTAACTCTTTGGTTGATGGATATGCATTCGAAAATTTTAATAATTTATTAAATTTAAACGAGATAGGAATAAAACTTGATGTCTGATATCTAAATTTAACTCAAACCGCAGCTAGCAAATCTTATTACTTACTCGAAAACAAAATATATTTGTGATAAAAATGTAACTTTAAAATATTGCTTTATTATGCTTAGTGTACAAAGTAAAGAAGCAACGTTAGATGATGCTATGTTTTAAAGCCATTTAACTAATTATCGGTAAAACTTTTTCATAAAATTACCGCTAGGGAAAATAGTGAAAATATTAACAACATCAAAAGCATTTATGAAATTGTCAACGAATTAGTCCATATAATTAATTGCTCCCATTTATAGTAAGAAACTTGCATTTTTTAACAATTTTTTTTTTAATCAATTCATTATATATTCTAATTAGTGGTTGACAGCCACTTATTTACGCACACTAGTAAGAAATATACTATACTGTTAAAATTTATATTTCCCGTTGTTAAGCTGACTACGAGGGCTGCTATATATATTTCTGGCCTGGCAACACTGAGTGCTGCCAAGTGCAATCTGACATTTCCATTGGAAAGTTTGTCATTTTTAAACATAATCGTACTCAAAACGTTTTGACGTACGACCATTATTTGTGTTGTTTACAGTGACTTGAAAAAATTAATATAGAAAAAAATGGAATTAACTCGTGAACATTTTCGTGCCATCATTTTTCACAACTTTCGACGTGGATTATCACGACGAGAGTGCATTGATGAACTTAAATCTTTGTATGGCGATGAAGCACCATCCTATAGCACTGTGAAAAATTGGTATAATGAATTGAATCGTGGCCGAAGCTCGCTGAAAGACGAATTTCGTGAAGGTCGTCAAAAACGGCTGTTGTTCCAGAGAACATTGATGCCGTGCGTGAACTCATAATGCAAGATCGACATGCGACATACCGAGAGATAGAGACATCCTTGGACATTTCTTCCACCAGCATACATTCGATACTACATGAACAAATGGACGTAAAAAAGGTTTGTTCTCGTTGGATCCCGCACAATTTAAAAGTCGCTCAAAAAAAGTCTCGTGTCGATTGTTGCAAAGAAATGTTGCAAAAATACGATTGCGGTGCTTCAAAAGACGTTTATAAGATCTTCACAGGTGACGAATCATGGATCTATGCGTATGAGCCCGAAAGGAAACAACAATCGACCTTGTGGGTCTTCAAAGACGAGCAAAATCCAACGAAAGTTGTTCGTGGAAGAAGCACTTCGAAGCAAATGGCCGCCTGTTTCTTCGGCAAAACTGGTCATGTGGCGACTGTTCCGCTTGAGCAACGTAGGACGGTCACTTCTGAGTGGTACACTACAATTTGTTTGCTTGAAGTCATCGGAGAAATTCGAAAAACCAACAAGAGAAGACGAATCATTGTTCACCATGACAATGCGAGCTCTCACACATCGGCTCAAACCAGAGCGTTTTTGACCGGCCAAAACATCGAATTAATGGATCATCCGCCGTACAGCCCTAACTTGGCACCTAATGACTTCTTGTTTCCGCACATCAAGAAAAAAATGAGTGGTCAACGATTTTCGTCGCCAGTAGAAGCTGTTGAAGTGTTCAAAAACCATGTTTTAGAGGTGTCTCAATCGGAGTGGAAAAAGTGCTTTTACAACTGGTTGGAGCGCATGCAAAAGTGTATAAATCATGCTGGAGAATACTTTGAAAGACAATAAAACCATTTTTGATTATAAATATTCGCATTTTCACTATTAGGCCAGAAATATATAGAGCAGCCCTCCTATCCTTTAGAAATTTTTGACTATTTTTTTAGAAATTTTAGAAATTTTGAATGCACAAATAACATAACTATAATATATCCTTCTAAGTGCATAGAAAATAAAAATTGCGTTATTTAATATGTACATATATAAAAGGGAAAATATTTTTACTGGGTGTATTCTAGAAGTGTAAATGTTTTCCCTATTTTTTTTTATTAAAATTTTTCGGATCTCCTATTTTTATATACATACGTATGTACAGATAATAAACCTTTTTTATATATTAATTTTAACTATTTACTAGTTTTTATCAAAAAAGAATTAGTTTTTTTAAATAAACATACAATAAAATTCCTTAACTGCATTAATTCTATCCTTATAACTCAACGCGCAACTAGACAACAATTTATTAATTTTTCATTTGTTTTTATAAAATAAAATTATCATTAATATTATAAATATTGCAAATTCTAATATTATAATATTGCTAATTTCAGTTTTTTCTCTCATTTCTGTTTCTCTCTTTCGTTTTTTGCAGTTCTATGCTTGAGCGGTGTTACCAAAGGGCTGTTTTTTTTCTATATTTTTCAAAAATTGTAAAAAATATGTGCATTTAGTTTATGGCAACACTTGAAAAATTGATCGATAAAACATCATAAAATTCTCTCACTTGTACAAAAGGGTCATAATGTAAAGGCTTGATGACTTACGCACCAAAATAGAAAACAATAAAAGAGTCAGCTACAAGTCCCTTAATGTAAAACCACTTTTACTAGTTCTCCACTCTATCATAAGCAGCACACAAGTATCAAAAATATCTGTTTCATAAACAGATATATCCAAATACTCATGGTACAACAGATATTTGAGAGTAAAAAACTGATAATTTTCTCACTCTAGGCAAAACCATAAACAACTGTATGTGTTTATATCCATAGTGTGAGTACGCACACAGAGAAAAGAAATTCGTTATAAGAACCGAATTTGTTGCCAATCGAATTTTGTCGGTTGTGCGTATTATCACGAATTCGGTTGTAATGACTGAATAAATATAGCACTCACAACTATTTAAAAAAATTATTCTTGGCTGACTTTAAAGTATTATTGTGAATTAAATAATACGAAATATTTTAATATTTACTTTTATTTTAAAAAGAAATTATAGGAATAAGATTATAAATTATGAATTTGATGTTTCGGCCATTCGAATTCAGCCGACTCCTTTCTTTACATCATGATTCTTCTTTTCCACATAGGCACTAAGCATGTCATGTTTTATATGTCTCCAAAAAAAAATTTAAAAACAGTCGAATTTCAAGCATTTGCTTTTTGTACTTTTTGGTTTTAAAACAAGTCGCTTTCTTTGCGTTTGTCGGAATTATATTCGAGTCTCTTTTTAAACGCACAACTGATTAATCAGTTTTAAGTCATCTTGGGTAGTCTTAAAAGACTAACTTTGGTGATTTTTGTAAAAACAATCTTCCAAATGCTAACTGGGATATATCTGTTTTTGCCATACTGTTGGATATACTAGTGCACGTCTTTAGTATGCAACTGTCACCATCCAGTTTATTTTTTTGAAGACACATTAAAATTAAACTTCCAGTATCAGGCTCATTATTAACTAAGAATAATATAGCAGAAGAAGTGGTTCAAGGAAAAATTGGGCGCAAGAAAGAAAGACAGAAGCATTACTATAATCGGAATGCGAAGTCACTGCCGGAAATCGATATCGATGATTTAATAATGCTTAAGAAGGATAGCAAAGGGTGAAGCTATTGGGCGGTAGAATAAAAAGTAAGCGAACGGTTATACATTATTAGTGACAAGTGTAAAAAACTTTTTAGGCGAAATCGAAGGTTTATAATTAAAACAGGTAATCCTGATATTAACGCCAGTGACTTAATAGTGGGGGAAAATTGTGAAAGCATGCGATCCAATTGTGGGTTACAGGATCTACACGTGCCACCATTGAACTATTATGTCAAAGCTAGCATGACTGGGGATGAAAACGAAGGGATGATATGAATGGTCCCGTGAAGCTTGATACAACTGGCAGATAGGAAGTTTGGTACAGCGAACTCAGCCCAACCTAGTAGATAGTGAGCGTCGTTCGAAGGAGAGTGTTTTTCCTGAAAAAAAAAGAAAAACAAAAGCGTGTAACAGGTATGCAATTAAAGGCAAGAAACAGGTACATATGTAACCAGGGGTAGTAAAATACAAGTGTGGGAGTGTCAAATGAACGTTATAGATAGGTAGGCCCAGACACAGCCAATACAATTGATTTCCTGTTTGGTAGAATAACACAACGTGTTTGAAGTAATTAATAAAACACCAATTTGTACTAATTCAATATTGTTAATAAACATAAAAAAAAACCCATTAACACTAAACTTGTTACAGGTGACCATTGGCAGTAGCATTGGCTGATGGTAATATTTCATATGACCATATGGTAATATTTCATATAACTATTTGATAGCAATTATGTATGTAAATTCTGTATCATTATTCAATGCAAACTGATCTTGTTTAAATTTAAAGTAAAAGAAAATTGACAAGACTTCAGTAATTCCTTAACGCGCGCAAAAATGTTTTAAGACGACTACAAGCCATTTTGAAACCAGACGGCTTTGATATCTGTACTGTGAAAAAGAGGTTTTTGATCAGGTATTTTGTCAGACGTAATTATACATGTACGTTTGTGACCAAATATTAAAAGTCTTGTGTAAAATACCAATATTACCCAAAGAGGGTATTTATAGGTTCGTCATTTCGTGTGTAATTTCTTCAATATCCATTTCCGACCCCATAAAGTGTATATATTCTGACCTTTTATGCATAGCCAAGTCGATTGAGCGATATACGTCTGTCCGGCCGTATTAGTTTACCGACGCACACTTGATTTCACACAAAAAATATATATGTCAATCGATCAGACATATTGTTGAAAGAAGTGCTATTAGAAATCAGCATGATCGGTTCATGCCTTTAGACGCAGCAGACAAAACACCACGCCTACCTCTAACCTATAAAAACAAGCAAGAGTGCTAAATTCGGCTATGACGAATCTTATATACCCTTCACCATCTATGTAAATCCAGTTAAGTGAAGTTACTCCAATTAAAAAAAGCAAATATTGGGGTGACAGAAAATTAAAAAATAAAAAAAATATGCTGCTACATGTATATAATTTAACATAAAAATGGCATTGGGTCTGAATGGGTTAAGCATTTTTAAAATTTGAAAATTTCGGAGCCCCGTAAATAAATTAAATAAAATAAATACAAGTAAGTGTAGGAACACAACACACTACGGTAACGATATTTTCATATTAATTTGACATAAGTTTCGTTCCACGGCATGCCGCTGAGATAAAATTTATTTTATTTTCTTGTCGGTTTTCGTTAATATCTCACTCTCCTAACAATATTGCCACATATTCCAGAAATATTTGAATTCACAATAATAGCAAAAGAAAATTATTAAAATAAATATTCAAATATTTCAATATTTTCAAAAATTTTTAAGCATTTTTAAAAAATTTTGGTATTAAAGATCTCGTCAAAACCTTTAAAATTGTAACCATATTGATATTTTTAAAAATTTTAAAACTTCAGAGTTCCGTAACTCGGAAAATATTTTTTACTTGTTTGACGTTTTTTCTTATTTTTTAATTCTCTAACGCCCCATATACTTATTTTTATTTTTTTTTTTTATTGGAGTCAGTTTATTGTTCCAAATGACATAAAAAAATTAGAGGTAGGCGAGGTGTTTTCCCCGCTGCAAGGAAGGACATGAACCGATCATGCTAATTTTCAATAGCACCTCTTTCGACACTATATCTGATTATTGACATATTTATTTATTTCTTTTTTTTTTTGCCGAGGCAAACTTGATTTCAACAGGTGTAGCATAATATGATATAATTCTTTTAAACCACACCAATATGAAAGATTTAATTATTTTAAAGGCATTCTTTAAATAGCCAAACGAGTGTCATGTGTCACTATAAAACTTATTACTTAAAGACAACTATTTGAAGTAAATTTATTTATACTAATTTAGCCATGCATATTAGGTTACACCAAAATACTCGCCGCTGTGGGAAACAATAAATAATTTTAAGAAAAATCTAATTACATTTAAATTCCTAAAACATTCCCACAGTGTTAATGAAAAACCATGTGAAATTAAAATCTAGAATCTTCTCATAAGTAGTATATAAGCTGAACTAATTTTAAAAACAAATCAATCTAAATTCTAGAGCAAGACTGAAAACAACTCCTGCTAACTTGCCTTAAATAAAGATTCAATATAAAAAACAAAACAAATATTTAACTCTTTTTATTTATTGGTTTTATGGCGATCCTGCCAAATTCTTAATAAGGAAATAATAGCAAATATTGCTTATCCTTATTTTGAATAAAACGATAATAGGATCCAACATACAGAGCTTAAGCTTAGTTGGATCTCTATTTTGAAATTAAATAATTATCCACTAGTAGTAATACTATAAAATAGGCCGTTTTATGGAAGCCTAGAAGAAATCCTCCAGAACATTCAAGAGGCAGAAGCCAGGTGGAAGGCGCTGCTAGAAGAGGGTGAGGACCCAATAAACAAGCCGTCAATACTATCAGTAGAACCACGGCCAAGAACACCATCAACCGAAAATCCCAGATGTAAAATACCCAATCTTTCCGCTACCTTACACTCAAAAATCCAGAGGGGGAAAAAGAAACATCCTAAAAGTGCAACTAAGAGCACTACAACACCAACAAACCTATGCCACGGGCGAGGAACTGGAAAAAAACAACAAAAACAAAATCAAAAAAAAATGTCAACACCATATATATAATAAGATCTAAATTTTGTAAAAGAAAAAAAATATATAAAATATATACAAATTTATTAAAATTTTTTTTAATGGTCCTTGTACAATAATTTTTCTTTAATATGAACAGGAGTAGGGGCAGAATTAGGAATCCGATTAGGTGGAATAGCATATCCCTTGAACCTTCTTTACTAAAGCAAATTGAATGGCTAACAAGCTACTGGAAATGAATAGGGCTATAAGGAACTCCCACAGAGGAAAATATTATTAACCCTTATCGGTCGTAAGTCACCTCTGACGTGACAACAGTACTTTTCCGCAACGGTCGTATGGCACGTGTGAAGTGACAAGGCGAATTATGTCGAAACATACTGTCTATTGATGAGATTTGTTTTTAAAATGCATTCATTTCTTCAATTTACCGTTACCATTTGAAAATACGTATTTACCGTTTGAGCATAAGAATCTTTTCAGTTTTTCGTTATCAGCAGAGCATTTAACTTGTGCAATAAACTTTCAATTTTTTTTTTTAATGTCTGAATTTATTTTTTGCCCATAAAATGAATAAAGAAAATATTATACTGTTGTTATAATTTTCGGTAATAACCGTCGTCACTGGCTGTGTACTTTGGATGTTCGGCGAGCGCTTTCGATGTGATAACATCATTTTCAAGCCGCGTTTTTGTTAAAACTGAAGAGATAGTGTTAAAAATAGATAGTGTTAAGAATAAAAGGTGGTGGGTTTAGGTAATTTTTGTCCGTTTAAATAGTATTATGCAGGTAGATTCCCTGATATCTGTCTTGTTTATTGGGGTAAATAGTTAATATTTGGGTCTTTTATTATTGGATAGGTAAGTGTGACCGTCTGTGGGTGTTTTTCGTTTGTAAGAGTGTTTTAGTAATTTTAGTGGTGTAAAAATCGTGTCAGAGGTTGTGTTTACCTGTTCGTTAATAATGTCTCTGTTAAACGTTCGTGTTTTGTAAATTTCCATGTTTTCAAGAATGTCTAGTCTTCGTCCTTTTTTACTTGGGTGTAATACATTCATCTATTTCCTTTGGTTCGTGTCCATGTGTGTTAAGGTGTTTTGCGAAATTGGAGTCTTCCCTTTTCCTTTTGTATGATCGTATGTGTTCTGTAAACCTTGTTTTTAATGTTCGTCCAGTTTGTCCGATGTATGTATGGTTGCAAGTACAAGTAAGTCTGTATACTCCGCTGGTGCTAAATTTATCCGTTGTTTCTATTGATGTCTTGAGATTGTTACGTAGAGTGTTGCTCGTTTTTAATGTTGTGTGTAAACCTTCTTTTCGGAAAAGGTTGGTTAATCTATATATTTCTGGTCCTGTGTAAGTAAAGATGTGTCGTCGTGTTGTGTCGATTGTTTCCTTGTCTTCTTTCTTCTCAATAAGGAAACTTATCATCTTCACTTAAAAGTAACAGACTTATTAACAAAACATAATCTTTACCATTTATTTCCCACATTTTTACACAACTTACATGAAAGGATACAAAATCAGATGACTGACAAATACAAGCGGATGGAAAGAAAATTTACAAAACTCACAAAACAGACTGAAAAACGTACAAACTCAGAATTTTACCCACGAGTGAAAAACCTGACAAACATAGAATTTAGCGACAATGAAACAAAACTAATAGAGAAGGGACTAAAACATAATCTACGTTTTGACAAAATAGAAGAAACAATTGAAACCCAAATCGTAGACGCCGAAGCTACTATTACACACTTACCAACTGACCGACAAGAACACATGAGACACAAGATAGCCGATGTACTTGAAAAAACAATAAGAGAACACACTTCATCTAAAACTAATCCTGACGAACAAAAAACTACTAGACAGATAAAAGCAAAACTTCGGAATAATAATCTATTACTTACTAAAGCAGACAAGGGGAACACAACTGTAATAATGCACAAGAAAGACTATATAGAGAAAACACAACAATTCATTCAGCAAGTAAAATGCACAAAATTCAAGAATGACCCAACCGATTCATTCCAAAAGGAAATACGAAGCCTACTAAAGCGCTGCAAAACGTTCACTGACGGAAAGTTATACATATTCATGAACATGAACCCAGGACCCCCTACACTCAGAGCACAACCCAAAATTCATAAAGAAAATATTCCAATCAGACCTGTAGTAAATTACAAACCTGCGCCTGCATATAACTTGGCCAAACACCTTGCCACATTCTTAAAAGAGAAAATAAATTTGCAGAACACACACATGTTACGAAATACACAAGACCTCATAAACAAAATTAAGGACATCAAAATCACTGATAATACGAGACTCGTTTCCTTCGACATAAAGGATCTATATACATCAATACCCACACACGAAACTTTGACTATCCTACGTAACATACTTTCCAACATATACGACAATCAATATATCAACGAAATAATGGATATTGCAAAGACGATATTAAAACAAAACTACTTTAGATTCAACAATAACTTCTATAAACTACCTGATGGACTCGGCATGGGAAACCCAACATCCGCAATCTTCACAGAGATTTTCATGCAACACTTAGAACAACTACACATCAAAAAACTGATGGAAAAACATAAAATAACCCATTACTACAGATACGTAGACGACATTATATGCATCCTAGAAAGAGACAACGCCGAACAAATTCTTATAGACTTAAACATAATACACAACAAAATCACATACACAATGGAAAAAGAGCAAAACAGAACTTTACATTATCTTGACATATCAATAATACGAGGAATTAATACCTTAAGCTTTGACATTTATAGAAAACCAACCATGACAGACACAACTATCCACAGCTCCTCAAACCATCCTACTCAACATAAACTCGCAGCGTTTAGACAGATGATTCACAGACTTAAAATAGTCCCACTCGCTCCAGATAAATACAACAAAGAACTCGATACAATTTACACTATAGCTAAAAATAACGGTTACAACCACACAACCATCGACAAACTACTCAGGACCAGAAATATATAGATTAAACAACCTTTTCCGAAAAGAAGGTTTACACACAACATTAAAAACGAGCAACACTCTACGTAACAATCTCAAGACATCAATAGAAACAACGGATAAATTTAGCACCAGCGGAGTATACAGACTTACTTGTACTTGCAACCATACATACATCGGACAAACTGGACGAACATTAAAAACAAGGTTTACAGATCACATACGATCATACAAAAGGAAAAGGGAAGACTCCAATTTCGCAAAACACCTTAACACACATGGACACGAACCAAAGGAAATAGATGAATGTATGACAGTATTACACCCAAGTAAAAAAGGACGAAGACTAGACATTCTTGAAAACATGGAAATTTACAAAACACGAACGTTTAACAGAGACATTATTAACGAACAGGTAAACACAACCTCTGACACGATTTTTACACCACTAAAATTACTAAAACACTCTTACAAACGAAAAACACCCACAGACGGTCACACTTACCTATCCAATAATAAAAGACCCAAATATTAACTATTTACCCCAATAAACAAGACAGATATCAGGGAATCTACCTGCATAATACTATTTAAACGGACAAAAATTACCTAAACCCACCACCTTTTATTCTTAACACTATCTCTTCAGTTTTAACAAAAACGCGGCTTGAAAATGATGTTATCACATCGAAAGCGCTCCCGAACATCCAAAGTACACAGCCAGTGACGACGGTTATTACCGAAAATTATAACAACAGTTCATTATATACTGGCGGAATAAACCCAATTAATTTAATACCGAAAATATTATAAATATCAAAGAAATTTCTGAAAGTGATTTTAGCTCTAGTGATGAGTTTAGCAATAACGCTTTGTTATTTTCTAAGAAAAGAAGAGTTATAGTTCCTAGAGAAAACCATTTCTTCATGTTGGAGATTGCTTCAAAAAATACCATACCTTACAAGTATATAAATAATTATCAGAAACTCAGACATGTAGTAGTTGTACAAAAAATAAATAATTTGTAACAAAACTGAAAAGAAATGAATATAAATGTATAATAACATACTATTGTTTTTTTTTTCATATTTGTTAAAAATAACTACAACCTGGTGAGAATCAAACGTGTGAAAAGTCGCGTCCGATAAGGGTTAATAGAACTCGATTAGAAGAAGAGACAATAGCTTCAATTAGATGGGCAGAAAAATTAGAAATGGAAAATAAGTAAATTAAAACAAAAAAAAAAAACAACAACAAAATGGGTAAAACTGAATCAAAGATAGAAAACCCAAACGCTAATGTAATAAATAAAGTAGAAATAGTAGACCATAGTAAAGAAATCAACTCATTATGGGTTTTAACATTAATATTAGTAATAATGGCAGCTATAATTTAGCCCTTAAATTATATATATTTCATAAAAGATCACTCAGAAAGAAATATGCTAGTAGAGCAAACGATTTAGATAAAGTTTAGTTTGTTTTAATGGATTGGAAAGATATTCTACAGAAGGCTAGAAATATTAAAGAAAATTTTGAGCGTTCATACAAATGTTTAAATCAAGATAGACCAATAAAAAATGAAACAGTCAAGTACCATCTACAAAACTTATTACAATATTTAGAAGAAATAAGAATTTTATTTAACGTAAATTACAAAAGACTAACAACAGCTCACCAAAGAGCTGCTGATGCGTTTTTTATTGATTTAACCAAAATAGCAACAAAAAAGGGTATAGATATTGAGTTACCACATACAATACACGAAAACGTCAACGTCGATATTTGCACGGAAAACAATATGAGTCAAACGGTAGTCAAATTTTTAAACACAGCTTTAAAGCTGATCCCAGAATTCGACGGTAAGTCAGAAAATCTTCCGTCATTTATTGACTCTTTAAACCTGGTAAATACAATACAGGGAACTCATGAGTCAACTGCAGTTTCACTAATTAAAACAAAATTGAAGGGTACTGCAAGAAACCCAATAAGCAATGAAAAAACTATAAGCGAAATAATTCAAAAACTAAAAACTTCAGTTAAAGGAGAATCAGTAGAGTTTCTCACTGCAAAAATTATGCACATTAAACAAAATAACAAAACCGCTAAGGCATATTGTAGAAATGAAATAGAGAATTTAAGTAAATCCTTGGAAAATGCATACATTTCCGATGGATTGACATGCGAATTGGCCACAAAATATTCTACACAAGTTGCTGTAAAAGCACTTACCAAAAACTGAATGATGCTATAAGCAAATTTGTCAACAGTTGCACAGAAGCAACTGGACAACAAAATGCTATACTATATTACCGGCAGAGACAAAATAATAGGTACAATTCTTTCCGTGGAAATGCCTATCGTGGAAGAAATAATTTCCCACGAAATAACAGTCTAAATAATCGACCATCTTTTAACAATAATAGACAGTCAAATAATAATAATAATAGGTACAATCAACGACCTAACAATTATCGTAGGAACGGAAACTACATAAGAGCAACAGAATCAAACCAAATTGATTCGGAAAACCAGCACTATCCCCTAAGAGAAATTCAATAAGTAGCAAAATATACAATCTTAATCTCAACTTATGTTACTGCATACAATTTTTAATAGACAAAACCAATACACCAATAACCCTACTAATGGATACAGAAGCAGACATTTCACTAATAAAACTAACACACGTCTCTATAAATGAAATAAATACTAACAATATAACAACTTTAAGCGAAATAGGACAAGGTAAAATACGATCACTTAGAAGCATATTTTTTGATTTAAAACACAAAAATTGGCTTTTCCCACACGATTTCCAAGTTGTTAAAAATGATTTTCCCATACCATGTGATGGAATTATTGGTATGGACTTTATTAAAAAATATAACTGTATTTTAGATTTCAACAACACGTATGATCACTTTGTCCTACGCCCTTTTTACGTTAACCAACCAATAGAAATACCAATTCAAAATAATGGTGATGATGTAATTCTGCCACTAAGGTCAGAAGTCATACGTCAAGTTAAACTACTATCTACAGAAACCGAATTTTTAATTCCTAAACAAGAAATAGAACCAGGTATTTTCATTCCAAACACAATAGTAACGACAAATAAAGCTTTCATTCATATATTAAACACTAACAGTACTATCAGTAAATTCAACCAATTTAACATAAAAACCGAAAACATCTCAAACTATAACATATTTTAAAGTAAATCAAAGTCAAACATTGAAAGAAACAATAAAATTTTTAAAATTGTGGAGAAAAATTTTTCCGAACAATTTAGAAATACATTAACAAAACTTTGCAGTTCATATTGTGATATTTTCGGTTTAAAATCAGAAAAAATAACAGCAAATAATTTCTACGAACAAAAGTTGAGAGTAAAAGATACAACACCTGTATACATTAAAAACTATAGAATCCCACATTCACACAAAGAGGAAATAGATAAACAAGTCAAAAAATTAATAAAAGATAAAATAGTGGAACCTTCTTACTCTGAATATAACAGCCCGATTCTGTTAGTACCAATGAAATCACTTCCGAAGGCAAAAGGTGGCGACTTGTGATAGATTATAGGCCGTACTTGTGTGATAGATCGTGCCGTACGAGAAATAAGAAAGGCTTTGTTTTAGCAAAATAAATTGCAGTAAATACCTGCTATTTGTCAGTAGGCCAATATGTTAGTTTTCCACCAGAAATCTCGTTTGAGTCCATTTTTGAGATTGCGTTGTAGTCGTCATTTGCTATAAACCGAGGTCCTACTAATTTGTAATTTGTAGAACTCTCGGTACTGACTCTCAAATATGAAAATAATTTTTTGGTTTTTGAAATACCTTAGATTTATAAAATTTTTATTTTTGTTGTTGTTTTATGTTATTTAAATAAATATTTGTTTTCCTGATGATGCTACACAATGAAGTAGCGAAATATCGATAATATGTATAAAAAATGAAAGACCTATTGCTTAAAAATTAAATAAAACACAAATTTTGTTTAACACCAGGAATTCGTGGTATGCTTTTTTAAATGAAAATTCGGCAAATATTATGAATCGATTTTGATGATTTTTTTATTTATTAAATAAAAATCGACTTTAAAATTAGTTAATCAACTAAAATAAATATATTAAAGAAATAATTTGTTCTTGCATGGTATCTTCAATTGTCCGGTTATTAAAGGATTCGAAGTTAAAAGTAAGCGGTTAAGTAAACCAGTATTTATTGAAATGCCTGTAGTTTTTCGAGTGTGATGCAGTCTAAATTTCTTCATATCCTTGTTTCTGGACTCTGCAGCTTCTCCAATCAATAACAGTGCAGGTTCAATAACATGAATTAAAATTTTGTTGACCTTTAGAGAGTGCAACGAGGCGTAACAATAACAGAGCGACGTGAACATTAACTACCAAAATGCCACACAAATTAAAGCTACGAAGCCGCTTTAGTCTATGGGAGATAACGCAAAGAAGAGCAAAATTGAGCAGCTGATTTTTTTTAACTTTAGAAAATTGGAATACTATAATTAACCAAAAAAAAAAATCCTATTTGAGACATTAGGAGAGAACACAACTAAAACTTTACTTAAAATTTAAACATATTATTTATATTTCAAGATTCATTTCGACTTATTCCAAAAAACTATTATTTTCTATTTTAATTAATATAAGGTTGCACTTTATTTTTTACTTTTTCATAATTAGAAAACCAACTGTTAACTCTTTCTCTTTTTTGAAGTTGCTTTCCAAGGGTACTTACTTACTGTTAGAATAAAACAAAAACAACTATAAATGTTAAAACCTTGCTTTGTAAAGAAATAGTGCAGCCACATTTGGTGGAAAACTGTTGTCTTTGATTTTTCTACTTTTGGCCAATGGGATCGACCAGTGTGCTGGGTTGGAATCGTTAAACCCGTGAAAGTACATCACGTATCGTAAAAATACGTTTTTTTTTTGGATTATGACATACGTTAACTGATGATAATTCACAGTATTGGAGATTATAACATACAACTAAACAACGTTATTTACGAATTGTCATACGTTAACAAAACTCAGCTCGACTTGATAGAAAAGTACTAAAAGTCCGCTAAAAAAATTAAAGTTTCGTAAAATCGATTTTATTAATTGAACTTTATGATACAATAAGTTAAATCTCAGGTTCAAAACACAAAACTTGGCAAAATAAATATATTTATAATTTTTTGCTTAAGGCTGGCCAAAAATATAAAGTGAAGAATATATATAATAAATATTCGAAAAAGCACACTAAAGAAAGCAAAATTGCTGATGTCTAGTGAAAAACATTAATTGAAGATGCCGTCCTTAAATCAAGCGTTACAGGCCATAAATCGGTTGTCGACTCTTAAAAACAACAAAATTTGGAATGTTGCCCAGCTTGAAACTCTATGTCAATACCTTTTATATTACAAACTTATGTGAATCAAACAAAAATTAAGATCCACTTGCAATCGTATGTCAGATAAATTTCCATTACCAAGAATAGATGATGTTCTGGATCAATGAGGAAGAGCTAAATATTTTTCTTACCTCGACTTAATGTCAGGATTCCATCAAATACCCTTAGATAAAAATTCACGAGACTTAACATCGTTTTCGACAATAAATGGTTCTCACAGATTCACAAGATTACCATACGGCTTAAAAATTGCTCCCAATTCTTTTTAAAGAATGATGACACTTGCATTCAGTGGATTAAAACCCGATCAAGCATTCCATTACATGGATGACTTAGTCGTACTAGGGTGCTCTGAGAAACACAGGCTTTCAAATCTACAAAACGTCTTCGACTTATGTCGCAAATTTAACATCCTGAAAAATGTTCATTCTTCATGAAAGAAGTTACATATCTTGGTCATAAATGTACAGATAGAGGAATTTTACCAGATGATAGTAAATACTCAATAATAGAAAATTATCCAACACCAACAGATGCGGATAGTGCGAAAAGATTTATCGCATTTTGTAATTACTATCGAAGCTTTATAAAAAATTTTTCTGAATATTCCAGACACCTATCAAGACTCACCAAGAAAAATGTTAAATTCGAATGGACAAAAGATTGTGATTTTTCGTTTAAGTATTTGAAAAAAGCATTAATAAGCCTCACTTTACTGCAATACCCAGATTTCACAAAAGAATTTTGCATTAAAACAGATGCAAGTAAATTCGCTTGTGGAGCAGTATTAACCCAAGAATCTGATGGTAAACATTTACCTATTGCATACGCCTCAAAAACATTCACTAAAGGCGAAAGCAACAAATCAACAATCGAACAAGAATTAACTGCCATACATTGGGCTATAACACATTTCAGACCATACACATATGGAAAACATTTTCTTGCTCGTACTGACCACAGACCGCTATCTTACCTATTTTCAATGAAAAAACCAAGTTCAAAATTAACAAGAATGAGACTTGATCTAGAGGAATACAATTTTACAGTTGAGTATCTTAGGGGAAAATATAATTATGTTGCCGACGCACTTTCAAGAATAAGCATAAATGACCTAAAAGACATGAATATTAAAATTTGTTCTTTGTTAAGAGTCACACTAGATCGATGACCGATGAAAAAGAAAACAGAAATAATAGAAATAGTGTAAATAATCAGCATAATAATAATAAGAAAAATAATGAGCCCAGTATATATGTACCATTAAACAACACTGACGTCAGAAAATATTATAAACTTAAGATTTTCCCCGGAAGATGCTACATCAAACGAGGAAAGTCTGTAGTAACATATATACAAATTAATGATTTGTTTACTAAAGGGAACTTTGACTTAGGACAATTTCTCCCTAGGCTCGAATATGTGGCCGGTAAACACAATATAAATAAGTTACAAGTGGCACCTAGTGAGAAAATTTTTGAATTTATCCCAATTAATGAATTTAAAATTATGGGCAATAAAATATTAAAGAATATTTAAGTAGCGCTACTAAATGAGGTGACCCAAATTGATAGTAAGAATGCCAAGGCAATTCTCGAAATAATGCTGAAATATCACGATGATCCCATGGAAGGAGGACATTGTGGAATTTATAGAACAATAGAAAAAATAAAAATATATTATTATTGGAAAAATATGTCTAAAGATATATCAAATTATGTAAAATCATGTCATAAATGTCAAACATCAAAAACAAAAAAACACTTAAAGAGTCCTATGACTATTACAGAAACACCAGATAAACCATTTAACACAGTGTATGTAGATACAATAGGTCCATTTCCAAAATCAATTTACGGAAATGAATATGCTGTCACACTAATATGTGACTTAACTAAATCTTAGTAACTATACCAATACAAGACAAAAGCGCTAAAACAGTCGCTAAAGCAATTTTTGAAAATTTCATGAAATGAAAACGTTCATTTCGGACATGAGCACTGAGTATACAAATGAAATTTACAAGAAAAATGTAAATTTTTAAAGATAGAAAAAATAACTTCTACTGCTTATCATCACCAAACGTTAGGAACGATAGAAAGAAGCCACAGAACTTTTAATGAGTATGTGCGCTCTTACATTAAAGTTGGCAAAACAGATTAGAACGAATGGTTAAAATATTTTACATATTGTTTTAATACAACACCATCAACAGTTCACAATTACTGTCCATATGAGCTAGTTTTTTTAAAACTTCCTAACAAGTTTGAACAATTTAATAAAATTGACAAAATAAGCCCGTTGTATAATATAGACAATTATGCCAAAGAGGCAAAATATAGATTAGAAGTAGCATATAAGAGGGCCCAACAATTATTAGATAGGAATAAAATTAAGCAAAAACAAAACTACGATAAAAATAGCTTAAATTACAATTTCAAAATAGGAGATTTAGTTTTAGCAGGTCACAAAGTAGAACCAAACTACAAGGGACCATTTGAAATTAAGAACATAGACGTAAGAAATAATGTTACTATAGTTGATAAGAAAAACAATAAAAAATAAATAGTACTTAAGAATAGACTTAAGCTATATTATAACAAATAATACATAGTAAAAACCATTAGTTAAACAATCCGGATTGTTAATAAGCAAATACAAAATAAAAGTAACAATTTAATAGTTAAGATCATAAACCTTATTTTTAATTTTTCTTATAAAATAAAGACATTTTGTAAAAGAATGTCCATAAAACTATCGTTATATGAACATTCTTGCGAAAAGTGGAGGTGTAGCATAATATGATTTAATTCTTTTAAACCACACCAATAGGAAAGATTTAATTATTTTAAAGGCATTCTTTAAATAGCCAAACGAGTGTCATGTGTCACTAAAAAACTTATCACTTAAAGACAACTATTTAAAGTAAATTTATTTACACTAATTTAGCCATGCATATTAGGTTACACCAAAATACTCGCCGCTGTGGGAAACAATAAAAAATTTTAAGAAAAATCTAAATACATTTAAATTCCTAAAACATTCCCACAGTGTTAATGAAAAACCATGTGAAATTAAAATCTAGAATCTTCTCGTAAGTAGTACATAAGCTGAACAAAATCAATCTAAATTCTAGAGCAAGACTGAAAGCAACTCCTGCTAACTTGCCTTAAATAAAGGTTCAATATAAAAACCAATACAAATATTTAACTCATTTTATTTATTGGTTTTACAGGCAAACGAAAAGACTTAAAATTGCCATCGGTTCTGAATGGGTTAAGCATTTTAATAATTTTAGTATATCCTTACAGATTTTTTCAACCATATTGATATTTAAAAAAATGCTCTCGTTATTGTAGGTTAAATATATATTTTTATTTGTGTATTTTTCAAAATATGCATAATCGCACCGAGCTAATTACGTCCTAAATTACGTAGTATTTTTTTTAAGCATTAATTCTTATGGATACTTAATATGTTTTTTTTTTAAATTTCAAGCAAATAAGGCACTTATTTATGAATATTTGTTATTAAATATTTTGTTAAGTTTATTTAACCAATGTGCACATACCGATTAATATGTATATAAACCTCAATATGAATTTGATAGCTAAATTTATAAATTAAAATTGCCAAAAAAAAAAAATAAATAAATTACTCGCGCTTTAAAATTCTGAATTTTCCAGTAGTTGTTACTTTGCACTCATGGTCTCCCAGGAGCAATGCTTTCTTAGCATCATAAGTATAAGCAAATTCGGAATTTCCGACCTATTTTTGTGACAAGCGTTATTTTCGTCAAACCGACATAATAATTAAGTACACTATGCACATCGCTCCGTAATATATTTTTTATGTTTTTAGCTACTCTGTTTTTACAAAATAGTATTTATAAGACTTTTATGTGTGTGTTTATAGTTCCTAGAATGGATATACATTTCTAATGTATATGTCTGAATTTGTAAAGGTTTAGTTATATATATTACTCGGCATTAATAGCAAGATAATCGTAGCGCTATGCAACTAATGAAATATCGACATGAAGTAAGTTTAATTGGAACATTCGTAGAGTTGAAACAGTCGGCACTTTCATCAAAAATTCTTAGTTTTCTTGGTACATATCCACTATATGTATCATAGGGTTGGAAGCGCTTTACCCTATACCAGTCATTTACTTCCGAAATATGTATATTGAAATTCTAGTAGCGAAAATATTACATCGCCTGTTGCGCAATTTTAAAGTGTGATAAATTAATTAATTTTTAAATGTAATAGTTTATCCATTGCGATATTAAATTTAGAGACAGAAACGTTTTTACAATGTCCACCCTTAGCTAAGGATAATATACCCCTAGTAGTTTGTAAAAGACCGCTGTGCAAAACATTTTGTTATCGATATATTTTATATGTTTCATCTATATAGTTACGAAGATCGCATACATACAAAGTGCGTGATCTTCCAAAAAAAATTCGTCGAAATTACACTTTCTTATCCACGCTTTATGCAATATGGTATCAAAATATGGAAAACGAAAGATTTTTAAATTTGGAACACTTCTTTTCGATTTGGCGCAATTCGGCAAATAACACTTACTACCTGATAAAGACAGCAATTTCTTTTCGTTGCCGGTATTAACTTCGGCTCTTGTTTCACTAATTTCATTTAGTATAGATTTGTTAAGGTAATAATTTTAATTTTTTCCTATTTTGTATTATATTCAAGTACTATGTTCACTATAACTGAGACACTAAATTAGTATTCTTCTTAGAATAGTGATAAAAGTTAAAAAAAATAAATGTTAACATTTATTTATACAAATAAATTAATGTTAACAATTATGATATTTAATGTACATGAATGTAGTGATTAAATTTAGATAATAAATGAATTTTGTATTCGGTGTAAATCGATGTTATTCCTTTTGCACAACAACAAAACACATATTGTGTTTCAAAGCGTCTTATAATGATATCCATATTGTTCATATAAGTTTTTAAAGACCTTAGCTTTTCAACAATTCCGAGGACAGGTTTTTTATGTTAATTAAAAACGGCAAACAAACTTTTTTACACAATTTTATATTTTTCTGATATTTTTATATCATGCTACAGACCATTATACAAAACAAAATAACACAGCATAGTCAAGAAGACAGTATAGTGCACAAATTAATAAATAATTAAAACCAATAAAAACAAAAAAAAAAACAAAACACAACAAACAAATCCTAAATAATCAAAATCAATAATAAAATAAACACATAAAATTATAATAAACGCATATACCAAACGAAACAAAACAAAAAAAAACTTAAAGTCAACAAAGGAAAATACAACCAAGGCGGAGAAGAACAAAAACTTATTAAATAATAGTTGCAACTAAAACTAAACATGCAACAAACTACTAAAATAATAAGACAAATTAAACCAATAAGACAACAAACGATCTTTCCAATTAAAAAACCCAACCATCAATTCGTCAAATTTTGGTACTAATAACTATAAATTAAATTATTCTTCTATTTTCCGAACCAGTTCAACACACGACAACACCGCAACAGTTTTTGCTTTTACAATACGCGGCAACATATCAAATTCCTAAACAAATTATGCAATGCTTGTACTTTTTGACAACTGCAAAGCAATTTTTAAAATCAAGATTTAAAATCAAGATTTAAAAAATTGGAGCAGAACCATATTTTATAATCTTCACAGCATATGACACATTTATTGCTTCTGACTTCTGTATAGTAAAATTTTGACTGTATTGACTTATTAGGTGATCCCTAAAGAACGTTATAATTACCTCAATTTAACATATCTGATAAACTTTCTTATGTTTGAAATCTTTGAGTCATCTAAGTTGTTTCACTACCGTACATTCTACATCCAGTGCATATTTTGTCGATGGACGTACTGCTACTGCCACTTTAAGAGTAAAATCACAAAGAGAGATTATTATTCTCAGCAAACTTGTTATTCTCATCTGACACAAATTAATTCGTATATGCGTGCATACGAGTGTGTATATATTTACATTACCAAATAACCAACGTAAACAAATATTACCGATTGTGTATATTTTTGGTAACAATATGTGTTTTGTTGTTGCGCAAAAGGAATAACATCGATTTACACCAAATACAAGATTCATTTATTATCTAAATTTAATAACTACATTCATTTAAATTAAATGTCATAATTGTTAACATTAATTAATTTGTATAAATAAACGTTAACATTTATTTTTGTTAACTTTTATCAATATTGTAAGAAGAATACTAGTTTAGTGTCTCAGTTATAGTGAACATAGTGCTTGAATATAATACAAAATAGGAAAAAATTAAAATCATTACCTTAACAAACTTATAATAAGAAAAATGAGTGAAACAAGAGACGAAGTTAATACCGGCAAAGAAAGGAAATTGTCGTCTTTATCAGGTAGTAAGTGTTATTTGCCGCTTTACGCCAAATCGAAAAGAAGTGTTCTAAATTTAAAAATCTTTCGTTTTCCATATTTTGATAACATATTGCATAAAGCGTGTATAAGAAAGTGAAACTTCGGCGAATATTTTGTGAAAGATCACGCACTTTGTAAGTATGCGATCTTCGTAACTATATAGATTAAACATATAAAATATATCAATAACAAAATATTTTGCACAGCGGTCTTATACAAACAACTAGGGGTATATTTTCCTTAGCTAAAGGTGGACATTGTAAAAACGTTTCTGTCTCTAAATTTAATATCGCAATGGATAAACTATTACATTTAAAAATTAATCAATTTATCACACTTTAAAATTGTGCAACAGGCGATGTAATATTTTTGCCACTATAATTTCAATCTACATATTTCGGAAGTAAATGACTGGTATAGGATAAAGCGCTTCCAACCCTATGATACATATAGTGGATATGTACCAAGAAAACTAAGAATTTTTGATGAAAGTGCCGACTGTTTCAACTCTACGAATGTTCCAATTAAACTTACTTCATGTCGATATTTCATTAGTTGCATAGCGCTACGATTATCTTGCTATTAATGCCGAGTAATATATATAACTAAACCTTTACAAATTCAGACATATCCATTAGAAATGTATATCCATTCTAGGAACTATAAAAACACACATAAAAGTCTTATAAATACTATTTTGTAAAAACAGAGTAGCTAAAAACATAAAAAATATATTACGGAGCGATGTGCATAGTGTACTTAATTATTATGTCGGTTTGACGAAAATAACGCTTGTCACAAAAATAGGTCGGAAATTCCGAATTTGCTTATACTTATGATGCTAAGAAAGACACATAAGTGCAAAGTAAAAACTACTGGAAAAGTCAGAATTTTAAAGCGTCAGTAATTTATTTTTGTTTGCAATGTTAATTTATAATTTAGCTATCAAATTCATATTGATTTAATAATAAATATACATAAATAAGTGCCTTATTTTATTACCGTTATTTGAAAATTCTTAAAAAAGTATTCACAAGAATAAATGCTTAAAAAAATTACTACGTAATTTAGAGCATAATTAGCTCAGTGCGATTATGCATATTTTCAAAAATGTACAAATAAAAATATATATTTACCTGTAACATATATATATATATATATATATATATATATATATATATATATATATATATATATATATATATATATATATATATATATATATATATATTACATATTTAAATACACTATAAATTTAGAACGTAGCACACACATTACATATTTAAATATACTATAAATTTAGAATGTAGCAAGCATCATACTTTTAAATGTTTTTTTTTTTATTATTTAATCTATTCATGCATTGCAATAATACACAGGTGCGTTCTTTCGCTATCGATCATTGCAAAACAAAAAACAAAAGTGTTAAATTACACAGCTTTTGAATGCAATTATTGTCCAAGAAAAGAAATACTTAATAAGCAATATTTACTTTTAGTTTTTAATTTTAATCTGAAGATTTTTTGTATAAATAAAGAAAGAAGTTTGACAAGAACTTGAGTTTTTGGAAAACCTTACTCGCCATCACTGCGTTTATTTTCTAAAAGCTCAAACACAATTGGCGGACCTTTGCCGTATAAACATAAATGTAAATAAGCGCTAGTCGCTGACCAATTGGCGTATCTCCGCCGGATAAATATAGACACATTAGGCGCTCGCCGCCAAACAGATTTGCGTGTCTTAGTCGCTCAGTAATAACAAGATAAAAAAACAAAAGATCTTCTTTTCCCAAATATCGTGTGACCACAACATTTTACAACCCTACAATAACGAAAGTAGTCATATAGTTTCATTTTTACGTTAATTTTACCAACAATTTTAAATAAGTAGGAAAAATAGAATTCAGAAATAAAATTTTATCAAGCACATTCTTCTTTATAGCGATACCATGGCGAAATAATACAGGTGAACGCACGGGCGAAAAAGCTCATCAGCTGTTTTCGTTGTACTTGTCAAGGCAAATTGAACTTATTTATAAAAGTTGTCAAAAATAAACTAATTTTTGAAAATATTTTTAAAACGTTTTTTTTGTGTTGTGGTTATATTTAAAGAATTTTGTGTTGTGATTAAAATTAATTGAATTTGCGATTAGTGTTGTGATAAATATATATATATATATATATATATATATATATATATATATATATATATATATATATATATATATATATATATTATAATTATAATTGTATCGTTATTAAAAAATTTGGAAAGTTTTTAAAAAGAAAAACACACATTTATTAAAAAACAAAACAATGCGTTGGTGTTCGGTTTGTGTGTTCCAAAAGATGAGCCAAATAGAAGAAAGTGGAGTGAAATTTGTGGTAGAAGTTTTAAACGAACTTCGTTGGTTTGTGTGGACCGCTTTTTACCATCTAGTGTTGTGCTGGAAAAAAAGTATGCCTGCTACCAAATGCTGAGCCTTTCTCTCAGCAGTTGAATGAGGGCGATGTTTCCATTAACAATACAGTTGAAACATCAATTACAGAGTAAGTACTTTTTTATTAGTAGGTATTTATTAATTAAAATACACATACATAGATTATTTTAATTAAAGATTAATTCCAAATACTAAGCTGATATATATTTATTTGTAAAACACAAAATTTTATTTTAAGCACAATTTATTTTAGAGAGTCCGATTTGGATTTACCATCGCTACAACAAGAACCTATTGAGGAGCGTGGAAAAGAACAGGGAACTCAAACTGAGTGAATCCAAATACTGTATTTTTATATATTTGAAAATTTGCAAGGAAAATTTAGTTTTGATATTTTTATGCCTTAACTTTAAATATTTACAATCAACGCTAAAGAATATTTTAAGAGAATTCGTGTTTTAGAATCGGAAATTGCTGACCTTAAATCCGAACTTGTGCAAGCTAATGCAATGATTTCTACAATGAAAAAAATATTTACCGAAGGTCAGTTAGGGAAATTAGCAACTAGTGGGCCAATCCAATGGAGATGAAAAGATATTTCTAGTGCTATATGTTTGCACGCTTCGGGCCCAAGGGCATACAGTCACCTTTATAAACAAGGATTTCCGATACCCCATGTGTCGACATTACAACGGTGGTGTGCAAGGAAGGACTATTAGCTTCATCACTTAATTTAATGTCCCAAACAACTGATCTGACACCAGAAGAAGAGATTTGTATCCTGGCTTTAGATGAAATGAAGGTAGCGGAAACCTTCGAGTATGATCCTGTTGGAGACGTTGTAAGAAAGCCTGCAAACTACGTTCAGATTGTCATGGCTCGTGGTTTAAAGAAGTCGTGGAAGCAACCTGTCTTCTATGACTATGATTGCAAAATGACAAAACTACTTTTACAAACCAAAATAAGTAAACTTTGCACCATAGGTTGTCCGGTAGTGGCTACAGTTTGCGACACGGGATCCACCAACCGTAAGTTGTGGAGAGATTTAGGTGTTACAACAGGTAAGTCATATGTATTATTAAAACACCATTAAACAACACTAAATTTTTATTCCACACACATGCAAACATAACACTACGTGAGGATGAATCATTTTGATATTTAGTGAAATGTCAATGTATTCTTAATAGAAGGAATTATGGCCAAATCTTCAACTCTTAAAAAAAAGTGGTAATTTAAAATAACTTTAATAATTCTTTTTAGTCATGCCTCTTTTTAGTTTTGTGAATAACATTCTTCAATCCTCTTTTAACACGAACAAGTTATATTAAAAATATTCTTTTATTATTTACTGATTTTTTCAATTTTATTAAGATAAACCTTGGTTTCCTAACCCTGTGTCTTAAGAAGAAAAAGTCTTTTGCTTTGCCGATGTGCCACTCTTGTTAAAATTAATTCGGAATCATTACCTAGATTCTGGATTAATTTTTCAAAACCAAGTGTTGTCTTTGAGGACCATACATGAGCTGCGTAGCTTAACGTCTTTCTCCGATGTTTCAATTACATTTAAACTGACAGATGACCATATCTGGGTTAAGGGTGCAGGTAATTATTTATTGGATTTTTAGACAATAAAAGAAGACATGGTTTCTTAAAAATTTAGCCAGACAAAAAGTGAAATTAGCTCCACAACTGCCAATGCAATTAGACGATGCTACTCCCTTGGTATGGAATTGTATAAGCCAACACAGACACCGGACTTCATCCAACTAGTGTATGATTGGTTTGACATTCACAATTCAAAAATTGGCACATTTAAATACCCTGGAAAGGTAAGACAACTCACAACTTAGACTTATTTTAGAAATATTTATTAATAATTTTTCTTATAGGAGCCATTTGGTATAGATTTAGAAAAACAAATTAATATACTTAACGAAATGAGCGAGCTTATGGCAGCTCCAATTATTCCTGGCAAAAACAATTTAGAATTTTTCCAACGAGGAGTTTTAATGTCTAACACTGCTCTATTTATGCTGCACAAATATGTCGAAAAATATAACATAACGTATTTAGTTACAAGTAAACTTAACCAAGACATTTTGGAAAACTTCTTCGGTGCTATCCGAACCAAGGGTGTCCTTAATGACCATCCATCTCCAATGGACTTTAGATATAGACTGTGTAAATATATTCTGGGTAAGAAATTGTAATTTTAAAAAGAATAAAATGATTATTCAGTTTTTAAGTTTATAGCTAGAAATACAGAGTATCTCCATGGTAAAGGTAATGCAGAAGATGACACCACCGACTGGCTCAATAGTAATAAAAATGAAAGGTTTCCGAAGCAACACAAGAAGCAAAATGATCAGGAGAATGCGAATGAAATTTTTGACGAAATAGCTCCACAACAGGAAGAAGGTGTTGGCCTCAATGAATCCAATTTAGAAGATATTGGTATGCTTCAAGAGGATGACTTAGAATATATATCTGGTTATATCATAAAAAAACTGAATCTTGAAGGATACGAATGTCTAGAAAATTCTTTTACTTGGGTCGATCAAGTGTCAAAGGTGTCATTGAAAAAACCAAAACAAAGTTTTGTAGCAGAAATCAAAAGACTGGAACAAATTGTTGCTGCACTTAATGGAGACGAAATATCTCACAGTCCTAACGTAAAGGAAAAGCTATTGGACCTTAGTAAATGCATTTTCGTTTATTACGAATGTAATCGATAGATTTAAAAACATGCGTTTGATCTTTAAATTCGTAAAGATATATACCACACCATCATTTCAAGTACATGATTAATCAATTCAACAGTTCAGCAGGCATTTATGCTTTTTTTATAAATGTTGGTAGATAGCCATAAAAAACAACGGGACCATTTAGGACCCAAGTCGGTCTTCTCATGCCGGCAGCCTGTGCAACCATAAAAAACATCAACCTTAAAGAAAAATGTAGTTTACAAGAATTTTCTAAAAGTCGGGTGACAAGAAACTTTCTAAGAGATAGAATTTAGATATTATTGGTATTATGCCACGTTATAGATAACACTTTTGATTAGAATTAAATTTTATACAGAGGTGCCTTATATCTTCCAGCAGTTTTGAATTTCAAATATGGTGTAAAATATATATCACAAATTCTGTTAAATTACTTTAACTCATCTTTGATATACATATGCTTAAATGGAGGAATGGGGTAATATAGGTATGAATGGTAATAAAAAGTACCAAAGAAAAATAAATGAAAAAGTAGTAACGAGTAAGCACCAAAAAATTTGTAGTTGAAAATTTTTATGCTGCACCCTGCTATGCAGGAAATCTATACTATAGAAGAAAAAATCTCTGTATTTGGCTCATATTGATTTGTTACTTAGCTTATGCTTGATTTAAATAATCTTCTAAGTTACTATTTCTGTGATGCCCACATTATCTAATTCCGCAACAAAATATTTGACATACGCCATAATATGGTACAAAATTTGGAGGGCCATAACTCCCTAACTTAGGGCTAGCACCAAATTATTCACTATATATTTTTGGCTTAGGTATATTTTTCTATTGTTAAACTGCGCCATTAAATAAGATTTGTTCTCCTCATCAATTGGCAGATAAATGTGTGGTAGCTCCAAGCTCGCTCCTTCATACTGAACTGCTTAATATAACAGGAAATCTATTAAGTATTTTTACAATATCAATGTCAACAATCAGATCTAGATGAATAGTTCCAATACTTCTGGAGAAACTGCAGGCGATGGACTTTTTCTCGTAGACGACAAAAGAAGAAGAACTTTAATATTCATTTACAAATGGTCAAATTGTTCACCTTAATATTGCAATTGTGCGGAGTATAGAATATTGTGAATCAATTTAGTTAATAAAATAATGTTTGAAAGTGTTAACACAATTGTTGTATTTGAGGGCTGTTATAAAACATAATTATTGCATTATTTATTTATTTTAAAATTTCTTCACTTTTGAATATTATATACAATAAGAATTTTTTATTTTGCTTAATTTCAAAAACAATATTTTTTTGACAACAGCCTATTTTTTGTAGCAACAAAATGCCTGTTGTTTTTTGTGTTGTTGCATTGTTGTACCCGTGCGGTCTCCTGTATTAATTCGCCTTGAGCGATACCTTCCCGTATGAATCACAGATTATATCTGTGGTATGAATGTATTAAGCAACATTTCTAAAATTGTTCAAGAAACGAAAAAAACATCTCATTTAGTTGTTTATTTGTATATTTTGTTGTAAGGAACATATTTGGTAAGCGATTTTCAGAAAACAAAACTTGACATCATTGCAAAACCAAAATTTTAATCAGATAAGAAGTTTTTTGTCGCTTAGTACATTTTCGTGGTCAAGACACTGGCGCTTGATACAATGGCAGCTCTTGCATGGATTTCTTTGCACAGATTTTAATTTTTCTCAACACGAGCTCTTTTTGATTATACCCCCAACCCATGGTTACATACCTCAATGGCCATGACTTGCGGCTTTGGATTCTTGTTTACTTTTTGGAGTTGTTGTATTTTATCGTTATGCCAAGATGAACTTCCATCTGTTTCAAACCGACCACACGGCTTTTGCAATCGAAAGGTACCTGGCAAATTTTCATTCATGGTAAAATTAGAAATAGTTTCACTAAAATACCACGAAACAATGAACTAACTGCTCACTGCAAAAAAGTACGATAACAACTGACGAGAATAAAAGGAACCAAATCAACGCAAAGGTATTTACAGCCGACGAGACCAAAAAAACACAAATTAAATGGGGAAAAAAGCACTAGCCTACTTCATAGAAAAATTATTGAAATCAAATACAATAATAATCTATCATAATCTAAACTAAGCGACATCTAACAAAATTTTTGTGCGGACAATTTGATTTTTAAAAATGTTTTGGCGGATAATACAAATTTCAGGGAGCAACATTATTCCAGTGAGAAGACTTGGCGGTTGATACAATTTTATTTTCTCTCTAGTATCCTTTGCATCCATGATAGTGCAGCGAAACCCAGGCCAAAATATGTGTTTTTTTTGTCTTTCAATACTTTCCTTTAACATAACATTTCTTATGAACATCCACACCAGAGAATGACATAAGTATAATTTTAAGTACTCTTCAAGTATTTGAGACCAAACATGTATGAATGCTTCAACAACATACCATACACAACATATTCATACCAATTTAAACTTAAATATGTACAAGTATTGACAGCTAATGAGTGTACAAATACTCATACTTTATTTCACGAAGCACAAATAACTACAAGTATAAGTTAGATTGGGTATTTTGTATACTCATACTTATAAGTATTGAGTAGAAAAAAGTATAAGTATGTAAATACTCTAACTATACTTATAACCCAGGGTAGGCCCTGATGGCATTTTTCGAAAACCGTCCTGTAGAAAAATCTATAGTAGTATAAATTTTGAGAGGATTGATGTTTTTCTCATGAGATCTGCACTCAGGTTTCTTGACAAATCATCCTCATTAAATAATAGTTTAGTAGGGGGATGCTTTCACCGGGCCCCTTATCTGGAGAATTTGCTTAGAAATAAGTACCATTCCCCAGTTAGCCTTTTGGCTTTGAATACTGGAGGTCTTCTCTTTGGGGATGCAGGCCTCTTATTTTATCACAGAAGGGTGAAAACCCTTGACATAACTGACTTGGTGTACAACACCGCACAGTAGTTTTTAGAAGGACTTTGTGATAGATATTATATATCGCTTATTTTATTTGTTTTAAATATTAAGTGTTATTTAGTTTGTAGGATAGTTTAAGTTACTAGTTTTAAGTAAAATTTTAAAAACAAACGAGTGTGTTCCTTTTTATCCTTTTTTTGGGAATGTAAACAAATGTAATAATTAATAAATGACTGTATACAGCATATCTGTAATGTAATTAATTAAGTGCAAATTAGTCTTAGAAAAGTTGTAATACGTTAAGAAATTTATATAAGAAATGTAGTTTAAGAAACATATGTATAATGAATTTTTGGAATAATAAAGTAATATAATATAAAAAGTCATTTTTTGCTATACTTATAAGTATTTCTTCATAGGAATATGACATATATATACATACATATATATATATTGTTTTATAATGGTGTGAACCAATTTTATTTTCAATCAAGACATATATTTTTTTAAGTTAATATGGCGATTACATATTAACTGTTAATGTTATAAATATTAATTTAAAAAATACTTTAATCTATTTACGACAGATTTGTTATATAAAAGCGAGAAAAACATTTTTAATTCATTCTAATCAATACATTGGGTAAGAAGAAGTTAATTGCAACGTAATCTATTTGAAAATCAGTTTCTTTTACATTTATGTTTTAAATAATAAATAAACATGTATTGAGTAATAGGTTACGAATTTCTACATTTTCTATTACCATTCTTTTCTTACAAGTATAAAAATATATAATAAAATAAATAAATATATTGTTACGTTTTACCCTTTCTAGCAGGCAAACGTACGGATTCTTTTGATTGCAAATACCACTGTGGCTAAATTCTGTCTCCGAACTTAATGGCTTTCTCTGGCTATTCTTCTCGATCCTACCGGTCTTGTGAACCCTTGGTTTCGTATTTACTAAACATGCGTTATCACCACAAACGCAGCCACCCACGCTACACTACTGTGTTACTCCGGCGAGACATGAACTACTCGATGCCTTTTTTAGTAACCTTAACCATCCACAGACATCTCCACTACTCCTTTTATCCAAGCCAGTCATCTCCTTTAAATCCAGTAGCCACAAAACACTTCTGCAATACAATGTTGTTATGCTTTTACACTTCCCCGAGCTAACCGCTTTTGCTCTTAATTTTTATTATAAAGGGCTTCTTGACAATTATCTGTTGCTCTTATATTAAGTTGGACGTCTCCACTAAATTATCTGCCATGGCTTCACACAATAATTGCCTTTTGCCTCTCGGGAGGTTTTTACTGCTGTTTATTAATTTTAATTTCATTATAACAATTATTATTTTTTCGTTGCACGCATGTCCGAATGCGGTGTCGAACTCAGGACCCTCTGTTTGCAGTACGCACCCCTACCAACGCAGCCATTAAGGCTGCGCAGCATTTTTTTTAGCTAACTTGTGGTTTTTTTATTCTATAAACACACCATTAGTTGAATTAGCTTATTCACCACGCTCATACGGAAACAACTACAGGGGTTGCCAGATATTATTATTCGTAACAATATAAATATAGAATAAAATATATGTATATAATAAAAATAATATAATGTTTAAAAACTTAAAAAAAGCACAGACAAACTGTCCTATATTTATATTTGTAAACAACAATTGTATTTACTTTTACATTATTAATAAATAAACTAATAAAAAACAATTAAACCGCACAAGAAATTCCAAAGCAAATCAGTCTTAGTAACTAAAAAAGGGAAAATTATTAACTTTTTACCATCGTATCAAATCATGATAAAAAAGAGTAAATATATTAAAAATATAAAGTAAAAACTCTTTACATAGTTTTCTTATAAAAGAATTAGGAAAAACATCAAATGACTTGAAAGAGTTACGCAAAATATTGTATGTAAGAGATACTCTAACACAAATATTTTAGTCAACCTTAATAATGGCAGTTGTTTATTTCTATTGGATCTACTAAATTTAAAGAAACTAAGTAATTAGGCTTTTGAAGTTTAAATGTCTTGTAAATTTCTAAACTAAATTCGGTAAAAGAAAATCCTATGGAGAAACATGAGCTTCTAATCTGAGCGAGTATAGCTACCTAATAACTCCATTGAATGCAAATAAGGCTATTGACAATAATTTTTCTTTTATTTTTGAAGAATAAATATATTATTGATTTTTTTTCCAAACAGTATCAGAGAAAGTTATAAATTTTATTATCAAGAAACCTCAATTTCTCATATATGCGTATTTCCTTAAAATATTTATAAATAACTATTTATTTTGGCCCCAAAACTGTATCAATAAGTATACAAATCATAAGTTGACTTTGAAATATACACACATATGAACATATAAATTTTATATCATTAAATGATAAAATAAAATAATTTTTTTCTAAAACTAAAGACAAGAAAAAATCAGCTTTTAATTTATTTATTAATAATTTTAATTAATTAATTAACAACAACAGTAGAATAAGAAAACTAAACCAAGATTATAAAAAAGGTGTGTTTAATTCAAAAGAATTAAACCTAACAACATATATGCATATGTTTCGGATTCGGATAAAACTTCTGTACGTTTTTCGTTAAGTTCTGAAATGCAGAATTCCTTAATCTTATCCATTTCATTTTGCTGCAAAGATATAGCTGGAGGATATTAGAATAATGCAGCTTTATGAAGAATATTTAAA
Source organism: Gymnosoma rotundatum (assembly GCA_916610165.2). Lineage (NCBI taxonomy): Eukaryota > Metazoa > Arthropoda > Insecta > Diptera > Tachinidae > Gymnosoma > Gymnosoma rotundatum. Next base: position 89,212,761 of record OU744336.1, read on the forward strand.
TTTGAGTTCCATTTTTCCAAGTTGGATAGAATGTTTTTTTAAGGCAAAATAGCAGATTCCTAATTGTTTTGCACAACACAAATTGTTTTCATTTTGTTAATGGAAGGAATTACGAATCAAATTGTTGGTGATACACTTGCTTGAAGCTTTTTGAAAATAATTTCTAAGTTTTTGCAAATTTCGACTAAACCCTGCACGACGGACAATTGAATTGTGTATTGAAGAATTTCGTTGACTTTTGTATAATTGTTTAAAATAGACTTAAACATTATAAAATTTGAATTCCACCTTGTAAGACAATGACTCTTCAAAGTAGTATCCAGCATATGTTGCTTGTTGGCCTTTTTAAAGAACTTAACAATTTTTTTACAAGCGTACGTAAGTCCTTTCAATTCAATTGTTGATTCAAAAGCATCATTCAACACATTAGAAAAAAGATGGGCTGAATAGTTTAATCTTGTAAAGTTTTTAAGGGCTCTTACAATGTTACTTCCGCTATCAGTGACAAACACAGCCTTTGATATATCAGAGACCTCAAATTCTTCGAAAAGGCTGCATAGTTTTTCTGTAATGTTGATTGCGGTATTAGATGCAAAATCCATCAACTTAATTCCCAGAGTTATATCGATAAGCTTGAAATTAGCTTCAAAATGTAGGTTGGCATTAGGGTTGCCAGACGGGCCTGATTTGGCCTGATTGTCAAGTTTTTTAATGCGCGTCAAGTGTCAAGTGAAAAAGTGATTTGTCAATGTTTTTTGTAAGTTAATTTTTTTTTTTCTCAAATTTATTCTAGCTACAAATGTAATAATACTTAAAAAGTAAGTTTATATTTCTAAAAAACACATCGAAAGAGCATATTTTTACTATCTATATTTCTTAAGATAGTACCTATATTTTTCTTAAATAACGCCTAAGTTTTCTCTAAAATATATAACGACTGAATTTTTATTCTTATATTGTTTTTCGTTTCTTTCACATTGTTTCTGTTATTTTTACTTTTAACAATATTTTTGTTTTTATTCTAATAATTTTTATGAAAAAAATAATAAAAAAAATTAAATAAAAACCAATAGTATGACTGTTTTTATTTGTCAAGTTTTTTTTTCAAAATCAAGTTTTTTTTTGGGCAATGCCAAGCTTTTTGGCAAATTGGATCTGGCAAGCCTAGTTGGCATACAAGAAATTTCTTTTAATAAAATCTTTAGTCTACATATCAATGGTAACCGTAGCCTCACTATTGGTAATCAGATGATGTACATGATGCTAACTTCTTTTTTTCTCTTCAGCCTTTAATTAAGACTTCTAAGATAACGTCCTTGCACTGGGAATTAAATTGTCCAAATCACTATATTCGCCGTACTTAGCTCCCTTTTTTACACATTTTTCTATTAATTTGCGAAACCCCGAACCTTCAACAACACTAAAAGGACGACAAGTCTTCTATTGCGAATCCCATAAATGCTACAAAGCAAACGTCTTTATCCTCCGTGTTTAATTGTATCGATGTACTCTTGTCTGGCTTAGAGTGGACACAATTATGTTTTAATAAATTTGAAGTCTGTCTCTTTGCATATTTAAAAAGCTTGTGACATTCTCGGCAGTATACTCTATCCTGTAAAACTGTACCATCGTCTTTTTGGATTTCAGAGAAGCAAGTCCAGATAAACAATACTTTGAAAAATTTGAAGTGAAAACTTCGTGTGGAATTCAGAACATGCCTGTATTTTTTTAAATTAATTATTTAAATTTATAAAGCGTAATTTCACGGATCTAGTAAGAAACTCGGCATATATGCATATATGAGATTGTCAGTTTATTTTGTGTTTTTTATACGGGGTCGCCATCCAAATTCAGGTAAAGCGAAGCGCGTTAATAAAAAATTTGTCAATTATTTACTACATTTTGGAAAGATAATTTGCACTTCTAAGAAGAAGAAGAAAAAACTCACTACCTGTTCATAAATATTTAGAAAAAAATATGTGCAAAATTTATTCATTTACAACTTTTAAAGTATTGCATTTTTGTAAAATAAAAAAGGGTTAATAAATTTTTTTATTTGCTGTAAACATCTAAAGTTAATGCCATAAAAAATTAAAAAAACAGATCAACGAAGGTACTTTTCGTACTTATAGAAAGTTTTAATATTTAATTATTCACTAGGTATTTCTTAGAATTTATGTCGTTTAAACGTATTATTTTAAGGAGAATTATAAAAAATTTTAGTAAAATTAAAATAAAAAACAGATAGAAATGATGGAAATATATAAATATTTAACTGTCAATTAAATAAATAAATATATAACATTTGATTTAAATTTAATCGTTTCATCCTAATAAAAAAACTAATTTAGATTTTGTATATAATTTCTTCTACCTTTTTTACTAATCGTTTAAGGCCAGGATTCACTATCATACACAATCGTACGTTTAATCACACAAAAATCTGACAGAATTCTGTCCTACTTTAAAAATCGTTCCAAAATGGCGTCGTATGTGCCACACTATTATACAAAAAAGATGCAAAAACATATGGTTTTAATATTTTGTTGTTTTTTCTCCACATCATCTTAAAAAAATCAACCCTGATCGTACAGAGAAAAATATTTTATGAATTATTTCAAAAGATTATAAAATCGTACAGATCTGTCAAAAACTCTGTCACACACATACAATTTTAATCCACACTATCATACTTTTTGAGCACACATAAAGTTTTTGACAGATCGTACGACTGAGTATGATAGTGAATCCTGGCCTTTACTAATGTTCAGTTATGATCAAAATGTTGAACATTCTACACATTTTTATATACACAGTTCCTATAAGTACTTATTTTACTTATAAGTATTTCAACTACTTTATGAGTATTTTAACTACTTTGCCATACTTATGAGTATTATGTAGTTATAAGTATGCGTATGGCAGATACCCAACACATTATACACTCACAACTAGTTGTATTCATACTTTCATTTCATTTATAATTTTAAGTTCGATGTGTATCAATAATATATGCTATGAGTATTGAGTATTCTCATGCTTGTTTGATAGCAAATAAGTAGATGTAAGTATTTACTGTATTACAAGTTTGAGTATACTCAATACTCAAAAATATGAGTAAATAATTGAGTGTATCTTCGTTATAGGTACTTATTGTCATTCTCTGATCCACACACTTTCTTATACGCATGTGTGTATGAATCTGTCATGTTTATGCAATAAACAAAATCATGTCCACCGACCATCGACTACAAGATGTCAAAAATAGAATACATGCATGCTTATGAAAATCATTCTTTTAACAGCTACACGACTACCGACTACACGGCTACTTTTGTAGCCCGTGGCCAACTTAGGCTAATGCAACAAACACAATCATGTCCACCGACCATCGACTACAAGATGTCAAAAATAGAATACATGCGTGCTTATGCGAATAGTTCTTTTAGCAGGTACACGACTACCGACTACACGGCTACTTTTGTAGCCCGTGGCCAACTTAGGCTAATTTCTATTTTTCTTGGCTACAAAAACAGATTAGTGCTCCCAATACAATAAATGCATGAAATGGTGGTTTTAAAAACACAATACATTAAATATCGCTATTAAAAACGCGAAAAACTTTTATAGTGGCACCGTTGAAAAATAATAATCATCTGTTCATTTGTTTACATTTTTCATTTACTGTTTATTTGGCGCATTTTTCATTTACTTTTTGTTTGTGAGATTTTCCATTTAGTTCTTTTTTCATCAATTTCTAATTTGTTTCATTTATATTTATTTTTTGGGTTTTTTATTTTAATTCGTATGTATATAATAGTCATTTTTACTGTTTATATGTATTTATTATATTGTTTAATGTAAATGTTTAGTTCAATTTACATGCAAATATTGACGTGGACACTTCATACACTGAAGTCTTTGTTTCCACTATTTTAGGAATAGTACTTAAAAAGTTAATTAAATTTTTTTGACACATTTAAAATTTTTTTTTACTCAAATTCACTTAAAAAATTCAAGTTTGTTTTGTTTTGGTTAACTTTAATACATATGTCAAAACAGATGTTTATTTTTTGTAGTTAGTGGTCGATAGTCTTTAAAAAAATTAAGTAGCTGGCGACTTGGCTATTTTTGTAGCCAGCTACTTTTGTAGTCGGTAGTCGATGGTCAGTAGCCTTCGATTGTGTTTATAGCATTATATACTTACCAATTTCAATAAAAAACCCAAAAAATAAATATAAATGAAACAAATTAGAAATTGAGGAAAAAAGAACTAAATGGAAAATTTAACAAACAAAAAGTAAATGAAAAATGCGCCAAATATATAGTATATGAAAAATGTAAACAAATGAACAGATGATTATTATTTTTCAATGGTGCCACTATAAAAGTTTTTCGCGTTTTTAATAGCGATATTTAATGTATTGCGTTTTTAAAACCACCATTTCATGCATTTATTGTATTGGCAGCACTAATCTGTTTTTGTAGCCAAGAAAAATAGAAATTAGCCTAAGTTGGCTACGGGCTACAAAAGTAGCCGTGTAGTCGGTAGTCGTGTAGCGGCTAAAAGATTTATTCCCATAAGCATGCATGTATTCTATTTTTGACATCTTGTAGTCGATGGTCGGTGGACATGATTTTGTTTATTGCATAATAGTCATTTTTACTGTTTATATGTATTTATTATATTGTTTAATGTAAATGTTTAGTTCAATTTACATGCAAATATGGACGTGGACACTTCATCACTGAAGTCTTTATTTCCACTATTTTAGCAATAGTACTTATAAAGTTAATTAAATTTTCTTGAAACATTTAATTTTTTTTTACACAAATTCACTTAAAAAAATCAAGTTTGTTTGTTTTGGTTAACTTTAATACATATGTCAAAACAGATGTTTATTTTTTGTAGTTAGTGGTCGATAGTCGTTAAAAGAATTAATTAGCTGGCGACTTGGCTATCTTTGTAGCCAACTACTTTTGTAGTCGGTAGCCTTTGATTGTGTTTATTGCATTTGATTGTGTTATTGCATTACAAAACTGTTATTATGCTCTCTTGAGTTTTGGTTGCGCTCACAGAACATCTTCCCTTTTGTCTCTTACACCCGCTACCTTAAAACTGCTCAAAACTTATGATTTTTTATATGTTCAAACTGCAACATCTTTACAAATTTATTGTCTTTGGTTATATAATTCTTTACATTGTAATATTTCAGTTTTCTCTAAAAAAGTTTCTTCTCAGAGAAATAATGTTAGTTTAGGAAGAAGGGATAAATTTTGATGGACCGATAAGTCTATATTAATTTTATTAAATTTTCAAAACGGATATACAATTGTTAGTTTCCATTTTTAGACGTTCGACCGTAATGACACAAAATGAATTTGTTTTACTGATTTTTAATTGAAATTCACGTGTTTTCACAAATTTTTAAATACGCTTTTAATTTTTTAAATTCGGCTATAATAAAGCCAAGGCGAATCAATTACCAGGTTGCAGCGTAGGCGAATTCATTATTTTTTGGATGATAGCGATGGCGAATTCGTTAGTTTTCGCTGTACGCCCGAATGTCAAACTACATATAAAAAAATTGGCTTGGATTTTTTATATATGGAGTTTGACAGTAGACTAACTGCGAAAATCAATGAATTCGCCATTGCAACCGCCTTATATTTGATTCGCCTTGGTACTGTTAAACTTCATATATAAAAAATGTACACAGATTTAATATATGGGCATTTCCTGGGGTCACGAACGTGACCATTTCCTAGCATTTTTTTGCGATTCGATAGCATTTTGGTAGCTATACGTTTAGGGCAAAAGATGGATTTCGTCGAGTTTAAGTTTTCATAATGATAGTTATAAACATGTGATCACGAACGTACGCAAAATAGAAGTCAACTTTGGCTGACAGTAGTGAAATGTAAAAATCTGCGAAATGGAACGGAATATTCAAAAGCGATGAATTTATTTTAAAAGTGTATTAATGTAAGTCTCTATCTAGTAATTACACAATAAATTATCTCTATTAGTTTTTGTTTAATTGGCTTAAGTATCGGTCGCGAACGATTTTTCCATTTTTTTTTATTATTATCACCATGCCTTTTTCCATAAATATCTTCAAATTTCCTTAACAAAAAACTTAAGTAACAAGAAATATACGATTTTATTTATTATGAAATTTTAACATATTTATGATATTTTTGTTTTTATTGTATAGGCCATTAGAGCTGTGCTTAATTTAAAGTCCTCATCACAGAAAATCAAACGCATTATTCTGATACCAGTACCTCGTTTCTGTATTTCTCGCATCGTAAAAGTTTTCGCATGAAACAAGTGAATTTTTCGAAAAACGATGTAAATTGAAACAAAAAATGGGTTTTCTCACACAAGTGTTTCTGTATCTTTAAAATGCGAGAACTATATGTCATTTAAGTTATTTTCCAACAGTTATTGAAAATATGCGAGAAAAAGTGTTTCTGTACCAATATTTTGTGAAAAGTTTTACGCAAGAACTGTCAAAATAACTCACATTTCAAAACAGCGCGAGAACAAGTAAGATTTAAAATATATTTTTAAATTTGTGTAAACATGGAGTCTAATTCAGCCGAATGGTAAAAAGCAATTTAAATTAATAATAAAAAAGTATTATCAATAAGTATTTATGCATTTATTAATGTTTTATATCTTCTTATTTAGAAAATAGAAAGAATTTCCAAACAGCAACATTTTTTTCGCTATATTATTTAAAACTTATTTTATTTATTAACTCTTTTCTACACTTTCATAATTTTTCTATATTTGTTGATAATTTATTTCTTTATTTTGACGTTTTGTTGTTATTTGACACTAGTACTGGAATTATTCCAATAAAAACAGAATCAGTGCTGTCTGTTTTCGCATTAAGAACCAGAAACACTTTTTACTCGCAAATTGAGAAACGATGAAATGTTTTGTTTCACTCTTGATGTGAAAACTTTTACGATGCGAGAAATACAGAAACGAGGTACTGGAATATTCGGTATATCTTTCAATTTTTCAAGTTAAGTTGGGGACATCTTATCAATTGTAGCAGCTCCAAAGTATATTTGCCGTATTCACAAGCTCTGCTAAGGTGTAGGTAGTATTGCATACTACCTTTTGTTTACTTCTTTGTGAACAACCATTGTATCAATGTGCCATTGTACATTGTACTTCATACGTCAAAAGCTGAATAAAAAGAAGAAAAGTGCTATTCATCATTTGTTATTTATAAGCCAAATGGGGAAAAAACAAAAAAAAGTAAAGTTTTTTGTGTGAAAAATATAGTTTCGGTATATTAATGGTTGACTCAAGTAAGTTATATTACTGAAGGAAAAATTTGGAAGCTTAAAAGAACTTAAGTTTAGAATGCTATCAGCACAAAATAAGAAAAGATGCAATGATTGGATAATGACTTGCTGCATTCTTCATAACATTATTATTAAATATAATTTAGAACAAGGTGGCAGAGAACAAACCTTAAGATATGTTTCCAATATACCCACTCCTACTATATACAACAGAAATTACTTATTCCACTTTCTAATAAATCAGTCAAATCAATAAATTAAATAAATAAAACTAATAAAAATATCTTTTAATTCAATTTAATTTAATATAATTCACACATGAACACAAAAATAATAATTTATTTAAACATAAAACATTTAAACATAAAAAACCATAAAACAAAAATCACATTAAAAAATAAGGCACTATACAACGTTTGAAAAACATATGAAAAAAAGTACTAAGTGTTGTATCGCATGTTTGCATGAAAATTACCAACAACACAGCTAGCACCGTTGTATTTTGTTAGCACTTAGCACTTACTAGGGGACTTGTGAATAGGGCATTCACACACACCACATTAATTCCAGTAATGTGGTGATGGGCGCAGTTGTAAAAAGACAATGCATCACTAATAACAATGTTATGTGTTTTAGTTATTTGAAAAACCTTTCTCTTTACAATCGCTCCAACGCCATCGACTGCACCTTTCCCATGTGATGTTGCAAAGAAATTCCACTCAAGTGTTTTACAAGCGATTTTAGCCATTAAGTCGGGTAAGCTCCAAAAAATAAATTTATTTTTGAATTGACAGCTACATCAGTCCGATAAAATCAATATGTTTTGAAATTTGCCATGTTGGTTTTTAATTTCTTAACAATCATCGTTATAAAAACGTACACATCGATTTTGCTGTAACTTAAACATAGTTTTGTTAAGCATCCATGCGACGCAAGTAAAAATCGAAACTTGTTTGTAGCTAAAGTGCGCGCTTTGAACTTCATTTTGACAGACCGGCTTATAATTATCCGCAAAGTCAATTTGTAACACAAGTTCTCCGGGCTTGATTTTTTTCCTTTTGGCTTTAAAATAATTTTGTTAGTCTCGCTTTACAAAGAAGTGTTTTTGAAAAAGAGGCAGGTGAATTTCTAACTCATGAAATAAATTTGAAAGCGGAGCAACAGAGTAAGTCAAGATTATTCTATCGTTTACTTTCCGCCAGTGTTGCCATTTTACGATTTCATCCATTTTTGTTAAATATTTTACTGGAACAATATATTCCATATCTTTCGTACATTTTTTGCAATTGTTGGTCATACAGCTTTCATTCTTAATTTTGCAACAAGCTAATTGCAAAAAACTTTCGAAGGTTTTGGGAAAAGACTGTATAACTGTTGCACATCCATTTAATAAAAAACTGAACTTGGCGTGATGAATACATACACACATGTTATGCGGCATTTTGGTTGAGAGTTGAACATCTTTGGGTCGAAATTGGAAAAATTTTGTCTTGCTTACGCATTCTTCAAATGATTCGTTTTTATAAACTTCGTAAGCTTCCGATACGGTTAGCAGCATATAACGTTTAGCAACAATTTGTCCATCAACAACAAGGGTGTCCTTTTTGGCTGCCGACTGAACGGCAATGGTAATGCCCTTTCAGCCTTTTTTATTGCTTTTCCCAGAGTTTGTTTACACGAATACGCTTCATGTTCTTCTTCTTGTTGAGCTTCATTTTTCTCCTTTTGTCGGTATTATTTCAACCTTGCGCGTTCTTTTTCTTGCATTTGTTCTAAATCCTTTTTATTTTTTTTTTAATGCTAAGCGTCGTTTTCGCATCTTCGCAACAGCTTTTTCACGTAAAATTTATAGTTTTTGTGAAGCGCTTTTAATTTTGTTAATATATCGCTTTTGTTTTTCATTTTGCAATTTATTACATGTTTTACCCATCTATGAAAGTGTATTTGCGTAATAAGAAAATAAATGCATTGTTTATGAAAAAATTTACTTACGGTCGCGAACGTACGAAATTTTACAAATAAAAAAAAACTTTATTTAATTGTAGCCTAGATTTTTTTTTTTATTTCCAAATGAGTGACACCGAACTTAATTAAAATGTGTTATGTCTGACACCTGTTGACGTTTAATGCAAGACAATTACAATAAAATGATGTTTTCGGTCGCGAACGTACGATTAAAATTTAGATAAGAAACAAAGTAAAAATTGACCGATATTCGAACTTTTTTGTTCTCCTTACAAACATAATATATTTTTTGCATATAAAAAATTTAAATATAAAAATGTCTTTAGAATTAGCTTAAGAATAAAATATAAAATTTTCCAGCCCAATTTCCTCAAGTAAAACAAATGAGATATGCTATGAAACCATTCTATTCTATAATTATAAACAATAAACCACGATGATTATCAACATTTTATTTTTCCATCCTGGTTGACTATTCGGAGGAAATGCCCATATGGAGTTTGACAGTAGTGTTCACAGCGAAAATTAATGATTTCGCTTACGCTGCCACCTGGTAATTGATTCGCCTTGAATAAATGTGACATAAACATTTAAGTTTTTTGCCTCACTGTCAGATTTTTTCAAAAGGTGACAAAAATTTTTCAATTCCCCCAGATGTTTATTTTTCACATATTTATATTGCTGCGAACATATCTCTAAATGTGGGCCAAATTTCATAGTCACCACTAAAAATACCTACTTCACTTGGTAATACCTTTATAGCCAGCCCACTACTTAGAGGCTTTGATTTGCCATTACTTGTATTACTACATGAATTTCGTTTTTCTGCAGAGTACTGATGTGTGTTTTGCCAATTATATACAGCGGTCAGAAAAGTGTTCGACATCTATATAAAATTTTATTTGTGTTTCAATAAAAATAATTAGATTTTGTTTAGTGGTAAAATTCACACAAAATTTAATTTATTAAGGAACAAAGAATATAATTCAGTAAAAAAATGAGATCTTTAGAACTGCTAAAACAAAAAACATAATATTTTCAATTTAAGCTAAAAAACAGAAACAAAAAAAATATTCGACATATCAAAAACTATTATAAAATTAAACTCTTATTGACATTTTAGTAACGAGTTACTCTTCCTTTGCGCCGTATAACCTCTTTTAAACGCTCGGGCATAGACTTTACAAATGACATTGTATATCCTGGCTCAATTTTATACCATTCGTCCTACAATATTGCCCTCATTTGGTTTTTATTTGAAAACGCACGAGATTAATTTTTTCTCCAGATGACCCCAAAGATGTTCAATTGGTTTAAGATCTGGAGATTTAGGCGGCATTTTTATCACTTGCGGGCAGTTGTACAAAAGCCATAGTCTTGTATTCATTGCGGAGTGTTTTGGATCATTATCTTGATAGAATTAAAAATTTGCCTGCAACTCCAAATTTTTTTGCGCTAGGACGCAAATTTTCCTTCAAAAGGTCAATATATTTCAAATGATCCATTATTCCATCAATGAATGATAAATTGCCAACTCCTGATGCCGCCATACATACCCAGAACATAACACCACCTCCACCGTGTTTAACCATTGGCACCATATTTCTTTCCACCAACTCTGTATTTGCTTTTCGATATACTAGAACCATACCATCACATCCAAAAAGATTAAATTTGCTTTCGTCAGCAAAAATTCCATTCATCCAGTACTTTTCTGGCTTATTTACATATTTTTTAGCAAACTCTAATCGCATAATTCGATTTTTTTTAAGGTGTGAGGTTTTTTTCTAGCTGATTGTGTATGAAATTGATGCTTTTTTAAAACATTTCTACTTGTTTGGGAAGTAACCTCAGTGCCTACGTATTTTTAGTATTTTTGGCTAATGGTGATGCATTGACTTGGGGATTTTTTTTTAACTTCGCGCAGTATTTGTCGCTCATGTACCTCTGTAAGTTTCCGTAGACGACCACACTTGGGCTTATTTTCAACTGTTTTTTCAGCTTTATGTTTTTTTATTATATAATGGACAGTAGTTCGTGGCCTTCCAACGATTTCTGAAATAGAATTTTCAGATTTGCCTAATTCAAAATGGTGGGTTATTAAATTTCTTATTTCAATAGAGGTTTCTCGTCCTTTGCGCCCCATTTTTGTAACCACGTGAAACTAAATGAAAACAATGCATGAAAAAAGCTTCCAACTAAACTCCTAACGGTATTAACAATACCAACAACAAGCATAATCAACATATTAACGCAAAGGCGACAAAAAATGAGTGATGTCGAATACTTTTTTTGCTTTGCAATTTTAGAGTTTTTTATAATATATGCACAATTATCTCACATTCTCAAATATTATTAATCTTTGTAACTTTTAATAAGAAATTATGTCCACAGTAATAAAAAATTACAGATAAATGCTTCAAATTCTTGTCCGCATGTAACACAATAAATGATTTGTAAAAATAAGATTTCATGTCGAATACTTTTTTTAACCGCTGTAGGTTTTTTTTCAGTTGGCAGGTATGAGGCAACAGCTACTATTTCTTGTAGACTTTTTGTATTCTTCCCAAGTTTCCTCTAGCTACTGTTTTCTGCGTCCTAAGCTTCCGGTTATATTAATTTCCTTAAGACATTCAGTGAATTAACATATTTCATTAGAAGCAGACATTTATTTTATATTTTCATAGACAACAATTTTCGATATCGAAATGCTTGATAAAAATGTAGCGGTATTTGATTGCCGATTTTTACATTCCTAATATTCTCTTTAAAGTATGCAGCTATGTTCTTTCAGGAAAAATTATATTCATGCATTCTTTTTTCATGCCTTATTTTAAAATGGATCGGAACACGTTTTTTATAGTTGCACTTTTTTGTTATTTGATACAATTTATTGTTTTAGTTTTCAACCTATTTTCAGTTTAAACATAAAGTTCTGTGTTATTACACTCTTTAATTTTTCTTTATTTCACAGTTCGAAAGGATCAATTTGTACACACCAAAACTATATTAACTTATTTTTATTCATTACATACAATATTGGATTTACCAGAAAGTAGGAATTTAAATGTTTACAATCGTATGACATGAACATGGGGAAAACTAAGTTTACAGAATTTATTTTGCACTGTTCCTAATCAGTAACGAAAAAAGAATATATTTTCCTTAACATATTTTATTTATTTATTTTTTGTTCATCGATAAAAAACTATTGATAAAATCTAAGAAGAGTCTTTTAAATTACACACGTAACATAAATAACAAGTATCGGTTAAAAGGAATTATTTAAAAAATGCATAAAATACTTATGTATGCCTGCTTATTTAACAATTTTTTTAATAAAATCTGAAGAGAATTCAATTAAAGAATTTATTTTTTTAGAAATTAAACAGAGCCCCAAAATCAAAGTAAGGAACTTTTTTTACTTTGGAAAATAATGCAGTAATTTAATCAAAGGGCGTTGACTTTTTCAAATTAGAGAGTCTAAATTTAAAATTTTTAAAACTACAATTCTACCATCTTGATAAAAAGATTGCAGCTTATTATCTACGATAGTTTACAAGAAATGATAACTTTCTCAGCATAAGATCTGGGGGCCTACTGCGTATTTCGATTCGAAATGTAAAATTTGTGCAAAGCAAATTCCGAATCGAAAGTTAAATCGTACTGCGTAACTCGTTCGAAACGATGGCAGGGTTGTATTTATATATGAATGAGAAAATATGATAAAATGTTGGTAGCACTGCAACTTAATTGTCAAACTTGGTGAAAATAACCTAAAACAAAATAAAATTGAAAATTAAAAAAATACGTTTTAGCTGTAAAAAATTTTTATAATTAAATAATGGGTTGTGTTTATTTGTGGTTTGACGAAGTCGATTTAACTCCAGAAAGAGTTCAAAGAAATATTGTAAGGGACTCATCAAATATAATGAGCCTTAATGATAAAAAGTAAGTAATCACAAAAATTAATTTTTTTAAATGTATTAATAATATATATTGTTTAGTTTTGTAAAAAAATTTAGACTTAGTAAGGATGCTTTTACGTATGTTCTTACTAGCATAAAAGCCGAATTAAGAAGTGCACAAAGATCCACTGCCATAACCACAACTTTAAAACTGGCAGCCACTCTAAAATTTTTGGCACAAGGTGGGTACCAACACCAAAGTGGACAAGATCGACACCTGGGAATTTCTCAGCAGTCAATGTCTAGTTGCTTGTCAGAAGTGTGCCATGCTATTGAAAAAACCCTCTACCCCAAGCACAAAGTTTTAAAAGCAACTGAAAAAAAAACAAAAAGAGGCCAGAAGATATTTTTATAATACAAGCGGAGTACCTGGGGTAACTGGAGCAGTTGATGGCACCCACATTCAAATCATAAGGCCAATTGCTAACGAGCATTTGTATTTTAATCGAAAATTAAAAAACAGCATCAATGCTATGGTGGTAAAGTCTTAACACAATTTTTTTTATATACAACGAATTTATAATTTAAAATTTTTACAGATATGCGATCACGAAATGTATGTAAGAGCTGTGAATGGACGCTTTGGTGGAGCTAGCCATAATTCCCATGCTTGGAACTTATCAAGCGAAAGACAATATATGAAAGAAGTTTTTGAAAATGGAAATAGATCAACTAGAATACTTGGTAGTTACAAATATATACAATATTATTTTTAAAATCAGTAAAATAAAATATTTTTTCTTACGACTGCTTTAGGTGATTCAGGGTATCCCTTAGAACCTTGGATTCTAACTCCTTACAGAAATGCTTCTGAAAATTCTACAGAATCATATTTCAATGAACGACATTTCAAAGCACGCTCTATTGTGGAAAGAACTTTTGGACTCTTGAAATCAAGATTTCGTTGTCTCTTAGCTGCAAGAGAAATGCATTATGCTCCAGAAAAAGCAGCTCAAATTCTAAATGTTTTTTTTTTTTTTTTTTTTTTTTTTTTTTTTTTTTTAAGAGAAGTAGCACTTCAGGCATTAATGCCTACTTAGTTTTTTAACCGTGCTACATTCTTTAGGAAAGGGATAGATGAGAGAGAAGACAGGTGGTGAAAGGAGATAGATATAGCCATTTTATTAATTATTTTACTTCGCCGGCGAATATGCTATGAAGAAGTACCAACGAAGGAGGCTGCATGTTTTTATGTTAATTCTGCTTATGTATTTATACCATTAAACAGAAAAAAACATTTTTTATTTTTTGACTGCCGCAAGGGTTGAACCCAGGTCAGCCAGATTTGTAGTCAACGTGCTTACCACCTAGACTAAAGCAGCTGTGCGTTGCACAACATTTGTTTAGAGTATAATGTTGGGCAATTCTCTATAGATACTGTTGAAGAAGATATTTTAACTTATGCTACAAGCTCCAGCACTGAAACGGAAAACAACAATTTTAGTGACGTAGCAAAAACTATTAGAGATGAAATTAAAAATAATTTGAGAAGAAACTAATAATTTTTAGTGTTTTTATTTGCAGAAAATAAAACTAGTTCAGTTCATACAAAACAATTAAAGGCACATATTTAAATATTCTTCTTAAATTAAAATGAAAAATAAGATTATTGAATAGAATAACTATTTACATATGTATGTTTACAGAAAACAAATTCAGATCAAAATAAAAAATAAAATTCAGAATAGAATAAAAACAATAAAACTAATACCAAAATAATGATAAAAAATATAAGTAATTAAATTAATTAATTAAAGGAGACGTTTTTCCATTTCAATATCTAAAATACTTTTTTCATTTGTAATTGTTGAAGTTTTCGTTTTGATTTTTCCAATTCATTTTAAGTTTTAATTGTTTTTTAAATTCAAATTTTTCTTTTTTTAACTGAAACTTTTCTTTTGCTAGCTTAAGTTTTTTCTTTTTTTAACTCAAACTTTTTAATGTCAAGTTTGTGCCGGCGTTCTTGAGTGTCAGAGCTTCTCTTTAAATACTTCTTGATACCAGTGAGATTTTCACTCACTTCCCTTAAAACTTTAATAGAGTTCTCTTGGTAAGATATTTGATTTTCCACCTGTTTTTCTAAGAGGTCATCTTTATTTAAAAGTTTTTTTAAAGGACGATGTGGAGTTGAGTTTTTATTGATCTCCTTTTTGCCAGTAAAATTGGAAATAACATCTACCTCATTTTCGTCATTGACATTGGCTGCATTCACAAAAGATTCAGTTGACGAGGGCATGGTGTTTAAACAAGTTTTTGCGCCAAAATCTAGGGTACCGCTCATTCCACTAACTGCCTCTTCAATTGAAAGTAGATCACAAGTTTACTGTTCCAATGCTGTAAAGGAACAATATCTGCTTGGCCCGCAACCTGTCCCCGAAATACTGCTTCGGTTTCGACGGCATTTACTTTTAATATGATTTTTATAGTCCGCCCACACCTAGAAAATGTTTATTAAAATGTAATTCAATGTGCATATAGGCATATTTCAAGAAATTAACCTTTTTCCAGCCTTTAACATCACGCTCAGGGGGGCCAAGTGTATTTAGGTCAGAGCACAATTTCTGCCACAAATTATGTGATTTATTCTTAGCATCCGGAACATTAAAGGCCCAACTATAATGTGCATAAGCTAGCTTTAGCTTATGTCAAAAATTCAACGAAATGTCAAATGCTTAGGAAACTTATCAAAGAAATTTTTGTGGCTACAATGTGCTTATATAAATTTAGTAACTTATTTGCCACAGTTGCACATTTATGTTTAATTCTTACTTTGCCAAAAATAATTTCTATAAAAATCAACAAAATTTTAAAACGAAAAGGCTTTAAAGAAAATATTTTATATATAATAACATTCACATACACATTAACGTATTTTGGTTTATGTTCTAAGAAAATGTAAAAAAAAAATTTACAAATTATTTTTTATTTTGTGTTTGTGGCCAACCGTACTAAAAAATGTAACGATGTTCATCGCTTATATGGTATACATATGTGTGTATAAATACAAATTTAATTTAAATATTATAATTGTAAAAAATTGGCCAGAAAGAAAAATGTGGTTTTTTCTAAATTTTCTATTGAATTAAAAACTAAAAATTGAACAATTTAGGTCTTAATTAAAATTTTTTTTTTATCAATGTATAAACCAATGCACAATCAGCTGTTTCCGTATGGAAAGTGCGATCAGTTTCGTACCTTGCATAAAGAAATAAAATTTAACGAAACTTGACGAAAAGTTATCTTATGTCAATTATAGTTTACCACATATAATTTAATGTATTTGCACAGTTGTACAAGCTTGCTTAAGTTGTTTTATGCTAATTATAGTTGGGCCTTAAGATGTCCTTTTGCTAAGTCTGAATGCCTAGACATAAACTATACCATTTCTTCATATTGAGTTTTATTTTTATAGGTACTTCTTTTTGGAGTATTCCTTTAAAAGTTTAACATAAATATTAATTAATTTCTAATAAAAAAATTTAAAAAACTCTTTTGTTATACAAAACAAATAACGTTTTATTTATTTTAAACTTTTATTTATAATAAAACGATTGAAAACTTACATATTTTATTTATTTACTTTTTTTTTTAATTTTTTACTAACAAGATTGCTTTCGATCTATTTTCTAACGATTTGTGCGTAAAGGCCGGGGCACATAGAATCCGTCATACGTTAAACTTCAACTTATTCAACTGACAACTCAGTTAAAAAACATGTTTTCTCATGAGTGTTGTCACAATCAGTACGTCGCCGTCAACGCAAAGTATGAAAGTTGAGCAACTTTTAACTTTTGACGTATATTGAATACTTTGACAGCTATCAATTGCTTCTTCTTCTTCTTTGTCTTGCTGTGCTCTTTACTCTCTCTTTGCACATATTTTTTATTTGCACATACATTAAAAGCATTATTGCCGTTTGGTTAAAAATTTTAACATTTTTGTAACTTATGAAAATTTGTTTATTTATTTATTTTAAAATTTTGTTATATTAGGTCAAGTTTTCGTAACTTTTGATACAAACACGAAATAAAGTAATATCACTGAAAGATTACTTATTTCATTATTTGATGTAAAAATTTCACTTAACATATATCTACCTTTCTTAACATATCAATTCGGTTTTAATTACAAAGGTTAACTGCAAATGCAATCAACATCTCATATAAAAAATTAGTTTGAAATAAACAAAAAATAATATTGCTTAAGTTTTACTCTCTTCTGTTAGTGAGAAATCATGAAATGTTTCTTGTTTCAAGTTTAGAAACAAAATTTTTTTTTTGCAACTGGGAAATAATAAGAATTGCATTTCTTGCGAAAATTGGTAGCAACTTCAGTTATTCCGCTTGAAAAATTTGACAATCGTAGCAATATCTCAATTTAGAAAAAAATTGTCCTATAATTTCCTTCAGGAAATGCCGGATTATATAACAAAAAAATTGTCAGTACTTTAGTGTTGAAGTTTTAAGCAAATAAGTCTCAAATTTATTTTTAACAACGCCATTTTTAACATAATTAGTGTAGTAAATTTCATGGAAGCTCAATCTTTTAAAGAAAAATGTACTTTAAATAATTTTTTTAAACGGTGAGAGCATGCACTTTTCACTACCGAATTATTATCGGTATGAAATTTTATTTCATACGTTATTCTTTTTCGTTTTGTTTTTGTTCAGTAAATGAATTTGTTGCCTTGTTATTTTCCCTGACATATGGAATAAAACTTTTTACTCTATTTTATACCAAGGCGCATTAATTTACAGGTGGTCTTAATAGCCTAGCTAATTTTTGTTTATGTTGGACGTTTTCAAAATTTAAAATAATTTACAAATTAAAAAATTTTAAAATAATTTTAAAAATTTTGTAAAACTAAATTTCAAAACCAAAAAGTGAAATATGAAAGGAAATAAATATGCAGGAAAAAGAAACCAACTGGTACAACTTTATTTAAAGTATCGAATGATGATAAAAGGATAAATTAAATTCGGCTTCTTTCTGTTCAGCCAGCTACTTTTGACATCAAAATGGTGCTACGCAACAACAAAATTACATTGGGTTTTTTTTGTAGCCGTTCGGACATCTTATATTTAATTCGCCTTGACTTTACACAAATTACATTAAATTACTATTTTTTTAAAGCAAAATTTTAAAATATAACTTTTATTGAAAAAATTCATCTTTTTTCCTGTCTTTCTCTGGCAACACTAATGAAAAGATTAACAGCTGATTTAAAATCCGTCAGCAAAGTACTCATTGTGCCAACCTCATCCGTCGTTACTTTGACTTCAGGCGAATATGTCATAGTTCAACGTATGACGGATTCTATGTGCCCCGGCCTTAACTGACGCTTGTTTTCGTACTACAGAGTTGACCTTTCGAAAGGGATTTTTGTTTTTCGTAATACAGAGTTGCTTTTCTTAATGGGATTTTTTTTCGATAGAGTGCAAAACACTTCCTCGTTTTCGTAACAAATAGTACGAAAATCGCAATTGCACAGTACAGAGTTCGAAATCGTACATTTTTTCTTTCGAAACGAAATACGCAGTAGGCCCCCTAGATGTACAGTTCTTCGGAGCTGCTACCAGAAGCTTTAAATCATTACCTTACCTTCACCCAAGCCTCATGATGATACATACTACATAAAATTAAACCAAAAAATTAACCAAAAACATTAAAAACGAGGTTTTACTTTTTAAAATTAAACTTAAAACATTCATTTATTCTTTTTTTAAGTATAAAATCAAAATATATAAAAAAATATTTTGTAAAATGCATGATGAGCATTATGTTAAGTTTTCACGTTAAAAAAATACTGTAGATATGATTAAGTAACAAAAAGACACTTACAATTTATTTTTAAACTTGAAACCCTGAGGTCCAATTGTAGCCATTAACTGAATGCATACCGCATACCTTTGCTTAGCTCTTAAATATCTTAAAAATAATATTCAAAACGTTTAGTAAATCATTTGTAAACTTTTTGGCCTTATTATTGTGCTCTTCTGTACATGTAATATTTTCCTTAAGCAATCGCAGACTTTTATACAAAGTGGTTCCACGAATCATAGTTACAAATTTGATGCCACCTGAAATCAGTCTCCATAGAGCAACGCACACTACAAATTGTTCTTCAACTGAATCTGTAATTGGCTGTGATACAATCTCATTAACTGTATAAACAAAATCATTCGAAGTCATAAGTTTAGACCGATTGCCGTTCAAAAAGGACATGTTTCGCAAAATACGCAATGCTAATACACGTTCAAAACATGCCGGTAACGACTTGTTTACTACAGCACACAAAGCGCTTAAGTGGTGTACTTGAGCTCCCTCATCATAACGCGAAAATAATTCCCAAAATACAAGCCATGCAATATCTATGTCCAATTTTATTTGTGATGACTTTGGTTTGAGCGGGTAAAGACTGTCAATTACATTTAAAATCTGAATCTTATTCAGAGCAAGCCTGCCTTCTAAGCATGAACAGCAGTTCATCAATACACGTAAACCTGCAGAAATATGTGTACTGCAATCGGTGCTATGCGCTTTGATTTTTAATGTCTCAGCCGTCACCAATTTAGCTACTAATTGAAGAACGGAATGTGGAAATGGACTGCTTACAGTGGAAAATTGTTTACAAACAACAAGCGAATTTTCACTTAAAAATGAGCAGATCTGCAAAACTGTTAATTTCAAGTCATTTGAGTGTGGCAACCACGACCAGATTAGTATTATAGTTTTGTTGTAGTCCATAGCTAATATATTATCAGTTATTACCATTGCTGGCGAGGATTGCCAAGCCAACAAAAGTTTAAGCAGAAGCTGAAAATTTTTTATAACAGCCATCTTTTTATTCTCACCGATTCGTTTTACATAGGAAAGGCACGATGTTGTTTCAAATTCATCAAAAAAAGATTTAAGTATGGTTATAACTTTTTCCTGAAATTTAAGATTTTGAGCTGTTTTCTGTGCGACAGGTAATTGCTTCAAAAGTAGCGCAAGTGTTTCAGTTACATGTTGCTGGCTTACATTAGGAGGTGTCGAGAATTTAACGGCTTTAATTGGAAAAAGATGTGTAAAGAGTTGTATCAAGGACATACATAAATGCTCCGAAATCGAAGTTTTCCTTGCTTCTGGAAAAAAATTAAAATAATGCAATTAATTTTTTATTTATAAGCCAAAAATATAGTTAGCGGCTGTACAAGATGCAATATAAGATGCAATATAACCCTTTATATATGTATGTATCTGTATCAACAAATCCCAAAGCAAGTTTAGTTATTGTGTTTACAAAAAAATACATTTTTACTTACAATTAAAAAACTAATCAAAAAAGATTTAACATTTTGATTTACAATTTTTAAAGAACAAATACAAATTTTTGACATTGTGTTTTGTTATTTAAATTGTTAAACAACAAATAGCGTCTGTTATTCCCGACTGTTATTTGCGTTACTGTTGCTAGACTTGATGCTCAACTAGTAAAAAATTATGATTTTTCGCATATTTGCAATTGGAGTCGTGAATACCTTAAGCATCTTCTTTACGAATTTTAAGAATTTTGTCGTGATAAAATGTGACGACATTTTAAATATTTATTTTAAAGTAATCGCATTACAGTCGCGTATTTTGAAAGATAGTTTTTAAGGCTAGAAAGATAAGACGTTCGTTTCTCATTAAAAAATTTGTACGTAGTCAGTAATGGGAATTGATAGCAGAAGAAATATAAACTTTAAAATAAACTAGCGAACACTAGTAAACCTAGAGTGTATCTATAAAACAGGCTACGAAAAAGGTAATAGTGCAACAGAAAAAAATCTACTCTTACGCAGGAGGAGGACGATAGCTTTAATTCGAACAAACATGCAATTTTTGAGCCACATAAAGAAATCATAGCTGCCAACTTGCAAGATTACGTCCTTAAGGAAAATAATTTGCCGTAGAAAAAAATAACTACGTGGACAAGCATTGTTCAACAAACTATGGGTATCAGGTTTAAAGCTTTTGGAGAGATCTTTAAGGAAATATTAAAACTTTTTAAAAATGCTTAACCCATTAAGAAACGATGTCATTTTTATGTAAAATTATATGTATGAGACACCATTTTTTTATTTATTTAAGTCTCGGTCACCCCAATATTTTCTTTCTTGATTGGAGAAACTTCACTAAACTAGATTTACATAGATAGTGAAGGTAAATAAGATTTGGCAAAGCCAAATATAACACTCTTACTTGTTTTTTTTTCTTCTTATTTTTAAATTTTCTATCGCCTCATATATTTGGAGTTACTTCGAAGGACATGGACCGATCTTGCTGATTTTTAATAGCAACTTTTTCGGCACTGTGTCTGATCGATTGGCTTATTTAAATTTTCTCCAGCTCATCTAGTGCTTTGGCAAAGTTGATTTCAGCCCGAACGTGGGCGGACAGACGGACATCGCTTAATTGACAAAGAGAATGACAAACTTAGATACTTATACCCTTTTTTTCAACTTTTGTGGTCAAGGGTATAAAAACAGTTATTTAATGGCTACTGTGCTTTTTACATAAAAAATGTTTGAATTTCTTTTTGTCTTTTTGCTGTATTTATTAATTTAATGAAGTTCTTATTCCCATAGAAAAAATGTATTTAACCAAGGTACTAAAATAAAAAAAAAACACAAAAAATAAAAAAGTTTTGAAATTATTACAATTTAGACAATAAAAGTCTTTTTTTTTTAGTCTAAAACAAAAAATTTATTTCAGTTTTTTGAAAAATTTTTAAATTTAAAATAAATAAGAGATAAGAAGTATTTTAAGTTTATGTCATAAATTTGAATTAAAATCTTTTGCTTTAGTTTCTTCTGTACAGCAGCAAATACGTTCCCACGATTGTCAACCCAGCAACAGCTGTACAAAACGGGAATTTTTTCCTCAGGTGAGCAAAGCATGCCAGCAATTTTGCGCAAAATATTAGTTACTTCAGCTGGCATTGAACTGGTGCCATCTGAAAAAGTGCTCTGGTCTCACCAGCCACCGTGAATGTTCTTAAAGTTTTGTGGCGAGTTGTTGTAGTAATAAACCACCTAACATCTGCACTGCTCCTCTTAATGCAACCCCACAGGTTCAAACACCATCCCCATGTGTGAGCCGCAATGAAATTTATCAGTGTACATGCTCGATATGTAACAGGATGATTAGGAGCAATATAACATCGGTACAATACAACGGTTGCAAAAAAAAAAAAAAAGGTGCCGTATGAGGCGATGTACGAATTTGCGGTCAAACAGGGATTGGAATGCTAATTTCTTAGCCGCATGCTGTGCAAATACCACCTAAGCTACCAGCTCTGCCCTAAACTCTACCTCCCTACAGCCCTCGCTACAGCCAACAACAACATATCTCTAATAATCAAATCGCCACGCCTTCTCGCTCAGCAGGTAGTGAAAAGACTGGTCGTGGCAGATTTTTCCAGATCCCATCTTTTGCAAGGTGATAACAGAATACTACTTGGTGATTTTAATGCTCATCATGAGAGCTGGTACTCTCAACTACCAGAAGACCCTCGCGGTATTCAATTTGCAGAACAGATAGACAAATCGGACCTTGCCGCAACCAACGAAGACTTCCCAATAAGAGTTACTGCAAGATGTGTAAGCTCACCAGACATTTCCATTGTCTGTTTATCGCTACTTGCCTATACAAGCTGGCAAACCCAAGTTGCATTTAACTTGGACCACATTCTCATCGTGGTTACTATTGAGAAGCCAAGTGACTTCGTTGAGCCTGATAAGCACACTTTCATTAATCACAATAAAGCCAACTGGCAGGGTTTTTACGAATTTATTGACGACTCCCTTCGTCAAATAGGCAAACCCTTCTCAGGGCATCCCAACGCTTCATACCAGCAAGCAGAGTCCCTAATACTTGACCATGTTTTCCTACTAGTGCATCGCGCATAGCTCAAGAACGCGATCATTTACGCGTCTGCAACCCAGCCGACGAGCGAATTGAACTGCTAAATGCTGACATAAATACATTCGTCAATGCATATCGCCGCAGAAGATGGTTATTTATTTATTTATTCTAAGCAGTAATATAAAATAATTCCTCAATATTACCATAGAACAGCCTTTTTGTGTTATTCTACTAAAAAAAGAAAACAGAAAATATAAGTTCAGATCGAAGTTGAATACGATATAAAATAAGGTTTTCAAAAGAACCACCTAAAAAACATCTCACATAATCAGATATATGCATTCGTCTACTGACATTATAAACAAAGCGCACTATCATATTTGTAATACGCTTTAGTGTAAAAATTATATAGGCTAAAGAACCAGATATAACCTCAAGACCATATGAAACTTGTGGCATCAGCAGCACATGCGCAATAATAGACTTATGTATGAACAGGTCAGTAAGCTCCAATGGAATAAAGCCTGCGTAAAATGCTGACATTATAAACAAAGCGCACTATCATATTTGTAATACGCTTTTGTCTACAAATTATATAGGCTAAAGAACCAGATATAACCTCAAGACCATATGAAACATGTGGCATCAGCAGCGAATGCGCAATAATAGATTTATGTATGAACAGGTCAGTAAGCTCCAATGGAATAAAGCCTGCGTAAACTTTAAAGCTAATACGTTCAATATGATAATTAACCCTTAACTACATTCGTGGGGTAAATTTTTACCCCACGTCGCACTCCATAATTTATAACTTACTTTGTACTGAAGCTTGAAAAAAATTTCTATTTTCTAATTTATGAATTTTTTAACATAATAACAATGTTATTTTAAAAAAAATAAACAATTGTAATATTTCTCATTAATATTTTCTTTTTTTATGCGAGGCCCTGCAAACTAGGAAGAATTTTCGATTGGGGTAGAAAATTACCCCACCAATGTAGTAACGTAAGTTAAAAAAGCGAATGTAGTTAAGGGTTAAGTTAAGTTAAGAAGCCTATCAATATAAATACCTAAGCATTGCAATGTATCAACAAAATCAATATTAGACTCGCCAACAGAGATTCTCAAATCTAGTATATCAGAGTTTCCAAACGAAATTGTTTTAGAAGAGTTAACAGTCAACCAGTTATCAGAGGTCCATTGAAGAAAACGCTTTATGGCAAAGTCAATATTAGTTTGCAGAAGAAGTCCGAAATAAAATCATCACATCATCGGCAAATAAATACGATTTGCTAACAGTTGTGTCAATACATTAGGGAAGATCATTGATATATTGTTACGTTTATTTAAATTATAAACGTTTTATTTATGAGTTCTTTATTTGTAAAATAATTACACACACAACTTTTAGAGTTTTAATTAAATTACACTTTATTTAATCAATTATTTGACGATTTTACTATTCGCGATTAATAATACACGCTGGCAACTTTAATTATTGTACCACAAGATCATAACTAGATGACGCTCACAATACGAATGAATCAGCAAGTATTGGCGTTGCTTTTATATATCCTATTTTTAGGCGTTCTTGAATATTCGAGAATTTCTACCGCCATCTGCTGCGTAGTTGAAAATGCTGCATTGCCACTTTTATCTCAGACACATTAGTGAGCATTGCTATTTACTTCTAGAACCTTCAATCATTATTTAAAAATACATGTTGTGTATTTTTATTTAGTTGTTATACAATGCAGGTGTGTGTATGGTTGTGTATTGTGTTTGTTTATTTATCGCTTTGTGTTAGTTGTTTTTGTTTTGTAATAAAGATGTTTTGTAGAAACTTCTAGCTTTGAAAACAAACACAATAGGTCATTTCGTTTCACTTTCTTGGCGTCAATTATTTTAACATCTTTTTATGATTTTAATAAAGCATCTTTGTAACACTGCCGCCCACTTAAGCCTTTTCGTCCCTAATAGGCTCAACATTACCTCTGCCATATTTAGCCAGCCGCTCTAGGTGAACCACTTTCATTTTAGACCTCGGATTATGATATCTCTGTATCCGGTAAACCACGCCATTCAATTTCTATATCACCTTGTACGGCCCCTCCTAGTGGGTTTGCAGTTTAGGGGATAATCCTTTCTTGCGTTGCGGGTTAAATAGTAGAAACATTTGTCCTGCAGTAAATCCCTCTGTATTTGCTGCTCGATCATATCTGGCTTTCATCTTATCGCTGAACATTTTAATGCGGTTGCGGACAAACTCATGAAGCTCATGCAGTTCTTCTTGTGCCTGTAGAACGTTTCCATTTTCTTCGTGCACTGGTCCTGGTTTAACACCAAATACTAAATCTGCTGGCAGTTTTAGTTCTGCCCCGAACAAGATTTTGCGTACGATTAAATCTTTCTACCGTGCCATCAGACTGTGGATGCAGAGGTGTAGTTCTCGTCTTTTTAATACCGTAAACGTCACACATCTCTTTGAATATAGCTGATTCAAAATTTCGTCCCTGGTCTGAATGTAGTTCTAGTGGAATACCGTACCGACACAGCCAATTGTTCACAAGGGCGTTTTGGATACTTGGTTGGGAATGACATAAACTTCAGGCCATTTGCTAAAATAATCCATTATCACTAGTACATATCGGTTTCCAGCATCACTGATAGGGAATGGACCTGTGATATCAATAGCTATCCGCTCAAAGGGAGCACCTGCGTTGTACTGTTGAAGTTTGCCACGACTTTTTCTTACAGGACCCTTAGTCGTAATGCACTGTTTGCAATTGGCTATCCAATCGGCTATGTATTGTTGGCAGCCCACCCAGTACAATATCTGATTTATCTTTTCCAGAGTTTTTGTTATACCCATATGGCTGCCACTGGGACCGTTATGGAACTGCTTAAGTATCTCATTTCTCTTAGAAGTTGGCACGTCAATTAAGTCCGTTGTAGTTTCGCCACCCGTACTTTCCCAAGATCGATATAAACAGTCATTTTCTACTTTCAGACTATTCCACTGAGCCCAGTACCAACCTTCCCTTGACGCAATTTGGGTAAGCCGCACATCAATAACGCACTCCTTTTTCTCTACTTTTGTGCAGTGCTTGCACTCTACATTGCATGGCCGTCTTGACAGGGCATCAGCATTATTGTACTTTCCACCTTTTCTATGCACAATACTAAAGTCATAGCTCTGCAGACATTCAACCCAGCGTGCA
Organism: Gymnosoma rotundatum; assembly: GCA_916610165.2. NCBI lineage: Eukaryota > Metazoa > Arthropoda > Insecta > Diptera > Tachinidae > Gymnosoma > Gymnosoma rotundatum. The sequence goes on from OU744336.1 coordinate 89,239,135, forward strand.
AGCTGGCCCTCAGGATTCTTAAATTACATCAACCAACGTAATGCAGAATGGTCCGTCCTTAAGATGAAATGTTGACCATATAAGTACTTGCAATGTTTAACACACTCCAGCACTGCTAAGAGCTCCCGTCGTGTAACGCAGTAATTTCTTTCGGGCTTGGAGACCACCCTGCTATAATAGCCAATGATCTTTTCTGTTCCATTAACCTCTTGAGAAAGCACTCCTCCTATTCCATAGCCACTTGCATCAGTGTCCAATATGAATTTTTGTCCAGCTATTGGATAGGCGAGAACTGCTGCCGAACACGAAAGTTTCTTGAGCTCCTTGAGCGCTTTTTCCGCTGCTTCACTCCAGTGGTATGGTTGCGACTTCCTGGTCAACTCATGCAAGCTAGCAGCCACTTGAGCAAAGCTTGGCACAAATCTCCTGTAGTATGTGCAAAGCCCCAGGAAACTACGCAGCTCATGAAGATTTTGTGAGCGAGGCCAGGACTTTACTGCCAGTACTTTGTCTTCATCAGTTGACACGCCCTCTGCCGTTACACGATGCCCTAGGTATTTGACCTCCTTTTGAAACAAAGCACATTTCTTAACACTTAAAAAGTCTTCCCCATGACGCTTATGTCATCCAAATACACTAAGCATGTCTTCCAATTGAGACCCTTAAGCACACGTTCCATTAAACGCTCAAAAGTAGCTGGAGCGTTGCAGAGCCCGAATGGCATCACCTTGAACTGCCATAAACCACCACTTGCACTAAAGGCAGTTTTCTCCTTGTCTTTGTCAGCTATCTCTACTTGCTAATAGCCGCTCTGCAAGTCCAAGGTAGAGAACCATTCCGTTCCAGCCAACGTGTCTAAGGTATCGTCAATTCTAGGCGACGGATAACTGTTTTTCTTGGTGACATCATTGAGCTTCCTGTAGTCAACTCAAAACCTGGTACTGCCGTCCTTCTTCTTTACTAAAACTATTGGTGAACTCTACGGACTCGAGGATGGCTCAATGACTCCGTTCCTTTCCATTTCGCTGACAAATTCTTTGACCTCATTTCGTTTTGCTAGGGAAACACTTCTGGGTCTTTGTTTTATCGGCCTCGCTTCGCTAGTATTAATTTCATGTTTAACAACTGCCGTTCTACCTTGGCTTTTATTATTTAGGGCGAAGACGGAGGCATGTTTTCTCAGCAACTGCTTTGCTTTGTTTCTGTCAGGAGGTGTTAGTCCAGCCACCCATTTTTGCACCTGTTCTGCTAATGAATCTCTTTCTGTGGCTGTTATTTTAGGACATACTGTATTCGCCGCACAATTAGTTATGGCTTCTGGTGGCTCACATCGACCCGTCGCAAAATTCCTTTTATTAGACAGATTAAGTACTCTCACAGGAACTTACCCATCGTCGCAGATTTTCACGAGGGCTTTTGCTGTTATGATATGGTATTTTAGTTCTTTTGGTTCCACCTCCCACAACCGGTTATCTCTGCAATCTGTCTCCAAACGTGCCAATACTATAGTTGTCGCCTGAGGTAGTAATTTCTGGCGTTCACCGGCAAATAGCTTCCTTACTGTGGTCCTGCTGTCTTATAAACATTCCGCCAGATCATTATTTGCTCGCCGATGTGCATAATTATTTCTGCAACCAGCTGGTAAGCTTTCGAGTATCTGTGCTGCTGCTCCCTTTAAGGTCAGAATCATCTATTTTTGCTAGCCACTGTTTCAAACTGGAACTTAAAAACATTAAAAGGTGTGCTGCCGTCAAAGCTTAGGGTGTTAATCTTGCTGGCGTGCTCAGAGATAACTCTCACCGGTCCCTTTCTAATTTTTAGATCACCAATCTGCACTTTTAATTCATGTAATTCTTCGTCTACTTCTCTCTTTAGGCCGCACAATTTTTTATCAAACTCTCTGACCCTCTCTTCTACGATGTTCACTCGTTTGTCGGAGGATTCTGATATTTCTTCAAATTTTTCGTTTACCTTCGCCAATAACCTTTCCCCGTTGACCCTAGAGCTTTCTTGAAATGTTTCTTGAAGTTTCTGGTTGTTTTCTTCCATTTTCTTCATTATAGCGGCTAATATTGAATTCAAATCCATGACGCTGTTTGTTTCTGGGGAACATACTTCAATCTCTTCTTTTTCCTCTTTTTCTCCAAATTCGTATGTTCCAATATCGATACCACGCTGCTTGAATTCATCTATTAACCGCTTTTGTAATTCCGCTTTATTGCCCGCAGTTGGCAGACCCAATTTACTCAGCTCCATTTTCAGCTGCTCAACTTTTAGCTCGTCAAATTTAATTGTAATTATTTATTTATTATTTTGCAATTTCACTTCTGACACCAGTTGTTACGTTTACTTAAATTATAAACGTTTTATTTATGAGTTCTTTATTTGCAAAATAATTACACAGACAACTTTTAGAGTTTTAATTAAATTACACATTATTTAATCAATTATTTGACGATTTAACTATTCGCGATTAATAATACACGCTGTCAACTTTAATTATTGTACCACAAGATCTTAACTAGATGACGCTCACAATACGAATGAATCAGAACTTATTAGCGTTGCTTTTATATACCCTAATTTTAGGCGTTCTTGAATATTCGAGAATTTCTACCGCCATCTGCTGCGTAGTTGAAAATGCTGCACATTAGTGAGCATTGTTATTTACTTCTAGAACCTTCAATCATTATTTAAAAAAAAAGTTGTGTATTTTTATTTAGTTGTTATACAATGCAGGTGTGTGTATGGTTGTGTAATGTGTTTGTTTATTTATCGCTTTGTGTTAGTTGTTTTTGTTTTGAAATAAAGATGTTTTGTAGAAACTTCTAGCTTTGAAAACAAACACAATAGGTAATTTTGTTTCACTTTCTTGGCGTCAATTATTTTTACATCTTTTTATGATTTTTATAAAGCATCTTTGTAACAATATAATATGAAAAGGAGAGGACCTAAAACCGAACCTTGCGGAACACCACACAACAAAGGGAGCACGTTAGAAGAAGAATCACCATGTGTACGAACTGAGACCTGCCACATAGTTAGGATAAAATAAGTTTGCAGCCGAAGTAGAGAACCTAAACAAAAGCTGTAACTTCTTAATTAGAACGTAAAAACTGACAGAGTTAAACGCCTTAGCCAAATCCAAAGACACCATAACCGCAAATTTACCCTCATTTAAACAGCGACGAAGCTCGTCAGTCAAATTAAGTACCAAAGAAGTAGTACTATAATCACGACAAAATGCATATTAAGATGGAGAAATTAAGTTTCTAACAGAAATCAAAATCTGATCCTTCATGATGTGCTCAACTACTTTAGATAACGAAGGAAGAATCGATATAGGTCTTTAATCCTGCATACCATGAACAACTTTTGTTTTCGGTATATGCACAACACGAGCAGTTTTCCACGCGGAAGAAAAATAAGACGAAGTCAAAATGAAATTGATATGATACATAAAAATACATCAAATATGTGGGAAAATAATTTTAAGTAACCGCATATGGGTGCCATCAATACCTAAGGATTGCGAACGAACTTTACTCATAGCATTAAATACTTCAACTTCACTAACACAATTAAAAGAAAATGATTCACTGTCGTTAAGGAAGGGATCAAAATCAATCAAATTATTATCATCAGCGACAGCTACATTAACAAAATAACTGTTGACTTCATCAACATCAAAATCTGCAAAATATTCCAAATCACTTGCAACACTACAACTTCTCGAAACCTTTAATATACCAGAAGTATCCAAGCCAGAAAACAGTTTTGAGTAAAATATCTTTCTAACTCTTTGAATAACACGCTCCGCTCTGTTCCTATATCTACAATATATTTGCCAATTCGGCACAGATTTACATGCACAAAAAACCGTAAAATAAAAGTCCCTAAGAGAAGTTGCCAACAGAATGTCCCTAGATTTCATCAAAGAATCGCCACCAATAAAAATTCTTCTCCTAAGTTCAGGAACAAACACATAGAGAGAGTCAAGCAACGAGTTAATAAGATAGCTCTTAAGTTCAATATCGTCGGAGCCGTAAAAAGATTTAAAATTAAATGTAGATAGATAAGCAATCAGTCCATCCATATCAATACTATTAAAATCTCTGTATACAAAATATTTATAAGTGTACCTCATCTCAAACTGAAAAGCAGCAAAAATTAAAGCATGGTGAGATAACGAAAGACACAAAACCTGATCCGAAAAGTTCACACATAAAGGATCACTTACCAGCCAAATGTCTAATAAAGATGTTGTGTTATGGGCCACATCAAGATTGGTAGGTTTACTATTACAAACATGTTGGAGTTAAAACCTCCAGAAATAATAATATCTGTATGTCTCGAAAATAATTCAGAATGAGAACTCTCAAACAAATTTCGGTCCCCATACGGTAAATATACAACCCCAAACATGATTCTAAGATCGCCAAAATTAAGGTCAACAAAAAGTGATTCACAACCAGGTGAAGAGATAATAGCAACAACCAGTGCTCTTATTTGTTCTGAAACAAAAATAGCAACTCCACCACCTCTAGAGAACAAGCGATCATTTCTTATCAATTTGTAACCAGGTATTTACACTGCCTTAAAAGATATATGCGGTTTAAGCCATGTCTCTAAAACCGCAATAACGTCAAAATTTTCTCCAACAATATCTTAAAACTCATCAAACTTACAAATATTTGAAGATGCTGGAATACTTTGGCAATTAATATGTGACATCTGTAGGATATAACAAAAGCTTCGCATTATTGTGTTTAGATAAACGCCACTACTAATAATGGGACCAAAGTTGTCAATAACAGACATCAAATAAAAAATTAAAAAAGGTGGTGGGGAACCAAAGAAAAATAAAAATATATTCTAAAATATAACAAAAAAATATAAATACTATATCTTATTAATGTCATACATATCAGCCATCACATAATAAAAAAATAATACTTCAAACGCATGAAAAACCATAAACCGAAATACAAGGTAAATATAAATAAAAAGATATGTTAATTTGCCGATCAACTGTACATTTTAAAAATGCTTTGGAAAATTTAATGAAAACGGATAATAGTTTTTAGTTAATGAAAGTAATTAATCAGCATAAGACAATAATCAAAATAATTATTATAAAAAATGTAATTAATGTTAACTTTAAAAAAATATATTTGTTGTGAGTAAATTTAAAACAAAGAGCGTAAAAACAAATCTCAGAAATATCGGAATCAGAATTTTAAAGGCCCAACTATAATGTGTATAAAACAACTTAAGCAAGCTTAAACAACTGTGCAAATACAATAAATTATATGTGGTAAACTAAAATGTACATAAGATAACTTTTCGTCAAGTTTCGTTGAAATTCATTTCTTTATGCAAGGTACGAAACTGATCGCACTTTCCGTACGGAAACAGCTGATTGTGCTTTGTGTTATACATTGATAAGGAAAAACTTTAACTAAGACCTAAATTGTTAAATTTTAAATTCAATAGAAAATGTAGAAAAAACAACATTTTTCTTTATGGCCAATTTTTTACAAATATAATGTATTTAAATTAAATTTGTATTTATACACACATATGTATACGATATAAGCGATGAACATCGCTTAAAACAAAAAATTATTACAAGAAAATAACTTGTAATAATTTTTTTTTTAATTTTTCTTAGAACATGAACCAAAATATGTAAATGTGTATGTGAATGTAATTATATATATAAAATATCTTCTTTAAAGCCTTTTCGTTTTAAAATTTTGTTTATTTATATAGAAATTATTTTTGGCAAAAGTACGAATCAAACAACTGTGGAAAATAAGTTACTAAATTTATGTAGGTACATTGTAGCCATATAAATTTCTTTAATAAGTTACCTAAGCATTTGACAGGCTTTTAGTTGGATTTTTGACATAAGCTAAAGCTAGCTTATGCACGTTATAGTTGGGCCTTAAGTTGGCAGCAGCAGCAAATGCTGTCGTGTAGCCGTGCTGCAGTGATGTCGTCAAAATAATCGTTCTCATTTAACCACATGTTTTTTATTTTTGACAGTTTGCTGTCTGCTGTGCATAAGCTAGCTTTAGCTTATGTCAAAAATTCAGCGAAAAGCCTGTCAAATGCTGAGGTAATTTATCAAAGATTTTATGTGGCTACAATGTACTTATGTATATAAATTTAGTAACTTATTTGCCACAGTTGCACATTTAAGTTTAATTCGTACTTATGCCAGAAATAATTTCTATATAAATCAACAAAATTTTAAAACGAAAAGGCTTTTAAGAAAATATTTTATTTATTTAATAACATACACATTTGGATATTTTGGTTTATGTTCTAAGAAAATGTAAAAAAAAAAATTATTACAAATTATTTTCTGTTTTGTGTTTGTGGCCAACCGTACTAAAAAATGCAACGATGTTCATCGCTTATATGGTATACATATGTGTGTATAAATACAAATTTATTTTAAATATATTATAATTGTAAAAAATTGGCCATAAAGAAAAATGTTGTTTTTTCTACATTTTCTATTGAACTAAAAACTAAAAAATTTAACAATTTAGGTCTTAATTAAAATTTTTCTTTATCAATGTATAAACCAAAGCACAATTAGCTGTTTCCGTACGGAAAGTGCGATCAGTTTCGTACCTTGCATAAAGAAATGAAATTTAACGAAACTTGACGAAAAGTTATCTTATGTACATTATAGTTTACCACATATAATTTAATGTATTTGCACAGTTGTATAAGTTGGCATAAGCTAGTTTATGCACATTATAGTTGGGCCTTTACTTGTTTACTCACAACATTATGATACAGTTTCAGTATCAATTTGATTGTTATGAAGTAAGCTGTGCCTTGCGTGCTTATAATTTAATTTTTATTAAATTATTATTTGAACTTTGAATATTATATAAATGAATAGAAATTATTTTGGTTTAAGTTCATTTTATTTTTAATTTCTAAAAATCTTTTTTAAAAAGAAAATTTATTTTTACAAATGTATGCGGACGTTTTCCAAAGAAAACAAGAAAAATTAGACGCTACCAAAATGAAATGGTGTAGCAATTTAAAAATGCTCAAACAGTTTGTACATTATAAAAGTAAAAAAGGGGGCTTATCAGTCAATAAATCGAGGTGCTTATCCGACACATTAGCACATTCTAGGTGTTGCCATAAATCACAAGATGTGCAGTGTATACTGCCCTTTGTCTTGCAATGAGCTTCTGAGCATTTACCACATTTAGAACTTTTAGTAGCCGGCATTAAACAAAATAAAAAGGTATCGACAATATGGCGATATAAATGTGCTTAACAAAAAAGATTGAAATAAAAAAAGTCTCCTAAATAAACAAAACAACAGCAACAACACCAGCAACTCCAACAGACCAATAAATTAAAAAGCAAATTTGCACTTTAAATTAATACAATTTTAGTGGACTCCAATAATTGTTGTTATTTGTCAACAAATTAACAAAAAGTATATGAAAAAAAATTATATAGCAAAAATTAACATTCGGTGCCCATTTCTTCAAATAAAAACCCTCAAAAGCTCTTGGTCCTATTGGCATCACAATACTAGTGTTGAAAAAACTTGGCCCGGTATCGCATAATATCTGACGCGCCTTCTAGAAATCTCGATTCGCAAATACAACAACCACACATAAACATGGCTTCAGGGAATCCTATAGCACTACAACGGCTTTGAATATGCTAGCTACCCAAATCGCTGACGACTCTTATCAGCAAAGACCATTTCAACGCAGTCGATCACTCCGTGCTGATAAATGACATCACGAGCTCCACCCTTCCCAACGATGTCAAACTCTGGTGGCGGACAAGCTTTTGTTGAGTTCAAAGGCCAGAAGTCAAAACTCCTAAAGATAAAATAGGTGTGCCACAAGGAGGAGTACTGTCACCTATGCTCTTTAACATTTACTTCCTGCACCACGCCAAGATTTTAAGATGGTGTACAATCTACTCATCTGGTATTAATATCGACGACATAAGTGCCAGAATCTCACAATATTTGGCCATTATCTCAGAATTTTTTCGGTAACGTAGACTTCAGCTATCACCCTCCCTTTCACTTCGTCGACTAAACAAGTAAGAATGGAATTAGACATCTCGGTCGAAAGGCGCCGTATACCTACGATACAGAACCCAAACATTTTAGGCGTAGTATTCGATAGCCTCCATCACTTCTCAACGGATGGCACCTTCATCCACCATAAAGTGACAACTCAAAACAAAGTCCTAAAAGAACTCGCTAGCAGCTCATAGGGAATAACAAAGGAGACGATAGTGGCAACGTACAAAGCAATTGGCCGCTCCCTCCTTAATTATGTTGCAACGATTTGGACCTCGTTCATTAACGATACCAAATGGCGAGTTCTACAAAGTGCCAAGAATAATGCACTCAGAATCGCGACAGGATGTGTTAAAATGACAAATATATAGATCACCTCCACGAAGAAAGGAGGATGCTTCCGGTCAGACAACACAATGAACTACTGACCATGCAATTCCTAGTGTCTTGGTCACCTGCCCAGTCACTCTAACCACGAGGTTATAATGCGAGATTCTCCGCCCCGACACATCCGGCAGAACTTTAGAAGTTATCGTAATGACATCCGGGATATTATTCCATCTGCAATAAGCCGGATGATCATTGCGGATACCCAAAAATATTTCATCTACAGGCGGTCTCGGACGCCATAAACGGCTATAGATGTAATATAGTCCTAAACGAACACCCACCCGCGATTTCAGAAGATGAGAGGCTTTTGCCTAGGCAAAGGAGATCAGTTTTAGCACAATAAAGAGCCAGTTGGTGCAGTATTCTCTACTCCTACCGTGAACGGATAGTTCCTGGCACTTTAAACCGTTTCCAAGCCTGTCTCCAAAGCTGTCATGACACAGTGCATTTATTTAATTGTCCCAATAGGCCCCCGAATTCGCGCCCTATGGACTCGACCGATTGACGTTGCGCAATTTCTCCACCTCCCAGTACTACCTGATGACACACGTACGCATAATTGAGCTTTTTTGCTTTTGTTTTATATCTTTTCAGGGAAAAACTCTCCACAGCAGCAGAGCTTTTACAGCAATAAACAAAATACTCGCTTTGCCTCGATTCCAGCAAAAATACTTAGGGAAATGTTTTTTCTTAATTTAAAAAATTATAAAAGTTGTATGTATTCCCAATCGGAGCTGAAGGCCAATGTAGCTAGTGCTCTTAAATTACATTTAATCTCAGAATTTATTTTTTTAGATTAAATAAACTAATTGTTGTACCACTTACCATTTGTGCATACTAAAGCCTCTCCTTTTTCCAAATTTGGATTTTTATCCTGTTTGTTGGTGTTATTATTCTCCTTGCCATCGCATTCCAACATATCGTTACATTTTGTTGCCTTTATTGGTACACTTTTACTTTCAAATAAACTAAGAACATGAATACTTAAGTCTTCATTAACTTCCGGTTGCGTTTTAAACAGGAGATAACTTAAGATAAAAAGTAAGCAGTTTTGCAAGCTTGTTTTGAGATTTCTAACGTTTAAAGCGTCTTGCAATAGCTTTAATAAATCCGTGGAATAATCCTGCAATTTGATTAAAATTTGCTCCAAAGCTATTGAATCTTTACACAATATTAAAAATAGTTGCAGCATATTACATGTTATATAATTTTCGTTAGATGGTGCTGCAGTTCTGAACAATATTTCACAAAAATTTTTGAGCAAAACAGTATCACGGCACAATGTTCGTTGCAATAAATCAAAATTGTTGGAATAACATAATGTATATAAACGACATATGTGTCCTATCATATTCAAATATCCTATGTGTTTGGATAGTGGTGGAGGTTGTTTTAGTACTTCATATAACTTGAACATAAATGATTTCTTACACAATTCATTTAGAAAAGTAGGTGAACGTTGGGATATTGCAACAAAAATTAGCGAATAGCAGCTGATTAAATCGCAGGTAGTAACATTTATAAAAGACACAGTCATATCCATTGGAATTTCCATTTCCAGTATACAGGCAGACGAATTCAATGCTTCGGTCGCTGCACGCGTAAAATAAAATCGTTCTAAAATTTCCTCAATTTCTTTAACATCCTCTTGTGACCAAATTAAAACTGCTAATAATTGGCCTGCCAAATGGCGAACACATATTACTTCTTTATCATCCAACAATGTGGAAAAACAACAGGCCATGAAACCCCCCGGCAAATATGAGAGTTCGCTAATAAGCATTTCTATTCCAGATATACCTAAACTTGTTCCTTCTGTTTCTAAGCTGTCAGTAGCTTTTGCTTTAGCCGTTACATATAATAAACTCCATGCCAACGTTCGAACTTCCACATCATGGTGTCCACACAAGCCGCTTAAATATTTAACAAAGCTTGACGTTAAGCGAAAATTCTCGTTAGGATTCTGCATTTGATCACTTAATTGTAAAACGGTTAGAAGACAATCCCTATGCCATTGAGCCCCAGTTTGAGTAAATGATTTCAATGATAGCGATAATTTAAAGAACCGACGACAATGGAGAAGTAACAATTGATCTGGTATATCCAATCGACAGGAGCTTATAACAACCAGAAGGGAAAGCAAACAGCGGACACGTTGCAGTTCCCTCATTTCAAATAATTGCCAGCTGCGTTCAACCAATAAATCAAACAAGTTACTAAGGAGGGAGCTACGATCAGAGGCATTAAAGTTTGTTTCAAATACGTGCCCTTGTTCATCTATAACGAGTCTTAAAAGAGTTGTAATTTTGCTGAAAATGCGTAGGGGTGTCTCTTCATTTTGAGTTAACATTGTTATTAGAGCATGCCGAGGATCTATATGTAGAGATTTTAAGATCTCTAAGCCAACAAGTACCAGTGGAATTTGTAGGCAAATATTTGCGGCATCTAGTAAATTTTCGTACAACAAATAGTCGTTATTACTTCCCGGAGTCACTCGTAAATATCTTCTTAAAATATTATTCATTTCTCTGCAAAACTCTTCATTAATGGAAAAAGTGTCTGAAAGTGTTGCCATAAATAATTGTTGTTTTAACAATTGACAAGCCTTCAGAAGAATCCTGTGTTCTGTAGCATTTAAGGCTGTCTTAAGCGAACGATCAAGTGACACACTCGGTTGCGTTGCTCGAATAAATCGAAAATCTTCAGTAGTCAATTTTAAATCGTTGCTTACATCCAATTGGGATAGAATTGTTATTGAGTTCGGTGTAATATTTGTTAAGTCCCCACAATAAGATGATGCTATAACCATTCGCCAGTATTGAGTTTCTTCCAATACAGAAGAAAACATTCGTGAAAGTTCATCTGGCTTCTGCTGAATTTTATTATTTAAGGCTGAACGCAAATTAATATTAAGCGGTAGTTTAATATTGCTTAATATTAAGGGTCCTTCTATGCAATTCTCTGTAGATATAAGCTGTGATGAAAAAACCAGTTGAAATAAACACATTGCGACATCTTGACGGATTTGAATGAGGTTTTGAAACATCATCAAAGATCTCAGAAGCAATACATAAATATTCGGAGTTTCGGCCAATTCACAGCGAACTGATGAATCATATAGCATTATTTTGTTCAAAATGCTAATGGCAGGTACAACAGCATCAACATAATCTAATTCAGACAACTTCTGTAAAGAACTTTCTAAGGTCTGCAGAATTAAATAGTAGGCACCAAGACTACATAGCTCAGCCGTAATGCTCCAATTATTACATAAAACATTTATTTGTATTAGCGTAGTTTTGCGTATTAATGGCTCTACATCTGGCGATTCTAACAGATGCAGTAAATTATTTAAGTTTGTTAAGACATCGCTTTGCACAGGCGATCTATCGATAAATATGTTTCGGTATTCCCTTGGTATGTCTTGAAGACAAATGTCATTCGATATAGTGTCGCTAATTTCTAAAAGATTAGGCAAATAGTTTTCAGCACCTTGTAAAGAATTTAGTGTATAAATTAAGCGATTAAGGGATTCGCAGCGTCTATCTGCACTCGAGTGAAATAAAAATCCTATATTGCCTTTCAAAACGCAAACATACGGAAGCTGCTGTAAGTCAGGATTATAAAATTTGAGCAGCAAATCCATTATCTTTTTCGAAAAAGTGCAACAGTTAAGCAATGGCAATATCGGCACTACTATCGGTAAGAAACAACACCAATGTGTACCAAACAGAGCTTGGGATTGTAAAAAAAGTTCTAATATTTTGCAGCAACTCCTTTTAATTTGATCATTGGCACTTTCAAAACTTTCATTCACTATTTGCACTAAAAGTTGTGTATTCAGTGGTACTCCAACTATTTGTGCTCTCAGAAGTTCTGCATTAGAACAATCCGTAATATAACGTTCACCAGTCATCAAGCAACCGATGTGTCTTTTAAAAGAATTAGTTAACATGTCATGCATATGTAATTTTAACGGCATATAAGTAAGATTTAGTAATTTTAATAACAAGTCAATTGCTTGTTCCTTTATTTCAATATTCTTGAGATAAAGAGGAATAGCTTGGATAACACCTCTGAAAAGAATATTAAGTAATTCTTTACTCTGCATTGTATCTAAAACTTTACAAACATTCTGCCCTTCCTTAATTATATCATTGCATGACCAAATCGAATTATTTGTTAACATTTTTATAGAAGTCTCAAATGAATGCTCGAACAGTTTTAGCAGTTGATAATTTTTTTTCAATGACTTATTAGCGTTAAGTAAAAAACTTTCCAAGAGTTGATGTCGTATCTTAAAAAAATGTTTTAAAGAATAATCCCGTAAAATCGGTTCAAGCATTTCTACGGCTTTTAAAGGGCTAGAACAAACATTCTTCTGGATAACGTCTTGTAAAAAAAATGTCAAAAGCATTTGCTGGAGACGTAACGTTCGACAGTGTTCTGTATTTGAGAATTTACTGCTTAGACTGTTCAAAACGGCTGCTACTTTATGCAAGCATAAAATGTTAACATTGCTTTTAATGTATCGTAAAACATTTAAAACCATAAAAATCATTTCCCATACAATTGGCATAACACTTATATCCGGTAAATGGGATTCCAAATGAAAAACGCTTGCGTCAAAAAGTTCCGTCAAGGCTCTTGTAATTTTTAGCTGACAGGGCGATTGGGAATTATTTTTTATAGCAATGGCACTAGAAAGCGCCATTGATTTTCTTAACATTTTAAGACGTTTATCTAATATTTGAAGAAACTGCAATAAGGCTGCTGCGACTATGTCAATTTTTGTAGTTTGGTTTTCAGTGTTGCGCTCATCAAAAATTTTCAAGAGATTCTGGAATATATGTGGCGCCTGCAATAAATACTCCGCTGGATAATCTTCCATGATAATTTGCAAATGACATACGGCATTTTCAATTTCCACGTTTGATACAAATTTGTTTATTAAAATGTCTGACACAAACTTCATTGACGTGTAATCTGAGGGAGATGGACATGACCACGGTATTTCGTAATCTTCACAACTAAATTCATACTCTTCACCCTTTATTTTTATACTGCTAAAATGTTTTGATAAACCTTCAGAGTCCTCCGTCATATTAGGAATTTTACTTTTTGCTTTCGAAGCTGTTACACTTTTTAAAAATTCTTTCAGTTCATTAATCGTGTTAATTTCCTCCCCGTCGCTATCAAATAAGCTTCGAATTTTTTGCAGTTCTTTAACTAATCGTTCGGCTCCTAATTTTTCAATTGCTTTAGAGCCATATTTTGGAGATTTAAGAATTGATTTTAACAAATTTAATACTTTTAACGGCTGTTGTACAGGTTCAAACGCAAACCATCCAATTAAATGCTTACACAAATCTCCGGGTTTAAATTCAATACATTCATTAAGTGCCAGTGCTCGATTTAATTTCGATGAAATCTGCTCTAAAGTGCGAAGACGAATTTCTATTGATTCATGGGTTAGTTTTTTTAGGGAATCTCGATTTATTTTAATAGTAGACATTTTTCGCTTAGTTTTAATTGTTATATTCACAGTTAAGATCTACTCCAGGCTCATTATATATACCACACGTATTGTAAGCATATATAACAATTGTCTTACCGGCTAATTTTTGTTTGTTTAGATTGATTAGCGTTTAACACAAATAAAAACAACGTAGGAGAAGATAACAAACTCTGAGAAACGGCAAACTTTTTTTACAGAGTTGTAAAAAAAGGAGTATTATTGTTATTCATAACAAAAATGTAAACAAAATTTGACAAAAAATAAGACCTTTTAGAAACGGTCACAATTCGTCAATTTTTAAGAGATTTTGAAATAAAAATTAGAAATAAAAAGCTCTAAGCTTGCAGAATCAGATTTTTAGGTTGTCACTTTCGCCATTTTAAAAATGAAGGAGCTACAGCCAAAATATGTAGTCATTAATTGTGATGGTTTTTTAGTTATAAAAACAAAACTAAAAGCCGTGCATCATAGCGACTGACGCCAATCGATAGAGGCTTAAAATGCGAATTGATCGTGGTATATGTCGTTTCTTGCAAGACTGTAAGAAAAAAGTTATAAGCCAGCAAACTTTTAAATTGTACAAAAAAATCGCTCAAAAATATATGTTAAGTTTCTCGCTTATATCTCGAAAACTATTTAGCGTGCACATATACCGCTATATGCGATCGAAAGAGGATAAAAATACGAATCGATCGTAGTATGGTTTGTTTTCTGAAAGACTGTACGAAAAAAGTTATTAAGCGGCAAACTTTTAAAATTTAAATAAAATTGCTGAAAAAATATACGTCTAGTTTTTCGCTTTTATCTCAGAAACTCTTCCGCGTGCACATATACCGCTGTATACGATCGATAGAGGATCAAAATACGAGTCGATCGTGGTATAGTCTGTTATCTGAAAGACTGTACGAAAAAAAATTATTAAGCGGCAAACTTTTAAAATTTGAAAAAATCACTCAAAAATATAAGTTTCGTTTTTTGCTTATATCTCGGAAACTATTCCGCGTGCACATATACAGCTGTATACAATCAATAGAGGATTAAAATACGAATCGATCGTGGTACATCTTGTTTTCTGAAAGACTGTACGAAAAAAGTTATTAAGCGGCAAACTTTTCAAAATTAAGAAAATCGCTGAAATTAATAACTTTAGTTTTTCGATTATATCTCGGAAACAATTCCGCGTGCACACATACTGCTATATACGATCGAAAGAGGACAAAAATACGAATCGATCGCGGTATAGTTTGTTTTCTGAAAGACTGTACGAAAAAAGTTATTAAGCGGCAAACTTTTCAAAATTAAAAAAATAGCTGAAATTAATAAGTTTAGTTTTTTGCTTATATCTCGGAATCCACGAATTGATCGTGGTATAGTTTGTTTTCTGAAAGACTGTACGAAAAAAGTTATTAAGCGGCAAACTTTTCAAATTTGAAAAAATCGCTGAAATTAATAAGTTTAGTTTTTTGCTTTTATCTCGGAAACCATTCCGCGTGCACATATACCGCTACATACGATCGATAGAGGATAAAAATATGAATCGATCGTGGTATAGTTTGTTTTCTGAAAGACTGTACGAAAAAAGTTATTAAGCGGCAAACTTTTCAAATTTGAAAAAATCGCTGAAATTAATAAGTTTAGTTTTTTGCTTTTATCTCGGAAACCATTCCGCGTGCACATATACCGCTATATACGATCGATAGAGGATAAAAATACGAATCGATCGTGGTACAGTTTGTTTTCTGAAAGACTGTACGAAAAAAGTTATTAAGCGGCAAACTTTTAAAATTTGAAAAAATCGCTCAAATTAATAGGTTTAGTTTTTTGCTTATATTTCGGAAACTATTCCGCGTGCACATATACCGCTATATACGATCGATAGAGGATAAAAATACGAATCGATCGGGGTATAGTTTGTTTTCTGAAAGGCTGTACGAAAAAAGTTATTAAGCGGCAAACTTTTCAAATTTGAAAAAATCGCTGAAATTAATAAGTTTAGTTTTTTGCTTATATCTCGGAAACTATTCCGCGTGCACATATACCGCTATATACGATCGATAGAGGATAAAAATACGAATCGATCGTGGTATAGTTTGTTTTCTGAAAGACTGTACGAAAAAAGTTATTAAGCGGCAAACTTTTCAAATTTGAAAAAATCGCTGAAATTAATAAGTTTCGTAAGTATTTCCGAAAATAATCTATATCAATATGGAATCGTATTTTTGTTCTATATCAATTGATACAAGTTGCTGTGTGGTACAGCTTTTAATTAAGATTTTATAACTCAATAACTATCTCGATCAAGGACAAAGTATCTTACGTGCAGCATCTTTATTTCTATAATGGCGATAGTGACAACCAGAAAATCTGATATTACAGCCTTTCAGCTTCTAAAAACCATCTTACGTTTTTAAATGTATGACAAATTGATGAATTCTTGCAACATTTAAAAACGAAATATTTTTTCAAAAGTTTGTTTACATTTTTCCATGTGTGTTTGTATAAACACTATTACCGACATCGCTGTTATTTTAAGGCTTTGTGTTTTTTTTAATTAGCTAAAGTTTGCTGCGGTATATATTATAAATGCAAGTGTTTTAGAAACTTAATCACACATATTCTGGAAGGTATTTTCGATCTCTATTGATTAGTATTACCAACTATTTAATACTAAGTAGAAGTAAATTTTTATTAGTTCAAAACTTTTCACCAATTTTTTGAGATTTTTTCGATTTTTGAAAGTTTGCTGCTTAATAACTTTTTTCGTACAGTCTTTCGGAAAACAAACTATACAATGATCAATTCGTATTTTTATCCTCTATCGATCGTATATAGCGGTATATGTGCACGCGGAATGGTTTCCGAGATATAAGCAAAAAACTAAACTTATTAATTTCAGCGATTTTTTCAAATTTTAAAAGTTTGCCGCTTAATAACTTTTTTCGTACAGTCTTTCAGAAAACAAACTATACCACGATCGATGCGTACTTTTATCCTCTATCGATCATATATAGCGGTATATGTGCACGCGGAATGGTTTCCGAGATATAAGCAAAAAACTAGACTTATTAATTTCAGCGATTTTTTCAAATTTGAAAAGTTTGCCGCTTAATAACTTTTTTCGTACAGTCTTTCAGAAAACAAACTATACCACGATCGATTCGTATTTTTATCCTCTATCGATCGTATATAGCGGTATATGTGCACGCGGAATGGTTTCCGAGATATAAGCAAAAAACTAAACTTATTAATTTCAGCGATTTTTTCAAATTTGAAAAGTTTGCCGCTTAATAAGTTTTTTCGTACAGTCTTTCAGAAAACAAACTATACCACGATCGATTCGTATTTTTATCCTCTATCGATCGTATATAGCGGTATATGTGCACGCGGAATGGTTTCCGAGATATAAGCAAAAAACTAGACTTATTAATTTCAGCGATTTTTTCAAATTTGAAAAGTTTGCCGCTTAATAACTTTTTTCGTACAGTCTTTCAGAAAACAAACTATACCACGATCGATTCGTATTTTTATCGTCTATCGATCGTATATAGCGGTATATGTGCACGCGGAATGGTTTCCGAGATATAAGCAAAAAACTAAACTTATTAATTTCAGCGATTTTTTCAAATTTGCAAAGTTTGCCGCTTAATAACTTTTTTCGTACAGTCTTTCAGAAAACAAACTATACCACGATCAATTCGTATTTTTATCCTCTATCGATCGTGTATAGCGGTATATGTGCACGCGGAATAGTTTCCGAAATATAAGCAAAAAGCAAAACTTATTAATTTCAGCGATTTTTTCAAATTTGAAATGTTTGCCGCTTAATAACTTTTTTCGTACAGTCTTTCAGAAAACAAACTATACCACTATCGATTCGTATTTTTATCGTCTATCGATCGTATATAGCGGTATATGTGCACGCGGAATGGTTTCCGAGATATAAGCAAAAAACTAAACTTATTAATTTCAGCGATTTTTTCAAATTTGCAAAGTTTGCCGCTTAATAACTTTTTTCGTACAGTCTTTCAGAAAACAAACTATACCACGATCGATTCGTATTTTTATCGTCTATCGATCGTATATAGCGGTATATGTGCACGCGGAATGGTTTCCGAGATATAAGCAAAAAACTAAACTTATTAATTTCAGCGATTTTTTCAAATTTGCAAAGTTTGCCGCTTAATAACTTTTTTCGTACAGTCTTTCAGAAAACAAACTATACCACGATCGATTCGTATTTTTATCCTCTATCGATCGTATATAGCGGTATATGTGCACGCGGAATAGTTTCCGAAATATAAGCAAAAAACAAAACTTATTAATTTCAGCGATTTTTTCAAATTTGAAATGTTTGCCGCTTAATAACTTTTTTCGTACAGTCTTTCAGAAAACAAACTATACCACGATCGATTCGTATTTTTATCCTCTATCGATCGTGTATAGCGGTATATGTGCACGCGGAATAGTTTCCGAAATATAAGCAAAAAACAAAACTTATTAATTTCAGCGATTTTTTCAAATTTGAAATGTTTGCCGCTTAATAACTTTTTTCGTACAGTCTTTCAGAAAACAAACTATACCACGATAGATTCGTATTTTTATCGTCTATCGATCGTATATAGCGGTATATGTGCACGCGGAATGGTTTCCGAGATATAAGCAAAAAACTAAACTTATTAATTTCAGCGATTTTTTCAAATTTGCAAAGTTTGCCGCTTAATAACTTTTTTCGTACAGTCTTTCAGAAAAAAAACTATACCACGATCGATTCGTATTTTTATCCTCTATCGATCGTATATAGTGGTATATGTGCAAGCGGAATTGTTTCCGAGATATAAGCAAAAAACTAAACTTATTAATTTCAGCGATTTTTTCAAATTTGAAAAGTTTGCCGCTTAATAACTTTTTTCGTACAGTCTTTCAGAAAACAAGATGTACCACGATCGATTCGTATTTTAATCCTCTATTGATTGTATATAGTGGTATATGTGCACGCGGAACAGTTTTTGAGTTATGAATGAAAAACTACTCTAAATAGCTGGATTTGCAGCACCTTTATTTCTTAATTATCAAAAGTGACAGTTGCAAAATTTGATTCTATGATCTATAGGCTTTTGATTTTGTTTTTTTTGCATTAAAATTAATAATTAATTAACGAATTGCGATCGAGTTGAAAAATGCTATTTTTTGTTTTAGTTTGTTTACATTTTTTTATGTATACCATGAAAGCACGTGGCACTAATACACCTACAAAAAAAACAACACATGTTCACACGCATAGGAAAAAATACTTTCCATGCAACTCTGAAAAAAGTTTGCCAAAACAAAAAAAAAAGTTTGCCAAAACAAAAAAAAAGTTTGCCAAAAAGTTTGTTATCTTCTCCTCGATATAAAAACAAATAAATTTAAAATCTTCGCCAAAATATTGTAAAGCTGGGAGATGCCAGCTGTTAGTATAATTATTATATTCCACAAAAACAGGGTTTCCAATGGTATAAATTTTACCCACACAATTTACCAATAAAAATTTGGGAAAAAGTTTTTGGAATAAACATGAGGATAAAAACTGCTCGATGTCATCGTTGGATAGCATGGTTGTTTTTGAAGGTAAGAGTGCAAGGATTTTTTATGTTTATGAAATTGTTATGGACGCAGTCAAGGCGAATCAATTACCAGGTGGCAGCGTAGGCGAATTCATTAATTTTCGCCGTGTACACTACTGTCAAACTCCATATATAAAAAATCTGTTTACCAGTTTTTTTCTATGAAGTTTGACATTCGTTTCTACCAGCAAAAAATAATAAATTTTCTAACGCTGCCACCTGATAATTGATTCGCCTTGGACGCAGTGTTGGATTGTGAATTCGCCGACATCAATAAGGACGGCCATGTTGTGAAAAGGAGACAAAATGGCGACGTTGTGTATGAGCCTACTATGTATTCGAGAAATTTTTTGGGGGATTTAATGATGCTTGTTGATACGTCAAAAATTGATGTTGACAACAAAAGATTGAAAAATGAATGAAAGATTCGTAATTTTGGGTTTAAAGGAATGAAGAAAATCAAAGCTGTTGGTTTTACCTTGCATAAGGTTTTTTTGAGAATTATTTAATGGCCAACTTTTTTGCTGCCGATGAAAGATTGAAGGATGCCAATTAGAGAGCTTTTATACCATAGAGTTTTATGGAGCGTTATGGTGTGATAAGGAATATTCCAATTAATCTTTCTGATGAGGAAATTCTGGTAAATATAATTTCAAAAATAAAAGTCACGTCAGTGAAAAGATCATATAGAGGATCTTCTGATAAAATTAAAGGGGTGGTAGGCAGGACTCCCTACCTTTCTGTCAAAATTGGTTTTGAAGGAAACAGCATACCTAAAGAAAATATTTTGAATTACACGATACTTAAGGCTGATTTTTTTATCCCAGTGTTAAGCAATGTCACAATTACGGGAGGTTAGGTCATACTCAGAGAGGCTGTAAGTCTTAAAAACGTTGTATAAAGTGTGGTAAAGCGGATAGTTGTAATGGAAGTTGTCAGGTGCAGAGATGCTTTCTGTGTGGAAGCGAGGATCATGGTCCAAAGGACAGGTAAAAATGCAGTGTCTGGCTGAGAGAAGAGAATATTATGGCTGTTGAAAAATGACAAAGAAGGGGGTGTTGGAAATGTACTTGGAGGAGAGGAGGAATCGGTTTGAGTGTCTTGCTAATGATGCTAATTTTGGGGCGCTTGTCATACGGGATCGAAATTTGAAGAGTTGTGATAAAGAAGTCAACAGGTTTTTGACACCCAGAAGTTTTAATGATGTAGTAAGGAAACCTCATAAGCCAATTATTCTTGAACCTCATTTTGAGAAGCCGAAAAGGATGTTTACTGAAATAGTGCCGACTAAGCCTGTCTTAAATTTATGAAAGTTTTTTTTACAAGCATTTCTAATAGTAGAGGTTTGGAAGCTATAGATCATTTTGCGGCGAGAGTTAATAGGCTTGCTATTGGAATTGATCACTCCATCTACGTCAAGTCAGCAGAATGAAAATTTTACAATATAATTGCCAGTTACTACTCAGATAGATTAAGTTTTTATGAAATAGCTATGACTTTGACATTGTGTGCCTCAGTGAGGTTTACTCGCGTAGAGACAATTTGCCCCATAAAATAAATGGCTTCAATATGGTTGAAAAACTCAGACCGGATGGCTATGGGGGAGAAGCTATAGGACTAAGGAAGTATATTAAGTTTGAGCTAATTGTTTAAATACTAGTAAACTTTGTGTAAATTTTATAATTATTTTTCGGAGTATTTTAAAGATAATTAAGACTACCTTTATTTTTTACCCTTGATGGAAATCTTCTTTGTGTACTCTCAAAGAGTAAAGCCTGGTACTCTGTTCAAATTTGTGAAAATTGTTGAGAAACACTAAATATTTCATGTGGAATATTTGACATTTAAAGTGTGGTATCATTGTTTTAAAAATGTATGTAAAAGACATACGATCAGCTGTTGTATGAAAAATTCCGCATGAAATAATGCCTACTTGCTTTATTTCACAGCTTGGATAGAATGTTGCCAGAAACATTTCATATGTTTATCCACAGTAAAAACAGAGTACTACTTCTACAACATTTTTTCATGACTTTTTTCATACAAATTTTTTATGTATGTGATTTGACAGCATTCCGCATGAAAAACTGAACAGAGTACCAGGCTTAAACCGGTTTTTAAGTGTTTTTACTTATTTATAAGTTTCCGACGAGCTTAAAACTCACTCGTTTCTTCGATCTTGTAATAGCGCTGCGTAAAGGTAAACAATTTATTTGCAAATAAAGAAATATAAATCCCTTTCATACATTTAAAATTCTTGTGTTTTTATTTTGATTGAGCAAAAAGCAAAAAGAATTTTCAATCGCCTTCTAGAAGCAAGTAATACTTAAAAACCTTTTACGAGGAAGAAACATTTATCAACCCCCATTTTTCAATTGTAAACAAGTCCAGTAAATTGATTTAAAAAGTGAAGTAAAGTGAAAAATAACATAAGTATATGTACATATACACATACTTACGTGTTGTGCATTGAAAAAATCAAAGTTTGGTTATAAAAGAATGAATAAAAATAAATAGATCAGTACCGTCAGGGATAATTGTGTAATTAAGGAACCAATCAGGGTACTGTTGTATTTGAGTGCATTTCATGGAAACGTTTGTTTATACAAATGAATAAATATTAAATTTGATTAAAATTGTAGTAAATAAATAAAAAATTTTATTCACACTATAGTGATCTACTATCTGGCAACGAAATAGCGTTGGGTTATCTGGCAACACCAGCTGAAAAGTTGAGTTGAGGTGATTGTGAGACCATTATGTTATAAACACAATCAAAGGCTACCGACCATCGACTACCGACTACAAAAGTAGCTGGCTACAAAAATAGTCAAGTTGCCAGCTACTTAATTTTTTTAACGACCATCGACCACTAACTACAAAAAAAACATCTGTTTTGACATACATGTATGTATTTAAGTTAACCAAAACAAAACAAACTTGATTTTTTTAAGTGAATTTGTGTAAAAAAAATTTAAATGTTTCAAGAAAATTTAATTAACTTTATAAATACTATTGCTAAAATAGTGGAAACAAAGACTTCAGTGTATGAAGTGTCCACGTCCATATTTCCATGTAAATTGAACTAAACATTTACATTAAACAATATAATAAATGTATATAAACAGTAAAAATTACTATTATATACTTAACAATTTCAATAAAAAACCCAAAAAATAAATATAAATGAAACAAATTAGAAATTTATGAAAAAAGAACTAAATGGAAAATTTCACAAACAAAAAGTAAATGAAAAATGTATTTTTTTTTTTTTGAAATCTTAATTTAATAATGGCAGGGGTATATAACTACAGCGCCAGGGTACCCACAAGTATTTTGATATTACTAGTCTCTCCAGGAAATGCACATCAACCTATACCTTCGTATAGGAAGTGGAAAATCCTGTTGAATAAAAACTGTGCGCGTTGCGACTTCAATTATAACTTCACTTTTTTTAAAAAAATCTTCTCGCGCGCAGATGTTCCCCCTTCGAGATAAAGTAATAAACTGATGAAAAATGTAAACAAATTAACAGATGATTATTATTTTTCAATGGTGCCACTATAAACGTTTTTCGCGTTTTTAATAGCGATATTTAATGTATTGCGATTTTAAAAACAGCATTTCATGCATTTATTGTATTGGCACCACTAATCTGTTTTTTGTAGCCAAGAAAAATAGAAATTAGCCTAAGTTGGCTACGGGCTACAAAAGTAGCCGTGTAGTCAGTAGTCGTGTAGCTGCTAAATATTTATTCTCATAAGCACGCATGTATTCTATTTTTGACATCTTGTAGTCGATGGTCGGTGGACATGATTATGTTTATAGCATTACAATTCAGGTGTGGAGTACATCTTTAAACAATAAAAAAAAGGAGAACATTTTTAGTGTAAAGTTCATCGAGAAGAAAATTAAAACATGGATTTGCGGCTATCACGTCAGGCTATGATAGCATCGTTAACAGATGCAAGAGTTGTTTTCCCTGAGTCTGCCACGCTTAGCCAGCTGCGAATGCTATACGACTCTATCGGTAACAACAAGAGCGAAACCGCCGAAGATCCTGAGACTGGTGAAATGACAGATTTTCCAAAGAAAAAACAGGATTTGTCGGAATTAGACTCAGCTATACCACAATTAAGCGGGGATAACCATTATGATGTGACAAAATGGTTCGCACAATTTGACGACTATACAAAAATGTGCGAGTATTCCGATAAAGAAAAATGTGTTGGCTTTCGTCGCCGCTTAACTGGAATCGAAAAAAGAACTAAATTCTAAAATAGTAAAGATGTTTAAGCGTTCAGTATCACGTCAGGACATATAAAATCAACTCCGCTCACGTACGTTACATCAAGGCGAGTCATGTCTAAGCTACGTTGTCATGATGCAGTCAATAGCCGCACAAACCGACATTAATATGAAAAAGTTCGTCGACTTTATCATAGACGGTATACCAGACAATGACAACGCCATAGCTTTCCTTTATGGAGCGGAAACCGGCGATGAATTAATCAAAAGATTAGACCGGTACGAACATAGCCGGCAACAAATACGTAGCAATCTGAACGTCAACACAGTGTCCGCTTTTAAAAAAGTGGCAAGCGCAAATCCGTCCGCAAAAAACTCTGGCGATGACATTAGATGCTTTAACTGCTCCCAGTTTGGTCACTATCAAGGCCAGTGTACTAAACCTAAACGTTCACCAAATTCGTGCTTCATCTGTGCTGAGGTTGGCCATTATTATCAGAACTGTCCGAAGAAGAAGAAGACCATTGCTGCCACTGTGAGTAAAGCCACAGAGGATGAGGCTTAAGATCCATATTAAAAGGTTGTTGTTGATACGGGTAGCCCTATTAGTTGCGTCCTATTATAACCCCCAACAGCAACACCAATTATTACAAACTTAATGTTTATTGAAGATATAAGTTAACAATTGCTGAACAAAAACTATTCCAATTGATTCAGAACAAGTTGCCTACTAGAATAAATTCTAACTTGAAAAAACGTCGTACATCAAAAGTGAAAACAAAAGCTAAGGTAGATACAGTGGCTCACAGCTTATTTCAACCACCCTCTTTAAAAAAGAATAAGTCGATTTTACTTTTGAATGAAACAATATATTGGAAAAATTGAAGTAGGATTTAATAAAACACTTTCTTTTCTTCACAACAAATATATTTTTTAGTTTAAAATTAACCTATTTATAAACATAAAAACTAAAAATAAGACAACGTAGGTATTTCCGTAGTCACAGCTTATTTCAACCTGTAATAAAAAACTAAAATTTAACTATTTGTTTTTTTCTTTTTTTAATTTTAAAATTTGGTGTGTCCTCCCTTTTGATCAATTACAGCCTTTAGTCTACTTTGCATAGAATTCACTAATTTTCGTGTCGTTTCGGGAGTTATTTTCGACCATTCTTCCTTTAGTGCTGTTATTAAGTCTTTCCGGTTAGAGATCTGATGTTGACGGATGTTTTGGTCTAATATTGCCCATAAATTTTCAATGACATTTAGATCAGGTGATTGCGCCGGCGGTTGCATCAAGTGGGGACAGTTCCAAATTAGCCAAGTCTGGACAATACCTGATTTGTGTTTTGGGTCATTGTCCTGATAGAAGCGAAACTCGTCTTTAATACCTAGTTTTTCGGCACTTTGCAGTAGGTTGGCTTTTAGGATGGTGAGGTATAGGTTCTTGTCCATTGTATTTTCAATAAACTGCAAGTTTCCAACCCCACCTGAAGACATGCAGGCCCATACCATAAAGCTTCCTCCACCATGTTTTATTGTAGGTTTTAAATTTTTATTTTGCAGCTCTGTATTTGGTTTACGCCATACGTAAGTTTGACCATCAGAGCCGAAGATGTTAAATTTTGATTCATCCGCAAAAATCACACGGTCCCAAAATCTTAAGTCTTTGGTAATGTGATCTTTGGCGAATTTTAGTCGTGCTGCTTGATTCTTTTTATTTATAAATGGTTTTTTTCGGGCTACTCTGCCGTTAAAGTCATGACATCTTAGGACACGGCGAATTGTTTCTGCACTGCAAGTTTTGCCCAAGTCATTTTAACTTCTGCAGCTAATTTTGGAGCGGATAACTTCGGGTTTTTCTTTATCTTTCTCACTATATAACGCTCATCTGCTTCATTAAAAATTTTGTTTGGAGCTTTTCTGCCTTTATCGACTACTCTGTTTTTGTGCCTGAATCTATAAATAATACTCTGCACTGTCGAACCACTTAAACAAACCATTTCAGCAATTTTTCGACGAGAGTGGCCATCTTTATAGTGGCGAATAACTAATTCTCTTTCTTCAATTGTAGTACGTCGTCCCATTATTTGAAAATGTGTCTCTGAATCAACCAGCTATAAAAATCACACTAAAATTTTATCTAAATAATTAAAAACATAACTTCAAACAATAATTATTGGAAATTTACCGTTACACAGTAAGTGATGTCAACTAAACAGGTCTAACAATTAAAATAAATAATATATTTGTTGTGAAGATAAGAAAGTGTTTTATTAATTCCTACTCGAATTTTTCCAATATTTTGTTTTATTCAAAAGCTATATCGACTTTTTCTTTTTTAAAAAGTGTGGTTGAAATAAGCTGTGAGCCACTGTATATAACTACGAACTAAATGACGTATATTTCACTACACTACAGTTCCTCCCCCAAGAAAAAATCCTCCAACCGTTTTGGAGCTGCCCTCTGCCTTTTTGAGCGCCTTGGTGTCTCTTCTGCATCCTCACCCCCTCTTAGATGGCATTCATGGGGCTCGTTACACGATGCTGCTAAACCGTCTCTCTCGTTTACATGTTCTGCAGATTCAACAATCCCTGCAACACATCTGTTTTGATCGTCACTGCTTGTTGCGGGTTCCTCGTCTGTCGAAGACACAGGAACGTCATTACTCTGGCCCGTAGATCTAATCAACGTAGAAGCTTCCCAGCTGCCAGATGTTACATCCAAATATCGTCGCTATAATTGATCAATGTGCCTTACCATAACTTTTCCATTTGCCAATACCTCGTAGTTCCGAGACCCGGAAGACTTTACTGTTGCTGGCAGCCATCTTCCTCCCTTTCCAAAATTCCGACACCAAACTTTGTCACCTACTTTAAAATGTCTATCCGTTTTCGACTCCTCGGGCTGTAACCCTGTATTTCCTTCTAAATTTCCCGGTATAACGTGACTCAATAATGTCTTAATCTTCCTTCCCATTAACACTTCCGCTGGACTTTTATGTGAACTTAACGACGGGGTCGTTCGTAGGTATAGTAACAGGTTGGGTAAACCTTTTTCCATATTGTTCTGTGGCATTTTCTTTAAGTAATTCTTAATAGTTTGTACAAATCTTTCAGCCTGACCGTTTGATGAAGGATGATATGGCGCTGTGGTATTGTGCTTAATGCCATTTCCTTTTAAGTACGACACAAATTCCTGCGACACGAAGTTACGTCCATTGTCAGACACAATTGTATCTGGTATGCCATGGGTAGCAAAAATGTCCCTCATCAGCTGTATTGTTCTTGACAAACTAGTATTGTCAGTTATTTTTACTTCCACCCACTTACTATGAGAATCGACAATTATCAAAAAATTGGTACCCAAAAACGGACCAGCATAGTCAATATGCAAACGAGACTACGGCTTAAGTGTTTCCGGCCAAGGCTTTGGTTCGGCTGCTGAAGGATTCTTGCTATTTTCACAACATATTTGACATTCCCTGGCTGTCATTTCGATGTCATTATCAAGTCCAGGCCACCAAAAGTAACTTCTGGCTGTGGCCTTCATTGCTGACATCCCCTGGTGAACCTCGTGAAGTACTTTCAGCATTCTGAAGCGTAACCTAGATGGTATGATGACTCTTGAACCCGATAGTAAGCACTCACCATTTACAGATAGTTCAGAAATTCTAGTGGTATACGGCTTGAAATAATCTGACTTATCTAGGAACTCCTTATAATTGGTTTTAAGGTATTGTAATACCTTAACCAACACAGGATCTCTTAAGGTTTCTTCCGCAATTTCCTTCGCCGTTATTAAAAAATGATCTTCACCTTCACCACAATACAAAACTTCTGGAACTTGCGGAACTTCAACACGTACTTCCAATGGTAACCGGCTCAGAGCATCAGCATTTTGGTGTTTCTTCCCTTCACGATATCTTATATCATACTGATAAGCGCCTAACATCAATGACCAGCGTAACATTCTGGGAGATATATGTTGTGATATCGGTTTCCTTGGGTCAAATAACCCCAACAGCGGTTTATGGTCTGTCACAATAACGAAACTCCGGCCACACAAAAACTGATGAAACTTCTTAAGGCCGAATATAACTGAAAGCGCCTCCTTATCTAATTGTGAATAATTCTTTTCAGCTGGTTGTAACGTTCTGGATCCAAAAGCAATAGGTGCTTCTCTACCGCTCCCACTCCATATGATGAAGCGTCACCACATAAAATCAATGGCAGTTCCGCGGAGTAATGCACCAATATTCTGTCCGAGTGCAGAATTTGTTTCGCCCGGCTAAAGGACGATATTTGTTCGATTCCCCATTTATAATAGATGATAAGAAAAAAAGGCGTGTTATTGCAGTATCGGGAATAGGAAAATATACACTTATGGTCGTGTTGGTTGTGAAATTATGTTTAATAATAAGAAAGTATATGACGAATTAATGATTTTGCCGGATGAAGAATCCGTGATACCGCTGCTAATAGGTCGTGATATTTTGAGAAAATTAAATATATTTTTGTGTAGTATAAAATTTAAATACAACAAAATGGAACTTTTAGAACTTAATTCAATAAATGATAACAAACTTGATGGAAAAATTAGTTGTGCGCTTATGACTTTTGATTTGTACGAAGAAACTAGAAATTGATCGGAAGTTCCACCTAACATTCCTGGGTATAATCAATTAGAGAAAACTGTAGATACGGGAGATGATAACGTTGAGAATGTTTTAAACGATCTAACCTAGAGGGTTATTGAAGAACAGGCTTCGAAGGGGGCGTATGATTCAGAATTGGATATTGTTGATGAAAATTCGGAATGTGGGGAATTAATGCAGGTAATCAATGCGATTGGGACCGGGGCAGAGATAAATATAAGTACCGATATTATTTCAATTAATTCATCTAGACTGCTGTCAATTGTAGAGGAGAACTATTTGAGAACTGTAGTTAGTAGTTCGAAGTCTATAGATTATTGTATGAAAATTAGGCTGACTAGTGACATCTCAGTGTACAGTGCGCCATGGCGGCTTTCATACAGAGAGCGTTGTGAGGTAAAACTGAAAATTGAGCACCTATTGGAAAGGGGTATTATTCGCCCCAGTGAATCTCCATATGCGTCGCCTATAGTATTAGTGAAAAGGAAAACCGGGCAAATGAGAATGTGTGTGGATTGCCGGACATTGAATAGGATTACTTTGAAAGATAATTACCCGTTATAGATGATTGTTTGGACATGATTTGGAGAGTAGTTTCCATCAAGTACCGATGCACAAAGATTCTATTCAATGCACATCAGTTATATGCCCTTCGGATTGAAAAGCGCGGGACCGGTATTTCAACGTTTCATAAATAGTGTATTGAGAAAATTTATTGATGAAAGGAAAATTGGAGTATATATATTTGGATGAAATTAGTATTGCAACGGATACCTTGGACGAGCATTTTGGAATATTGAAGGGGGGTTTTACTCACCCTGAGAGAAGCGGGCCTGAAATTGAATTTAAGGAAGTGTAAATTTGCATACGCAGAATTAGATTACCTAGGGTACAGAGTAAATGAACACGGTATTAGACCGAATATTGAACATATCAAGACAATTGAAGAATATCCGATGCCCATCATGAAGAATTGGAGAGATGCTTGGGTCTTTTTTCTTTTTTTTTCTCCGATTTGTACCTGATTTCTCTAGAATATCGAGGCCGATGTAGAGAATAGTCAGATAACACAAATTCCATATAGGGGTATTGTTGATTCTACACGCTTGAAGAAATGGTTGGAACTTCAAAGTTGTGAAAGTGAAGGGGTATTAAATTCTGAAGGCAACACTTCCGAAGATGAATGTATAGATTATGAATATTTAGAAGATTAATTTAAGTATGTATATCAGGAAATTGAGGTCGACTGTGTTGTCAGGTTGACCGAGATTGTAGTGATGTACTATCTGGCAACGAAATAGCGTTGGGTAATATGGCAACAATGGCTGAGAAGTTTAGTTGCAGTGAAATGCATCTGACTTCATGTATTCTTGCGTTGAGGTTATTACAAAATAAAACGTGATTGTGAAACCATTACAATACCATAAATTATTAAATAAAAAAGTGCCGAATATAAGACAAATAGATGCATGTATATAAATATATGGGAAAAACATAATTGGTTAATTTATTTTTGAGTGTATTTACTGCAATTGTTTGATTTTTCTTTGTGTATATGCAACTTTAGAACCTGAGTTTTATCGGAATTGGATTTTTTCGTAATTTTACAATCGGTAAATTTTGTGTCATTTTCTACGAGATTTATTCTTTTTTTGGTGCCCTTATTTGTTAGTAGTTACCCTACAATTGGTCTTTAAGAATATGTACAGTGGGGATAACAATTTGATTGTGAGATTTTGCGTTTTTTTCTCTCTGATTTTGTCGTATTTTAAGAGGTTTAAACTTTGTGTCCAAAAATGTCGTTGAATGCGTTTGATAATTTTGCTCGCGCATTCGACGCATTTTTTAAATTTGAAGTGAATTTTAATAAAATTAAAGAAGATCATCACATTTATACGATCGAGGTGATGAGTTGAAATCATTATGGGCGAAAGTCAAGGATACATACGAGCAGTGCCTATATTATATTAAGATGCCAACAAAGGCGAAACCTGAAGTTTTAGAAGTGACTGAGGGTAAATATCAAAGCACTCTTAATACGTCTGCTCGGACACTCTTAATACGTATGAGGACAATGACAGTGAAAAGTGATGAATTGGGTGCTAAGTCTGAACCAAAGTGTCCGACAAGAACTAGTGATACTTCGGGCATGGATATTTGTCATAATTTACCCCTACCACCGTGTGACACGGACATTTTCAATGGTGACTGTCTTTCGTGACCAACCTTTCGGGATCTTTTCTCTGCTCTGTATATTAATAACGGCCGTCTGAGTAATATCAAAAGATTATGCTATTTAGTAAAGAGAACTGGAAAATAAGCTAGGAAAATTGTATCAAAGTGTCCGCTTACAAAATCCGGGTTTGAAATCGCGTGGAAGAGTCTAAAGGATACCTATCAGAATCCGCGCATGTTGTTAAATTACAATTAAAATGTTTATTTAGTTTAGAGTCGGTCTTAAAGGAGACTTGTGCGGCTTTGAAAACTTAACAAAGGGGTATTAATAGTTTTTTGTCTGCTATGTCAATTTATGACATTTCTACGCAGAATTGGGAACCGATGATAGTTTTTATTTATATTCAACGATTACCAACTGTAACAGTTACGCTATGGAAGCAAAGTATTAAGGACAAAACTGCCTTATCGTTGTGGAGAGATTTAGATATTTTCTTAACGGAACGCATTCAAACTTTAGATTGTATACGCGATCTAACAAGCTTAGAAACTGATAAGAAGATATCAGAACGTACGATAAAATCTCATGTGTCTAATAGAGGCTCCAAAAATGCATGTATTTTATGTCCAAATCAGTCTCATTTGCTCCGATTTTGTCGTCGATTTAAAAAATGTCTATTTCCGAGCGTTTTTCTGCTGTCAAAAAATTTCTTTGCTGTGTTTATTGCCTATTAAAATCCCATGAGGTCAGATTGTAAGAGCCATCATACTTCATCTCAATTTGCCTACTGAGAATATGGTGGCTGATAATTTGAGTTCAAGGTCAATGGTGCATACTGCAAATGTAGAACAGGAGATGCCCTCGACATCAGCCACCGCTCGACAAGTTTCTCACCATTCACAGATTTCGTCTGTTTTATTAGGAACTGCAATGTATATTATTTGTCACGTTACTACGAATCCAGCTAGGGTCTTAATTGACCCCGCATCAGAAGCTTCATTTATTTCAGAACGTTTGGGAAATCAGTTGCGACTTACGTCACATTCTACGAATGTCAAGATTTCCGGCGTGAATAAAGAAGTTTTTGCAACCTCCAGAAAAATTTGTACGATTCGAGTAAGATCTCCATTGGACGAGCATATTGTATAGGAAACTCTTGCACTTGTGTTGCCATAAATTTCAGGTAATTTACCTTCGTTTCTTTGTCCTTCGACTATAAAGAGTGAGTTACCTGATATACAGTTGGCGGATGTGAATTTTTACAAAATTAGGCCAGTTGATATTTTGCTTGGTGCCGAATTGTACCCAAAAATAATTCTTGGTGGGTTCGCAGAAATGTTGTTTTGTCTCTTATGGCTTAGAAAACTGTCTTTGGATGGTTTCTGACGGGTCCCATTGATGTTTCAGTTAATGATTCTATTAACGTTTTTTCGACTGCTGTTACTTACTGATGAGGATGACGATAATTTAAACCAAAATCTTTTGAGATTTTGGGAAATAGCAGGTACTCAGAAAAGGAAAATTATATCTCCTTCAAATAAATTCTGTGAGGAGATTTATCAGAACACCACTGTCCGTGATACTACAGGGAGATATATTGTTTCGTTACCTTTTAAACCAAAATTTCCTCGTGAAATTAATTTGGGAATATCAAGGTCTAACACTATTAAACAATTTATTAGAATAGAAGCTTCCCTATCTCGTAAGCCGGAGGTAAGGTCATGTACAACGATATCTTGGACGATTATTTAGATTTAGGCCACCTACAACCGACTAAAGTTAGTACGAATTCTTGCTATTCGCCACATCATCCCGTAATTAAACTGGAGAGAAAAACGACAAAAATAACAGTCGTTTTTAATGCATCAAATAAAACATCCAATAGCAACAGTTTAAATGATTGCCTTTTTGTAGGGCCTGCCCTTCAGGCTGATTTGTGTAAATTTAATTTTACGCTGGCGTACATACGAATTTGTATTTAACTGTGATATTTCGAAAATGTATAGGCAAATTCCTGTTCATTCGTGCCATATGCCATTTCAGAGGATTCTTTATAGATCGACTACTGACGATCAAATAACAGACTATGAATTACAAACGGTAACGTTTGGGTTAAATTGTGCCCCTTAGTTAGCAATTAAAAGTTTATTGCAATTGGCTGATGATCGCGAAGAAGAATTTTCCTTGGCTTCAAAGATTTTGAGGACAAATATATATGTTGATTATGTGATGGCTGGAGCACATGATATTTGTAGTGCTTTGTTGGCCAGAGATCAGTTGAAAGATGCGTTGTTATCAGCTGGTTTCGAATTAAGAAAATAGTTATCAAATAAAAAATCGATTTTGAAAGACTTGCCTCCGGATCATTTAGTGGATGCAAAAGTTTTGTCATTCGAAAAGGCTAGTTGTTCAAAAACTTTCGGGATTTTTTGGAATGCCCAGTTACAAGTTTTTGATCCCGTTGGCTGGTTGAGTCCAGTAATTATTATAGCTAAAATAATAATGCAACGCATTTGGCTGGATAATATCGGTTGGGATTTTACTCATATTCTTTACAATAAAGGAATGGCTAAAATTCGTTGAAGTTTTTTATCAGGTGAATTTCATTCAAGTGCCAAGATGGGTAAATTATTACAGATCCTCGTCTGTTGAACTGCATGTTTTCTCAGATGCCTCTGAAAAAGCATATGCTGGGGTAATTTATATTCGAAGTGAACACCAAATAAAGATAGAAATGTTCATCTGTTATCCTCTAAGACAAAGGTCGCACCTCTTAAATCTGTTTCATTACCCCGTCTGGACTTGTGCGGAGCGGTTTTGGCATCAGAATTATTGAAGGGTATCCTTAGCGAAATTGGGCCACTTTTGTTGCTAATAGTATTTGTCGTATTCAGGAAAATACTAGAAATAACAATTGGTTTCACGTCTGCTCAGAAAATAATCCTGCTGATCTGGGCAGCCGAGGGGTGAATCCACTCACCTTATCGCAAAGTGAACTGTGGTGGCACGGGTCAACTTGGTTGATGCAAAAAAGGAACATTGGCATGTACACACCATGAAGAATATTATTACTCATATGGAAAGTCAAAAAGCGAAGGTTCATGCTCCCTTGTTTTAGAATTTGAGGACATTTTAGAGAGATTTGCTTCTTAAGACAGGACCATGAGAGTTATTGCTTACATATTTCGGTTTTTCTATTCCACGCACTGGGCTCATAAATGTGTAACATGGCGATTTATAGCGGCTGGTGCCCCTCACATGGGTGGTCTTTGGGAAGCCGGTGTGCGAAGTTTCATGCGTCATTTCAGAAAGGAAGTGCAATCTTGTTCCTTCACGTTTGAAGAATATGCTACGATTTTGGCTTGAATAGAGGCTTGTCTAAATTCTTTAATCATAATAATGATATTATGATTAAGACGAGAAATTTGAGAAGGAATTTTACAATCTGTGCTATATATTTTCCACCATCTTTGGATATTGGTAATTTTTAGAATAGGATCTTCTTACTCTGGGTGATTTTATTGCTAGAGGTACCAGTAGGGGGACACGATGTCGCTTCCAAAGGGTAAATGGCTGGCTGATAGCTTGCTTCTGTATAACTTTAGAATTCTCAATGATGGGGCTCATACCTTTTTTAGATCTTTGGCGGATAACGTGGGCTCGGTGCCTGATCTTTACATTACGAATACTGATGCTTTCTGTACCTAGGAGCCTCTACAGATGTTTCTAGGGGGCAGCCATCATAAACCTATTGTGGTTGATTTTCCGAATATAATTATTTCACAGGGTAACTCTCTTGCTAAGAACAGACTACTCAGAAGACTTCGGTCTCTGTAGCTAAGCCCTGAGCTTTGGAAGATTAATAAATTAAAAAAAATATCTATCTCTATCCATAGAATCAAGGACAAGGCTTCCAAGTTTTGGTGTAATGAGGATTTAAAATCTTTGTTCACGCGTTATGTTGCTGCGACAAAAAGGTATAGAAGGTACCCATCGCCGGAAAATTTTGAAGTTTTTACTGGGCTTAAGGATTTATGGAAAAAAAGTTGATGATGTTAAAAGGATAAGCTATGCCAATGCAATTAAAGGTCTAAATGAACACCCAGGTTCTCGTGAGGGATGAAAATTTGTAAGGAATGTTAAGAATGGTCTTTCCAATGGAATAGCGTTAATGATAAGAAGTTCTTGGAATTTTTGTGTCAACAGGTGCCCTTTCGGCAGGACCTTAAGAGTTTCTTGATGCGATCGCCAGAAAGAAAAAATCTTTAGCTGGAGCGTGTGAAAGAATTTCAGGCCAATTTCTCTGATTAGCGTTTTTCAAAAGTTGCTTAATTTGATGATTAAGTCACGTATCGTGTCTGCCCTTAAGCACACTGAGTATCTTCCCCCCAAAAGTTTTGCCTATACAAAAGGACAATCTACGGCGATGGCCATCAATGATCTCCTGCATTTTATAGCTATGTATAAGAACAATGGAAGAAAGGTTGTATGCCGATTCCAATGCGTATAACTACATTTTATTGAGAAAACTTATAGTTTTTCTTCTGGAGCTAGGTGTCAGCTCCTTTTTTATCAGGTGGATGATGAGCTTCTTTGCGGATAGGAAGTTGATGCTGGACAAGAATGGACTTCCTCAGGACAGCTGCCTCTGCTCCTTGCTTTGCATGATATTCAGGATGACTGCACAAGGGTGTATCAGTATGCGGACGATTTTGTGATTCTGTCTCAATGTGCCAGTTTTATGTTGCGCTTGATAATTTGAGGTGTAAGACGAGTTAGTTGATGGACAAATGTGCTGCCTTGAACCATAGTTTTAATCTGTCAAAAACCTCATGGATGGACTTCAACAGGGGTCGAAGGCAGGTGAAACAATTTAAATTTTTGCTGAAACTATTCGATTGAGTTGATTTTTGAATTGATTAACGGGTTGCTTTATAGTTTTTATAGTGTTACTAGATGACTCCTCACTGTGAGCGGTTTCATTTGTTTCAGATTCTTCCAAATTATTAACGTACTGCCTAGAGGGTGCGTCAGCTACCTTGTTCTCTTTTCCAGGTTTATAGTGAAAATTTGGCGAAAATTCCTCTATAGATCGCGCTATCTCTTCATTTTACTATTTGGATTTTTTTCTGTTATTGAAAAAATAAGGGGTTGATGGTCAGTAAAAATGTTTATATTCTTTATTCCGTAAAGATAATGTCGCAACGTTTTCAAAGCCCATACGATAGGAAGCGTTTCGCGTTCATTCGTGGCGTAATTTTGTTCTGTAGCATAAAGGATTCTCGAAAACATTGTAATGGGGCTACCATTTTGGGACAAAACTGCGCCTGAAGCGCTTGACGAGGCATCTGTCGTCAGTTCGAAAGGTCGGTTGTAATTCGGATATTGAAGAAGAACGTCTTCGGAGGCTAAGACTCGCTTTACTTTTTCGAAAGCACTTAGAGCCTTACAATCAAGAGCAATTTCAACACTTTCGATTTTTTTTCTCCTACATGTCCATTCTCACCACGAAGATATTTGGTCAATGGCTTTACCTTATCGGTATAATTTTCTACAAAGCGACGATAGTAGCCTGATAGATCGAGGAATGATCGCAGTGCGCGCAGTGTTGTTGGAAGTTTATAATTCAAGATGTCATGGACTTTATCTGGACAAGTTCTTATACCCTTTTCTGAGACCAAAAAACCCAGAAACTCGACTTCAGTTTTATAAAACTTTGATTTTACTGTCGACACTCTCATTCCCGCTTTTTCTAATTATCCTAAGATTTTATCGATGCTCACCAAATGTGAGTTTTCGTCGGGTGAATAAATAGTTATATCATCGATATAAACATTTCCGATGTCTTCGCGCAGGACGTCATCGATCGCTCTCTGAAAAATGCTTGGCGCATTTTTTAAACCGAAGGGATAGCCTGCAAAATTCGTATTTTCCATTGTTAATGCTAAACGCAGTTTTTTTTCTTCCTGGCAATCTGATGGAAACCGGATTTTAAATCTAAGGTGATAAAGTATTTTGAATTTCCCAAATTGGCTAAAATTATAGTTGTATCCGGTATTGGATATCGATCAGGAATAATTTTTCGATAATTTTCCTATAATCGATTACCAGTCGTAGCTTCGGATTACCACTTTTATCTAAACACTTTTTGGATACTACATGGACGGGAGAATTATACGGAGAAGAGGATTCTCTTATTTTACCGTCTTTGAGGAGTGTTTTTATTTTGTTATTAATGAACGGCGCAACTGAAACCGGATACGGATAGCTTTTATTATAAATTGGATCATTTGTTTGAGTACGAATCCTAGTCTTAACATTAGTGTTAAATGGTAGTGCTCTGTTTGGGTCAGCAAATGCATTTATGTTTCTGTTAATCATATCGCGAAATTGAGGTTTAATATAAAATGGAACGGAGTCATCTTCTATTGTAATCAAGTTGATTTGATTGCATAAGAGATGCTTTAGCTTCAGTATCAATTCTTGCCTCAATTTCTCTGAGAAAATCGTATCCAATAATACCATCAAAGGTACTTAAATTAGGAAGTAAAGCGTTGAGGTATGATCAAGAACATATATTAGGCATTTTTTATTTATTAAATTCGTACAATTGATAGACTTTAACTTGAAGGATTTTCAATACTTTTGATGCCATGTAGAAACGAAGAATTTTTAATATAGTTCTTAGAAGTTCCGGTGTCGATTAAAAGGCATAGCTCCCGACCGCTTTTGGAAGTTTTGGTTATAAACGGCAGGATCAACTTTAGTTTAAATACTTAATTTCTTTGACTTGTTTAGTATCGAGATCGACGTGATTATAGTTATTGGTATCATTATCAAAGTAACAACTTTCAGCATAATTTCTAAAACTGTCGTCCTGAAAATAATCTTCATTATACCCTTCACATTCTACTTGATCGAACATTTCTCTTTCAGACATAAAGTTAACTTTTTGCATTTTATTTAGGAGTGTCGGTTTTAAGGACGATTCCTCGCGCGACCGCTTAAATACCGTAGGATGAATTGTAAAGAACTGCTGCGGCGATGCATTTCGTATTAACTGATGTGGTTGAAAATTATGTCTATTTTGCTGATAATGGGGATTATACTGATTCTAAGGGGAGGAGTGTTTATGATAATAGCAGGTATTATTGTCGATTTCCATCGGCGTTGGTCTGATGGGGTTGAGTATGCCGATAAATCGGTTGAAAATGAGGTGTTACTTTTAATGAGTTTCCTCGGCAAAAGCACGAGCAAAGTCATGACGCATGTGACTAATTTCGAGCTCTTGAGCTACTGCGAGTGCGGAGTAAAGATCCTTTGATCTTGCCGAAAATAGAATGTCGCACAGTGGACGACGAAGTCCCGATATGAATACCCGCAAAGCTTTTTCTTTTGCTCTATCGTTCAGAGCTGCAATGATTTCCCTATTACCACTATAGGTCATTATTTTGTTGTTAATTATGAGAGTAAATTGCTTGTCGACTTTGTCATAGTACTCACAGATTGAAAACCTATCTTGCCTTAACACGCTAATCTCATTCTCAAGAACATACAATGGCCTTTTGTCGGAGTATGATTGGTCTAACCTTGCAATAATTGCTTGAAAATTAAGGACTGTATTGAACGATGAAAGAGTAGAATTAGCAGGTTCATTAATTTTATTTCGGAATATGCATATTGCACTGTAAAATTTTTTTTCACACCCTCTTTATAATAATTCATTGCAAACTGCGCAGCGGTGCGCCAGGCCGGATATGATGCAGGATCGTCTTAAAATTCAGGAAGTGACTTAATTAGGTCCAAACTAGCCGATTCACAGCTAGAGTTTTTTGATTAAGCTGCTCGGAAAATGCCTGTCTAGTACGTTCAGTAGCCGCATTGATCATTTGCCCTACTTGATCACTAGTTAAGCTCATATTGATATTTAAGAAACGTGATATGTATTAAACTTTTAAATAACGAAACATTAATTTTCTTAATAAGTATAAAGTCTTTACACGAAGGGTAAAGAAAAGGTAATTTGGTCAGAAAATAAACGAGTTTAGAAGAAAATATTGAAGTTTAATAATGATTATTTGACCCTTTTTTTTATTAAATTATTTTCTATTTTCTTGAG
This sequence comes from Gymnosoma rotundatum, assembly GCA_916610165.2. Lineage (NCBI taxonomy): Eukaryota > Metazoa > Arthropoda > Insecta > Diptera > Tachinidae > Gymnosoma > Gymnosoma rotundatum. The sequence goes on from OU744336.1 coordinate 89,277,934, forward strand.
CTTTGGGTCCTTATATTTTTTAATAATATTTTATTTCAATATTTCGGTACTTTCTGCGTACCTTCTTCAGGAAACAAAATTAATATATTGAAGTTTATACAATTGTTCTAAGGGGTTATATTTTATCACTGAAAGAGCACTCGTTCACTAAGCAAATCATGATTTAAAATATCAATTTTGACAAAACAGGAGCCACAAAAACACTTTTAACTTCATTTATCAATAGCTGTTTAAGCTATTGTAAATTATTAGAACTCACAATGAAAAATGGAGGGCACTTGAAATATTTTTTTCATGTTATTTTAAACAGATTTAATTTATGCCACCTTAAGTAAGTCACCTTTTCTTTTCTCAAAAAAAGGGAATAAAGAAAAATTTATCTTTTTTTTATTAACTTTTATAATAATATCTTTTTTCACGATTTTTCATGAACCTTAATAAATTTTTTACTTTTGGTTTAAGCACAAAATTACCGCTTTTTATGATCTTGAATTATTTCTTAAAGACAAAAATTTGTTTATTTTATTTATAGTTTTTTCTGGATCTGTATTTAAGTTTTTTCCTCAGAATGAATGGTTCTCTTCAACTTCCTTGATTTTTATGTTCCGATTTTAGGAATCCCAAAGAGTCCTTCGGGTTGGGCGCCAATAAATAAAAAATGCAATTTGGTTTTTATATTTATTTTACAGAGATGTGACTCGCTTTATTGTAAATTTCTTAATGACCTTATATGACTCGATTTCGTTACAAGGGACCGGCGTACTCATCCGTGAGTAGGTATGTGGGGATAAACGGAGGCTTTCGGCATTCGTCATTGTTTCAAATATTCTTGGTTTTTAAGCTATAAATTTTTGCGCCAATATTAAGCGTTGCTTAGCGGGTGTGTGGTGTTGTTGCCTTTACTTCGACAACGGTGGTTCTCAGCGTCGAAGCTGTTTTTATGCTGGTACAGTATTGTTGTAGAGCTGAGTGCGTTACACACATACAAATGTATTATGATAACGAATGCAGTGAGTATCGAGTGCAATGATAAACTCAAACTTGTCGATGTTGTGAGTGTTGAGTGCAATTATATGCTCGCAACTCGTTGATGCTGGATTACTCTCATAAGCTCAGCTTTAGGCTCCACATTAGTTGCAGTGTTGGAAAGCGGCTTTAACATTACATCTTAACTTATATTCAAGGTTCAAACAAGTATTTGACAGGGTGTTACCTGTTTTGGTAAAAACTGAGTATGTTAAGCTTGCCGTCATTGATGACCTTATTCTGCAGAGTTAAGCTGGAATGGCTATGGAACAAGTGCGGGCGGTTTATAATGGGGAGTTTCAATTCTATAAGCGGAAGAAATATGACAGTTTTGCTACTGATGCCTCGTTTTGTACTGAGTGCGCTGACCTTGCAGTTTTGAACGTCAAGAGAAATTGGAAGTTCTATTTTAAAATCAATTTTAAGTCATCTAGCATGTTAAGTGAAACACTGGCAATTAAAAAAGCAGTTGACATTGCAGTAGAAGAGGAAATAAGGGATATGGTTATTTTTACGGATAGTCTAGCTGCATGTAAGTTGCTCAAGAGAGTGAAAATAGATAACTACCTTGTTGCCGAGCTTTTCAACAAGATTAACATGCACCCTCTTGGTAACATGGCCAAGACAGCGGTAGAAGGTGGTGCCCCCCTCGATGTGATGCTGACACCTAACAAAGCGTTAAGGAAAATACGTTGTATGCTTGTTAATGATAGGAATGATGAGTTCATGCGTGCATCGGAAAATAAAGGAAAATTTTTTGCAAAGTTTTTTCCCGGTATTCCTACTAGGTCCTGGTTTAAGAATGCGCCCTTCCCTGCAAGAGATTGCAAGCTAATAAATAGGCTCATGGCTGGGCGCTTGTATGACAAATCTTATCTTATGAAGATAAAGGCTGTAACCAGCAATTTATGTACCACTTGTAATGATGTTTAGAGTGCTGATCATCTCTTTTTTAATTGCAAAAAATTTAGCAACTTAAGAAAGATTTTTAATATATTTTCAGGTTTAATTCAGTTTTTGCAGTTCTGAAATCTGGAAATATTAAGGTCTATGCACAGCTGGTGAAGTTCGTCAATAGTATTAAACTGGACATCTAGGCGGTTTTGGTTTTCCTTTTTTGTTATTAGCTACTTCTGCATTGGATCAGTTTACGCACTTTTCTGAGAAAATCACAATTTTTTATTTTTACTTGGTGTAATTTATTCACTTATTAGACGTATAACCTGGCTGTATGCCTACTTAGGCAGCCATTTTGTCTTTTTTAGACCGAGCCAAAAAAAAAATAATAATAATGGTAGACATTTTTTGCTTAGTTATAATTGTTATATTCACAGTTAAGATCTACTCCAGGCACATTATATATACCACACGTATCGTAAGCATATATAACAATATAACCGGCTAATTTTTGTTTGTTTTTAATGTAATTTAAATTATGAAACAAAAACAAATATTTTCATTCAACTCAAAAAATAACGATAAATCCAGAAAAATCTAATTATAAAGATGGACAAAAGTGTTCATACAAAACAGAAAAACGTTTTTGACTTCCAAAAAGTAGTTAGTTTTAGATTAATTTTTAAAGCGTTAATATTTTGTTGGCGGTGGGCAGTGACTGATGCTAACGGTGGGTTAGCATCAGTCACTGCCTAACGACGTCTCGGCATTCAAGCGACAAGATTTTCGGTCATGTCAGGAGTAATTTCAAACCAGCACTTTTGTAATGCTTCTTTTAACGTTTCTATGTTGGTAACACTAACACAACCGATTTTCCGCTTTAAAATATCCCGAACGTGCTCAATCGGTTTTAGGTCCGGTGATTGTGGAGGCGATTTCAACTGCCTTGGTGCATGATAAATCAGCCAATCTCTCACAACGTTCGCTGTATGTTTGGTATAATTTTCTTGTTAGAAGATCCAACCCCGGCCAAGACCCAACATATCAACTGATGGCTGCAAATTGCATTCTAAAAGTTGTTTTTAATAGTATCGCTCCATAATACCATCAATAAACACCAACCAACCTACTCCAGATGCAGCAATGGCGCCCCAAACCATTACGTTGCGACCCTTATGTTTCACTGTGGGCACAGTATTCTTTCGCTCAAGTGCTGCATTTTTTTACGCCAATCTTTTCCACGACCGTCATTTCCAAACAAGTTAATCTTGCTTTCATCCGTAAACAATACCTTTTTCCAAAAATCTGCGCCTTTGTTAATGTGTGTTTTTGCAAATTCAAGGCGAAGTCTTCGATTCTTTTCAGATATCAAAGGCTTTCTGCCTTTTTTGGATGAACACTCTGCTAGTTTAGGCCCTGATATTCTCGGATTTGTTGCCACTTCTCTTAAAATAAAACTGACATCTCGCCTAGAGAGCTTCTTCGGTCGTCCAGATCTTGGCTTATTCTCTGCGGAACTGATTTTTTTGTGCTTTTTGATTATGTATTGGAAAGTGGCAAAAGGTATTTTAAATTTTTTGCTTATTTCGCGATAATATTTTCCTGCTTTACCCTCTTGAATAATAAGATCTTTTACATCGATGCCAATTTCTTTACGCTTACTTATCTTGACAATTGAAAACTATTTTAATACAAAAATACCAAAAAAGATAGTTCAACAGATACGGGGGCCCACTTCGATTGCAAGAAACTAACCGTATTTGAATAATTACAGGTTGCAAATTATGACTAAAACAGAAGAGACTACATTGTATAAACACTATTGTCCATCTTTATAATTTGTTTTTTCTGTATTTATCGTTATTTTTTGAGTTGAATGAAAATTTTTGTTTTTGTTTCATAATTAAAATGGAACTAAATATGTCTGGTGCATAAAATTTTTTTTCGCACTTTTTGTTTGGCGAATATATGAAATTTTGGGTATGTATGAAGACTTTAGTCCTTGACTGTAACTGGAATTTTTCGTATTATTTATTTACAAAAAATTTGTAGAGAAAATTTGGCGAAGTTTAAAAATATAATTCTCTTTGCGACAAATATTGTATCTAATGTTTGATTATTAATCTATAATTAAAGTGATTAATTTTATTACGACAACAAAGCAAAAAATCTAACAGGAAATATGTGAGTTGAACAAAGTTTTTAATGTAAATTAGCTTTTAATGAAATTATTTGGCTTCTTTCAGCAGTCGCCGCTGTATAATGGGCTGTTCCGAAGGAGAGTAGCTACACCAGTTCCCGAAAAATCCAGCTAAGTAAGTTTGTATATAAGTTGTATTAGTGACATGCTTGCGGCAGATTTTATACATTAGAGGAACTATGTTTTTTTTTTCAATGTACAAAATCTTATTTAATTTAGTTCGATTCCTACACAATTGAAATGGTATGTCTGATGAGATTTTATCATAGCAAACATATACAAGTTTTTAGGAAGTATATGGAGGTGTTTCTCCCAATCAAAAAACTTTAAGGGATTTTTTTTTGTAAAGAGAAGTAGCATTTCAGGCATTAATATCTACTTAGTTTTTGTAACCGTGCTACATTCTTTAGGAAAGGGATAGATGAGAGAGAAGACAGGTGGTGAAAGGAGATAGATATAGCCATTTTATTAATTATTTTACTTCGCCGGCGAATATACTATGAAGAAGTACCGATGAAGGAGGCTGCATGTTTTTATGTTAATTCTGATTATGTATTTATACCATTAAACAGAAAAAAACTTTTTTTTTTTTTGACTGCCGCAAGGGTTGAACCCAGGGCAGTCAGATTTGTAGTCAACGTGCTTACCACCTAGACTACAGGGATTTTAAAATAAAAAAGTTCCTGTGTGAATAAGTGTTTCAAACGTATTAAAAAAACAAGTGCTAAATGACTAAAAAAAGTTTTATTATAATCGTAAAGTATAAATTTAATTGAAAATATTTATAATTATATTGTAGATTTATAAGTTACATTTTAACGTTGTTTGCTGGGATGGCATCTGGAATAGTTTGAAACAGTCAAACAAAAATCTAGGAGTAAGTGTAGCGAACATTAAGAGCTTCCCCTTACTCAAATCCGTCATGCGTGGTGAAGAGCCACACCTTTCACGAGGTGATGCTGTTTTTAACAAAACATGACGGATCTAGAGCACATAAGATCGAAAAAAATCAATCAGTAGTTTAAAATAGAAATAAGACCAAACTCTTCCAGTTTTCAAAAATTTTTATTTTTTGTTTTAATTAGTAAAACTGGAAGTAGATCGATGAAATTATAATGTTTAATGTTGAAAGATATATTAAAATCTTTCTTTTTTATATTTTAACACAGATTGCATTGTTAATTGCCCCAAGTCGGAAATCTATAATTGCTGGAATTGTTTGAAAACTGCTAAAATAAAACATAAAATACTAATTTTTATAAGTTGTTTCTGTTTTTTATTATATAAATAAAAACTGTAAAAGTTATTCAAGAATTATCATTAAAGTTAAAAAATATTATAACATTAAATTGTATGTTTTTTTATTTTTATAAGATTTTTGAAATATAAAGGTAAGTATTATTATTGCTAAAAGTTTTCACTTTTATTCACATGCTCTTGACTAAAAATCTTGTTGCAAACATTTATAGTGATTAAAAGATTCTACTGTTTCCTCACTTGCTTTGCATTTTATATATTTTTTACAATTTGGCCAACAAATGGAATATGAAAATTTTTATATGCCATAGTTTATCTTAAAAATTGTTAAGCAAAATATTAACTGTAGCGGTTTGTCAATATTCTTAATATTGACACTTACTTATTGCGTTTTTTTAATTTTTCCTCCACCTTCTTTATGGACGTGAATTGTTTCAAAATGTTCTCTGTTGAGCCACTCACAATAACTGTGCCAACTGGATTCATTGCTGAACTATAATGGAATCTTTTGAACTATTAAAACTAGAGGCTAGTGAAAAAAAATAGAATTAGTATAGGGGCCTTGTAAACTTTTTACAAAAAATTCTTACTGGTGACTGTGTTATTACTGGCAGTTAAAGCTGTTAATGTATTAACATCCCAAAAGAAAGATGGCTTAATCCAAACCACTAGCCACTAATGCTTGAACATAATCACGATGTGTTCGCTTAATCGACATGCAAAACCCTTTGTGAGCGCTCCATACCTTAACAGTAGTATCACAGCTGGCACTTATTACTAAGAAAAAAAAAAAAAACCAAAATAACTTGGTACGTGTACATAAACAAAAGTAGAACTTAACGCACAATTTCTACCATTACAGCAAAGAACAATGTCATTGACCCAATCGTGTTCCATTGACTGTATATGTATACTTTTCATTTGATTCGGAACGTGAGTTTCATACACGTATAATCGCATCCCTCCCGGCAGAATAAAGTTGACCGTTATTCGGATCTCCACTTCGTTGGTGATTCTCTTCCGCAGTAATGGCATTTTGTATGATGAAGACGCGATTATAATTTATTGTGTACGTTGTAACGGCTGACGACGTCTAGTTCAGTTGTATGAAGGTATTATCATTATATTGACCCGGACCTAAAATACAATAAATTTAATGTAAACAAATTTAAAGGCCATCTTATTTTTACTCACCAATAAAACCACGTAAGCTGTTCTGATTTTTGTTTGCGGAGCCACCAATGGAATTGTAGTACGATCTGAAATTATTAGCCAAAACAATATTTTTTTAGTTTTTCTTGTACACTATGATATTATAAAAACATTTATAATGTTTTTTACAAAGCACATTAATTTTACAGGTAATAGCAGTTCTAAAACAACTACAACAATAAGTAAACAACATGTATTTTATTTTTGTAAAATATATTTTCAGATATCACGCACAATGGTTTGTAAAGGTTTGTTTTTAAACTCGGTATCTTATGAACCACTCAATATATCTCAACGAAATTTTACAGAGGCAGGGAAGAGGTGTTTCTCAGTAAATTTAGGATGGTCAGGCTCTTAGTTGAAGGAGCGCTTCTGGGTAGGGCCCCAAATTTAGGTACCTCGGACATTTAATTTTTTCAAAATGTCATAAAAAGTTTATTTTTAAATTTAATCAGATCTTGAAAATATCTATAAAAATATTGTTACGTTTATTTGATTTATAAACGTTTTATTAATGAGTTCTTTATTTGCAAAATAATTAAACACACAACTTTTAGAGTTTTAATTAAATTACACTTTATTTAATCAATTATTTAACGATTTAACTATTCGCGATTAATAATACACGCTTTAATACTTTAATTGTTGTACCACAATAGAATACGAATGAATCAGCACGTATTGGCGTTGCTTTTATATACCCTTTTTTTAGGCGTTCTTGAATGTTCGAGAATTGCTACCGCCATCTATTGCGTAGTTAAAAATGCTGCGTTGCCACTTTTATCTCAGAGACATTAGTCAGCATTGTTATTTACTTCTAGAACCTTCAATCATTATTTAAAAATACATGTTGTGTATTTTTATTTAGTTGTTATACAATGCAGGTGTGGGTATGTTTGTGTATTGCGTTTGTTTATTCATCGCTTTGTGTTAGTTGTTTTTGTTTTGCAATAAAGATGTTTTATAGAAACTTCTAGATTTAAACAAACAAACACTTTCTTGGCGTCCATTATTTTAACAACTTTTTATGATTTTAATAAAGCATCTTTGTAACACTGCCGCCCACTTAAGCATTTTCGTCCCGAATAGGCTCAACATTACCTCTGCCATATTTAGCCAGCCGCTCCAGGTGAACCACTTTCATTTTAGACCTCGGATTATGATATCTCTGTATCCGGTAAACCACGTCATTCAATTTCTTTATCACATTGTACGGCCCCTCCCAGTGGGTTTGCAGTTTAGGGGATAATCCTTTCTTGCGTTGCGGGTTAAATAGTAGAACCATTTGTCCTTCAGTAAATCCCTCTGCGTTTGCTGTTCGATCATATCTGGCTTTCATCTTATCGCTGGTCATTTAAATGCGGTTACAGACAAACTCATGAAGCTCATGCAAGTCTTCTTGTGCCTGAAGAATGTTTTCATTGCCTTCGTGCGCAGGTCCAGGTTTAGCACCAAATTCTAAATCTGCTGGCAGTTTTAGTTCTGTCCCAAACAAGATTTTTGCTGGACTACGTGAGGTTGAATCGTGTACAGCTGACCGATACGCCAGTAAAAATTTGGGTATATGCTCATCCCAGTCCTTTTGGTGTGAACTGACCACTCTTTTGAGATATTCTTCTAGGGTACGATTGAATCTTTCCACCATTTCATCAGACTGTGGATGCAGCGGAGTCGTTCTCGTCTTTTTGATACCATAAACGTCACACATCTCTTTAAATATAGCCGATTCAAAATTTCGTCCCTGGTCTGAATGTAGTTCTAGTGGAACACCGTATCGACACACCCAATTGTTCACAAGGGCGTCTACCAGTGTTTTGGATTCTTGGTTTGGAATGGCATACACTTCGGGCCATTTGCTAAAATAATCCATTACCACTAGTACATATCGGTTTCCGGCATCACTGACAGGAAATGGACCTGTGATATCAATAGCTATCCGCTCAAAGGGTGCACCTGCGTTGTACTGTTGAAGTTTGCCACGACTTTTTCTTACAGGACCCTTGGCCTTTATGCACTCTTCGCAATTAGCTAACCAATCGGCTACGTACTGTTGGCAACCTACCCAGTAAAATCTCTGCTTTATCTTTTCCAGAGTTTTTGTTATACCCATATGACTACCGCTGGGACCGTTATGGAACTGCTTTAGTATCTCATTCCTTTTGGAAGTTGGCACGACAATTAAGTCCGTTGTAGTTTTGCCATCTGTACTTTCCCAGGATCGATATAAGCAGCCATCTTCTACTTTCAGGCTATTCCACTGGGCCCAGTACGACTTGGCTAGTTGGCTCTCTGCCGATATTTCATTATGATTCGGTCTCCTGTTGTTTTGCTTTTCCAATATAATTTTTGCCAAAAATGGGTCGTCATTCTGGGCCTTCGACCAATCTTCCTTTGACCCAATTTGGGTAAGCCGAACATCAATGACACACTCCTTTTTCTCTACTTTTGTGCAGTGCTTGCACTCTACATTGCATGGCCGCCTTGACAGGGCATCAGCATTATTGTGCTTTCCTCCTTTTCTATGCACAATACTGAAGTCATAGCTCTGCAAACGTTCAACCCAGCGTGCAAGCTGGCCCTCAGGGCCTTAATTGCATCAGTCAACCTAATGCAGAATGGTCCGTCCTTAAGATGAAATGTTGGATATATAAGTACTTATGGTAATGTTTAACACACTCCAGCACTGCTAAAAGCTCTCTTCGTGTAACGCAGTAATTTCTTTCAGGCTTAGAGAGCACCCTGCTGTAATAGCCAATGACCTTTTCTGTTCCATTAATTTCCTGAGAAAGTACTCCTCCTATTCCATAGCCACTTGCATCCGTGTCCAATATGAATTTTTGTCCAGCTATTGGATAGGCGAGAACTGGTGCCGTACACAAAAGTTTCTTGAGCTCCTGGAACGCTGTGTCCGCTGCTTCACTCCAGTGGTATGGTTGCGACTTCCTGGTCAACTCGTGCAAACTAGAAGCCACTTGAGCAAAGTTTGGCACAAATCTCCTGTAATATGTGCAAAGCCCCAGGAAACTACGCAGCTCATGAAGATTTTGTGGGCGAGGCCAGGTCTTTACTGCCAATACTTTGTCTTCATCAGTTGACACGCCCTCTGCCGTTACACGATGCCCTAGGTATTTGACCTCCTTTTGAAACAAAGCACATTTCTTAACACTCAATTTTAATCCTGCAGCAGTTATACGCTTAAAAACTTCATCCAGGTTTCTGAGGTGTTCAGCAAAAGTCTTCCCCATCACGATTATGTCATCCAGATACGCACACGTTCCATTAAACGCTCAAAAGTAGCTGGAGCGTTGCAGAGCCCGAATGGCATCACCTTGAACTGCCATAAACCACCACTTGCGCTAAAGGCAGTTTTCACGGACTCGATGATGGCTCAATGACTCCGTTCCTTTCCATTTCGCTGACAAGTTCTTTGACCTCGTTTCGCTTTGATAGGGGAACACTTCTGGGTGCCTGTTTTATAGGCCTCGCTTCGCCAGTATTAATTTCATGTTTAACAACTGCCGTTCTACCTTGGCTTTTATTATTTAGGGCGAAGACGGAGGCATGTTTTCTTAGCAACTGCTTTGCTTTGTTTCTGTCAGGAGGTGTTAGTCCTGCCACCCATTTTTGCACCTGTTCTGCTAATAAATCTCTTTCTGTGGCTGTTATTTTAGGACATACTGTATTCGCCGCACAACTAATTATGGCTTCTGCTGGCTCACATCGACCCATCTCAAAATTCCTGTTAATAGTTTTTTCGCTATTAGACAGATTAAGTACTCTCACTGGAACTTTGCCATCGTCGCAGATTTTTACGAGGGCTTTTGCTGTTATGATATCGTCTTTAAGTTCTTTTGGTTCCACCACCCACAACCGGTTATCCTCACAATCTGTCTCCACACGTGCCCAAACTATAGTTTCCGCCTGAGGTGGTAATTTCTGACGTTCAACGGCAAATAGCTTCCTTACTGTGGTCCTACTGTCATAACCAACATCCAGGGGTATCTCCACATTGCGTCAGATCATTATTTGCTCCATGTACAGACTAATACCGTGGGCTATCATAAAGTCTGCACCAATAATAACTTCATCCATTATATCGGCAACAACAAATACATGGTCAGCGGTGATGTGTGCAATAGTCATTCTTACCCTGGCTTTTCCATAGACAGTGGCTAAGTCGCCAGTAGCAGTGCGCATTCGTACGTTATTTAATGGTTCCACTGCCCCTTTTACTAAATCGGGCCTTATAATTGACTGAGATGCTCCTGTGTCTATGGTGAGGACTTGCTTACTTCCGTTTATAAGACCGCTAACAGTTAGGTTGCTATTTTTCTGTTGCACAATGGAAATGGAGATTGTGGGGCCATCGATTGTGGGAGCTAGCACTTGCCCCTTAGTGCCAGCTCGATTTAGTTTAACGGGGACTCATGCGATTTGGTGTTATTGGCCTGCTTGTTGTCCCTTGCTGGCGAAGCAGATCTTGATCTTCTTTTTGCGGATCTACAGTTGCGCTGGAAATGACCGGCCTTACCGCATTTAAAGCATTTGGCGCGAGATTTGCCCCTTTCCTCCTGCATTATTTCTTTGAGCATCTCCTTTATTTCGCTCCTTTTGTCTCCGTGGTAACACGCATCAGTCTCAAGACATCGCACCTTGTGCTCCTGTGGCTTCGAGATAACTTTTACAGTCTCCTGGGCTAGCGCGTAAGAGATGGTTTCTGCAAAGGATGATTTTTGCATAGCACAAACCGCATATTTAACATCTGGATCCCGTATGCCATTCACAAAGGCTTCAATCTTAAACTGATCCAGAAACGGGTGATCTTCGCCTGGATAAGTCAGCTGCACCAAACGTTCAATTTCCATGGCGAACTCTTGCAGCGCCTATTTGCCTTCTGCTCCCTGCCTCGTAACTCCATTCTGTAGAGTTCTCTTTTATGCTCACCACCGTACTTACGTTGTAAGGCTACCATTATGTCCTCATAATTATTTCTGCAACCGGCTGGTAAGCTTTCGAGTATCTGTGCTGCTGCTCCCTTTAAGGCCAGAATTAGCTCAATAGCTTTTTCTTCATTGTTCCATCTATTTTTGCTGGCCACTTTTTCGAACTGGAACTTAAAAACATTAAAAGGTGCGCTGCCGTCAAAGCTCGGGGTGTTAATCTTGCTGCCATGCTCAGAGATAACTTTCACCGGTCCCTCTCGAATTTGAAGTTCGCCAATCTGCACTTTTAATTCATGTAATTCTTCATTCACTTCTCTCTTTAGGCCGCACAGTTTTTCATCAAACTCGCTGACCCTCTGTTCTACGATGTTCACTCGTTTGTCGAAGACTTTTGATATTTCTTCAAATTTCTCATTTACCTTCACTAGAAGCCTTTCTCCGTTGACGCTAGAAATTTCTTGCATTGCCTTAAAGCTGTCTTGAAATTTTTCTTGAAGCTTCAGGTTGTTTTCTTCTAACTTCTTCATCTGGTTTTCCTGCTTCGGATTGTTTTCTTCTATTTTCTTCATCTGGTTCTGGTTTTTTTCTTCTATTTTCTTCATCTGATTCTGGTTGGTTTCTTCCATTTTCTTCTTCTGATTCTGGTTAGTTTCTTCCATTTTCTTCATCTGATTCTGGTTGGTTTCTTCCATTTTCTTCATTATAGCGGCAAACATTGAATTTAAGTCTATAACGCTGTTTGTTGCTGGGGTACATAATTCAATCTCTTCCTTTTCGCCTTTTTCTCCAAATTCGTATTCCCCAATATCGATACCACGCTGCTTAAATTCATCTATTAACCGCTTTTGCAATTCCGCTTTATTGCCTGCTGTCGGTAGATTTAACTTACTCAGCTCCATTTTTAGCTGCTCAACTTTTAGCTCGTCAAATTTCATTGTAATTATTTATTTATTATTTTGCAATTTCACTTCTGACACCAGTTGTTACGTTTATTTGATTTATAAACGTTTTATTAATGAGTTCTTTATTTGCAAAATAATTAAACACACAACTTTTAGAGTTTTAATTAAATTACACTTTATTTAATCAATTATTTAACGATTTAACTATTCGCGATTAACAATACACGCTGTCAACTTTAATTGTTGTACGACAAGATCTTAACTAGATGACGCTCACAATACGAATGAATCAGCACGTATGGCGTTGCTTTTATATACCCTATTTTTAGGCGTTCTTGAATGTTCGAGAATTTCTACCGCCATCTATTGCGTAGTTAAAAATGCTGCGTTGCCACTTTTATCTCAGACACATTAGTGAGCGTTGTTATTTACTTCTAGAACCTTCAATCATTATTTAAAAATACATGTTGTGTATTTTTATTTAGTTGTTATACAATGCAGGTGCGTGTATGTTTGTGTATTGCGTTTGTTTAGTCATCGCTTTGTGTGAGTTGTTTTTGTTTTGCAATAAAGATGTTTTATAGAAACTTCTAGATTTGAAAACAAACACAATAGGTCATTTCGTTTCACTTTCTTGGCGTCCATTATTTTAACATCTTTTTATGATTTTAATAAAGCATCTTTGTAACAATATGTTTAAATGTGCAGGGAGAAAATTGGCTTACAATTTTTTTTTGGTTTGTTAATTTTGGCCAATCTTAACATAGAGTTTTTGGCTTAGTACGCTTGTTAATTATCGGATTATTACTTAAAGACATTTTCTATATTCTTAATAAAATTTTAAATAAACAATTTTAAAGTTTTGTTCTGATAGCGCTTTTCGTTAAAAAGTTACAAGCCTCTAAATTGAGAAAATATAAAAAATATCGTGTTTTTTAAGGATTTTCGGCAAAAAGGTGGTATTTCTTTTTTTGCTTATGTAATTTAAATATACTGCAGTACTAGCAAATTTGTTTACACAATTTTAAAGACAAACTATAGCAAATGCCAATAAAAGCAAAATTAGGTCCACAATTATAACGGATCCCTTCCAGCCCTTTCCAACATTGCCAATTTTGGAACAAAATTTTAAAATTATTGTAAAATTCCTCGGTGTGCAAAGCACCAATTAAAAAAAGTTAACGATAAGTCTCCAAATTTTGGCTACATACTCCAAAACGGATTTAACAGCCCCGTGATTAATTAAGGCCTCTTTTGTAAAAAAAAAGCAATTTTTATGACATTTTTCCCTTTCCGGGAAAAAATTAAAAAACTGTTACTATCCCTCTCTAACGAAAGCTGGAATCTGGCCACACTGTGTTTTTCGTGTCTTATCTGGTTTTTCATCTGTGGTAGTAGATGAGCTAGAGAAAATTTAAGTACGCCAATCGATCAGACATAGATTCGAAAATTTTTTTTAAAATCATATTTTCTAAGTTATGGGGCTCCGAAATTTCCATAGAAAAGTACGATTGTGAACTATACTTTTGAAGATATCAATATGGGTATGATTACTAAATTTTTTTATAAAAGGTTAATCCGTTAAGATGCAATGATTTTCGTCATTAACTAAACTAGATTAACGTAAGTATATAAGATACGGCTTAGCCAAAAACAGAACTCTTACTTGTTACTCTTACACACTTATTTGTTCACATTTTACTTGTCTGAAGTTTCTGAAGAGTTAAGTAAGCGGTAACGAAATGGTCATCGAGACGTGATTATATTATATTATAAATTATCGTAGTGTTTTGTGATATTTTATTTTTCATCCTTTTTCAACTGTACACTCAAAATATTATGTAGGTAAATTTAAATGAAAAAACACTTTTAACAACTACTTTTTCATTTAAAAAACGGTCCACTTACATTTCATTTAAATTAAATGTAATTTACAATTGTTTTTGAATGTTGATTTTATAACTAACAAAATATGTAAAAACAATTAATTTTTCCTTTATTCCAACGCACGAAAAAACAACCTACCAGAGAAGTAAAAAGTACAGTTTTTTCATTTATTTTAACTAACAAAATGTAACCTACCAAAACATTAAAAATAACTGTTTCTGTATTAATTAATGTACAAAATTTAACCTACTAAAACAGTAAAATTAACTGCTTTTTCTTTTATTCCAACTCTCTAAAAATAACCTACCAAAACAATAAAAACTACAAATTATTTATTTATTTTAAACATTAAAAGTTTATTTACTGATTATTTATTCTACATATTTTTACACAAAAATGCTATTTTTTTCTTCTTATTTTCGTTCCCTCTTGAAAATCAAAGGATTTCAGGATTATTCCATGCTGAAAAAATAATGTACTTTTAAAATATTGTTTATAGTTGTGCAACCAATACTTAAAATACATATCGCTCATTTACTACTAGAACGTCTTAACTCAAAAAAATCATTGCGAGATAATCGCAGTTGAAGTTTTTGACTTGTAAAATGATTCAGAAATAAAAAGTAAATTTAAGAAAACTTGCATCAAATTTGTATTAAAGAGGATGTTTTGGACAAACAAAGTGGAATGTTTTAATTATGACTTTATTGCTGTAAAAATACATCCACTACCGTGTCATAAACTAAAATGTGTCGTCATTTATGAAAAGAAAAACCGAGCTTTGTTCGTAAAAAGCCGATACAAGATCAACTTTTTATATATACAGTCACAAAACGAAATGTAACGATGTTATAGAAAGCGATGAGATCTTCACGTTATAAAGTTTACTCCACAACTGAAATGTGATAAACAAAGTTTCTAAACTTGAAATGAAATAACGGCCCATTCTATTCAAAAGTGAAAAGTATAAAAGGCATAAATAACATGGCAAAAAAATCTGCATGATTAACACCACAATTTTAAATTTCCACTTATGACGTTATATTACTAAATGAGCGATATATTTGTAATTAAAAATTTAAATACCTGACCTTAAATTGGGGCCAATAATGGACCCAAGTAGGCTGTGGCACCACGGCTACCTGCCTAAAGAGTCCAGAATTTATTTTCTTTATTCTCTACCTTCAAAAAGGGGACATATTTTTTTTAAACATAATGCAAATTTTAAATACTATGTAAAATACTTACCAATATTTTTTTTATATTTTTCGTAGATAAATTATTTTGTTCTAAATTTTTTTTTGTAACTGACATATTTTCCAACAGTTTATATTTTTTTATTTTATATTTTAAAGCTATTGTAGAAGAGTGCTTTTCTACTGAAAAACTTTTTTTTAATTAGGTATTTCATTTTTACTGAAACAAGGTAAAAATTAATTGATAATTTTGACTGCACCGAAAATCAGTATTTTTTTGTCGTTTGTTTTTCTAACAACAGTCAAAAATAGTTAAATAAAAATTTTCTTCCTAAAAACAACCATGTTTTCATTTATTTTTAACTTTACTGAAAACTTCCTAAATAAATTGCAAACGGTTAATGTTCAAATTTTTTGAGTGTATAAAAGAGCCGACAAAAAATCAGCCGAATACAGCAGAGAAAGAAAAATAGAAGTACTGTTGGTTATTGTTGTTTTTGCTTAAAATATGATTTTTGTCTTTGCTTTATTGTTTGGACAAACATCTTTAGTTTATTTAAAATGTTTGTCAAAAAACACTACGATAGTTTGTTTCTATGCATAGGTACTTTGCAAATTATTAAATTAAAAACACGGGAATATTATTAAATTATTTAATTTGCAAAAAACACTTTATGTTAATTTTTTATTTATTTTATTTATTTATTTTAGTTATAAATAAAATTTTAATTAAAATTGATTAGCACTAGCGGCTATGGCTATCGGCTTTTTTGTATAATTCATGTTTGTAATATATAAAATATTGTTATTACAATTTTAAAACTTATTTATATCTTGTTCTTAAGGTTTGTTAGCTCTACAAAATTTGAAATGAATTCTATGTTGGATTTTGTTGGGACTTTAAGCGCGTCTGTTGGGTTTGTGTCCTTAAATATTGTTACAAAGATGCTTTATTAAAATCATAAAAAGATGTTAAAATAATGGACGCCAAGAAAGTGAAACGAAATGACCTATTGTGTTTGTTTTCAAAGCTAGAAGTTTCTATAAAACATCTTTATTGCAAAACAAAAACAACTAACACAAAGCGATGAGTAAACAAACGCAATACACAAACATACACACACCTGCATTGTATAACAACTAAATAAAAATACACAACATGTATTTTTAAATAATGATTGAAGGTTCTAGAAGTAAATAACAATGCTGACTAATGTCTCTGAGATAAAAGTGGCAACGCAGCAATTTCAACTACGCAATAGATGGCGGTAGAAATTCTCGAACATTCAAGAACGCCTAAAAATAGGGTATATAAAAGCAACGCCAATACGTGCTGATTCATTCGTATTGTGAGCGTCATCTAGTTAAGATCTTGTGGTACAACAATTAAAGTTGCCAGCGTGTGTTATTAATCGCGAATAGTTAAATCGTCAAATAATTAATTAAATAAAGTGTAATTTAATTAAAACTCTAAAAGTTGTGTGTTTATTTATTTTGCAAATAAAGAACACATAAATTAAACGTTTATAATTTGAATAAACGTAACAACTGGTGTCAGAAGTGAAATTGCAAAATAATAAATAAACAATTACAATGAAATTTGACGAGCTAAAAGTTGAGCAGCTAAAAATGGAGCTGAGTAAGTTAAATCTACCGACAGCAGGCAATAAAGCGGAATTGCAAAAGCGGTTAATAGATGAATTTAAGCAGCGTGGTATCGATATTGGGGAATACGAATTTGGAGAAAAAGGCGAAAAGGAAGAGATTGAAGTATGTACCCCAGCAACAAACAGCGTTATAGACTTAAATTCAATGTTTGCCGCTATAATGGAGAAAATGGAAGAAACCAACCAGAGTCAGATGAAGAAAATAGAAGAAACCAACCAGAACCAGATGAAGAAAATAGAAGAAAACAATCAGAAGCAGGAAAACCAGATGAAGAAGTTAGAAGAAAACAACCTGAAGCTTCAAGAAAAATTTCAAGACAGCTTTAAGGCAATGCAAGAAATTTCTAGCGTCAACGGAGAAAGGCTTCTGGTGAAGGTAAATGAGAAATTTGAAGGAATATCAAAAGTCTTCGACAAACGAGTGAACATCGTAGAACAGAGGGTCAGCGAGGTTGGTGAAAAACTGTGCGGCCTAAAGAGAGAAGTGAATGAAGAATTACATGAATTAAAAGTGCAGATTGGCGAACTTCAAATTCGAGAGGGACCGGTGAAAGTTATCTCTGAGCATGGCAGCAAGATTAACACCCCGAGCTTTGACGGCAGCGCACCTTTTAATGTTTTTAAGTTCCAGTTCGAAACAGTGGCCAGCAAAAATAGATGGAACAATGAAGAAAAAGCTATTGAGCTAATTCTGGCCTTAAAGGGAGCAGCAGCACAGATACTCGAAAGCTTACCAGCCGGTAGCAGAAATAATTATGAGGACATAATGGTAGCCTTACAACGTAAGTACGGTGGCGAGCATAAAAGAGAACTCTACAGAATGGAGTTACGAGGCAGGGTGCAGAAGGCAAATGAGACGCTGCAAGACTTCGCCATGGAAATTGAACGTTTGGTGCAGCTGTCTTATCCAGGCGAAGATCACCCGTTTTTGGATCAGTTTAAGATTGAAGCATTTGTAAATGGCATACGTGATCCAGATATTAAATATGCTGTTTGTGCTATGCAAAAACCATCTTTTGCAGAAACCATCTCGTATGCGCTAGCCCAGGAGACTGCAAAAGTCATCTCGAAGCCACAGGTGTACAAGCTGCGATGTCTTGATACTGAAACTTATAACACAGACAGTAGAAGCGAGATAAAGGAGTTAGTCAGACAGATAATGGAGGAGGAAAAAAATAATTCTCGCGCTAAATGCTTTAAATGCGGTAAGGCTGGCCATTTTCAACGCAACTGTAGATCCGCAAAGAGAAGATCACGATCTGCTTCGCCAGCAAGGGACAACAAGCAGGCCAATAACACCAAATCGCATGAGTCTCCGTTAAACTAAATCGAGCTGGCACTAAGGGGCAAGTGCTAGCTCCCACAATCGATGGCCCCACAATCTCCATTTCCATTGTGCAACAGAAAAATAGCAACCTAACTGTTAGCGGTCTTATTAACGGAAGAAAGCAAGTCCTCACCATAGACACAGTAGCGTCTCAGTCAATTATAAGGCCCGATCTAGTAAAAGGGGCGGTGGAGCCGTTAAATAATGTACGACTGCGCACTGCTACTGGCGACTTAGCCACCGTCGCAGACCATGTATTTGTTGTTGCCGATATAGTGGATGAAGTTATAATTGGTGCAGACTTTATGATAGCCCACGGTATTAATCTGCACATGGGCGAGCAAATAATGATCTGGCGCAATGTAGAGATACCCTTGGATGTTGGATATGACAGCAAGACCATAGTAAGGAAGCTATTTGCCGTTGAACGTCAGAAATTACCACCTCAGGCGGAAACTATAGTATGGGCACGTGTGGAGACAGATTGTGAGGATAATCGGTTGTGGGTGTAAAACCAAAAGAACTAAAAGACGATTTGATAACATCAAAAGCCCTCGTGAAAATCTGCGACGATGGCAAAGTTCCAGTGAGAGTACTTAATCTGTCTAATAGTGAAAAAACTATTAACAGGAATTTTGAGATGGGTCGATGTGAGCCAGCAGAAGCCATAATTAGATGTGCGGCGAATACAGCATGTCCTAAAATAACAGCCACACAAAGAGATTTATTAGCAGAACAGGTGCAAAAATGGGTGGCAGGACTAACACCTCCTGACAGAAACAAAGCAAAGCAGCTGGTGAGAAAACATGCCTCCGTCTTCGCCCTAAATAATAAAAGCCAAGGTAGAACGGCAGTTTTTAAACATGAAATTAATACTGGCGAAGCGAGGCCTATAAAACAAGCACCCAGAAGTGTTCCCCTAGCAAAACGAAATGAGGTAAAAGAACTTGTCAGCGAAATGGAAAGGAACGGAGTCATTGAGTCATCCTCGAGTCCGTGGAGTTCACCAATAGTTTTAGTAAAGAAGAAGGACGGCAGTACCAGGTTTTGCGTGGACTACAGGAAGCTCAATGTTGTCACCAGGAAAGACAGTTATCCGTTGCCTAGAATTGACGATACCTTAGACACGTTGGCTGGAACGGAATGGTCTCTACCTTGGACTTGCAGAGCGGCTATTGGCAAGTAGATATAGCTGATAAAGACAAGGAGAAAACTGCCTTTAGCGCAAGTGGTGGTTTATGGCAGTTCAAGGTGATGCCATTTGGTCTCTGCAATGCTCCAGCTACTTTTGAGCGTTTAATGGAACGTGTGCTTAAGGGTCTCAATTGGAAGACGTGCTTAGTATATCTGGATGACATAATCGTGATGGGGAAGACTTTTGATGAACACCTCAAAAACCTGGATGAAGTTTTTAAGCGTATAACTGCTGCAGGATTAAAATTAAGTGTTAAGAAATGTGCTTTGTTTCAAAAGGAGGTCAAATACCTAGGGCATCGTGTAACGGCAGAGGGCGTGTCAACTGATGAAGACAAAGTATTGGCAGTAAAGACCTGGCCTCGCCCACAAAATCTTCATGAGCTGCGTAGTTTCCTGGGGCTTTGCACATATTACAGGAGATTTGTGCCAAACTTTGCTCAAGTGGCTTCTAGTTTGCACGAGTTGACCAGGAAGTCGCAACCATATCACTGGAGTGAAGCAGCGGAAACAGCGTTCCAGGAGCTCAAAAAACTTTTGTGTACGGCACCAGTCCTTGCCTATCCAATAGCTGGACAGAAATTCATATTGGACACGGATGCAAGCGGCTATGGAATAGGTGGAGTGCTTTCTCAGGAAATAAATGGAATACAAAAGGTCATTGGCTATTACAGCAGGGTGCTCTCTAAGCCCGAAAGAAATTACTGCGTTACACGAAGGGAGCTTTTAGCAGTGCTGGAGTGTGTTAAACACTACCACAAATACTTATATGGTCAACATTTCATCTTAAGGACAGACCATTCTGCATTACGTTGGTTGATGCAATTTAAGAATCCTAGGGCCAGCTTGCACGCTGGGTTGAACGTCTGAAGAGCTATGACCTTAGTATTGTGCATAGAAAAGGGGGAAAGCACAATAATGCTGATGCCCTGTCAAGAAGGCCATGCAATGTAGAGTGCAGGCACTGCACAAAAGTAGAGAAAAAGGAGTGCGTCATTAATGTGCGGCTTACCCAAATTGCGTCAAGGGAAGGTTGGTCGAAGGCCCAGAATGACGACCCAATTTTGGCAAAAATTATATTGGCTAAGCAAAACAACAGGAGACCGAATCATAATGAAATATCGGCAGAGAGCCAACTAGCCCAGTCGTACTGGGCCCAGCGGAATAGCCTAAAAGTAGAAGACTGCTGCTTATATCGATCTTGGGAAAGTACAGATGGCAAAACTACAACGGACTTAATTGTCGTGCCAACTTCTAGAAGAAATGAGATACTAAAGCAGTTCCATAATTGTCCCAGCGGTAGCCATATGGGTATAACAAAAACTCTGGAAAAGATAGAGCAGAGATTTTACTGGGTAGGTTGCCAACATTACGTAGCCGATTGGATAGCTAATTGCGAAGAGTGCATAAAGGCTAAGGGTCCTGTAAGAAAAAGTCGTGGCAAACTTCAACAGTACAACGCAGGTGCTCCCTTTGAGCGGATAGCTATTGATATCACAGGTCCATTTCCTGTACTAGTGGTAATGGATTATTTTAGCAAACGGCCCCAAGTGTATGTCATTCCAAACCAAGAATCCAAAACAGTGGTAGACGCCCTTGTGAACAATTAGGTGTGTCGATACGGTGTTCCACTAGAACTACATTCAGACCAGGGACGAAATTTTGAATCGGCTATATTTGAAGAGATGTGTGACGTTAATGGTATCAAAAAGACGAGAACGAATCCGCTGATGGAATGGTGGAAAGATTCAATCGTACCCTAGAAGAATATCTCAGAAAAGTGGTCAGTTCACACCAAAAGGACTGGGATGAGCATATACCCAAATTTTTACTGGCTTATCGGTCAGCTGTACACGATTCAACCTCACGTAGTCCAGCAAAAATCTTGTTTGGGACAGAACTAAAACTGCCAGCAGATTTAGAATTTGGTGCTAAACCTGGACCTACGCACGAAGGTGATGGAAACATTCTTCAGGCACAAGAAGACTTGCATGAGCTTCATGAGTTTGTCCGTAACCGCATTAAAATGACCAGCGATAAGATGAAAGCCAGATATGATCGAGCAGCAAACACAGAGGGATTTACGGAAGGACAAATGGTTCTACTATTTAACCCGCAACGCTAGAAAGGATTATCCCCTAAACTGCAAACCCACTGGGAGGGGCCGTACAAGGTGATAAAGAAATTAAATGACGTGGTTTATCGGATACAGAGATATCTTAATCCGAGGTCTAAAATGAAAGTGGTTCACCTGGAGCGGCTGGCTAAATATGGCAGAGGTAATGTTGAGCCTATTCGGGACGAAAAGGCTTAAGTGGGCGGCAGTGTTACAAAGATGCTTTATTAAAATCATAAAAAGATGTTAAAATAATGGACGCCAAGAAAGTGTTTGTTTGTTTAAAGCTAGAAGTTTCTATAAAACATCTTTATTGCAAAACAAAAACAACTAACACAAAGCGATGACTAAACAAACGCAATACACAAACATACACACACCTGCATTGTATAACAACTAAATAAAAATACACAACATGTATTTTTAAGTAATGATTGAAGGTTCTAGAAGTAAATAATAGTGCTCACTAATGTGTCTGAGATAAAAGTGGCAACGCAGCATTTTCAACTACGCAATAGATGGCGGTAGAAATTCTCGAACATTCAAGAACGCCTAAAAATAGGGTATATAAAAGCAACGCCAATACGTGCTGATTCATTCGTATTGTGAGCGTCATCTAGTTAAGATCTTGTGGTACAACAATTAAAGTTGCCAGCGTGTGTTATTAATCGCGAATAGTTAAATCGTCAAATAATTAATTAAATAAAGTGTAATTTAATTAAAACTCTAAAAGTTATGTGTTTATTTATTTTGCAAATAAAGAACTCATAAATTAAACGTTTATAATTTAAATAAACGTAACAATATATTTGATCTTGTGTTTCTGAGAGCATGGCAGTCGTTCAGGATATGCTTTGTTGTTAGGGGTGTTTGGCAGGGCTGACAGATTGGTTGCGTAGAATTTTCAATTAGATAACTATGGGTGAGTAAAGTTTGACCAAGTCTTAATCTGGTGTATAATTTGTTCTTGTATAATCCTGTATGGGTCGGAAGAATAGAAGGAATTCTGTTTGAGTTGACATCTTCATACGGATGGGTATATAACTTCCACTTTTTCTTGCTTTCTAATATAATTTGTGCTTTTAGCGTCAATGTAATATTTTTATTTGTTTTATAGTGCATTTACATTATACCAAAATCTAATTCATTCGATTTGAAATCTTTTTTAAAATCTATATCGTTTACGAGTATACTGGGTTTTTGTAGACATTAGCAAGATTTTGTTTTAACAACAAATCGAAAAAGTGTACATATAAAAAATTTTATTACGTTATAATTATAATTTACACATTTACATCGTCATATTAATAATATTTTATGGAAATTTGTTAGTTTTTTATAAATTTTCTTCTTTGTTTTAATTAAACTGTCATTTTTTCTTTTGCTGCCTTGTATTTTTTGGTACAACATGAAGAAAACCATAGTTGCATTATTAAGTACTACTAGATTTTGAGTAGATTTTGTTTTGTATGGGAAATCTATTAAAACTCAACTACATTTTGCTCGAAATCTCATAAGTACTAGATTTCGGTATAATGTAAATGCACTATTAGGGTTTTTAAAGAAAGCTAGAGCTCCTATAGCGTTTTTTGCAGCACAGTCAGCTTTTTCATTACCCGTGATTTCTGCGGGGAGCGGTTTTTTCTTACACTTTGTTTGTAAGAGTCGAAAGGTTTCTATATATAACACAGATCAGTAAGTTTTAATTTAATTCTTAAAGCTGTTTTTCTTTTTTTACGTAGGCTGACTTCGTTTTGTTTGTTGGTAATTTTTGTTAAAGCCATAACATTTCTGCATTGGCTTCTTAAATAACTCTCATGTAGGAAATATTTTTGGTTTGTCTAAAAATTTGGATAAAGGTTTCCTGATGAGCTGGCTTAGGCAACCGGCGAAATACGTATAGATACCTGCTTTTCCAACCAACGAATAAATTGCATTTTTATTTAAAAATTGTATGGGATATTAGCGTAATACAATAAATAATATTGTAAAAATTCCCAAAATAATTTTTAAATTAAAAAAATTTAAAAACTGTTACTATCCCTCTCTAACGAAAGCTGGAATCTGGCCACACTATGTTTTTCGTGTCTTATCTGGTTTTTCAATTGTGGTAGTAGATGAGCTAGAGAAAAATTAAGTACGCCAATCGATCAGACATAGATTCGAAATTTTATTTTTTTTAATCATATTTTCTAAGTTATGGGGCTCTGAAATTTCCATAGAAAAGTACGATTATGAACTATACTTTTGAAGATATCAATATGGGTATGATTACTAAATTTTTTTATAAAAGGTTAATCCGTTATCATGCAATGATTTTCGTCATTAACTAAACTAGATTAACGTATATGGTAAAGGGTATATAAGATTCGGCTTAGTCGAAAACAGAACTCTTACTTGTTACTCTTACACACTTACTTGTTCACCACAAAAAGTGGAAAAATGGTTTCTTTAAGGAAGTTCTAAAACTTCTTAAAAATGCTTCACCCATTAAGAGCCGATGTCATTTTGTGTAAAATTACATATATGCAGTACCAATTTTTTTTTAATTCTCTGTCACCCCAATATTTGCTTGTTTGATTGGAGTTACTTCACTAAACTAAATCTATACAGTGTTTCCATTGACCTAAAATCAACTTGTTTTGAGAAAAACACTTCGAAATGTTTCCATTGAGCTGAAGTGTTTTGTAAAATCGAATTGGTGACGACTTTGATTTTGTCTTTGCTTTATTGTTTGGAAAAAAGCTTTAGTTTGTTTAAAATGTTTGTCAGAAGTTTCCTGAAGAGTTAAGTAAGCGGTAACAAAATGGCTATCGAGACGTGCTTTGACCCTCAATAATTAATATCGGTAATTAATTTAATCGGGATAATTACATAAAAAAATAGCTCAAAGTTTTTATAAAAATTAAATTTTTAAAAAATACTCCTATGTCTTTAATTTAACAGTTTGCAAAGTGCCTGTGCATAGAAATAAATTATCGGATTGTTTTTTATATTTTATTTTTCTTCCTCTTTCAACTGTATAAAAGAGCCAAAAAAAATTCAGCCGTATACAGTGGAGAAAGAAAAAACAGGATTACTGTTGGTAATTGTTGTTTTTGCTTAAACTTTGATTATTGTCTTTGCTTTATTGTTTGGACAAAAATCTTTTTCAAAAGTTTCCTGAAGAGTTAAGTAAGCGGTAACGAAATGGTCATCCAGACGTGATTTGACCCTCAATAATCAATATCGGTAATTTATATAATTAATCGGGAAAATACCACGAAAAAAAGATTTTTTAAAAATTGATTAATGTAATTTATAAAAAAAAAAATCCCGTTGTTTAACATAATTTAATATTTGCAAAGTGCTCGTGCATAAAATAAATTATCGTAGTGTTTTGTGATATTTTATTTTTCATCCTGTTTCAACTGTATAAAAGAGCCGACAAAAAATCAGCCGTATACAGCAGAGAAACAAAAATAGAATTACTGTTGGTTATTGTTGTTTTTACTTAAACTTTGTTTTTTGTATTTGCTTTATTGTTTGGACAAAAATCTTTAGTTTATTTAAAAGGTTTGTCAGAAGTTTCCTGAAGAGTTAAGTAAGCGGTAACGAAATGGCCATCGAGACGTGCTTTGACCCTCAATAATTAATATCGGTAATTAATTTAATCGGGATAGTTTCCTGAAGAGTTAAGTAAGCGGTAACGAAATGGTCATCGAGACGTGATTTGACCCTCAATAATCAATACCGGTGATTTATATAATTAATCGGGACAATAGCACGAAAAAAAGATTTTTTAAAAATTAATTAATGTAATTTAAAAAAAAATCCCGTTGTTTAACATAATTTATTATTTGCAAAGTCCCCGTGCATAAAATAAATTATCGTAGTGTTTTGTGATATTTTATTTTTCATCCTCTTTCAAATGTATAAAAGAGCCGACAAAAAATCAGCCGTATACAGCAGAGAAAGAAAAATATAATTACTGTTGGTTATTGTTGTTTTTGCTTAAACTTTGATTTTTGTCTTTGCTTTATTGTTTGGACAAAAATCTTTAGTTTATTTAAAATGTTTGTCAGAAGTTTCCTGAACAGTTAAGTAAGCGGTAATGAAATGGGCATCGAGACGTCCTTTGACGTTCAACAATCAATATCAATAATTAATTTAATCAAGATAATTAAATACAAAATAGCATGAAGTTTTTATAAAAATTAAATTAATTTGAAGGAAAAAACTTTGATCAGCTGTTTCCTTGAATGTAATTTAAAACACTCAATTGAACGAAAACTTGAAAACAAATTCTCAGCAAATATTTAAAGTGTGAGTGTATTGGTAAAAAAAATGAGAGAAACTTTAAAACTTTATTGAAAACTTAATCGTCTGACACCCAAGTAAAAGCAAATTTTTGAGGAAGATGCGTCAAGAAAACGTCGAAAGCAAGAAAAAAAAAGAAATAGCATTGTTTTAGTTTGTTTTATTAATATTTCTTAAGTAACACTTATGAATTAGTTTTTGTTTATACATTGAATATCCTTAGAAAGCATTTGAACTTTTAAAGACACCGGAATGTTATTAAATTATTTAGTTTTCAAACAACACTTTGTGCTCATTTTTATATTTATCCCGAATGAACTAAAATTTTTTTTCCAAACAATAAAGTAAAGACAAAAAAAGTTTAAATTAAAACAACAATAAGCAAACAATATTTTTTTTTTTTTCTCCACTGTATACGGCTGACTTTTTTTCGGCTCTTTTATACAGTTGAAAGAGGATGAAAAATAAAATAACAAAAAACACTACGATAGTTTATTTCTATGCACAGGTACTTTGCAAATTATTAAATTATTTAATTTGCAAAATACACTTTATGTTAATTTTTTATTTATTTTATTTATTTATTTTAGTTATAAATAAAATTTTAATTAAAATTGATTAGCACTAGCGGCTATGGCTATCGGCTTTTTTGTATAATACATGTGTTTAATATATAAAATATTGTTATTACAATTTTAAAACTTCTTCCTAAGATTTGTTAGCTCTACAAATTTTGAAATGAATTCTATGTTGGATTTTGTTGGGATTTTAAGTGCGTCTGTTGGGTTTGTGTCCCTAAATATATTTGATCTTGTGTTTCTGAGAGCATGGCAGTCGTTGAGTATATGCTTTGTTGTTATGGGTGTTTGGCAGGTTTGACAGATTCGTTGCGTAGAATGTTCAATTAGATAACTGTGGGTGAGTAAAGTTTGACCAAGTCTTAATCTGGTGTATAATTTGTTCTTGTATAATCCTGTATGGGTCGGAAGAATAGAAGGAATTCTGTTTTAGTTGACATCTTCATACGGATGGGTATATAACTTCCACTTTTTCTTGCTTTCTAATATAATTTGTGCTTTTAGCGTTAATGTAATATTTTTATTTGTTTTAGGGGTTTTGAAGAAAGTTAGAGCTCCTATAGCGTTTTTTGCAGCACAGTCAGCTTTTTCATTACCCGTGATTTCTGCGGGAAGCGGTTTTTTTAACACTTTGTTTGTAAGAGTCGAAAGGTTTCTATATATAACACAGATCAGTATTTTTAATTTAATTCTTAAAGCTGTTTTTCTTTTTTTACGTAGGCTGACTTCGTTTTGTAGAAAGTCGCTATTTATTTTCGATATCTGATTACACTTTAACATTTCCATTCGCTCTTCTATATTTAATACTTCTCCTTTAGCGAGTGTTTTTAGTTGCGCTTGTTGTCAACTTTGACTTTAATTTTCATGTTGAGTAAAAATGACTTGACACAATTGAATGGCCCGTTATGATACCACAAGGAAGACGGAAGATTCCCGGATGAACTTCGCTATGTCTTCTTTAGAGTGAGATGATAGCTCTGTAAGACTCCCGAAGAAAGGAGAGCCCAGAATTCTAGATCTTCTTCGAGGCAGGGATGGACAGTGGTACAGGAGGTGCAATACGGTCTCTTCCTTATCCCCCGAGCCACAGCTGCGACAAAAATCATTAAAGGGCAGACCCAGTCTTTCAGTATGCCTGCCGACTACTCAGTGACCAGTAAGAACCGAGATTGTGATACTTATGGAATTCCTGTCCAGTCCGAGCAGCTGCCGGGTCCGCCTGAGGTTCAGTGTAGTCCACAGTTATCTGGAGATACAACAGGAACTTTCCTCCACCCATAATTTGCAAGCCAAATTGAGGTAGTGGTTCTTTATGGCCATTTTAAACGTTGCCAGAGAAATTCCAACGTCGGGTAACGAGGAGACGCTAGAAAGCAATGTGTCCCGTTTGGCGAGATCATCGTCCTCACAGTTTCTTGTGATCCATGTGACCAGGGACCCAAAACAGGTCAATCTGTTATCGCTCCGATAGTGTGTTTAGTAAGGAGCGACATCTTAGGACTAGCTCAGGTGTACAGTATGCACCAGCATGCGCCCTTATTGCTGCCTGACTGTCTGAAAATATCCGAATGGCAAGGTTAAATAGTTCGTCCTTAAGCACGGTTGTTTTTAGAATTGCCAATACCACGGCTTAAAAGACGCTGCAGTAGTCAGGGAGTCTAAAGGAGAGTGTCAGTCCAAGGTTATTGGAGAAGATTCCGCAACCGACCCTGCCGTCCAGTTTGGAGCCATCGGTGTAGATGTCGACAGTATTGCTTACAACCACTTCGTTACATACCTATTCTTTCCTACTTGGAATATGGATCTAAAACCCGTGGTGCAGAGCAGGTGTAGAAGGGAGAGGCTTTTGGTTAACCGCCTTCTCGCACCATAGAGAATATTCGGCTCAAATACTGCCTTATAGAGCCAGGAGGTGATCCGAAGCTGAAGTCCCCATCTTGATCCTAGAGCCCTCTGGCAGAGGTAGCGCGCTTAGGTTGCCTTCCGAGCTCCTTCTACTATGTTCATCTTCCATTGAAGTTTGGGGTCAAGTATCACCCCAAGGTATTTCATACTTTTACTTACACTGAGCACAGTGCCGTTTAGCTTAGTTGCAGTAAAATTTAGAATTTGTATCTCCATGTGAAGAGCATAACCTCCGTTTTGCCGGGGTTAACATCGAGTTTAAATTCACGGCACCATTGAGACAGAACATTGAGCGAATAGTTCATCCGTTCCGTAAGTGTAGTTAGATATTTTCCCTAGACCGCGATAGCAATGTCATCAGCATAAACTATTTCCGTATTACCCGTTGGGTCCAGTCGCCGTATTGACTGCCAGATTCCAAACGAGGGGAGACAAACACCATCTTGTGGTGTGCCTACTTTCACTACCCTTTGCACGTGATCATTTTCCAGAGTGGACGTGATGATACGTGTCTTTAGTAGTAGCTCAATCAATCTCACCAGATTTGCATCAAGATTCAAGAGGGATTTTATAACGGCATTGGTGCAGACGTTACTGAAAGATCCTTCTTTGTCAAGAAACACAGCAAGCGTAAATTCCCTATTTGAAAAGGACTTTTCAACATCGGATATTAACACGTGCAGCGCCGTTTCAACAAATTTCCCTTTCGTATCGGCGTACTGCGAGCCAGAGATAGGCGCTTGACTTATGGAGCTTCTGATCTAAAGATCAAGAATCCATTCCAGCGTTTTAAGTAAGAAAGAGATAAGGCTTATTGGTCCTTAGGTTTAATATAAGACGGCTTTTCCGCTTTAGGGATGAAAAAAACTCGGTCCACACGCTCGAGCAACGTCTCCAAGGTATTGATTACAGAGTTTGTCCATTGGCCTCTGAATACTTTCAATAGCTCTCGGCGACGTGCTAAGAATCCTGCGTAGCCTGCTAGTTTCGGACGAGCTTTCTATGTTACCATAGAAATTTTTTAATGGGGCTCTTTTGGATTTTCGTGTGGCATACTTAAACTCCCTTTGTTTATCCTTATGGGACAGCCAGTTTCCATCATTTTTGGCCCCATTGAAGAGTTTTCTGCATTCTCTGCATAACTCCTCGATCTCTGTGTTCCGCCAAGGGGGTTTCGGCTTACCCCTTGGCTTCGATGAATTGCAGGCCGCTTTCGCTGCAGAACAGATCTGCAAGGTTAAGAATTAAACTGCCCGATCAATATCGCAGTGGTCATAAATCTCAAAGGGAGCAGGCCAAGCTCTAAATTGGACCGAAATATATTCCATTCCGTTTGCCTCCTATTTATGTAGAAGTAAGAATCTCCTGAACCTATTCCAGATGTACATTAAATACCTGTGGGTAAGATCGAGGACCTCTCTTCTGCTCGAGGTGAGGAAGGTGGGCTCGCTTCCCCTATTGACAATACCCAAGTCATAGGACAATATAAAATCAAATAGTGACTCACCCTGTTCATTGATATCCATGGTGCTCACATATAGTGATGAGCATTAGCATCGGAACCAATGATGACCGGCATTTGACGGTTGTTAGCCTCTACAACCAGAAGCCTTAACAGTTCATGTAGTGGCGAATCTCCATTATCGTAGGCAATATAGTTGGAGACCACCTAGACATCCTTCCACTGCTATGGCAATGCTGTCACTGAATCTGCAGGCTCTGGGCTTACCATGACCTGTGACGTAAACAGTTTTGTAGCCGTCCAAAAACCCGATCACTGATGACCCGTGGTACCTGGACCAGTACAATATCCTCTCCTTTTTGTGATAGGCGAAGGAGCAGGGCCGCCGAAGCAGCAATGGAATAATGAAGGTTAATTTGAGCAACCTTTATCACTTCTTGACACTTCTTGTGTCATCCGACGTATCTGAACCGCATGTAGTTGCCGAGGTCATCTGTATGGGTTCAGAATGTCCCGCGGGAGCCTCTGGTACCAAAGGTCCAATAAGAGGCTTAGAACTTTCCCCTGGGTTATCGCCTTTATAAATCTTAAGAGAGATCGAATCAAAAACGTAATTGATCTCCGCCTTACAGGCGTTAAATGGGGCGAGGGAAAGTGGCACTTTGGTTCGCTTACTTTAGCAATATTTCAGTCGGCCGTAGGGAGCTCTTTGTTCAATGGCTACTTTATATATACCATAATTCAGCGCCAATCATTTTCCGTGAACACCTTGTGATCAAATTGCCACTGTTATTACTGAAAAAGCCGTTGCCTTAAAGAAAATCTACACGCTATGAAAAGTTAGCTGAATGGTTAACTTTTTAGAGAGGCACGTTGATTCTGAAACACTGTTAACTTATCCGAGTGTTTAACTTTTCCGCGAGTTAACTTTTGTGAGATTCTACTGTATTATAATTTTAATTAAGTACTCAGTTTCAACCATTATATTCTGTTAAGGTTTTGGCGCTTGCCGTGTGGATTTTATTTCTTGCAGGTAAGTAGAGTTTCTATTTAATAGTAAATATACAGTGCTGTTAACATGTGGGTCTTTTTCTTTTACATGTATTGGAGGCGTCATTGCGTCAAAGTCGATATAATGTATCAAATATGAAGTTCCGTAGCAATGGTGAGTATTTATCTTCCATTGGGAAGATTAAAGTAAAGATGGCATCATGTTTCTTCCTACGTTGGCGACACTGTCGGAGGTCTATTAAATGGCGACTTCCTGTGCCGAGACATTAAGAAAGGTAGGTGAAAAACTTTTACTTATAGTGCATTTGACTGATTTGTTTGTTTTAACTCTTTCTGTAGGCAATCGGTAGATTTGCTAGGACCGTTCGAGCTCTACAAAGCCAACTGGGACACCGGATAACAAGGTAAGTGGAATTTATGTTTCAACCTAGTGTATTTGAATGTCAAACCCTATAAAAGAAAATCCTCGAAACGTAGCTATTTAAAATTCAATTACGCAGGCATAACAGCGTAAATTATTCAGCGGACTAACCCAAGGTAGCAAAACCCGTTTGGCCTTGGTTCGGTCCAGATAAATTTTACCACACTCAACAGAAAGGGTAGCGTAGTCCCCAACCTTCTAACATTCTTCCCAAAAAGAACAGATTTACTTTACTTTTCACTAAATCTAAAAAACACAATTATGTAGTAGCTGTTTAGGTCAAAGAATTATCCAACTACATCCATACGGCTAAAGAAAATTAGAAAATACAAATGACCCCTATGTACCCTTTCTCCGGTTTAAAAATACATATAAAATCTGTAACGCTAACAAATGCGAATATTCCCGTGCAAATAGATCGTCCGTACGACAATCTGGCACTCCCTATGTATAAAACTTTCTTGGCGAATGTATTATAAGTAGTTGTATGAGAAACAACCAAATAGGTATAAGAAATTACTTTAAGTAAATTTACTAGTTTGACTTTAGTCTAGGCTTCATTTGAATTTTTGAACATTCCTCATATTTTTATTTTCTAAATTGCTTGGTTAAACACGATATTTACAATGAACACAATCTAAGGAGGTTGAATGTGGAAAGTGCCTAGGACGAATGCAGTGATGCAAGAAAAAAACATATGTTGCGTAACATCATAGTAACTCCTGGTTTATCCTGTTTTCCTTACTATAAACAGTTAATATATTTGAAATTTTTGTTTCTTAATAAAGAAAAAAATGTAAAGCAAAGAAATAATTTGTTATAAACGAAACAAAATTCCCAAAAAGGCCAACCACCTATTTCAGTATAGATTGTTGTCAGAGGAATGATTTAAGCTTGGGGCCAATGAAAGCTCAATGTAAATTTAATCCAGAAGTGCAAAACAGTTTACATAAAATTTTGTTTTAAGTTATGCTACATTATACCCTTAAGTAAAACCAAAAGATTTAAATTTTGAAAGCAAGATAATTGAATGATTAATTTCTTTTTTCACGCATGTTAACAACAGTTCCGTAGTTTTGGGTTTTTTTATACCTAGAATATTTCCTTCTCCTTATATTAACATACTTTTAAGAAACTAATACAAATTTTTCATTTGACACGTTTTAGCTAAATCGTTCAATACAAGTGTAATAACTGCATCTGATATTTTAAAAAGATTTTTCATTTAAAACAGCACAAAGTTAAAGTTAAGTATATTTAGAAATAAAGAATAAAATTTTATTTGCCAAGTGTGTTTAAGTATAAAATTTTATTTTAAAATACGGAAATAACTATGTTTCACGGTTACAATAAGCCTCTTATTTAATGTTAATACTTAATACATCAACATTTTAAATTAGGTAGACTATTATTCTATTTCAATAAACGAAATGATAATAAAATTATACATTTTAAAATTTTAGTCTGTTCAGATTTTCTGACTATAATTTCTTATTTTTATGGCGATCCCTGACAATTTTTTTTATTCCTGATAATTTTAATAGGAAAAGTTTTAACACTACTTAATACTTTTACTCTACTATTAGGGAACCGGTTTATGTTACAGCTAAACATTAATGTCTTTATTCGATTTTTTTTGCAGTGATCGGTTAAATTAAGTGCGTGTAGTTTACAAAATAAGAGTTTATTATCAACTAAAAAAAATATATACAAAGCATAACAACGCTTTAGTTCTTTATAAATTCGAACAAACTATTCTTAAAAAAAAAACCGTAATCCTTTTTCGATTTTTTGATCTATTTCACAAAAAAAATATTCTGTAACTTAATCGATATTCATTGACGGAAATCAAATCTGTTAACAGTTGATTCCATGGTAACACAATCCGAAACTGATCTCAGGATGGAGTAACTTGCAATTGAATTCAACTTTCTTTTTCGTAAAAGCTCCTTTAAATGCTCGATAAGAAAATTTATGCTTGCTTGTTTCACAACTAATTTTACGGGTTTCCCAATCCCTAAGCAAGCGCCTTAAACTGATAGTCCACAGAAATTCGAGGAAAAAGAGATCGCACAGGGACTGAATCTACCACGAAATTAAAAGCTATCGTCTTAATTCCATGGTGGTAGATACCCCCTGCTAATAATTTAAAAACCTTCATAAAGTCGATACCCAAGAATAACTCACGATTCAAAGTAGGCACTAGTAGAAACTTATTACCTGCGTTGTATGACCAAATTTTACCTCTGCTCTAACACGACCCACGGTGTGGTATTTAGTACCGTCAGCTGTCTTAATTATTGTAGAAAAACCATGGACCTCAAGTCCAGCTCTTTCCACCATCTCAAGACAGTTGCGGCCAAGACACGACACCGTAGCGCCGCTATCAAGCAGGCCCTCGATTTCGTAGCCTCCGGGTATAAAGACGTGAGTCTTTACCCTCACAAAGGGAAGCTAACGAGGTTTCGCGTCTTAAACGTTTGCGAGCCTTACACCGTTCCCGTGCTTTAGGAATCCGATCCGCAACTCTACCAAAAATTCTTAGTCCGGCCTCTCTATTTCCATTAATTCGAATATGAAGAGGCTTAATGTCCCTAAGCTTACGTTTCTTACCCCCTTCTATCGCTAACTTATTATTATTGAAAATTGTAATTTTAGTCTCACATAAAACTTCTTGCTGATTAGAAACTGGGCCTAGACATCCGTCGACCGCGACTCGAGTTCGAGACGGGTTCCGTGACCTGTTT
This sequence comes from Gymnosoma rotundatum, assembly GCA_916610165.2. NCBI lineage: Eukaryota > Metazoa > Arthropoda > Insecta > Diptera > Tachinidae > Gymnosoma > Gymnosoma rotundatum. The sequence goes on from OU744336.1 coordinate 89,312,181, forward strand.
CCTGATACTTGGGACACTTAGGGGTCACCACATTTTCTTTGCCACACCTAAAGCAAAATACTCGAGTCACAGGCTCAGGACAATCTACAAAACTATGTCCCCTAACATTGCAATTCCAGCAGATTTAATTGCCTGTCGACCGAGTCCAAATCATTTTCAGGGCAAGAAATTTCATTCACCCGTTGGGTGAAGTTTGGGCACTGCTGGTATAGTTGTCCCTGGCTAGCTAGAAAGTTTTCTGCTCGCCGCACTTCGCGACAAAATTCCGATAAAGTTCTCAACGTAACAGCGAACATCATTTGTGCTAAGGCCGGTTTTTAATTCCCTCTCATTATTTCATCCAGCTGCACTTCGTCGTAAGGATTCTCCTGCTGGTTGCGCAGCCTGATCACCGAATTATAAAAGTCTTCGAATGACTCCTGCGGCAATTTTCGGCGGTTTAAAATTTTCATTTGTACCTGGTACTTTTTTTCGAAGCGGCGATATTGAGTCAGGAGAGCTTTTTCTAGTTCCGTCCAGGTGTTGATATGTACAATTTTTCGGTAGTCCCAGTACCATTCAAGGACAGGGCCATCTAATAATAGGTGAAAACTTCTGAGAATCTCATTATCCGAGCAATTGTAGTCCCGCCTTAGAGCTCCTACACGAAAAATGAATCCTTGCACATTCATTGACTTGCTCGTGCCATCGAATTTTACTCCCCATTTGGCAAGTTTAAATTTGTCCAACGGCTCGTTCCTGTATGGCATCGACATGGCCAGATAGCCAGGCTGTTGTGGCTGGTAAGCTGGTACAGACCAAGCATCCTGTGGATAGCTAGGCTGTGAGTTTCCTGGTTGATTAAAACTATTAACGTTTGGCCTACATGTCTGAGGAAAATGCAATACTTGCTATGGCTGATTTTGTGTTGGCTGCTGGCTAAGAAGCAAAAAATTTGGCTGCTGCAACGCGTAGTGTTGTTGCTGGTATGGCGTTTGAAATTGCTGTTGTGGAAAATTTGGCGGTTGTACATTCTGCTGTTGCAGATACGGTGTTTGATTTCGCTGTGGTTGCTAGTTACTCAATAGAGGATTTTGTGGCTGTACCATTGCTTGTTGTTTATTTTGATCCCCTCCGAGTGATCGCTGTGGCTGTTGTCTATTCTGTTGCTGTAAACAAACATGTAAATTTTTAATGTTTTCGCCCTCACGCACATGATGCGGTGCCGGTACCAATGGTGGTGGTTGGTGTATCTCAGCCGAGGGCTGACGCATAATAAAGCTCCTGGTATCTACCGATGGTTCAGAAAGCGAAGCTAGAACTTGCTCCGGCCTTGCAGGCGGAAGCTGATTTACGGCAGCCTGCGATATCGTGACTTGCTTTATTTCTAGCAAGGCTTGCTGGATTTTGTCATTGACTTCTCTCATCAGACGAGCTTAGCATAGGCCCACAGATGCCTCTACAAACTGCCGAATATTACTCATGCTGAATGTTTCCGTGTTGGGGTTATCTACACTACCTTCACTTGCCTTTCGACGTATATTTTGAGCGGTTATACTGAAAAACGCGGGTGATACCACCGTCTGCTCAACACTATCGCTGCTAATGGAAACGTTTGGTGAGTCTGATGTGGCAAAAACTGGATTACACACTGTGACAAAAGCTGTTGCTGTAGTTGTCGTTGTGGCAGTACTGAATGACGTATTTGCTAGGGTCGGGACGGTTGTTGTGGTAGACGCAGTAGTGCTACCAGCAGCACCATCGCTGGTCGTTGGCATCAGACAACATTTTGCTGGCTCGACGAGTTAATACCATTAATTAACAATTGAAAAATAAAAAGTAAAAAAAAAACAAAGCGAAAGAAAAGAAAACTATTCAATGGAAATTGTTTTCTAAGAATGTGAAAAAAATAAACGATGCCTAAAACAAGCAACAAAATAAGTAAATTATATGCTTATAGCAGATATGCAAAAAACTCTTAAAGCAGAAATAAAAAGTAGAGAGAAAAAAAATTAGTTGCAATTAAACAAAAAAGCGAAACTGATTCAAATTAATCGCTTTTTGGAAATGAAGAAAACTAAAAATAATTCTTGCAAAAAAAACCGACTTCAAAACAGATTTCATCTGTCTTCCTATAACAGCTCAAGTGTATGGCCACATAAATTAGGTTACATTAACTCACACACTTATATTTCCAAATTTTATACTTTTTCAACTGTTCAATAGCTTGGCAATAAACATCAAATTACAGCAACTATAGAGGCACCCTTTAATTTCCAAATTCGCATTATATACTTGCTGTTGAAGTAGATTTAGCAATCAGGTTCTGTGTAAATTTCAGCCGTCTGTCTCTAACGGGTCAACAGTTTGCCCCATATACATCAGATTATATCAACTATTTATTTTATAATATAATATTTTTATACTTCTTATTATACCAAAAAAAGTAGTGGACATTCTGTCTAACATTAAGGTATTTCTATACAACGGTTCAAAAAATACTGCCATATAGAACAAATGGCATTAGTTTTGGGCACACCCTTTTCTTTCTAAATTCAAATTATAAGCTTCTTGTTATAGCGGATTTAGCAAAACATGTCCCTTGTAAATTTTAGCTGTCTGTATATAATGGTTCAAAAGTCTGGCCACATCCACCATATTATATCAACTATTGGGACACCCGTTTATTTCCAAATCCAAATTTTATACTTGTTATAGAGGAGTTATTGATACAGGTTCTTTGTAAATTTCAATCGTCGGTCTACAACTATTGGTGCACCCTTTAATTTATAATATTAAATATTAGCAATACAGATCCCCTTTAAAGTTTCAGCGTTTTGTCTATAACGGTTCAAAAGTTTGGTCACACAATTGAAATTACATCAACTGCTGAAACACCCTTTAACTTCTAAACCAATATTTTATACTTGTTGTTATAGCGGACTTAGCAATACTGGTTCGCTGTAATTTTCAAGCGTCTGTCTACAACTGTTCAAAAGTATGGCCATATACATCAAATTTTATGAACTATTGGCACACCCTTTAATTTAAAATTTGTAATATAAATACTTGTTACTACAACGGCCATAGCAATCGACATTCTGTCCAATTTGCAAGCGTTTGTCTAAAACGGTTCAATAGATAGGTTATAAGTAAATTTACATCAATTATGGGGGCACCCTTTATTTTTAAATTTATTTTTGTATAATTTTTGGTTTTTGGGAGCCATAGTAATACCCAGTCATTTCAAATTTTTCAGAAACGTCCCTTACAGTTCATAATACCCGTAAAAAGTATGTATGTTGTATAGGGACACCCTTTAATTTTTAAGATTATAAACTGTTTTTAAAACGGGACCAATCTGTAAGCATAATCTATCATAGTACCAAAAATTTTCAAAATCGGATTGGATGGCCATATACATAAAATTTAATGTACTATTGGCGCACCCTTTAATTTATAATTTGAATTATTCATACTTGTCACTATAACGGCCATAGCAATCGACATTCTGTCCAATTTGCAAGCGTTTGTCTATAACGGTTCAAAAGATAGGCCTACATAAGTAAATTTACATCAATTATGGGGCACCCTTTAATTTTTAGATTTATTTTTGTATAATTTTTTGTTTTTGGGGGCCATAGTAATACCCAGTCATTTAAAATTTTTCAGAAACGTCCCTTACAGTTCATAATACCCGTAAAAAGTATGTATGTTGTATAGGGACACCCATTAATTTTTAAGATTATAAACTGTTTTTAAAACGGGACCAATCTGTAAGCATAATCTATCATATTACCAAAAATTTTCAAAATCGGATCAGAAAGGACTGATTTCTGGAGGCACAAATATTAAAAAAAGCAACATTGAGCCGAATTGTATAACCTCCTTCTTTTTTTGAAGTCGGTTAAAAAAACGTAAGAAACGCACAAAGTAGATGCAAAATAGTCCGCAGGTAAATCAAAATACCTAATGGAGATGAAAAAACTAAAAAACCCTATGAAAAATGCTTGGAGCAAATAAAAAAAAATAATAAATAATAAAAAATTATAATAATAAATAAATAATAACGCAAAGAATTTTTATACCAAATTCCTAATGTAGATGAAAACAAACTAAACTAAGTCACAAAAAAATTAGACGTTATTTTGAGTATGCGGTAGTATTGCAAGGTAAGCTTTTATATGACATTTGTTGTGTGTGTGTAATTTTTAAAATAAATGTTCAACTGTTTTGCAGGAAGACTACAAGAAGACGACAACAAAAAAAAAACGATTTGCAGAACTAATGAAAAAAAAAAGAAAAAGGTGAATGCTGCAACAATAGAGTCAAGATATGGCTATCTACTAAACGGATTAGCACTTTTTATTCCCGATGCTGGTTTTTTTTTTTAAATGGAATATAGAATTCAAAGAAAATGTAAATTTAAAGTTGTATTTTACCACTATTCTTTTGGCAATGGTTTCTTGAAACTTACTTAAATGTAGTCTCAATCATTCCCCTTCAGCCTGAGCAATTAAAAATCTACTCTAACATCTTGTGTAATGTTTATTTTCCTAAGTGTCAGGTTGATTAAAACTGATCCAGACTTTTAAATCTACAAAACCCTGTGACCGTACCGCCCACGCCGTATGTCGCAACACGATCCTAGGTTCTGAGTCTTGGGTTTCGGCACGTGCCACAAAGCTTTGCAAGATTCGCCCAAAACTAGAAAAATAACTAATGTTAAATGGAGTTCCTTCTTAGAAGACGTCGCATAATACGGGACTCTTGGATTTCCGTACTGACCTACGCGTCTAATAAAAGAAAAAAAACAAAACTTAAAACGGGATTGCGTCTCCTTGAACTTGCTTCGGGCCCCACGTTGGGCGCCATTTTTGTAGCGGCTGCTGTCGCAAAAATAAAAATTGTGTGTTACCATATGGTTAGCCGCGCTGGCATGCTGGCGTTTAGCACCGGCTAGGGCTCGCCGTCTTGGGTTGGTCCTTTGACAACGCATCCGGGTTAATTTGCAGCTACAAAAAAAAATATATAATTCATGCCAGCTGTCTGTAGAAAAAAAATAAATAAATAGATGATGAGGCCCGAAGCAAGTTTATTCATCCCTTGCCACACATCTAAGAAAGGTGAACATTTTGGTTTTATTTTGACAAATGAAATTCACATTAATGTTCAAAGAAATTTGGCAGCGCAACAAGATAATCGAAATAAAAAATATGTATATATATTTACACAAAAAGTAACGTTTGAATCAAAACTTAACTTTAGCAGACTTTTAATTTAATTTTTTTTAAGATTTAATTAATCACATTAATAATTCTTTCCAATATAAATTTTCCTTCCTTATTTTCAGGTTCCCTCTGTCTTTTCAAGGATTCTCTTCTTTCTAGGTATATCCTATTTTAGAATTTTTTTCTATTTTAGGTATTTTAATTTTTTTATTTTAGGATTTTCTTCTATTTCAGGTATTTTCTTCTTGATGTAAACCAGCTTCCTGGTGGCTTCAGGATCACCTGTCCATCCGTCTTGTTGTCTCGTACGGGTTAATTGTTCACGGTAATTACAAAACTTTGCACGTTTAATACATATATTCCACTTTGTTATATATATTTTATTAAGGAAAACAACTCTTAAAATGCTGGGCAAATAACCCTGACGCGATGGGCGAATATATAATAGGCCTAAGCTCAACCCTACCACTCGCGCACTCCGAATGCTTATCACCCAGAGGAATGGTTTATCTCTAACGGTATGTAAATTATTTTCCCTAACCTTATTATACAAAGCTAAATATACATATACCAAATTTTATTTCGTCCGTAGGTCGTCTGTCTAGTGGTACGGTTGTCTGGCTTTACCTGCACTACCTAGAACGGGTAGTGCCTGAAGAAGATTGTGAAGTTGTCCAACAATGGGTGTGACCGCTGATGGAGGTTGTGCTTTTTTTTTGGTTGAATGTAAAATATAAACTTAGTTTGCCCTTTTTGTTTGGTTTTACATTTAAAATATATTCGCTTTTATGTTTTAATAAGGGTTTAATAAATACACACAACAAGGATTTGTTTTATTTCTTATATAAATATTTTTGCACGCATTTCACTTAAAAATCCTTCAAAAGTTCCTCAACCAAACTTTAGTTACACCAGCCGGAAGATCCAAAAAGAAAGAGGCGGAAACATGTTTTCTCCCCAACAAGAAACCTTGTTTGGAAGCTAACACGGCTCCTGCCTCCATTTTCAATGGCCTTTTTCAGCAATAGAATTGCATGCATTATTTCTGTTTCCATACTTCTTCTTTCTTTCTGTCATCTATCCGAATGTTGATAACCTACCAGCTGTAGCTCTAAAACTTTTGCACCGTGTTATCCCAACACAGGGTGCACATGACAAAAAATTGGTGATTTAAAAATAAGGGTTAGGGTAATAATTTGCTTATCTTTAACATTATTGCAATTATACCTAAGAAAGGAATTTTTTATGTTTACTGGTATCATAAAATAATTATTTTTAATTGGGTTTTTTGTTTGTCCAATTGTTTTCCTGTTTTAAATTTGCATGTGTTATTTGTTGTTGTGGTTTTTTAAAACAATAGATATGCTTTGCTAGTCTAGTTTCATCTGCGTTATAAAGCTGCGAGTATGATACGTTCATTTCATTAATTTTTGCATGTAAATTATGAATGAAGAATGAAACATCCAACGTTTGGCCTGAACGGATTTCTCCACAAATTTATCAGATGGCGAATACCGTATCCCCTCTTAAAACTTGCTAGCCATCCATCACTGGCCTAAAATTTTTTTCCAGGGTGCATTGTGTCTAATTCGTGCTTAGCTCTGGGTTTTAAAATTGGTCCAGTAATTGCACAGTTACGGTGTCGTTGGTTTAAAAGCCATTGGTACAACCTTGCCTCAGGATCAGCAAATTCTGGGGTATGAAGTCTTTCCCTGTAACATTTTTCATGTGTGTTCGGCACAGCCTCTAAGATTTCATTACGTTTTTTCTTTCTTTTTGCAATGGCTACTTTATACATATATACCATAATTCAGCGCCAATCGTTTTCCGTGAACAGCTTGTGATCAAATTGCCACTATTATTACTGAAAAAGCCGTTGCCTTAAAGAAAATCTACACGCTCTGAAAAGTTAGCTGAATGGTTAACTTTTTTTTTTTTTTTTTTTTTTTTTTTAAGAGAAGTAGCACTTCAGGCATCAATAAATACCTACTTAGTTCGCAACCGTACTACATTCTTTAGGAAAGGGATAGATGAGAGAGAAGAAAGGTGGTGAAAGGAGATAGATATAGCCATTTTATTAATTATTTTACTTCGCCGGCGAATATGCTATAGAGAAGTACCGACGAAGGAGGCTGCATGTTTTTAATTTTAGATCTGAATATGTATATATACCATTAAACAGAAAAAAAACATTTTTATTTTTTGACTTACCGCAAGGATTGAACCCAGGGCAGCTGGTTTGTAGTCAACGTGTTTACCACTTAGACTACGGCAGCCTCAGAAGAATGATTTAAGCTTGGGGCCAATGAAAGCTCAATGTAAATTTAATCCAGAAGTGCAAAACAGTTTACATAAAATTTTGTTTTAAGTTATGCTACATTATACCCTTAAGTAAAACCAAAAGATTTAAATTTTGAAAGCAAGATAATTGAATGATTAATTTCTTTTTTCACGCATGTTAACAACAGTTCCGTAGTTTTGGGTTTTTTTATACCTAGAATATTTCCTTCTCCTTATATTAACATACTTTTAAGAAACTAATACAAATTTTTCATTTGACACGTTTTAGCTAAATCGTTCAATACAAGTGTAATAACTGCATCTGATGTTTTAAAAAGATTTTTCATTTAAAACAGCACAAAGTTAAAGTTAGGTATATTTAGAAATAAAGAATGGAATTTTATTTGCCAAGTGTGTTTAAGTATAAAATTTTATTTTAAAATACGGAAATAACTATGTTTCACGGTTACATTAAGCCTCTTATTTAATGTTAATACTTAATACATCAACATTTTATATTAGGTAGACCATTATTCTATTTCAATAAACGAAATGATTATAAAATCATACATTTTAAAATTTTAGTCTGTTCAGATTTTCTGTAATTTTTTATTTTTATGGCGATCCCTGACGTTTTTTTTTAATCCTGATAATTTTAATAGGAAAAGTTTTAACACTACTTAATACTTTTACTCTACTATTAGGGAACCGGGTTATGTTATAGCTAAACATTAATGTCTTTTTATTAGATTTTTTTTTGCGGTGATTAAGTGCGTGTAATTTACAAAAAAAGTTTATTATCAACTAAAAAAAATATATACAAAGTATGACAACGCTTTAGTTGTTTATAAATTCGAACAAACTGTTCTTAAAAAAACCCGTAATCCTTTTCGATTTTTTGATCTATTTCACAAAAAAAAAAAAAAATATTCTGTAACTTAATCGATATTCAATGACGGAAATCGAATCTGTTAACAGTTGATTCTGTTGCAAATTGAATTGAAACGCTCTTCAATTTTGTCTTTCTTTTATTAAGGTATACAGAAGAAGGAAGTATAAAAAAATGTACAGGGTTGCATTAAAATTTAATAAACATAAAAGTGTTGCCTGTGAGAATTTATTTTTCTTTTTCAACATCCTCACTAAAAATAAATCTTAAATTAAATTCAAGAGTTTCAGAAAATTTACAAATCTCATTTTAACTAGAGGTTTAGTAAGAAGATCGGCAATCATATTTTCCGAGGCGATCTTATCCAGAATCACCTTTCCACTATGTACGCAGTCTCTTATAAAATGATGGAGGACATCAATATGCTTTGTTCTGGGATGGTAGGACTCATTCATAGCAAGTTGAACTGCAGCATGATTAATCGGCTCAGTCTTCTTTTGAAATAACTCCTCTTCAAAACCTTTCGTCCACACGGCCTCTTGAACGGCTGCGCATCTTTTTGATGCCCATGTAATTGATGCTCCATTCTTAACAAACACGAAACCGCTGACGGATTTTCTTTCATCAAGATCACCCGCATAATCAGCATCACAATAGCCTTCTAATTGTGCATCTTGGTTTTTTCTAAAAGTTATTTTGTAGTCAATGGTGCCTTTCAAATACCGAAGAACTCGTTTCGCCGCCTGCCAATGCTCCATACCATAATTATTGTTGAACCGGCTTAAAAAATTTACTGCATAACAAATGTCCGGTCTTGTCAATTGCGCAGCAAACAATAAACTCCCAATTAGTTCTTGATACGGGTATTTTTGCATTTCAAGTTTTTCCACTTCGTTTTTGGTCTTTGTTCTTTACTTAGTTTTGCATTTACGGCCATCGGGGTGGATACTGTATTACACGTTGTCATTGAAAAACGTTGAAGAATTTTTTGTATATACGCAGACTGATCTACTGCCAAATAATCGCTTGATTTTTCAATTGTCAACCCAAGAAATGACTTTGCGCTTCCTAAATCTTTGAGCTTAAAATTTTCTTTCAGTTTGTTTACCAGCAAATTTTTCTGCTGCTCATTGTTCCAAAAAATAATTATGTCGTCAACATAAATCGCAAGTATAAAAATATTACAATTTTCCATTTTAAAGTAAACGCATTGGTCACTTTTTAACTGAAGCAGGCCAAGCTTCTTCAGTACATCAATAAGTTTCATATTCCACATTCTTGACGACTGTTTCAACCCATATATCGGTCTGTTTAATTTTAGAATTTTTCCATCAGGAATTTTAAATCCTTCCGGTGCATCAATAAATATTTCCTCTTATAAATCGCCTTGTAAAAACGCGGTGCAAACATCTAAATGATTAATCAGTTTAAGTTTAATTTAACTGCTAATGAAAATAAATATCGTAGCGAAGAGTATCTTATGACCGGCGAATAGGTCTCGTTGTAATCTATGCTTGAGCGTTGACCACAACCTTTTGCTACCAATCGTGCTTTGTAGCGAGCAACTTTACCTTGTTCATTATATTTTAATTTAAAAATCCACTTAGTAGAAAGTATTCTTTCGTTACCACAGCAATCTATAATGCTTCACGTGTTGTTCTCATTTAGCGAGTTAATTTCATCATTAATTGCTTCTTTCCAATAATTGTTATTACTACAGTTACCAGCTTCATCAAAACTTTGGGGCTCTACTATATCGTAAACAACTGCATACGTAACGTAGTCGCTCATATCTGGTGGAAGCGGTATTCTTGATGAACGTCGTAGGGGTGTTTGAATTTCTTCCCCACTGTCTCTTGTAACTTCGCTCGATGGAAAACCTAGCAGATCACTAGCACCATCCTGTGACATACTTTGTTGGTCTTCAGCAGTATTTTTTGCATTTGGCGTATACCATTAACATTTGTATGATTGAAATTTTTATCAAGCTCAATCCTCACTAAATTTCTATTATTCAACGAATTAGTCTGATTATTGTCAGTGACGTTGGCCTGATTTTTCGAAAAATACATTTCGTCTCCTAAAAATACATTTCTACTCACGTGCATTTTCTTTGATACTGGGTCGTATACTCTGTACGCCTTTGAAGACTCACAATATCCCATCATGACACATTTTATAGATTTCGGATCCCACTTTTTACGCAAAAATTTTGGTATCATCATTAATGCCACACATCCAAAAACTTTCAAGTATGACAAATTTTGTTTACGATCGCTCCATACTTCTTCAGGTGATTTGTCATTCAACATTTTATGAGGTGTTGTATTAAGTAAATATGCTGCTGTACTCAAAGTTTCTGCCCAATAGCATTTCTGTAAACCAGCATCAAATAACATGGATCTCGATTACTCGACTAAGGTTCTATTCATCCTTTCTGCTTTTCCGTTCTGCTGAGGGTTATAGGAGGCAGACGTCTGATGAACAATGCCACTTCTCTCACAAATTTCCCTCATTTTACCATTGCAGAATTCCAAACCATTGTCGGATCGCAAAACTTTTATTTTTTTGGTTTTCAACCATTTTTTTGAAAATCTTAAATTTTTGTGGTACCTCTGATTTGTGTTTTAATACGTAAATAAATACCTTATTAGAGTAATCATCTAAAAACAAAAGAAAATAGGAACCACCACCGATTGACAATTCCTCCATGGGACCACATACATCTGTGTGTATCAGTTCAAGTACATCACTTGTTTTGCTATTTGTTTGTTTAAAACGTAGGCTTGATTGTTTGCCTTGTAGACAGGGAATACATATCTCATTCCTTGCTCAACACAGTCATTTTGGAGTCTTTCGGCAACGTGCCCCGGATGTCCCAGTCTTTTATGTAAAAGTTCTTTTGTGACAGCAACGAAATTTGTATGGGTTACGTGAATATCTAATTGATAAACATCTCTATAAAGAGTAGCCGTAGCTATAACCGTTTGAGCGCTTTTTATTACACAGTTTTGACTAGAAAATTCTATTTTATAGCCTTTCTTAACGAGTTGACTCACAGATATCAAATTCGTACAAATCTGCGGTACGTACAATACGTTTTCAATCGTAGCCTCTACCAATTGTTTATTTACACTCAGCTTTATAACAACATCACCTCTACCGATCACCTTCAAGGCACAGTTGTTTGCCACCACTACACTCCAATCTGAACCAAATTCTACAAAATTGATCAAATTGCTTTTACTATTCGTCATATGGTTTGTGGCACCTGAATCAATCAGCCAAGATTCACCATTGTAGACATATTTTGAATTAAATGCCACTGTTAACGTAGTAGCATTTGCATTTCTTGCCGGATTGTAATTTTTACTTTTGCAATTTTTCGCCATATGGTCTTCGTTTTTGCACTTGTAACAAATTATGCTTCTCTTCTTCTTATTTGCACTGGACGACTTATTAAACTTGTGCTTACTGTATAAAGCAGCTTCGGTAGACGTAGACGGAACACTTGAGTTATAATTATCGAAATCTTGCAATAGTTTTGGTTTAATTGAGTCAGCTGTTATCGCAATATTACTGCTTTCTATTGCCATTATCATTGGTGTGAAATGTTCTGGTAAGCAATTAAATGTTCGAACAAGGATGTGAAAATAAAACAAGTGAAGACTTTGGTTGTGAGTTCAATACTAACTTTATTGATTAAAAAGTTCTTATTTATAATTACAATATTTTGTTTGAAATTTGTAGGAAGTGTTATAAAATTTTGTTTATTCCGAGCTTTTGAGTTTTGATTTCTGAAAAGTGTTTTGTAATAATCTGAGTTTATTGCTCTAGTTTAGAATTCTTAGGAATAAAGTTTGCTTAAGTGAGTTTATTGTTCTAGTTTACAATTTTATTAGGAATAAAGTTTACTTAAGTGAGTTTGTTGTTCTAGTTTACAATTCTTAGTAATAAAGTTTACTTAAGTGAGTTTGTTGTTCTAGTTTACAATTCTTAGGAATATATTTTGTTTACCCAATTTATTGATTATTGCTGTTAATTGCAATTGCTTGGCCACCCATTGAATACAATGTATTGGTAAACCAAACATTATAAAAAAAATCACAACTTTGTGGAGCAATAAAAAGAATTTAAGTGGTTTATAAGCATATATGCATGTATGTTTGTGCATAGTATTGTTGACAAACGTACATACCATATTTTATTAGTTTTTTATTGTAGTAATTAACAAAAGATTTAACATTAAGTCGCAAGTATGTATGTGTATGTTTGTTCATGTTCTTATGAACAAACATTTAGAGAATTTTTATATCTTAAATACGCTGGAGGCTGTAACTCCCCCACCGTTAGCTTGAGGCTCCGACGAAATTATGATTTTCCTTTTAAATCTTGTTAAATACATTACAATTATGATTATGATAAGTATAGTAAAAATATTAACGCTGATTCCAATATTTTTTGTTTTATTTGATTCATATACCACATTTTTGAAACTTTGTTCATTTTTTATTTGTTTAAGAAACAAAGTTTCAAGTTTTATGTCATTTAGTGTTACATTGTTATTTTCTTTAATTTTCGTTACAATATTGGGTAATATAATTTTGTCATATATTTTTATATGGGCGTTTGTATAGGTTTTGTTTAGAGTTTTTATAATGCAATTTTCAAATTTTACAATAAAATTTCCTTTTTGTTTTATTTCAAATTTATTACAATTGTGGGATATTTCTGTGTAAAAATTCTTAAATACTATAATACCGGGTAGAATTTCTTTTACAATTGTGTGATTAAGTGGCATCATGTTACAGTGCGCTTCTTTAAAATTAATTATATTTGTTAGGCATTTATCGTTTATTTGAATTAAATTCTTTTCAAGATTATCTTTAATGTTAATATCATAGACATTATTATTTATATCAATCAGTACTTCGTATGTACTAAGTATTATAGATTTATTTTCAGTATTTGGAAGAGGTTCAAATACTATATGTGATAGGACGTTATCAGAATATTTCGGAATTAGTAAGATTATTATAATATTGTCGTTGTGGAAACCTACATTTACCTTAATATTTGTGTAACAGTTGTAGTCATTGATTAAGTCTAATTCGGTTTGTGTGAGTATATTTGTAGGGATAATTCCTAATTTAGTGGAAAAGATAATTTGACCGATGTCGTCAACGTGATCTTTCAAAAGCGAAATGTCATTATTTATTTGGTATATTTGTCCTATGAATGTCATTTCGTCTTCTAGGGTTGCTATTTTATTTTGGAAATAATTTTTGAATCTATTTATATAATCTTTTACCTTTGTTTGTTTATCATTAATATGGTCCGTAATGTTTTGTATTTGTACAGTTAAAATGTTATTGAAGTATGTTAGATTGTTAATTTGGGTTTTGAGATTTCCTTCATTTTCGTACAGGTATTTGAGGGAATGATTGATTTGTACTTCGTCGTCATTGTCCATAGTTCCTGCTATTATTTTTAGTCCTTTTCCTAGTATATTAACTAATCCGCGTCTATATCTAAAGTGTGGATTAAGGTTCTCTACTTTTTCTTTGAGCAAGGCATAATTTTTATTTACTGTGTCTAATAGGGTTTTTGTTTCGGCAGTAGTTGAGTGAAGTGACTTGATGTTATTGTTTATTATTTGTAATGTTTCTGTGTATGCTGTAACGTTCACGATATGGAGAACTTTGTTGTACTGTTTGATCACTTCGATTTCCCCCTTCTTGATGGGAATGTATCCGTTATTGATTGTAATGTCTTGTACGTCCAGAATTTGTGCATTAATAGCTGAAGCAAATAATATGATTGGAATCCAAGTTGCCATCTTAAATTTTATAAAATATTTCTGTTGGATTTTAACTTCTTTAGGATAATGCTGTCGTATGTTTTTCTTCTTTTCCCTCAGGCTTCTTCTTTGGCTTCTTGCTTAGCTTTTCTTCTTTTATAGTGAAACTTCCACAATTTTTTTTGTTTTTTTTTTTTTTTTTAATAAGTTTTTGTTGTTTTTATTTTACTTTTTTTTCATTTAAGTAATAATACTTTTTCTATCCAAATTTTTTTATGTTTTGTTTTTTTTAAAGAGTTTCTTATTAACAAATTTACTTTACAAAAATGTCTGTTGTTTACAAAGTTTTCTTTCTATGTGTTGTCCGGAGATTTTTTTATATTTTTTAAAAAAAATTTTATATAGTCTGTTGTCCACAAAAATTTTTTTTATTATTTTTATTATTTTTTTTTTTTTGTTTTTCAAAAATTTTATTTAATTTGTTGTCAACACAAAAAAAATTTAATTAATTTTGTTTTTCAAAAATTTTATATAATTTGTTGTCCGTAAAAAAGATTTTATTTTCTTCTTCTTTTTTTTTTTTTGAAATGTTCTTCTTATGCAATTTTCGCTTGCCGAAAAACTGTTATGCAATTTTCACTTGCATAAAGGACTTATATCCTTCAAATATTTCACAAAATGGGAAGAAAAAAAAAAAAATTTCACTTGTATAAAGGATTTATATCCTTGTAATTTTCACTTTCACAGAAAAATTCTTTTCAGAGATCCTTATTGTCTTTTTTTTTTCGTTTTCTCCCAATTCAACATAGATATGTTTAAATATCCTTTTACTTTTTTGAGGATATTTTTAGGAGATCCTACCGACTGCGCCAATTAAATGTTCGAACAAGGATGTGAAAATAAAACAAGTGAAGACTTTGGTTGTGAGTTCAATACTAACTTTATTGATTAAAAAGTTCTTATTTATAATTACAATATTTTGTTTGAAATTTGTAGGAAGTGTTATAAAATTTTGTTTATTCCGAGCTTTTGAGTTTTGATTTCTGAAAAGTGTTTTGTAATAATCTGAGTTTATTGCTCTAGTTTAGAATTCTTAGGAATAAAGTTTGCTTAAGTGAGTTTATTGTTCTAGTTTACAATTTTATTAGGAATAAAGTTTACTTAAGTGAGTTTGTTGTTCTAGTTTACAATTCTTAGTAATAAAGTTTACTTAAGTGAGTTTGTTGTTCTAGTTTACAATTCTTAGGAATATATTTTGTTTACCCAATTTATTGATTATTGCTGTTAATTGCAATTGCTTGGCCACCCATTGAATACAATGTATTGGTAAACCAAACATTATAAAAAAAATCACAACTTTGTGGAGCAATAAAAAGAATTTAAGTGGTTTATAAGCATATATGCATGTATGTTTGTGCATAGTATTGTTGACAAACGTACATACCATATTTTATTAGTTTTTTATTGTAGTAATTAACAAAAGATTTAACATTAAATCGCAAGTATGTATGTGTATGTTTGTTCATGTTCTTATGAACAAACATTTAGAGAATTTTTATATCTTAAATACGCTGGAGGCTGTAACTGTAAGCCACTTAACAACAAACTACCTACCCATTCATCACTCACGGTCATTCCAATATCGTTCAATTTCTGTGCTGTTGAAATTATTGTATCTACATACTCACTGATGTTTTCGCAATTTACTAAACGTGTTGTTGTTAATTTTCTTAACAAACCACAACGTCTTGCAAGGCCGGAGTCATCATAAGTTGACTTCAACTTGTCCCTCATCTCTTTGGCTGTAGCAATCCCCTGGATGTGAATGTATAAATTTGGTGATATATACAGGACGATCCTTGACATCGCTTTATTCTTAACATCTGCATTTGCCTCAGTGCCCTTTATGGCGTCCCAATAACCTTGGAGCTTCAACGCATGTTCAGCCGCAAAACGCCAACGATGATAATTGTCTCTACCTGTTAATCTCTCAATTTCTATTACCCGTTCCATCTTGCGTTATTGGGCCCATAACCTGTTGCAAATTGAATTGAAAGATTCCGATTCTTCAGATTTTTCCAATTTAAAAATACAAAAAACGCTCTTCAATTTTGTCTTTCTTTTATTAAGGTATACAGAAGAAGGAAGTATAAAAAAATGTACAGGGTTGCTATTAAAATTTAATAAACATAAAAGTGTTGCCAGTGAGAATTTATTTTTCTTTTTCAACAGATTTCATGGTAACACAATCCGAAACTGATCTCAGGATGGAGTAACTTGCAATTGAATTCAACTTTCTTTTTCGTAAAAGCTCCTTTAAATGCTCGATAAGAAAATTTATACATGCTTGTTTCACAACTAATTTTACGGGTTTAGTTTCCACTTTCCCAATCCCTAAGCAAGCGCCTTAAACTGATAGTCCACAGAAAGTTGAGGAAAAAGAGATCACACAGGCACTGAAGCTACCACGGAATTAAAAGCTATCGTCTTAATTCCATGGTGGTAGATACCCCCTGCTAATAATTTTAAAACCTTCATAAAGTCGATACCCAAGAATAACTCACGATTCAAAGTAGGCACTAGATAGAAACTTATGACCTGCGTTGTTTGACCAAATTTTACCTCTGCTCTAACACGACCCACGGTGTGGTATCCAGTACTGTCAGCTGTCTTAATTATTGTAGAAAAATCATGGACCTTAAGTCCAGCTTTTTCACCATCTCAAGACAGTTGCGGCCAAGACACGACACCGTAGCGCCGCTATCAAGCAGACCCTCGATTTCGTAGCCTTCGTAATTTATCCGGGTATAAAGACGTGAGTCTTTACCCTCATAAAGGGAAGCTAACGAGATTTCGCGTCTTAAACGTTTGCGAGCCTTATACCGTTCCCGTTCTTTACGAATCCGATCCTAAACTCTACCAAAAATTTTCAGCCTGGCCTGTCTATTTTCATTAATTCGAATATGAAGAGGCTTAATGTCCCTAAGCTTACGTTCCTTACCCCCTTCTATCGCTAACTTATTATTATTGAAAATTGTAATTTTAGTCTCACATAAAACTTCTTGCTGATTAGAAACTGGGCCTAGACATCCGTCGACCGCGACTTCCCAGTTCGAGACGGGTTCCGTGACCTGTTTCCCTGATACTTGGGACACTTAGGGGTCACCACATTTTCTTTGCCGCACCTAAAGCAAAATACTCGAGTCACAGGCTCAGGACAATCTACAAAACTATGTCCCCCGACTTTGCAATTCCAGCAGATTTAATTGCCTGTCGACCGAACCGCATCTACCTCGAAATCGATCGAGTCCAAATCAGGGCAAGAAATAACATTCACCCTTTGGGTGAAGTTTGGGCACTGCTGGTATAGTTGTTCCTGGCTAGCTAGCAAGTTTTCTGCTCGCCGCACTTCGCGACAAAATTCCGATAAAGTTCTCAACGTAACAGCGAACATCATTTGTGCTAAGGCCGGCTGCACTTCGTAGTAAGGATTCTCCTGCTTGTTGCGCAGCCTGATCACCGAATTATAAAAGTCTTCGAATGACTCCTGCGGCAATTGCCAGCGGTTTAAAATGTTCATTTGTACCTGGTACTTTTTTTCGAAGCGGCGATACTGAGTCAGGAGAGCTTTTTTTAGTTCCGTCCAGGTGTTGATATGTACAATGTTTCGATAGTCCCAGTACCAGTCAAGGACACGGCCATCTAATAATAGGTGAAAGCTTCTGAAAATCTCATTATCCGAGCAATTGTAGTCCCGCCTTAGAGCTCCTACACGAAAAATGAATCCTTGCACATTCATTGACTTGCTCGTGCCATCGAATTTTACTCCCCATTTGGCAAGTTTAAATTTGTCCAACGGCTCGTTCCTATATGGCATCGACATAGCCAGATAGCTAGGCTGTTGTGGCTGGTAAGCTGGTACAGACCAAGCATCCTGTGGATAGCTAGGCTGTAAGTTTCCTGGTTGATTAAAACTATTAACGTTTGGCCTACATGTCTGAGGAAAATGCAATACTTGCTATGGCTGATTTTGTGTTGGCTGCTGGCTAAGAAGCAAAAAATTTGGCTGCTGCAACGCGTAGTGTTGTTGCTGGTATGGCGTTTGAAATTGCTGTTGTGGAAAATTTGGCGGTTGTACAACCTGCTGTTGCAGATACGGTGTTTGATTTCGCTGTGGTTGCTAGTTACTCAATAGAGGATTTTGTGGCTGTACCATTGCTTGTTGTTTATTTTGATCCCCTCCGAGTGATCGCTGTGGCTGTTGTCTATTCTGTTGCTGTAAACAAACATGCGGTGCCGGTACCAATGGTGGTGGTTGGTGTATCTCAGCCGAGGGCTGACGCATAATAAAGCTCCTGGTATCTCCCGATGGTTCAGAAAGCGAAGCTAGAACTTGCTCCGGCCTTGCAGGCGGAAGCTGATTCACGGCAGCCTGCGATATCGTGACTTGCTTTATTTCTAGCAAGGCTTGCTGGATTTTGTCATTGACTTCTCTTAGCAGACGTGCTTAGCATAGGCCCACAGATGCCTCTGCAAACTGCCGAATATTACTCATGCTGAATGTTTCCGTGTTGGGGTTATCTACACTACCTTCACGTGCCTCTCGAAGTATATTTTGAGCGGTTATACTGAAAAACGCGGGTGATACCACCGTCTGATCAGCACTATCGCTGCTAATGGAAACGTTTGGTGAGTCTGATGTGGCAAAAACTGGATTACTCACTGTGACAAAAGCTGTTGCTGTAGTTGTCGTTGTGGCAGTACTGGATGACGTATTTGCTAGGGTCGGGACGGTTGTTGTGGTAGACGCAGTAGTGCTACCAGCAGCACCATCGCTGGTTGTTGGCATCAGACAAAATTTTGCTGGCTCGACGAGTTAATACTTTTGGACAATAACGATTTCAAATAACTTCCCGATACGCCCAATGTCAACTATTGAACGAGCTTTTTCTGTTTTTCAACTGACACAACAATCAATGATAACCGTATCGACAAGCTACGTATTGTAGTATTTGTTTTCATGGCATACTGAGATGGGATTTTTCTCATGCCTTTTATTACATTAGATTTGCAGCAAGTAAATTCCAAACTTATCTTACAATACCATTAATTAACAATTGAAAAATAAAAAGTAAAAAAAAACAAAGCGAAAGAAAAGAAAACTATTCAATGGAAATTGCTTTCTAATAATGTGAAAAAAATAAACGATGCCTAAAACAAGCAAGAAAATAAGTAAATTATATGCTTATAGCAGATATACAAAAAACTCTTAAGGCAGAAATAAAAAGAAGAGAGAAAAAAAAATAGTTGCAATTAAACAAAAAAGCGAAACTGATTCAAATTAATCGCTTTTTGGAAATGAAGAAAACTAAAAAAAAAAACGTAAGATACGCTCAAAGTAGATGCAAAATAGTCCCCAGGTAAATCAAAATACCTAATGGAGATGAAAAGTCTAAAAAACCCCTATGAAAAATGCTTGGAGCAAATAAAAAAAAATAATAATAAATAATAAAAAATTATAATAATAAATAAATAATAACGCAAAGGATTTTTATACCAAACTCCTAATGTAGATGAAAACAAACTAAACTAAGTCACAAAAAAATTAGACGTTATTTTGAGTATGCGGTAGTATTGCGGGTAAAGTAAAAAGTTTCAAGGTAAGTTTTTATATGACATTTGTTGTGTGTGTATAATTTTTAAAATAAATGTTCAACTGTTTTGCAGGAAGACTACAAGAAGACGACAACAAAAGAAAACGATTTGCAGAAGTAATGAGTTGTCAATGCCAGGAAAAGGTGAATGCTGCAACAATAGAGTCCAATTATGGTTATCTACTAAACGGATTAGCACTTTTTATTCCCGATGCTGGTTTTTTTTAATGGAATATAGAATTCAAAGAAAATGTAAATTTAAAGTTGTATTTTACCACTATTCTTTTGGCTATGGTTTCTTGAAACTTACTTAAATGTAGTCTCAATCATTCCCCTTCAGCCTGAGCAATTAAAAATCTACTCTAACATCTTGTGTATTGTTTATTTTCCTAAGTCTCAGGTTGATGAAAAATGATCCAGACTTTTAAATCTACAAAACCCTGTGACCGTACCGCCCACGCCATATGTCGCAACACGATTTTGTACAGTGAGTGTACTTTTCTGAACTCTGGTTTTACCAAAACAATAAGAAATCGAATGTTATATTAAAGTTAACAAATTTTTTTACGAGGCCATAATTTTTTTATTATATTCCTTTAATATTACCATAAACAGTTTTTTGTTTCTACTGAAAAATTGAAAATTTTGAGTTGAAGCCCTTTAGTAGAACAGGTGCGATATGAATGGTTTCCGATGACAACCCCTATTTAAAGCTTTACTAAATTTAAAAACAATAACCCATTTAGAACCAAAGCTATGACTAACAGTTGCCTCGCTTACTAAAATTTTCTTGGATAGCCGATATTAGGCCGGGCGTAAGGATTTACCCCTCTATGATATGACCAACACCGGCTTCGCTTACTAAAGATTTTCTACGTACTACACACATGTTTCAATTAGGAAACGTTATTATTTCCTAATAGAATTTTTTTAATTATGAGCACCACGTAATAGATAATTCCAAAAGCTTAGAAACGATACCCATATTGACCCACAATTTCGTACGAAAAGTTCAGAGGCCCATAACTCGGAAAATAAGTGCGACCGCCAATTTTTTTAATTCTCTATCACCATGTGTAATTTTTTTATTGGTCAAGCCTTACTAAACTATACTTAAGCCGAAAAAATAAAAATGTTACTCAATGGTTACTGTGTTTTTGTAGAAAACATTTCGGAGTTTTTATTGTCTTTTTGCTTTACTGATTTAATCACCCCTATCATGAATGTATTTTCACTTGAAATTTTTTCCCTTTTTCCCAAATAGCAATCGTAAATAATTCACGTGAACAATTTTTCACTTAAACAAAAATTTCCCTTATCGGGATTGATTTTTTCCCTTTTCCCTTAGATTTGTTCACTTATATTTTGCTGGGGAACTGCATACATTATGCCAGTTTTTATATGTTTTAATTAGAATATTTACATAACACATTTTTTTAATTCAACATCAGTTAGTGCAGTGCAGACTGACATTATGCTCGTTAAGATGCAAAACAAAGAGATTTATCTATTGGTTATAAATTTATGAAGATTTTTTATTAAAAAAATATTTTTTAAATGAGCCGATACAAAAATTTATTTTATTGAAATGGGTCAGTACCAATGTCTAGGGTATGTTAGGCAGGCAGCCGTGTTCTACAGCCCACTTGGGTCCATTGATTGGACCTTTTGTCTCTAGGGTAACTTCAAGGGCTTTTAAGCGTCTTGCACGTCACGTTCTTAAAATAAAATTGTTCTTTGTTGTAGTATCTCATCCTCTTGCAACAACACAATAGCACCAATCATTAACATTTCTAAATTTTTCATAACTAACAAAATTTTAATATTTTTTTCCTATTAATATTTTCTTCTTTCTAATTTGTATTCAGTACGAATTGATAGCGGGAACAAACTTTCCCATGAAACTCACGATAGCAATTTTCCCATAGGGAATGAAAATTTCATGGGAACAAAAATTTCACATTTAAAAATTTATTATTTCTTATTTAATCAGTTTGGCTTTTGATATAAGGCTCTTTAAGTTTTCTGTAATGATGAGCTTTAGCGAAATGTCCATATGGATATGCTCTTCCAGCAATAATACATTTCATTTTTAAGTTTAAAAAAATACTTTATGAACTTTAAAGGGATCAAGCACAATTAAAGTAAATTAATATTTTTTTAAACTTGTCTTTTACCACACAAAAAGTCAAAATGCCCCACAGTGCGTCGGGTAAAAAAAAGTAAAAACTATTTATAAAAAAATCCTTATTTATTTTTAATTTTCATTTGCTCTAATCCTCATCTTCGGTTGAGTTTTCTATATTATCTGTTATGAATTCTGGTAGCTCTTGTATCAAAATTTGTCTAACGGAAGGTATACCGCGGCGTCTATTGATATCTCTATATTGAGGATTGGAATTGTCTTCAAGCGGCGATTTTTCATGCGTTGTATAACCAGCAGCCTTTCGCTTAAGTTCTTTTCTTATCTCGCTACTGTTTGTTGAAGTTGAATTACATTGATTATCTTCTTCGTCCAACATATTTTGAATACATTTTATAGCATCCTGGATGTCGTGAAATATTTTTGTCGTTGGAAGAGGCTTAGTCGTTTTATCAGTACTGAGAGATTTTTTAGAATTATTATATTCTTTTTCAAGAGACATAAGGTTTGGAAGAACTTCTTCTGTTTCCGTAACGGTAAGTAGTTTTTGCTTCAGCTTCAACCTAGCAACATCCACATATTTATTTCCATTATATATATCATATAGTCTGTCGTAATCTATCAAACTCTCCAATCCAAGATCATAATCCAGGGCTGTAAAACGAAAAGCATCCTCTTTGTACAAATTCCAAAATATGTACCTTACTTCGTCCGTCACGTTATTTACTGGCAAATACTCGATAAATTTTAATAAATCCTGCCATGTCTCGTTACTTACTAGTACTTTTACATACTGATCAGTGGGCTGCTTAAAATAAATAGCGTACATTAGATATATCCCGCCAATGCGTCGAGCAATTTGTTGGCTATTATTTTGTTCGAGGAAAGGCTTTTTCAGTTCATCTTTTGCGCATATAACGCGCTTTGCCAGATGTAATATTGCTTTAGTTGTTTGGATAACCTCGATTACTGTTGTTTGAACAGCATAAATGTGCTGGAACATTGCATATTTCCATTTCTCACAAAACTTTTTAAAACTTAGGTTGTCACTTTTTGCAAAGTTGTCAATTAAATTTAAACAATCTTCATAAATAGCCAATTCAATTTCCATTGTTATTATTCAAGGCAAATTGATAACAGGTATACTCACGGCGAAAATTTTTTTCCTTCTTCGAGTGTCAAAAGTTAAAATCTCCTTTGATTTTGACAGCCGAAAACTATTTGTACAAAAACAAAATGTACATGTTTCTATCGCAGTGTTGTATTTATTTTCGCCGTGAGTATACCTGTTATCAATTTGCCTTGGTTATTATTCAAGGCGCATCTATAAGGTTTTGTCATCGGCGAATTGTTACAACAAAGCAACTTTTTGGTACGATCCAAGGCGAATCAATTACCAGGTGGCAGCGTAGGCGAATTCATTAATTTTCGCCGTGTACACTACTGTCAAAGTCCATATATAAAAAATCTGTTTACCATTTTTTTTATATGAAGTTTGACATTCGTTTCACCAGCAAAAACAAATAAATTTTCTAACGCTGCCACCTGATAATTGATTCGCCTTGGTACGATCCAAGGCAAGGCACATTAATTTTACAGGTAATAGCAGTTCTAAAACAACTACAACAATATGTAAACAACATGTATTTTGTTTGTGTAAAATATATTTTCAGATGTCAAATTCAAATAAAGCACAGTGGTTTTAAAAAGTTTTTTTTTTTTTTTTTTTTTTTTTTTGGCAAAATTGGGTATCATATAAACCACTTAATATATCTCAACGAAATTCTACAGAGGCAGAGCAGTATTTTTAAAATGTCTTACGTACCCAAATGTGATAAGAAGTTATTTTTAACTCAAATGTTAAGATTTTTATTATTATTATTAATATGATATTAAACTTATATAAATACAAGATTAATATTTAGAATAGAAATTTCAGCACTAGCTACCAGGGCTATCAGCTGTTTTGGTTATATTAGTTTATATTTTTAGATTTAAATATGAAATGTAGTTAAAAATTGCGTTGATATTTTCGGGTGATGGTTCCTTGAGTAGATTGAGACCTTTTTTGGAGAGGTATTTTGTTTGCGGTCCTATTAAACTGGGACACGTTGATAGAAGATGTTTTACTGATACTGTAGCTCCACAGTAGGAGCAGTTGTTGTTTAGATTTTTGTTAATTAAATATTGATGAGTGGTGATCGTGTGCCCCATACGTAAACGGGCAAAAACTATTATTTTGTTTTTGTTGATATTTGTAGGGTATGTTGGAGTCACTATGTTTGGGTTGATTTGGGAATATTGAGGATGGTAATAGTTTTTCATATCGGTGTTTCTTTGGTATTTTAGGTTGATAATTATGGAATTGAGTAAATCTAGCCTTTCAGTCAAAGGGTCTTTGATCATGGTTTGCTTTATATTTTTAAAAGCAAATTAAAATTTTATTCGCCTCAACCACACGTTATTGATTCGCCTTGGATCAGGGCAGATTAATATACTAGGTAGTGGCAGTAGATCAGTTGACTTTCTTGTTTATGTTTTCAGATGTCATATTTTGTTTACACTTATTATTTTTTTCCTAGAAATTTTTTTTCTTACAGTAGTTTTGCGGAAATATTTTAAAATTTTCATAAAACAAAATTGTTTCAGACACTTTTTGAAACTGAATTTTATTTACAAATTGTAGGCTTCTCCTCTTCATGATTTTGTTTGCTCATTTTATATGTTAAACCCAAGAAGTTTGGTACAAAATGTGTTTATACACATTTTTGGTTTTTACATATAAAATATAAGCTGACATAATCACGAGGTTAAGAAAGCATCAAAGGAAAGTTTATGACGTCTAGATTAATAATATTTCAATTATTTTTTTCGAGCTACATTTTCAAAAACTGAAAAAATCATGTTAAGATGAGTTTTTGAGAAACTAAATATTAAAACGCATCGGGCTATTCCTACAAAATTTTTAATTAATACAGCTAAAAGAGTTTTTAATCAAATGGTGAAATAAAATTAAAATTTTTTTGTTTTACCATATAAATTCCCGGAAAGGGGAAAATGTCCCAAAAAATTGTTTTTTTTTAAGAGGCCTTAGATAATCACGGGGCTGTCAAATGCTTTTTGGAGTATGAAGCCAAAATTTGGAGACTTACCGTTTACCTTTTTTAATCGGTGCTTTGCACTCCGAGGAATTTTACAATAATTTTAAAATTTTGTTCCAAAATTGGCAATGTTGGAAAGGGCTGGAGGGGAACCGTTATAATTGTTGACCTAATTTTGCTTTAGTTTGTCTTTAAAATTGTTTAAACAAATTTGCTACTACTGAAGTAAATTTAAATTACATAAGCAAAGAAAAGAATACCACCTTTTTGCGGAAAGTCCTTAAAAAACGATATTTCTTACATTTTCTTAATCATAACTATAAACTTGTTTATTTTAAATTTTACTAATAATATAGCAAATGTCCTAAAGTAATAATCCAATAATTAATAAGCGTACTACACCAAAAACACTAAGTTAAGATTAGCTACATTCAAACATATTTTATAGACATTTTCAAGGTTTGATTAAATTTAAAAATCTTAACATTTGAGTTAAAAATAACTTCTTATCACATTTGGGTACGTAAGACATTTTAAAAATACTGCTCTGACTCTGTAGAATTTCGTTTGAGATATATTAAGTGGTTTATATGATACCCAATTTTGCCAAAAAAAAAAAAAAAAAACTTTTTCAAACCACTGTGCTTTATTTGAATTTGACATCTGAAAATATATTTTACACAAACAAAATACATGTTGTTTACTTATTGTTGTAGTTGTTTTAGAACTGCTATTACCTGTAAAATTAATGTGCCTTGAAAGCAGACAGTCAAAATATACAAAACAAGAATAACAATATTTAAAAAATAAACTACACAAAATTTTACGAAACAAAAATAAATTCTGCGTTTTTTATTTTTTTTTTTAATTTTTAATAAAAATAAAATTTCAACAAAGAAATAAAATGCAACATGTTATGGGACTTTCTTAATACTGGAACCAAAAACACATTTTTGCTGGAATAATTTCAAAATTTTTCTTTCTTTACTTATTGTGTTTATATATACGTACTTATATATACTCTGGATCAGTCGATTAGAAGCACTTAAAAATACATGTAAATTAATTTTTACATAGCAGCACTTTTTATTTCTTTCCATAGTTTTACATTTTTTCTTTCAGTTTCCAAGCACTGTTTTGAGACATTGCTCAATTTCATGCACAATGTCCTGATAGGTCATTAACTATTATATACTGTTCTTGCCAATTTTCCAATAATTTAAAAAACAAAAAATGGGTCCAAGCATATGAAGGGAACAAAATTGTATATATAAAGTTTTTTTTTTGTAGAAAAACAGTTGCCTTAAACTCTGATCTTGTATTTATTTTTGGAATATTACGAAAATTCTATTTTGGATAGTAGTAAAACTTAGCTTTCTGGAGAAAAAAAAGGGTACTAAACACGGAAATGAAAGTGGTTCTAATCATTTGATCGAGAGTGTATGTACATATGTATACAAGTAAATAAAGAAAACACAATAAACTAAAAACAAAACAAACTTTGACGTTATTTCGAACAGTACTTCATGCTGATGCATGGCGAAATCAAGGCGAATCAATTATCAGGTGGCAGCGTTAGAAAATTTATTATTTTTTGCTGGTGAAACGAATGTCAAACTTCATATAAAAAAAATGGTAAACAGATTTTTTATATATGGACTTTGACAGTAGTGTACACGGCGAAAATTAATGAATTCGCCTACGCTGCCACCTGGTAATTGATTCGCCTTGGGCGAAATAATACAGGTGAACGCACGGGCGAAAAAGCCGATCAGCTGTATACATTGCAGTTGTCAAAAAAATTTGTCAAAAATAAATAATTTGATAAATTATTTTTAATATAATTTTTTTTGATTGCTAATAGAAAACAAACTATTGAAACTCCTAGAGAAAACTACTACAACATGGAACCGTATTTGCAGTTCCTGAAGTATATAATCAAAATATGCGTATAAAGATAGTGGAATTATTGTTAACACATTTATAATTTCTTGGTTTTTTTGTGGAAGATTATGTTAGTCTTCAAATGGACAACGTGCAAGAATGGAACGATGTGATTTGGGCAAACTAGTGGTACAAAAGAATTTTGGTCACTTTTCCTGTATTTTTATTTTTATGTAACTTAATTTTTATAATTTTCTTATTCTAATAATTACAACCACTTTTTTTCATCAAATATATTTTTTTATTTTGTTTGTTTTTTTTACAATATTTTTTTGACAACATACATAATTTTGTAGCAACAAATTGCCTGTTGTTTTTTGTGTTGTTGGATTGTTGTAGCCGTGCGGTCACCTGTATTAATTCGCCTTGTGCTGATGATACCAAGGCGAATCAATTATCAGGTGGCAGCGTTAGAAAATTTATTATTTTTTGCTGGTGAAACGAATGTCAGACTTCATATAAAAAAAAATGGTAAACAGATTTTTTATATATGGGGTTTGACAGTAGTGTACACGGCGAAAATTAATGAATTCGCCTACGCTGCCACCTGGTAATTGATTCGCCTTGGATGATACCACCTGGTTAGCAATTCGCCTTGATTTCGCCATAATTTTTTTAATATGGTGCAGAGTTGCCACACAAGAAATTGACTTCCTACCAATAATTTTCAAAAATCCTACCAAAATCGTTCACAGCCTACCAAAAATTTAAAAATGCATTTTTTGCACATAAACTCTGTTATACTCATTTGGTTTTTTTCCGTAATTGTTGAGATCGAAGTTTATCTTTTTAGAATGAACACCCATCCCTTTCCTGAAGCCAATCAAATTCGCTCAACCATTCGGTTCTAAATTTTCTTTTGACTGTTTCTTTACAATGATCACTAAAAGTATTATATTATTTAAAAATGTTTTAAAACAAAAATTTTAAGAGTGGTTTTACCTGGTTGATGGTATGTCGTCTTTTGAAAATAAACCTTCACTCAAAAATATTGTTAATTTCAATTTCATAATATTGTTCGAATTTCTTAAGCCATGGTTATAGCTTTAATCACCTCTATGCAAAAAACAGATATGTTTTTTATTTCACCTAAGACAGTTTTTGAAAACAGTGGTAGCACTATTCAAAGTTATTGTTTATTTAATTCAAAGTTACATATTTTTTTTTTAATTATATGTACTGAATTTTTAAGGTGAAAAATTTACTATTACTAAAAAATTGCTACAGGAGGAAATCCTACCAAAAATGTAAAAAAATGCAACAAACCAACCAAACTACCAAACCGTTTTTTAAAGTCGAAAAACTACCAAGTTTGGTCCGATTGGACCAAAGCGGCAACGCTGATATGGTGTTTGACATATAGCGTTTACGGCGAAAGTAATAAATTCGCCATAAGACCACCTGTATTTCTATTTCGCCATGATAAAAAGTATGTCTAATTTTTTTTATATGGTGTTTGACAAGGCGAATCAATTACCAGGTGGCAGCGTTGGAGAATTTATTATTTTTCCTGGTAGAAACGAATGTCAAACTTTATATATATAAAATAATACACAGATTTTTTTGTATGGAGTTTGACAGTAGTGTTCACGGCGAAAATTAATGAATTCGCCTACGCTGCCACCGAGTAACTGCCATCCCTAAATTAGCGCGTAAAGCGCAAGATAACTGTCAAAATTTCTCATGTACATACAAAATGTATGAAGCATCCCTAAATAGCTTGGCGTCAACGCTTAGCAATTGGAAAATCCAATTTTGACAGTGCGTTAGGAAGTGAAGTTTGCCGTTTGTTGGTTTGTTTTGTTTTGTTATGGTTGAAAAGTAGTGACAATTTAGTAATTTTCAAGGCAATCTGGCGGTTTTATCTCTTCTTTATTCTTATACAGCGGGTTTTATGAAATAAAATGAGTTAACATTACTTTTAACGACACGAAGTTAACGCTTTTATTTAGGGATGACATTTCAGCGCAAAAGCTATGAATTACATTGCTTTGCGTCTTACGCGCTAATTTAGGGATGGCAGTAATTGATTCAAGGCAAATTGATAACAGGTATACTCACGGCGAAAATTTTTTTCCTTCTTCGAGTGTCAAAAGTTAAAATCTCCTTTGATTTTGACAGCCGAAAACTATTTGTACAAAAACAAAATGTACATGTTTCTATCGCAGTGTTGTATTTATTTTCGCCGTGAGTATACCTGTTATCAATTTGCCTTGTAATTGATTCGCCTTGGGTGTTTGACAAGTCAATTGATTCGCCTTGCTATGTGCTAAAACCTATTCTCCGGTGCTAATAAACAAATTTAAATGGATGAAATAGAAGATTTTTTTAATATATCAAAAGATTTTAAACGTGTGAGCGCACCTATTCCAAAACCAATTTTAGAAGATGGACCATCAACAAGTTCTAAAGTCAAACGCGAATCTGATTGGTCTGAAAGCATATCAAAACACAAAAAGGTAAATTAGAGTAATAATTTTACTTGGAATTAAATGTTGTGAATATTTGACAAGTTATCTGTAAATAACAACTATATTATAGTTAGAAATACTTGACCACGATAGCGGAAACGTGTGCTTAAAGCATGCAATACTTCCAGAGGAATTAGGTGTTGTAAGTGAAGACGACGATTCTGTTGATTTCTCAAAAGAGCAAATTCAGGATGATGTATACCAACGATATAAATTTAATTTAAAACGCGATAAATCATTGCCAATATACGATGCAAAGGAAGAAATCATATCTAGTATTCGTAATAATCCAGTAATAATCTTAGAAGGTGATACAGGTTGTGGAAAAACAACACAGGTAAGAAAGTTGAAAAAACTAGTTTACATGTAGTTTAAAAAGTTTAATTATTAATAAGTAAAATGTTTTAGACTTGTTTTGTCCAGATAAAAAATGTTAATATTTTTTTAATTAGTAAAAAATAACAAACCTAAAAGTTATAATGACATTTGTTTAACCAGTCACCAATTTCTTTCCAAAAGAATTTTGAACTGTTTAGTAAATTTCGTACAATTTCAAAATAAGACGATCCATATTTTTCATTAAATGGCAAAAATAAATTAATAGTTTTACATACATAAAAAAGTCGGAATTTAGTAAGTCAGTGAGTAATCTACGGAAAAGGTTTTGAATTATTTTAAAGTTTTTATTCTGGATAATTTAAAGCTTCTTTGTAAGAGTTTTATCAGTTTTTCAATTCAAGAATTGGCAACAATAAGTCAAGATCGGTTTAATAAACACTGTATCACATTAACAGATCGGTTAAGTAACGGTAATAAGTAAGGGATTGATTTATATATATTCATTTTTACATACATATTTTATATATATATATATATATATATATATATATATATATATATATATATATATATATATATATATATATATATATATATATATATATATATATATATTTATACAGTCTGTCAATATTGAGTTTGCACACTGAAAACAAGCACGATTTATTTACATAAAAAAATGTTATATGTACATATTACATAAAATGTATATATATTTACAGTGATCGTGTCGAAAAGAAAATTATTAGCTTCAAAACAAGAAAGAAATACAACAAAAACACATCTTTCCTTTCTTTTACACTGTCAATAAACTCTTTGCACATAAATTTCCTTGCACTTTTGGTTTCAGCGGACAAGTGTGAAATTTAACTCAAAAATTTTTAATATTAAGTATGAAAACCTATAGCATCTACCACACATTGTAAACGGTTCTTCATTGATCCTATTAACTTCTTAAGGTCATAATTCTTGGGTATATTCTGCCACTCTTCTAAAATTTCAAAAACATTCGTAAATTCTCTACAGAATTAAGATCGGGGCCTTGGGCAAGTGTATCGATGACGTGACCGCAGTTATTTAGCAGCCAAATTCTCACCATATGCGACTTATGCTTACGGTCATTGTCTTGATTGAATTTGAAACTTGGTTTGTTATTCCTTATGAAACCAAATTTCTGCGCACTTTTAATTAAATGGATTTGCAAAATGTCCAAATATTGACGCGGGTTCATCGTTGCGTCTAAAAAAGAAATGTCACTAACTCATTGACTTGAGACGAAGCCCTAAATCATTAAAGACATTTTTCCAAATTTACTGTTAGAATATTATTTTGCTGCTTCAGAGATGTTAAAGGTTTACGCTGCACCCTTGACGTTCGTCGTTATAGTATAACATCATCTTCGTTTCATCACAAAATATCACGTCGTTTCAATATAAATTCGGCTGCAAAACGTTCCGAATAGTGAGGAAAACCGCTTATCTATATTTGCTTCTGACAGCAGGGTTTTTTTCTTGCTGCTCTTGACGAGTATTTAATATTTTTTTTAATATTTTAATATTTTTATGGTCTGACGCACTGTTTAGTGGCAAACAATAACACCAAGATCTTCCTCCAGCTCTGTCGCAAGTTGTCTTGTGGAATTTGTGTTTTGAACCAGTTTTCTTAAAATGAACCGCTTATCACGTCGGGGTATCTTTCCAAATCTTCGAAATCGTTGTTATCTTCTGAAATTTTATCATTGTTCCAATTTTCGATTTCATCAATGCTCATGTCAACAGTATCTCCCACCTTTGACATCAGCAATTGAACTTCTCGAAGTGTATCGTTGTATGCACTATTGGATTTAATAATTTCTGAGAGTGGAAATTTCGTCTTCTCTAAATATCGACTTTTTCCACTTATGCACTTTTTTTCATGTTAATTTTCCCTAAAAGCAAAATTAATATATTTATTTAATTTTTAAACACTAGGTCTTTTTTATTTTTATATATTTTCTCAATATTTTGCTCCGTTGTGTAGCATCATCAGGAAAATAATTAAAAATTAAATAAATATATTAATTATTAAAAAGGTCAAATAAAAACTGCATTGAAATACTAAAAGCAAAATTTTCAAAAATTCATATCTTCGATATCGGGTTGAATCCAGACGTAGATCGTACACCGCTGGAATCTACTAGTCCTAGGCTACTCCCACTATGCTGGTGACCCGATTCATGTCTTCTCTAAATACCCACTTTTTCCACTTTAAAATATGCCCTTTTTCATATTAATTTTCCCTAAAAGCAAAATTTTCAAAAATTCATATCTCCGATATCGGGCTGAATCCAGACGTAGATTGTACACCGCTGGAATCTACTAGTCCTAGGCTACTCCCACTATGCCGGTGACCCGATTCATGTCTTCTCTAAATACCCACTTTTTCCACTCTTTTTTCCTATTAATTTACACTAAAAACATTTTTCTATGTAATTATGTTTTAACATTTTTAATGGCGACGAAGACGGTTTTTGTAAAATTTTTAAATATTTTTATTAAATTGTCATAGTTTATAGCTATATGGTTTTTTTAATATACATGTAACTTTAACAGCGTAGTTAACGTATTTAACATTTTTGTAGGACGTATTTATCTTCACACCCTTTTAACTTTTTATGATTTTTTAAGTTGTAACTAAGAAAAAGTTAACAATATAAAATAAAAAATTTAATTTTCATAAAAAATATTCTAGTAAAAATATAAAAAGGTAAATTTTTTGTTGGACAAAAGTATAGGCACATTATTTTAAAAATAAAAATTTTTTGTATTACATGATTTTACTAGTACTTAGTTGGTAATCCATTTTGATTAATAACTTCTTAAAGTCTATTTGGCATAGAATGTACTTGTCAATACTTGGCCATTCTTCAATCAAAGCAGCCTTCAGTTCATTTTTATTAGAAATGGAACGTTTTCTTAATTTTCTGTCCAATAATTCCCATAAATGCTCGATCGGGTTCAAGTCGGAAGATTGCGGGGGGTGTAGTAAAACGTGTGCTGTGTTGTAAGTAAGCCACATCTTCACGTCATGAGCCGTGTGTTTCGGGTCATTGTCTTGCTGGAATGTGAAGGATTGAGGCAAATTGAGCTTTTCGGCACTTTTCTTCAGGTTTTCTTTTAAAATATTTAAATAAACCGTCTTATCCATTACGCCATCAATAAACACAAGCTCCCCCACACCATCAGCAGACATGCAGCCCAATACCATAACGCCCCCATGTTTTACTGTTGGGTAGAGATTTTTTGCAGCATATTCAGTGTTTGGCTTTCTCTACCCTTTGGTGTGCCCATCAGGACGGAAAATGTTGAACTTACTCTCGTCTGAGAAAAGAACTTGATCCCAGTACGTGAGTGGCTTGTCAGCAAACTGTTTTGCGTAGTCTAGACGCTTTTTCTGATTAACAAAAGATGTTAATGGTTTGCGTCTGGCTACTCGAGAGTTTTACCCAGCTTCATGCAGCGCTCTCTGAACCGTTTTTGGATGCACATTCTTGCCAGAATCCTCCTTTATATCTGCAGTAGTTTGTGTTGAAGTAATTCTTGGGTTCAGCTTGACATTTTTAACTACCTGGGCTCGTTCTCTCTCCGTTAGCTTACGAGGACGACCACTACGTTTCGAACTTTCAAAGTTTGTTTCACCCTTAAAGCGATTTACAATTGTTCGGATTGTAAAGCCACTTGTATCTTTTAACTCACTGATTTCGGCAAAAGATTTTCCTTGACTATACAAATGTAAAATCACTTTTCGTTGAGCTTCTGTTGTTTCACACTGTTTTGGAGACATGTTTTCCTTTTTTGTAACCTTTAATCGCTTTCAAAGAACTTAACTCGTATTTTTATTTGCAAAAAATAATAAAATAAAATAACGGCACTTTCTTGTTTATTTTTGGGGCAAAAAAAGTTGCCAGATTTATGAAATTTTAAAATAATGCTATATTAGAAAAAATGTGCCTATACTTTTGTCCACAGTAAATTGATACCTTTTGCACATTTTTAACATCCTATAAATAATGAGGATCTTAACGAACGAAAAATGATAATTATTTAAAAATTTACAATAGTATATACAGACCCGCACAAAACTATTGGCACATCAACACTTTTTGGTATTTCACTGTTTTAAAGTCATTTAAAAGACATTATTAGGCAAAAATATTTGATAATAAATATTTCCTACACTGGCGAAGCTCATATCATTGTTTTTTATTTTTAATTTTTAATTTAAATGCATTTAACAGTTTTGTTATAACTTATTTAGTAGAAAGTCATAATTTTGATGCACAAAAGTTTTGGCACACCCAGAAAGAAATCTGGCTTCAGGCATGTTTTCGAGATCTGGCAAGGAATTTGGTAAAGATTTTCATCCCATGACCGTTCGAAAAGTGCTTCACAAAGCTGATTACACATCAAGAGTTGCTAGGTGTAAACCCCTTGTTTCTTGAATTAACCAAAAAAGAGATTAGACTACGCAAGGGAATTGCAAAGCAAACCCGTCAGTTTTTGGGATGAAGTACTCTTCTCGGACGAGAGTAAATTTCATATTTTTCGCTCTGATGGCCGTATTACCGTATGAAGAAAGCCAAGTACGGCATACGATGACATGGGGGTACATGTCATCTGTGGGTGTTGGTGAGTTGGTATTTATTGAAGGAATCATAGATAAATCCGTTTATCTAAATATCCTAAAAGAAAACCTTAAAAAAAGTGCCGGGAAACTAAATTTGCCAACATTATTTACATTCCAACAAGACAATGACCCAAAACATTCCGCTCATGATGTGCGTATGTGGTTAGCGTACAACGTGGCTCATGTTCTTTCACACCCACCACAATCCCTAGATCTCAATCCTATTGAAAATTTGTGGGAGGAACTTGACCGACGGGTCAAAAAGCGATCAATTTCGACAAAATCGCAGCTACAGCAGGCCTTGAAGAAAGAGTGGTTAACTATTGGGCAAGAAGTAACCAAAAATCTGGTGCATTCTATGCTTAAACGCTTGAATGAAGTAATTAAGCAAAAAGAGTTACCAACCAAGTATTAAATAAGAAATATTTTAGAAAAAAATCTGTATTTTATAAGCTTTTAAACTACTTGTGCCAATACTTTTGTTCGATGAAGTCGCGCTAATTTTTTGTTAAGTTTACTATTAATTAATTATTTAAAAAAATAAATGTTGATATAAAACCAAATGCATTAGTTAATTCATTGAATTAGCTAACATCAAAAGCATTTAATTTACTTCTTATAGTTTTCCAATGGCCGTGAAGCTGGAATGAATTCAAGAAAGCTTGCTGTGCCAATGCTTTTGTGCGTATCTGTAGTTAATCCAAGAAAAAGTTGTGCCATAAAATACATGTGTTGTCTTTGCGCAACAATTAAGTTTTATATCACTCTTGTGCCTATACTTTAGTCCGTCACTGTATATAAAATAGTACCGATATTTATTTAAACTTTAAAATGAATTTGATATAAATAAAATTTGTCAAACAAAAAAAAAAAAAAAAAAAAAAAAAAAAAAAAAAAAAATACTGGTGCCTTAAAACCTTGACTTTTCCAGTTCTTAATGGTTTGCAATAGGAATGTAAGCAAATTTGGAATTTCCAACCTGTGTGTGTGACAAGCGCTATTCTTGTCAAACCAGTCAATAATTTGAGGTATTAGTACACTCTACGTATTGCTCAGAAAATATATTTTTTATGTTTTTAATTGCTCTGTTTTTTCAAAATAGTTTATTGAAGATTTATGTGAAAAGTACAAATTTCGAATAAAAAGTGAGAGGGTTCACATAAACTTCCGAAGTCTGATTCGTTTTCATAGTTCTTACAATGGATATATATTTCTGATGGATATGTCGGAATTTTAATTATGAATATCTATTATGCATTTATGGAAAGATATAGATAACAAGTTCCATTGGCAGAGTTAAAACAATCGTCACTTTCATCAAAAATTTCTTAATTTTCTTGGAGTATATATCGCTTATTAACTTCTAGAACGTCATAACTCAAAAAAATTAATTTCGAGATGTGGGATGTTTTAATTATTACGTTCTGTCTGTAAAAATATATCCGACACTGTGTCGTAAACTAGAAATTGTCCTTATTAGTGAAAAGAAAAACGGAGTTTTACTAATAAATTTTTTTTATCAACACAGCCATAACTCGAAAAATACATTGTATGCAAAAACTCGTTACATTTTAAAAGGATAATTTTTTCATATGTGCAGTCACAAAACGAAATGTGACGATGTTTTTAGAAAGCGATATGATTTTTATACTCCACAACTCAAATGTGTCATTCTTATTAACAAACAAAGTTCCCAATCATGAAAGTATAAAAGACATAAAGACGAAACGTATACACAATATATTATTTGTTTAAGACCGCTGATGCAAAATATTTTATTATCGATATATTCATTTTTATTATACGAGTACATATTATACTTACATTTTATTGACTTTGCATCAAATGTTTGGCTATATGAAATTTCGTGTAATTTTTCTCACAAGCACCAATTAGTAATAATTTCATCTCAAGAAAGGCATTGAGTTAAATCGAGTTAAATTCAACATGTGCATATATTATTTTTTCCTTATAAATTGTCTGAATTTGTTCAATTTAAAACTTAACAAAAATAGTTCGGTAATAAAGGCATTTTAAATTCGATCAGAATTGACGCAGTTTTATTCGTACAATTAACAAGTAAGAGTGCTACGTTCGGCAATGCGGAATCTTATACACCCTTCACCATATGTGTAGATTTAGTTTTGTGAAGTAACTCCATTAAAAAAGCAAATAATGGAGTGATAGAGAGAAAAAAAATAAATAAATAATATTAAATTAAAATGTCATCGCCTCTTAAGCTATCAAGAAACTTCTTTGTGCTAAGACGTGTTGCTTGTTGCTCAGTTAAAAGTTTTTATTAAAAGTGTTTTTTAAAACCGTTTTATAAAATATTAACTGTTTTAAAGTGTTCAGAATCCGTTTTAATCGAACTGTGTCAATAAATTGATTTGCCTTTAGTTTAGTGTGTTCCAATATTACACATTTTTGTATTATTTGTACTAAGAAAAAGAACATCTCATTATAAACAAACAGTTTGGTTACTGTGTATTACAACTGTACTGGCTTGGGCATTTGATAAATTGTTAATAATGACATCTGTTGACAAATAAATACATAATCTAAAGAGTAACTGACATAATTAAAACATGAGCTGTTCGTAGGAAATTTGCTACAAATGTCAATAAGTTAAACCAAACTCAAATCAAATACCTTATCTTCCGCTAACGATAACATAATTGTGCCCCTTAATTATGCCATCTTCATCCGTTGTAAACCATATAAACAATATTTCTAATAATGATAATTCAAATGCCATCAAATTACTATTGGTAATACCCTCAAATAAAAAGTCTGTATTTGTATCTGATTTCGATTTTGAAACAACTGTTGATAGTATTGAATATAACATCAAATCCAAACTTAATTTTGAAGCCGATATTTTAACTAGAAAGTTTACTTACTCCATGCCTAGAAGTATTACGTAAAATAAAATTACCGTTCCGCTTGGTATATATTAGCAAATCGTTAACCTTTATTTTGGCCAGTGAATATATATACAGAGAAAACC
Organism: Gymnosoma rotundatum; assembly: GCA_916610165.2. Taxonomy (NCBI): domain Eukaryota; kingdom Metazoa; phylum Arthropoda; class Insecta; order Diptera; family Tachinidae; genus Gymnosoma; species Gymnosoma rotundatum. The sequence continues at coordinate 89,349,687 of OU744336.1, forward strand.
AGAGAATCGATAACATGGTTCGCATATCGACAAATCCAATTTACAAATATCTGTTTTATATCAGAATGTTAAAGGATTAAACTCTAAATTATCCAAACTGTATGTAGAAAATTTTGGTTTTACACAACATACAATCAGGCTGACTTCCAAAATGTACTAATACAAAGTTTGTATACAGTTTTACTGCGGTATTTAGATCTTGTACATATACAAAGTTGCGAAACAAAGCATCAATTTAAAAACTGATGCACTAGTTGCTCGGTTGCAACGTTTCTAATACTTGTCTGCGACACTTTGGAATGGTATGCATTGTAAACAGTTAGTACCACGGCATTATGAAACACAATACATTGTTCGAATACAAAGCAACTGACGTTTTGGAAGTCAGCCTCATTTAAACTGAAACCTGGTTAAGCAAAAAATTTTTAATGCTGAATTATTATGTAATGATTATGACATCTTTTGACTCGATAGAAAAACTGAAACGACTGGTGAAGGTGTTCTCATAGCTATCTCTTCGCTATTTTCTTCGGAAGAAATTAACATTGAAAATCAACATGGAATTGAATTTGTTGGCGTAGTGATGAAGGTTTGTTGTAAAAATATTTATATAACAAGTTTTTACATCCCTCTATGTTCTGAGCAATTGATAGACACTGAACATACAAAATCAACTGAAAAAGTTATTTCAACACTAACAGGGACGGACATAGATAGCTTAATCGACTTCGCTATGCATAAAAAGTCAGAATATATATACTTTATGGGCTGGAAATGGATATTGTAGAAATTACACACGGAATCACAAACTTACATATATAAATTAAAAATTTATTAATTTAACTTTTTAAAAAAGTTTTCGTTGCTTCCGCTAGAACTTTACTTTATTGAATTTTATTAGCAACTAACTAATGTTTACAAAATAATTTCTTAATTTAACTTAATGCTATTCTCCAAAATTGCTTAATTGGCGATTCCCACGGTTGCAGAAAATATTGTTGTGTACGTGTGCAGCATCAGAAAAACAAATTTTTTTTCAGGAAAACATGGATCATATTTCCGTCTGGTATTTTTATTTAAATATTTTGTACAGTGGCGGAGTTTTAAGTGTGGGATGTGTTAACTACTCCCCTCCTAGATTTCAAACGTCCTCGTTAGAAGTTTATTTTTGAAATAATTGATTTGAAATAATTGATTTAGACGCTTTTTCTGATTAACAAAAGATGTTAATGGTTTGCGTCTGGCTACTCGAGAGTTTTACCCAGCTTCATGCAGCGCTCTCTGAACCGTTTTTGGATGCACATTCTTGCCAGAATCCTCCTTTATATCTGCAGTAGTTTGTGTTGAAGTAATTCTTGGGTTCAGCTTGACATTTTTAACTACCTGGGCTCGTTCTCTCTCCGTTAGCTTACGAGGACGACCACTACGTTTCGAACTTTCAAAGTTTGTTTCACCCTTAAAGCGATTTACAATTGTTCGGATTGTAAAGCCACTTGTATCTTTTAACTCACTGATTTCGGCAAAAGATTTTCCTTGACTATACAAATGTAAAATCACTTTTCGTTGAGCTTCTGTTGTTTCACACTGTTTTGGAGACATGTTTTCCTTTTTTGTAACCTTTAATCGCTTTCAAAGAACTTAACTCGTATTTTTATTTGCAAAAAATAATAAAATAAAATAACGGCACTTTCTTGTTTATTTTTGGGGCAAAAAAAGTTGCCAGATTTATGAAATTTTAAAATAATGCTATATTAGAAAAAATGTGCCTATACTTTTGTCCACAGTAAATTGATACCTTTTGCACATTTTTAACATCCTATAAATAATGAGGATCTTAACGAACGAAAAATGATAATTATTTTAAAATTTACAATAGTATATACAGACCCGCACAAAACTATTGGCACATCAACACTTTTTGGTATTTCACTGTTTTAAAGTCATTTAAAAGACATTATTAGGCAAAAATATTTGATAATAAATATTTCCTACACTGGCGAAGCTCATATCATTGTTTTTTATTTTTAATTTTTAATTTAAATGCATTTAACAGTTTTGTTATAACTTATTTAGTAGAAAGTCATAATTTTGATGCACAAAAGTTTTGGCACACCCAGAAAGAAATCTGGCTTCAGGCATGTTTTCGAGATCTGGCAAGGAATTTGGTAAGGATTTTCATCCCATGACCGTTCGAAAAGTGCTTTACAAAGCTGATTACACATCAAGAGTTGCTAGGTGTAAACCCCTTGTTTCTTGAATTAACCAAAAAAGAGATTAGACTACGCAAGGGAATTGCAAAGCAAACCCGTCAGTTTTTGGGATGAAGTACTCTTCTCGGACGAGAGTAAATTTCATATTTTTCGCTCTGATGGCCGTATTACCGTATGAAGAAAGCCAAGTACGGCATACGATGACATGGGGGTACATGTCATCTGTGGGTGTTGGTGAGTTGGTATTTATTGAAGGAATCATAGATAAATCCGTTTATCTAAATATCCTAAAAGAAAACCTTAAAAAAAGTGCCGGGAAACTAAATTTGCCAACATTATTTACATTCCAACAAGACAATGACCCAAAACATTCCGCTCATGATGTGCGTATGTGGTTAGCGTACAACGTGGCTCATGTTCTTTCACACCCACCACAATCCCTAGATCTCAATCCTATTGAAAATTTGTGGGAGGAACTTGACCGACGGGTCAAAAAGCGATCAATTTCGACAAAATCGCAGCTACAGCAGGCCTTGAAGAAAGAGTGGTTAACTATTGGGCAAGAAGTAACCAAAAATCTGGTGCATTCTATGCTTAAACGCTTGAATGAAGTAATTAAGCAAAAAGAGTTACCAACCAAGTATTAAATAAGAAATATTTTAGAAAAAAATCTGTATTTTATAAGCTTTTAAACTACTTGTGCCAATACTTTTGTTCGATGAAGTCGCGCTAATTTTTTGTTAAGTTTACTATTAATTAATTAAAAAAATAAATGTTGATATAAAACCAAATGCATTAGTTAATTCATTGAATTAGCTAACATCAAAAGCATTTAATTTACTTCTTATAGTTTTCCAATGGCCGTGAAGCTGGAATGAATTCAAGAAAGCTTGCTGTGCCAATGCTTTTGTGCGTATCTGTAGTTAATCCAAGAAAAAGTTGTGCCATAAAATACATGTGTTGTCTTTGCGCAACAATTAAGTTTTATATCACTCTTGTGCCTATACTTTAGTCCGTCACTGTATATAAAATAGTACCGATATTTATTTAAACTTTAAAATGAATTTGATATAAATAAAATTTGTCAAACAAAAAAAAAAAAAAAAAAAAAAAAAAAAAAAAAATACTGGTGCCTTAAAACCTTGACTTTTCCAGTTCTTAATGGTTTGCAATAGGAATGTAAGCAAATTTGGAATTTCCAACCTGTGTGTGTGACAAGCGCTATTCTTGTCAAACCAGTCAATAATTTGAGGTATTAGTACACTCTACGTATTGCTCAGAAAATATATTTTTTATGTTTTTAATTGCTCTGTTTTTTCAAAATAGTTTATTGAAGATTTATGTGAAAAGTACAAATTTCGAATAAAAAGTGAGAGGGTTCACATAAACTTCCGAAGTCTGATTCGTTTTCATAGTTCTTACAATGGATATATATTTCTGATGGATATGTCGGAATTTTAATTATGAATATCTATTATGCATTTATGGAAAGATATAGATAACAAGTTCCATTGGCAGAGTTAAAACAATCGTCACTTTCATCAAAAATTTCTTAATTTTCTTGGAGTATATATCGCTTATTAACTTCTAGAACGTCATAACTCAAAAAAATTAATTTCGAGATGTGGGATGTTTTAATTATTACGTTCTGTCTGTAAAAATATATCCGACACTGTGTCGTAAACTAGAAATTGTCCTTATTAGTGAAAAGAAAAACGGAGTTTTACTAATAAATTTTTTTTATCAACACAGCCATAACTCGAAAAATACATTGTATGCAAAAACTCGTTACATTTTAAAAGGATAATTTTTTCATATGTGCAGTCACAAAACGAAATGTGACGATGTTTTTAGAAAGCGATATGATTTTTATACTCCACAACTCAAATGTGTCATTCTTATTAACAAACAAAGTTCCCAATCATGAAAGTATAAAAGACATAAAGACGAAACGTATACACAATATATTATTTGTTTAAGACCGCTGATGCAAAATATTTTATTATCGATATATTCATTTTTATTATACGAGTACATATTATACTTACATTTTATTGACTTTGCATCAAATGTTTGGCTATATGAAATTTCGTGTAATTTTTCTCACAAGCACCAATTAGTAATAATTTCATCTCAAGAAAGGCATTGAGTTAAATCGAGTTAAATTCAACATGTGCATATATTATTTTTTCCTTATAAATTGTCTGAATTTGTTCAATTTAAAACTTAACAAAAATAGTTCGGTAATAAAGGCATTATAAATTCGATCAGAATTGACGCAGTTTTATTCGTACAATTAACAAGTAAGAGTGCTACGTTCGGCAATGCGGAATCTTATACACCCTTCACCATATGTGTAGATTTAGTTTTGTGAAGTAACTCCATTAAAAAAGCAAATAATGGAGTGATAGAGAGAAAAAAAATAAATAAATAATATTAAATTAAAATGTCATCGCCTCTTAAGCTATCAAGAAACTTCTTTGTGCTAAGACGTGTTGCTTGTTGCTCAGTTAAAAGTTTTTATTAAAAGTGTTTTTTAAAACCGTTTTATAAAATATTAACTGTTTTAAAGTGTTCAGAATCCGTTTTAATCGAACTGTGTCAATAAATTGATTTGCCTTTAGTTTAGTGTGTTCCAATATTACACATTTTTGTATTATTTGTACTAAGAAAAAGAACATCTCATTATAAACAAACAGTTTGGTTACTGTGTGTTACAACTGTACTGGCTTGGGCATTTGATAAATTGTTAATAATGACATCTGTTGACAAATAAATACATAATCTAAAGAGTAACTGACATAATTAAAACATGAGCTGTTCGTAGGAAATTTGCTACAAATGTCAATAAGTTAAACCAAACTCAAATCAAATACCTTATCTTCCGCTAACGATAACATAATTGTGCCCCTTAATTATGCCATCTTCATCCGTTGTAAACCATATAAACAATATTTCTAATAATGATAATTCAAATGCCATCAAATTACTATTGGTAATACCCTCAAATAAAAAGTCTGTATTTGTATCTGATTTCGATTTTGAAACAACTGTTGATAGTATTGAATATAACATCAAATCCAAACTTAATTTTGAAGCCGATATTTTAACTAGAAAGTTTACTTACTCCATGCCTAGAAGTATTACGTAAAATAAAATTACCGTTCCGCTTGGTATATATTAGCAAATCGTTAACCTTTATTTTGGCCAGTGAATATATATACAGAGACAAATCCAATTTACAAATATCTGTTTTATATCAGAATGTTAAAGGATTAAACTCTAAATTATCCAAACTGTATGTAGAAAATTTTGGTTTTACACAACATACAATCAGGCTGACTTCCAAAATGTACTAATACAAAGTTTGTATACAGTTTTACTGCGGTATTTAGATCTTGTACATATACAAAGTTGCGAAACAAAGCATCAATTTAAAAACTGATGCACTAGTTGCTCGGTTGCAACGTTTCTAATACTTGTCTGCGACACTTTGGAATGGTATGCATTGTAAACAGTTAGTACCACGGCATTATGAAACACAATACATTGTTCGAATACAAAGCAACTGACGTTTTGGAAGTCAGCCTCATTTAAACTGAAACCTGGTTAAGCAAAAAATTTTTAATGCTGAATTATTATGTAATGATTATGACATCTTTTGACTCGATAGAAAAACTGAAACGACTGGTGAAGGTGTTCTCATAGCTATCTCTTCGCTATTTTCTTCGGAAGAAATTAACATTGAAAATCAACATGGAATTGAATTTGTTGGCGTAGTGATGAAGGTTTGTTGTAAAAATATTTATATAACAAGTTTTTACATCCCTCTATGTTCTGAGCAATTGATAGACACTGAACATACAAAATCAACTGAAAAAGTTATTTCAACACTAACAGGGACGGACATAGATAGCTTAATCGACTTCGCTATGCATAAAAAGTCAGAATATATATACTTTATGGGCTGGAAATGGATATTGTAGAAATTACACACGGAATCACAAACTTACATATATAAATTAAAAATTTATTAATTTAACTTTTTAAAAAAGTTTTCGTTGCTTCCGCTAGAACTTTACTTTATTGAATTTTATTAGCAACTAACTAATGTTTACAAAATAATTTCTTAATTTAACTTAATGCTATTCTCCAAAATTGCTTAATTGGCGATTCCCACGGTTGCAGAAAATATTGTTGTGTACGTGTGCAGCATCAGAAAAACAAATTTTTTTTCAGGAAAACATGGATCATATTTCCGTCTGGTATTTTTATTTAAATATTTTGTACAGTGGCGGAGTTTTAAGTGTGGGATGTGTTAACTACTCCCCTCCTAGATTTCAAACGTCCTCGTTAGAAGTTTATTTTTGAAATAATTGATTTGAAATAATTGATTTAGACGCTTTTTCTGATTAACAAAAGATGTTAATGGTTTGCGTCTGGCTACTCGAGAGTTTTACCCAGCTTCATGCAGCGCTCTCTGAACCGTTTTTGGATGCACATTCTTGCCAGAATCCTCCTTTATATCTGCAGTAGTTTGTGTTGAAGTAATTCTTGGGTTCAGCTTGACATTTTTAACTACCTGGGCTCGTTCTCTCTCCGTTAGCTTACGAGGACGACCACTACGTTTCGAACTTTCAAAGTTTGTTTCACCCTTAAAGCGATTTACAATTGTTCGGATTGTAAAGCCACTTGTATCTTTTAACTCACTGATTTCGGCAAAAGATTTTCCTTGACTATACAAATGTAAAATCACTTTTCGTTGAGCTTCTGTTGTTTCACACTGTTTTGGAGACATGTTTTCCTTTTTTGTAACCTTTAATCGCTTTCAAAGAACTTAACTCGTATTTTTATTTGCAAAAAATAATAAAATAAAATAACGGCACTTTCTTGTTTATTTTTGGGGCAAAAAAAGTTGCCAGATTTATGAAATTTTAAAATAATGCTATATTAGAAAAAATGTGCCTATACTTTTGTCCACAGTAAATTGATACCTTTTGCACATTTTTAACATCCTATAAATAATGAGGATCTTAACGAACGAAAAATGATAATTATTTAAAAATTTACAATAGTATATACAGACCCGCACAAAACTATTGGCACATCAACACTTTTTGGTATTTCACTGTTTTAAAGTCATTTAAAAGACATTATTAGGCAAAAATATTTGATAATAAATATTTCCTACACTGGCGAAGCTCATATCATTGTTTTTTATTTTTAATTTTTAATTTAAATGCATTTAACAGTTTTGTTATAACTTATTTAGTAGAAAGTCATAATTTTGATGCACAAAAGTTTTGGCACACCCAGAAAGAAATCTGGCTTCAGGCATGTTTTCGAGATCTGGCAAGGAATTTGGTAAGGATTTTCATCCCATGACCGTTCGAAAAGTGCTTTACAAAGCTGATTACACATCAAGAGTTGCTAGGTGTAAACCCCTTGTTTCTTGAATTAACCAAAAAAGAGATTAGACTACGCAAGGGAATTGCAAAGCAAACCCGTCAGTTTTTGGGATGAAGTACTCTTCTCGGACGAGAGTAAATTTCATATTTTTCGCTCTGATGGCCGTATTACCGTATGAAGAAAGCCAAGTACGGCATACGATGACATGGGGGTACATGTCATCTGTGGGTGTTGGTGAGTTGGTATTTATTGAAGGAATCATAGATAAATCCGTTTATCTAAATATCCTAAAAGAAAACCTTAAAAAAAGTGCCGGGAAACTAAATTTGCCAACATTATTTACATTCCAACAAGACAATGACCCAAAACATTCCGCTCATGATGTGCGTATGTGGTTAGCGTACAACGTGGCTCATGTTCTTTCACACCCACCACAATCCCTAGATCTCAATCCTATTGAAAATTTGTGGGAGGAACTTGACCGACGGGTCAAAAAGCGATCAATTTCGACAAAATCGCAGCTACAGCAGGCCTTGAAGAAAGAGTGGTTAACTATTGGGCAAGAAGTAACCAAAAATCTAGTGCATTCTATGCTTAAACGCTTGAATGAAGTAATTAAGCAAAAAGAGTTACCAACCAAGTATTAAATAAGAAATATTTTAGAAAAAAATCTGTATTTTATAAGCTTTTAAACTACTTGTGCCAATACTTTTGTTCGATGAAGTCGCGCTAATTTTTTGTTAAGTTTACTATTAATTAATTAAAAAAATAAATGTTGATATAAAACCAAATGCATTAGTTAATTCATTGAATTAGCTAACATCAAAAGCATTTAATTTACTTCTTATAGTTTTCCAATGGCCGTGAAGCTGGAATGAATTCAAGAAAGCTTGCTGTGCCAATGCTTTTGTGCGTATCTGTAGTTAATCCAAGAAAAAGTTGTGCCATAAAATACATGTGTTGTCTTTGCGCAACAATTAAGTTTTATATCACTCTTGTGCCTTTACTTTAGTCCGTCACTGTATATAAAATAGTACCGATATTTATTTAAACTTTAAAATGAATTTGATATAAATAAAATTTGTCAAACAAAAAAAAAAAAAAAAAAAAAAAAAAAAAAAAATACTGGTGCCTTAAAACCTTGACTTTTCCAGTTCTTAATGGTTTGCAATAGGAATGTAAGCAAATTTGGAATTTCCAACCTGTGTGTGTGACAAGCGCTATTCTTGTCAAACCAGTCAATAATTTGAGGTATTAGTACACTCTACGTATTGCTCAGAAAATATATTTTTTATGTTTTTAATTGCTCTGTTTTTTCAAAATAGTTTATTGAAGATTTATGTGAAAAGTACAAATTTCGAATAAAAAGTGAGAGGGTTCACATAAACTTCCGAAGTCTGATTCGTTTTCATAGTTCTTACAATGGATATATATTTCTGATGGATATGTCGGAATTTTAATTATGAATATCTATTATGCATTTATGGAAAGATATAGATAACAAGTTCCATTGGCAGAGTTAAAACAATCGTCACTTTCATCAAAAATTTCTTAATTTTCTTGGAGTATATATCGCTTATTAACTTCTAGAACGTCATAACTCAAAAAAATTAATTTCGAGATGTGGGATGTTTTAATTATTACGTTCTGTCTGTAAAAATATATCCGACACTGTGTCGTAAACTAGAAATTGTCCTTATTAGTGAAAAGAAAAACGGAGTTTTACTAATAAATTTTTTTTATCAACACAGCCATAACTCGAAAAATACATTGTATGCAAAAACTCGTTACATTTTAAAAGGATAATTTTTTCATATGTGCAGTCACAAAACGAAATGTGACGATGTTTTTAGAAAGCGATATGATTTTTATACTCCACAACTCAAATGTGTCATTCTTATTAACAAACAAAGTTCCCAATCATGAAAGTATAAAAGACATAAAGACGAAACGTATACACAATATATTATTTGTTTAAGACCGCTGATGCAAAATATTTTATTATCGATATATTCATTTTTATTATACGAGTACATATTATACTTACATTTTATTGACTTTGCATCAAATGTTTGGCTATATGAAATTTCGTGTAATTTTTCTCACAAGCACCAATTAGTAATAATTTCATCTCAAGAAAGGCATTGAGTTAAATCGAGTTAAATTCAACATGTGCATATATTATTTTTTCCTTATAAATTGTCTGAATTTGTTCAATTTAAAACTTAACAAAAATAGTTCGGTAATAAAGGCATTATAAATTCGATCAGAATTGACGCAGTTTTATTCGTACAATTAACAAGTAAGAGTGCTACGTTCGGCAATGCGGAATCTTATACACCCTTCACCATATGTGTAGATTTAGTTTTGTGAAGTAACTCCATTAAAAAAGCAAATAATGGAGTGATAGAGAGAAAAAAAATAAATAAATAATATTAAATTAAAATGTCATCGCCTCTTAAGCTATCAAGAAACTTCTTTGTGCTAAGACGTGTTGCTTGTTGCTCAGTTAAAAGTTTTTATTAAAAGTGTTTTTTAAAACCGTTTTATAAAATATTAACTGTTTTAAAGTGTTCAGAATCCGTTTTAATCGAACTGTGTCAATAAATTGATTTGCCTTTAGTTTAGTGTGTTCCAATATTACACATTTTTGTATTATTTGTACTAAGAAAAAGAACATCTCATTATAAACAAACAGTTTGGTTACTGTGTGTTACAACTGTACTGGCTTGGGCATTTGATAAATTGTTAATAATGACATCTGTTGACAAATAAATACATAATCTAAAGAGTAACTGACATAATTAAAACATGAGCTGTTCGTAGGAAATTTGCTACAAATGTCAATAAGTTAAACCAAACTCAAATCAAATACCTTATCTTCCGCTAACGATAACATAATTGTGCCCCTTAATTATGCCATCTTCATCCGTTGTAAACCATATAAACAATATTTCTAATAATGATAATTCAAATGCCATCAAATTACTATTGGTAATACCCTCAAATAAAAAGTCTGTATTTGTATCTGATTTCGATTTTGAAACAACTGTTGATAGTATTGAATATAACATCAAATCCAAACTTAATTTTGAAGCCGATATTTTAACTAGAAAGTTTACTTACTCCATGCCTAGAAGTATTACGTAAAATAAAATTACCGTTCCGCTTGGTATATATTAGCAAATCGTTAACCTTTATTTTGGCCAGTGAATATATATACAGAGAAAACCAGAGAATCGATAACATGGTTCGCATATCGACAAATCCAATTTACAAATATCTGTTTTATATCAGAATGTTAAAGGATTAAACTCTAAATTATCCAAACTGTATGTAGAAAATTTTGGTTTTACACAACATACAATCAGGCTGACTTCCAAAATGTACTAATACAAAGTTTGTATACAGTTTTACTGCGGTATTTAGATCTTGTACATATACAAAGTTGCGAAACAAAGCATCAATTTAAAAACTGATGCACTAGTTGCTCGGTTGCAACGTTTCTAATACTTGTCTGCGACACTTTGGAATGGTATGCATTGTAAACAGTTAGTACCACGGCATTATGAAACACAATACATTGTTCGAATACAAAGCAACTGACGTTTTGGAAGTCAGCCTCATTTAAACTGAAACCTGGTTAAGCAAAAAATTTTTAATGCTGAATTATTATGTAATGATTATGACATCTTTTGACTCGATAGAAAAACTGAAACGACTGGTGAAGGTGTTCTCATAGCTATCTCTTCGCTATTTTCTTCGGAAGAAATTAACATTGAAAATCAACATGGAATTGAATTTGTTGGCGTAGTGATGAAGGTTTGTTGTAAAAATATTTATATAACAAGTTTTTACATCCCTCTATGTTCTGAGCAATTGATAGACACTGAACATACAAAATCAACTGAAAAAGTTATTTCAACACTAACAGGGACGGACATAGATAGCTTAATCGACTTCGCTATGCATAAAAAGTCAGAATATATATACTTTATGGGCTGGAAATGGATATTGTAGAAATTACACACGGAATCACAAACTTACATATATAAATTAAAAATTTATTAATTTAACTTTTTAAAAAAGTTTTCGTTGCTTCCGCTAGAACTTTACTTTATTGAATTTTATTAGCAACTAACTAATGTTTACAAAATAATTTCTTAATTTAACTTAATGCTATTCTCCAAAATTGCTTAATTGGCGATTCCCACGGTTGCAGAAAATATTGTTGTGTACGTGTGCAGCATCAGAAAAACAAATTTTTTTTCAGGAAAACATGGATCATATTTCCGTCTGGTATTTTTATTTAAATATTTTGTACAGTGGCGGAGTTTTAAGTGTGGGATGTGTTAACTACTCCCCTCCTAGATTTCAAACGTCCTCGTTAGAAGTTTATTTTTGAAATAATTGATTTGAAATAATTGATTTAGACGCTTTTTCTGATTAACAAAAGATGTTAATGGTTTGCGTCTGGCTACTCGAGAGTTTTACCCAGCTTCATGCAGCGCTCTCTGAACCGTTTTTGGATGCACATTCTTGCCAGAATCCTCCTTTATATCTGCAGTAGTTTGTGTTGAAGTAATTCTTGGGTTCAGCTTGACATTTTTAACTACCTGGGCTCGTTCTCTCTCCGTTAGCTTACGAGGACGACCACTACGTTTCGAACTTTCAAAGTTTGTTTCACCCTTAAAGCGATTTACAATTGTTCGGATTGTAAAGCCACTTGTATCTTTTAACTCACTGATTTCGGCAAAAGATTTTCCTTGACTATACAAATGTAAAATCACTTTTCGTTGAGCTTCTGTTGTTTCACACTGTTTTGGAGACATGTTTTCCTTTTTTGTAACCTTTAATCGCTTTCAAAGAACTTAACTCGTATTTTTATTTGCAAAAAATAATAAAATAAAATAACGGCACTTTCTTGTTTATTTTTGGGGCAAAAAAAGTTGCCAGATTTATGAAATTTTAAAATAATGCTATATTAGAAAAAATGTGCCTATACTTTTGTCCACAGTAAATTGATACCTTTTGCACATTTTTAACATCCTATAAATAATGAGGATCTTAACGAACGAAAAATGATAATTATTTAAAAATTTACAATAGTATATACAGACCCGCACAAAACTATTGGCACATCAACACTTTTTGGTATTTCACTGTTTTAAAGTCATTTAAAAGACATTATTAGGCAAAAATATTTGATAATAAATATTTCCTACACTGGCGAAGCTCATATCATTGTTTTTTATTTTTAATTTTTAATTTAAATGCATTTAACAGTTTTGTTATAACTTATTTAGTAGAAAGTCATAATTTTGATGCACAAAAGTTTTGGCACACCCAGAAAGAAATCTGGCTTCAGGCATGTTTTCGAGATCTGGCAAGGAATTTGGTAAGGATTTTCATCCCATGACCGTTCGAAAAGTGCTTTACAAAGCTGATTACACATCAAGAGTTGCTAGGTGTAAACCCCTTGTTTCTTGAATTAACCAAAAAAGAGATTAGACTACGCAAGGGAATTGCAAAGCAAACCCGTCAGTTTTTGGGATGAAGTACTCTTCTCGGACGAGAGTAAATTTCATATTTTTCGCTCTGATGGCCGTATTACCGTATGAAGAAAGCCAAGTACGGCATACGATGACATGGGGGTACATGTCATCTGTGGGTGTTGGTGAGTTGGTATTTATTGAAGGAATCATAGATAAATCCGTTTATCTAAATATCCTAAAAGAAAACCTTAAAAAAAGTGCCGGGAAACTAAATTTGCCAACATTATTTACATTCCAACAAGACAATGACCCAAAACATTCCGCTCATGATGTGCGTATGTGGTTAGCGTACAACGTGGCTCATGTTCTTTCACACCCACCACAATCCCTAGATCTCAATCCTATTGAAAATTTGTGGGAGGAACTTGACCGACGGGTCAAAAAGCGATCAATTTCGACAAAATCGCAGCTACAGCAGGCCTTGAAGAAAGAGTGGTTAACTATTGGGCAAGAAGTAACCAAAAATCTGGTGCATTCTATGCTTAAACGCTTGAATGAAGTAATTAAGCAAAAAGAGTTACCAACCAAGTATTAAATAAGAAATATTTTAGAAAAAAATCTGTATTTTATAAGCTTTTAAACTACTTGTGCCAATACTTTTGTTCGATGAAGTCGCGCTAATTTTTTGTTAAGTTTACTATTAATTAATTAAAAAAATAAATGTTGATATAAAACCAAATGCATTAGTTAATTCATTGAATTAGCTAACATCAAAAGCATTTAATTTACTTCTTATAGTTTTCCAATGGCCGTGAAGCTGGAATGAATTCAAGAAAGCTTGCTGTGCCAATGCTTTTGTGCGTATCTGTAGTTAATCCAAGAAAAAGTTGTGCCATAAAATACATGTGTTGTCTTTGCGCAACAATTAAGTTTTATATCACTCTTGTGCCTATACTTTAGTCCGTCACTGTATATAAAATAGTACCGATATTTATTTAAACTTTAAAATGAATTTGATATAAATAAAATTTGTCAAACAAAAAAAAAAAAAAAAAAAATACTGGTGCCTTAAAACCTTGACTTTTCCAGTTCTTAATGGTTTGCAATAGGAATGTAAGCAAATTTGGAATTTCCAACCTGTGTGTGTGACAAGCGCTATTCTTGTCAAACCAGTCAATAATTTGAGGTATTAGTACACTCTACGTATTGCTCAGAAAATATATTTTTTATGTTTTTAATTGCTCTGTTTTTTCAAAATAGTTTATTGAAGATTTATGTGAAAAGTACAAATTTCGAATAAAAAGTGAGAGGGTTCACATAAACTTCCGAAGTCTGATTCGTTTTCATAGTTCTTACAATGGATATATATTTCTGATGGATATGTCGGAATTTTAATTATGAATATCTATTATGCATTTATGGAAAGATATAGATAACAAGTTCCATTGGCAGAGTTAAAACAATCGTCACTTTCATCAAAAATTTCTTAATTTTCTTGGAGTATATATCGCTTATTAACTTCTAGAACGTCATAACTCAAAAAAATTAATTTCGAGATGTGGGATGTTTTAATTATTACGTTCTGTCTGTAAAAATATATCCGACACTGTGTCGTAAACTAGAAATTGTCCTTATTAGTGAAAAGAAAAACGGAGTTTTACTAATAAATTTTTTTTATCAACACAGCCATAACTCGAAAAATACATTGTATGCAAAAACTCGTTACATTTTAAAAGGATAATTTTTTCATATGTGCAGTCACAAAACGAAATGTGACGATGTTTTTAGAAAGCGATATGATTTTTATACTCCACAACTCAAATGTGTCATTCTTATTAACAAACAAAGTTCCCAATCATGAAAGTATAAAAGACATAAAGACGAAACGTATACACAATATATTATTTGTTTAAGACCGCTGATGCAAAATATTTTATTATCGATATATTCATTTTTATTATACGAGTACATATTATACTTACATTTTATTGACTTTGCATCAAATGTTTGGCTATATGAAATTTCGTGTAATTTTTCTCACAAGCACCAATTAGTAATAATTTCATCTCAAGAAAGGCATTGAGTTAAATCGAGTTAAATTCAACATGTGCATATATTATTTTTTCCTTATAAATTGTCTGAATTTGTTCAATTTAAAACTTAACAAAAATAGTTCGGTAATAAAGGCATTTTAAATTCGATCAGAATTGACGCAGTTTTATTCGTACAATTAACAAGTAAGAGTACTACGTTCGGCAATGCCGAATCTTATACACCCTTCACCATATGTGTAGATTTAGTTTTGTGAAGTAACTCCATTAAAAAAGCAAATAATGGAGTGATAGAGAGAAAAAAAAATAAATAAATAATATTAAATTAAAATGTCATCGCCTCTTAAGCTATCAAGAAACTTCTTTGTGCTAAGACGTGTTGCTTGTTGCTCAGTTAAAAGTTTTTATTAAAAGTGTTTTTTAAAACCGTTTTATAAAATATTAACTGTTTTAAAGTGTTCAGAATCCGTTTTAATCGAACTGTGTCAATAAATTGATTTGCCTTTAGTTTAGTGTGTTCCAATATTACACATTTTTGTATTATTTGTACTAAGAAAAAGAACATCTCATTATAAACAAACAGTTTGGTTACTGTGTATTACAACTGTACTGGCTTGGGCATTTGATAAATTGTTAATAATGACATCTGTTGACAAATAAATACATAATCTAAAGAGTAACTGACATAATTAAAACATGAGCTGTTCGTAGGAAATTTGCTACAAATGTCAATAAGTTAAACCAAACTCAAATCAAATACCTTATCTTCCGCTAACGATAACATAATTGTGCCCCTTAATTATGCCATCTTCATCCGTTGTAAACCATATAAACAATATTTCTAATAATGATAATTCAAATGCCATCAAATTACTATTGGTAATACCCTCAAATAAAAAGTCTGTATTTGTATCTGATTTCGATTTTGAAACAACTGTTGATAGTATTGAATATAACATCAAATCCAAACTTAATTTTGAAGCCGATATTTTAACTAGAAAGTTTACTTACTCCATGCCTAGAAGTATTACGTAAAATAAAATTACCGTTCCGCTTGGTATATATTAGCAAATCGTTAACCTTTATTTTGGCCAGTGAATATATATACAGAGAAAACCAGAGAATCGATAACATGGTTCGCATATCGACAAATCCAATTTACAAATATCTGTTTTATATCAGAATGTTAAAGGATTAAACTCTAAATTATCCAAACTGTATGTAGAAAATTTTGGTTTTACACAACATACAATCAGGCTGACTTCCAAAATGTACTAATACAAAGTTTGTATACAGTTTTACTGCGGTATTTAGATCTTGTACATATACAAAGTTGCGAAACAAAGCATCAATTTAAAAACTGATGCACTAGTTGCTCGGTTGCAACGTTTCTAATACTTGTCTGCGACACTTTGGAATGGTATGCATTGTAAACAGTTAGTACCACGGCATTATGAAACACAATACATTGTTCGAATACAAAGCAACTGACGTTTTGGAAGTCAGCCTCATTTAAACTGAAACCTGGTTAAGCAAAAAATTTTTAATGCTGAATTATTATGTAATGATTATGACATCTTTTGACTCGATAGAAAAACTGAAACGACTGGTGAAGGTGTTCTCATAGCTATCTCTTCGCTATTTTCTTCGGAAGAAATTAACATTGAAAATCAACATGGAATTGAATTTGTTGGCGTAGTGATGAAGGTTTGTTGTAAAAATATTTATATAACAAGTTTTTACATCCCTCTATGTTCTGAGCAATTGATAGACACTGAACATACAAAATCAACTGAAAAAGTTATTTCAACACTAACAGGGACGGACATAGATAGCTTAATCGACTTCGCTATGCATAAAAAGTCAGAATATATATACTTTATGGGCTGGAAATGGATATTGTAGAAATTACACACGGAATCACAAACTTACATATATAAATTAAAAATTTATTAATTTAACTTTTTAAAAAAGTTTTCGTTGCTTCCGCTAGAACTTTACTTTATTGAATTTTATTAGCAACTAACTAATGTTTACAAAATAATTTCTTAATTTAACTTAATGCTATTCTCCAAAATTGCTTAATTGGCGATTCCCACGGTTGCAGAAAATATTGTTGTGTACGTGTGCAGCATCAGAAAAACAAATTTTTTTTCAGGAAAACATGGATCATATTTCCGTCTGGTATTTTTATTTAAATATTTTGTACAGTGGCGGAGTTTTAAGTGTGGGATGTGTTAACTACTCCCCTCCTAGATTTCAAACGTCCTCGTTAGAAGTTTATTTTTGAAATAATTGATTTGAAATAATTGATTTAGACGCTTTTTCTGATTAACAAAAGATGTTAATGGTTTGCGTCTGGCTACTCGAGAGTTTTACCCAGCTTCATGCAGCGCTCTCTGAACCGTTTTTGGATGCACATTCTTGCCAGAATCCTCCTTTATATCTGCAGTAGTTTGTGTTGAAGTAATTCTTGGGTTCAGCTTGACATTTTTAACTACCTGGGCTCGTTCTCTCTCCGTTAGCTTACGAGGACGACCACTACGTTTCGAACTTTCAAAGTTTGTTTCACCCTTAAAGCGATTTACAATTGTTCGGATTGTAAAGCCACTTGTATCTTTTAACTCACTGATTTCGGCAAAAGATTTTCCTTGACTATACAAATGTAAAATCACTTTTCGTTGAGCTTCTGTTGTTTCACACTGTTTTGGAGACATGTTTTCCTTTTTTGTAACCTTTAATCGCTTTCAAAGAACTTAACTCGTATTTTTATTTGCAAAAAATAATAAAATAAAATAACGGCACTTTCTTGTTTATTTTTGGGGCAAAAAAAGTTGCCAGATTTATGAAATTTTAAAATAATGCTATATTAGAAAAAATGTGCCTATACTTTTGTCCACAGTAAATTGATACCTTTTGCACATTTTTAACATCCTATAAATAATGAGGATCTTAACGAACGAAAAATGATAATTATTTAAAAATTTACAATAGTATATACAGACCCGCACAAAACTATTGGCACATCAACACTTTTTGGTATTTCACTGTTTTAAAGTCATTTAAAAGACATTATTAGGCAAAAATATTTGATAATAAATATTTCCTACACTGGCGAAGCTCATATCATCGTTTTTTATTTTTAATTTTTAATTTAAATGCATTTAACAGTTTTGTTATAACTTATTTAGTAGAAAGTCATAATTTTGATGCACAAAAGTTTTGGCACACCCAGAAAGAAATCTGGCTTCAGGCATGTTTTCGAGATCTGGCAAGGAATTTGGTAAGGATTTTCATCCCATGACCGTTCGAAAAGTGCTTTACAAAGCTGATTACACATCAAGAGTTGCTAGGTGTAAACCCCTTGTTTCTTGAATTAACCAAAAAAGAGATTAGACTACGCAAGGGAATTGCAAAGCAAACCCGTCAGTTTTTGGGATGAAGTACTCTTCTCGGACGAGAGTAAATTTCATATTTTTCGCTCTGATGGCCGTATTACCGTATGAAGAAAGCCAAGTACGGCATACGATGACATGGGGGTACATGTCATCTGTGGGTGTTGGTGAGTTGGTATTTATTGAAGGAATCATAGATAAATCCGTTTATCTAAATATCCTAAAAGAAAACCTTAAAAAAAGTGCCGGGAAACTAAATTTGCCAACATTATTTACATTCCAACAAGACAATGACCCAAAACATTCCGCTCATGATGTGCGTATGTGGTTAGCGTACAACGTGGCTCATGTTCTTTCACACCCACCACAATCCCTAGATCTCAATCCTATTGAAAATTTGTGGGAGGAACTTGACCGACGGGTCAAAAAGCGATCAATTTCGACAAAATCGCAGCTACAGCAGGCCTTGAAGAAAGAGTGGTTAACTATTGGGCAAGAAGTAACCAAAAATCTGGTGCATTCTATGCTTAAACGCTTGAATGAAGTAATTAAGCAAAAAGAGTTACCAACCAAGTATTAAATAAGAAATATTTTAGAAAAAAATCTGTATTTTATAAGCTTTTAAACTACTTGTGCCAATACTTTTGTTCGATGAAGTCGCGCTAATTTTTTGTTAAGTTTACTATTAATTAATTAAAAAAATAAATGTTGATATAAAACCAAATGCATTAGTTAATTCATTGAATTAGCTAACATCAAAAGCATTTAATTTACTTCTTATAGTTTTCCAATGGCCGTGAAGCTGGAATGAATTCAAGAAAGCTTGCTGTGCCAATGCTTTTGTGCGTATCTGTAGTTAATCCAAGAAAAAGTTGTGCCATAAAATACATGTGTTGTCTTTGCGCAACAATTAAGTTTTATATCACTGTTGTGCCTATACTTTAGTCCGTCACTGTATATAAAATAGTACCGATATTTATTTAAACTTTAAAATGAATTTGATATAAATAAAATTTGTCAAACAAAAAAAAAAAAAAAAAAAAATACTGGTGCCTTAAAACCTTGACTTTTCCAGTTCTTAATGGTTTGCAATAGGAATGTAAGCAAATTTGGAATTTCCAACCTGTGTGTGTGACAAGCGCTATTCTTGTCAAACCAGTCAATAATTTGAGGTATTAGTACACTCTACGTATTGCTCAGAAAATATATTTTTTATGTTTTTAATTGCTCTGTTTTTTCAAAATAGTTTATTGAAGATTTATGTGAAAAGTACAAATTTCGAATAAAAAGTGAGAGGGTTCACATAAACTTCCGAAGTCTGATTCGTTTTCATAGTTCTTACAATGGATATATATTTCTGATGGATATGTCGGAATTTTAATTATGAATATCTATTATGCATTTATGGAAAGATATAGATAACAAGTTCCATTGGCAGAGTTAAAACAATCGTCACTTTCATCAAAAATTTCTTAATTTTCTTGGAGTATATATCGCTTATTAACTTCTAGAACGTCATAACTCAAAAAAATTAATTTCGAGATGTGGGATGTTTTAATTATTACGTTCTGTCTGTAAAAATATATCCGACACTGTGTCGTAAACTAGAAATTGTCCTTATTAGTGAAAAGAAAAACGGAGTTTTACTAATAAATTTTTTTTATCAACACAGCCATAACTCGAAAAATACATTGTATGCAAAAACTCGTTACATTTTAAAAGGATAATTTTTTCATATGTGCAGTCACAAAACGAAATGTGACGATGTTTTTAGAAAGCGATATGATTTTTATACTCCACAACTCAAATGTGTCATTCTTATTAACAAACAAAGTTCCCAATCATGAAAGTATAAAAGACATAAAGACGAAACGTATACACAATATATTATTTGTTTAAGACCGCTGATGCAAAATATTTTATTATCGATATATTCATTTTTATTATACGAGTACATATTATACTTACATTTTATTGACTTTGCATCAAATGTTTGGCTATATGAAATTTCGTGTAATTTTTCTCACAAGCACCAATTAGTAATAATTTCATCTCAAGAAAGGCATTGAGTTAAATCGAGTTAAATTCAACATGTGCATATATTATTTTTTCCTTATAAATTGTCTGAATTTGTTCAATTTAAAACTGAACAAAAATAGTTCGGTAATAAAGGCATTTTAAATTCGATCAGAATTGACGCAGTTTTATTCGTACAATTAACAAGTAAGAGTACTACGTTCGGCAATGCCGAATCTTATACACCCTTCACCATATGTGTAGATTTAGTTTTGTGAAGTAACTCCATTAAAAAAGCAAATAATGGAGTGATAGAGAGAAAAAAAATAAATAAATAATATTAAATTAAAATGTCATCGCCTCTTAAGCTATCAAGAAACTTCTTTGTGCTAAGACGTGTTGCTTGTTGCTCAGTTAAAAGTTTTTATTAAAAGTGTTTTTTAAAACCGTTTTATAAAATATTAACTGTTTTAAAGTGTTCAGAATCCGTTTTAATCGAACTGTGTCAATAAATTGATTTGCCTTTAGTTTAGTGTGTTCCAATATTACACATTTTTGTATTATTTGTACTAAGAAAAAGAACATCTCATTATAAACAAACAGTTTGGTTACTGTGTATTACAACTGTACTGGCTTGGGCATTTGATAAATTGTTAATAATGACATCTGTTGACAAATAAATACATAATCTAAAGAGTAACTGACATAATTAAAACATGAGCTGTTCGTAGGAAATTTGCTACAAATGTCAATAAGTTAAACCAAACTCAAATCAAATACCTTATCTTCCGCTAACGATAACATAATTGTGCCCCTTAATTATGCCATCTTCATCCGTTGTAAACCATATAAACAATATTTCTAATAATGATAATTCAAATGCCATCAAATTACTATTGGTAATACCCTCAAATAAAAAGTCTGTATTTGTATCTGATTTCGATTTTGAAACAACTGTTGATAGTATTGAATATAACATCAAATCCAAACTTAATTTTGAAGCCGATATTTTAACTAGAAAGTTTACTTACTCCATGCCTAGAAGTATTACGTAAAATAAAATTACCGTTCCGCTTGGTATATATTAGCAAATCGTTAACCTTTATTTTGGCCAGTGAATATATATACAGAGAAAACCAGAGAATCGATAACATGGTTCGCATATCGACAAATCCAATTTACAAATATCTGTTTTATATCAGAATGTTAAAGGATTAAACTCTAAATTATCCAAACTGTATGTAGAAAATTTTGGTTTTACACAACATACAATCAGGCTGACTTCCAAAATGTACTAATACAAAGTTTGTATACAGTTTTACTGCGGTATTTAGATCTTGTACATATACAAAGTTGCGAAACAAAGCATCAATTTAAAAACTGATGCACTAGTTGCTCGGTTGCAACGTTTCTAATACTTGTCTGCGACACTTTGGAATGGTATGCATTGTAAACAGTTAGTACCACGGCATTATGAAACACAATACATTGTTCGAATACAAAGCAACTGACGTTTTGGAAGTCAGCCTCATTTAAACTGAAACCTGGTTAAGCAAAAAATTTTTAATGCTGAATTATTATGTAATGATTATGACATCTTTTGACTCGATAGAAAAACTGAAACGACTGGTGAAGGTGTTCTCATAGCTATCTCTTCGCTATTTTCTTCGGAAGAAATTAACATTGAAAATCAACATGGAATTGAATTTGTTGGCGTAGTGATGAAGGTTTGTTGTAAAAATATTTATATAACAAGTTTTTACATCCCTCTATGTTCTGAGCAATTGATAGACACTGAACATACAAAATCAACTGAAAAAGTTATTTCAACACTAACAGGGACGGACATAGATAGCTTAATCGACTTCGCTATGCATAAAAAGTCAGAATATATATACTTTATGGGCTGGAAATGGATATTGTAGAAATTACACACGGAATCACAAACTTACATATATAAATTAAAAATTTATTAATTTAACTTTTTAAAAAAGTTTTCGTTGCTTCCGCTAGAACTTTACTTTATTGAATTTTATTAGCAACTAACTAATGTTTACAAAATAATTTCTTAATTTAACTTAATGCTATTCTCCAAAATTGCTTAATTGGCGATTCCCACGGTTGCAGAAAATATTGTTGTGTACGTGTGCAGCATCAGAAAAACAAATTTTTTTTCAGGAAAACATGGATCATATTTCCGTCTGGTATTTTTATTTAAATATTTTGTACAGTGGCGGAGTTTTAAGTGTGGGATGTGTTAACTACTCCCCTCCTAGATTTCAAACGTCCTCGTTAGAAGTTTATTTTTGAAATAATTGATTTAACCCTTTGATGGCTGCGTTGGTTAGCTCAATTGACCCTTGTTTTTCTGTTTTCTTACATGTAAAAGTGTATCTTGCGATAATAATGATTGTAACTGTGATTAAAGTTGTAAGGCCGAAATTCAGTGCATACTTTGTTCTGTTTGAGGTTTCTATAAGATTTATCTGTTCTGTGTTATTGGCGTTTAACTGCTTAAGCATTTGTAGGGATAATATTTCATCGACTGTTTTCGATAAAGATGATGGTTGAAGTGTCGCTGGTAAAGGTTTACTCATTGGTTTCTCTTCGTTGTAAAATTTCCTCCCTTTAATTTCGATTGTAGTATTACTATAATGTATTAAAAATCAACCGTTTAGTATTGCGGGATCATTATTGATTTTAACTATTCCATCAAAATTATTTAGAAAAATAATGCCGGAAACTACTTCTTCGTAACTGGGAATATGTTGGCTGTTTGTCTCAGTGCAATTTGGAGATCGGCCTTACAAAAGGTTCTTAACACAAGTGTCATTACTTAAGTCAACTAAATTATTCCTTAAACATATTTCTAAATAATTATAATTTTTGCAATTTTGTTTTATTCCATACAATTCTTTTTCACATACAATGATTTCTTTAAAATTTATTTTATTTATTCTTCCATATTTTTTTAACTGATGTTATCTCTAAAGTTTTACAAGTTTTATTTTTTACAGTTGGTAAGTGGAATGTTATTTTTCCGTTTGTTGCGATTTTTATTTCAGAAAATTCTAAAGCTTCGTCTAGGTTGATAAAAGGTATATTTTCTTTATTCACAACATCTATAACAATATCAATTTCTTTATTAGATAGAATATAAGAATTTATTATGCTGGCTTTTGCCAAATGAATTGCGTATGCAATGTTTACAATTTCTTCTTTAATAATTTCTAATTCGAATTTTAATCTTTAAAATAAATTTATTTCTGTTGACATATCTTTTCCTATTGATTTTACAACATTGTTGGTAATATTGGTTATTTCATTTATTTTTTCAATGGTAAGTTTATTAATTAGCAATTGATTATTATTATTTTTCAAAACATTTAACTTGCTTAAAACTATTTCATGGTCATGTAGGTCGGGGCTTCCTGCTATCCATTTCCATGCGCCTCCTGATGTTCAGGCTTTTTTTTCACTTTTTACCGAAAAACGCGAAGACCTACTTTTTCATTTGGAACTATTTATTTAAAGGCGCGTTAGTCCCTGCTCGGGTGCCAATTAAAAATTTATTAATTAATTTAATTTAAAAAAAAAGTTGTCGTTGCTTCCGCAACTAGAACTTTACTTTATTGAGTTTTATTAGCAACTAACTAATGTTTACAAAATAGTTTCTTAATTTAACTTAATGCTATTTTCTAAATTTGTTTAATTGGCGATTCCCACGGTTGCAGAAAATATTGTTGTGTACGCGTGCAACTTAGAAAAACAAATTCTTTTCTTAGGAAAACATGGATCATATTTCTGTCTGGTATTTTTATTTAAATATTTTGTACAGTAGCGGAGTTTTTAATGTGGGATGTGTTAACTTATATACCCTTTTTCCACTTTTTGTGGTGAAGGGTATAAAAAAATATGATTAATTTTATTATACACAGTAAGAACAAAAACCGAACTAGAGGCATTGGTTGACGGTTGGTCGAGAACATCAATTAGTGCTTGTTACACATTATTTTGGTTTTCTTCAACCATTTGTAGACTGTGTTTCGTTGAAAGAATACATAAATCACCGGTATCGTGCCACTAAGGAACAATTCCACGTTAACCTTTTCTATAAATACTGTGACCTCCAGCATCTTTTCTTCTGAAATTGCCTCGGCAGTCAATGTGTTAATAAAATAGGACTGTGTTCCTATGATCTTGGTCAAAAAATTTCTGGAGTTCTTAACTGTTGCCTCGAGTTAA
Source organism: Gymnosoma rotundatum (assembly GCA_916610165.2). NCBI lineage: Eukaryota > Metazoa > Arthropoda > Insecta > Diptera > Tachinidae > Gymnosoma > Gymnosoma rotundatum. The sequence goes on from OU744336.1 coordinate 89,374,508, forward strand.
AAACAAGAAAAAAAAATTATACAGAATTTACAAAACAACTGGTTTTGTAACAGATTATGCAAAATATTCTAGACCACGTGCTGAATACAATTTATATAAGAATTATATAAGATATACTTAAACAACATGAAACTCAATGTTCAAAGAGAACCAAAATATTTTTGTAAGTTCGTTAACTCAAAACTATTAGTAAGTGAATATTGTTCCAGATGCATAACAAAATAGTCCGGACTTTTGAGAGTGAAAAGGAAATTACTTACTGAATGTGACAAAGTTGTCCGAAATTGCTGGAACGCAAAAAACCACTATTGAACATCCTAAAATACTAATGGTGCTGACTTACTTAAATAAATTTTATTTTATTGATTGTAGATGCTTAAAATGAAAAATGTTTTAAAAACAAAGCATTTGCATCATTGCAAACAGCTGTAAAAAACGATTGAATAAAAAAGGTATAAACCAGTTATTATTTAAAGATTTATTTATAATTTCTTGCAAAATGGAAAGTCAAGTAACTATTCCATGTTTTCCTTTCTTCACTTTCTTAAAATATTTTATTGAAAACAATTTTTATTAATAAGCAATGTGCACATGCAAATATATCAATAGGAAAATTTATTATTCAGGATTTTTTAAGATTTAATTTACTTTATTCGTGCTTGATTCCTTCAAATATAAATATTTCATAATATTCTCATGAAATATTTTTTATTTAAAACTACAAATTAAATGTATTACTGCGGGGAAAGCATATCCATATGGCCATTTCATTACTGCTCAAATTGCTCATCAGTGGATTTTACCCAAATTTTGTATAGAAAACTAGAAAGTCTTATATCAAAAGCCAAATTGATTAAATGAGAACTCCATTGAATCAATAAGACAAAAAGACAATAACAACTCAAAAATGTTTTATACAAAAAACACAGCAAACAATCAGTTTTACTCGTAGAAATCGAAGCCATTTTGAATTCAAGGCCTATAGCAACAATAACAAACGATGGAGAACCTTTGACAGCAGGGCATCTCTTGGTAGGGACATTACCAAAAATAAACGGAAAAAGCCACGATACAATCGTAAAGCAGTGGCAGCAAATTTTAAAGCTTCGTAGAGCTGCAATCTCAAACGACATGGACGTAGCCACGAGGACAATATGCCTCCGCAAAGATGGGTGTTTGGAAGGTTGGTTGCTGTAATCACTGGATCAGATGAGAAAGTACGTGTTGCAGATTTAAAAACTCGCCATTCATAAGTTGGCGCTTTTACTAACATAGGCTTGAAGGCTCCCGCCAGTTCAACACGGCCGGAATATTTGTGAAAAATTTATTTAAGAAATTAAATCGGAATTTTGAATAATGAATTGTTAAGGTTTAAAACAGTTTTTTATAATCTGAATTATTACACTTGTGATATATATAAATTTTTTGTTTTTATTATTGAAAAATATCACTATTTGTAGTGAAAGGTATAAAAACATGTACGTTTTCCCTATTTCCACGCAGTCGATCGATTTGGTTTGTGCATCAAATGTGTTTACATCAGAAAACACAAACATTCATTGAAGTACGTTTGTGGTTTAATCAAAACATTGTATATAACAAACGCCTATTTTTTCTGCGATAAAAGTTCCGGCTAAACAATATTCTTAGGATATCAGGGGGAGAGCTTCATTTCATATTAAGCATTTTCTGACAATCGCAAATCGCTTAAAACTTGGGATGCGAGTTGAAATCGCATGAAAGGTCGCAAGAAATTTTGCGACTTAAAAGCGCAAGCACATACTGAAATGAAGTTATCAATTTTGTAAATGAATTAAAATTAAATTAATTTCGGCTTTGGTTACTTTTTTAATTTAATTTCTAAACATTTAAAAAAGGAACCAAAGCCAAAGTTATGAATTTTAAATAAGTTGTTTGTTTTTAGACCTTTTTATTATTAGTTGAATTGTAAGGTTAGGCTTGAGGGCCTTAATCCTTCCATTTTTTTTTTTTTTGTTAAGTCTTGTATTTTTGTTTTTAGTTATTGTGCTGTAAAAAGTCGTTATGAATTTTGCGTAAAGTAAACTTTAAAACGAAATTAAAATTATACATAAATTAAAATTAATATGTTATATTTTATTTTTAACAAAAACTATTTTTATTTTTATACAATTTAAGTCGTTAATAATGAAATTAAAATATATACTTTGTTTAATCAAACGTTTGTTTTGATTGTATTTTTGCGTACTGGCGATTTTATAAAATCAGTTGTTCGAAAATATATCACCAATAGTGCGGTTGAACATATAGTTTTTTTTTAAAGCATATTTATTTTTTTATTTAATTATCTTAATTAATTACGTATTATATCTAGTTTCTAATCCCACGAAGCCATTCAGCTTGTCTGCAGAATTTTATACTTGTACGTATATATGCATAGTAAAATTTTTTATTTGATTTTTCATTGTGTTTTAATATAATAATGTTTTATAAATGCTTTTCTTTTGTACGGGTTGCGAATATTCATTGCATGTGGTGGTAATTTATGAAACACATTTGGTAGTGTTGTGACTAGCGAGTTTTTGCCATAGTTATTAGTATGGTGTTCGACTTGGTACCTTCCTTCTGCTCTCCTTCTGGTATTATACGCGTGGTTAATTGGCTTTAAGAAAAAATAGTATAGGATTATTGTTATTATTACTTGTTTCTGTGATGTTAGCTGTGTTGTTGATATTGCTGCTATTATTCGAATGGTTGTTGGTGAATTGCATGATGTTTGTATTATCGTTTGGCGAATTGAAGTTATTTGTGCTGTTTGTGTCTATGCTTTGTAGGTTAGTTGCGCTGGTGATGATCATGTTGTTAGTCTTGTTGTTGTTTGTTATGTGTGTGTGTATGTGATGATATTGTTGTTTAGGCCATCCAGTATATTTACGTTGTGATCTCTGCTGTGTGAAGATCTGTTAAGAGCCCTGTTATTGCTTGTGTTGTTTGTGTTTAGGTATATTAGATCTACTTGAAGTGGTTGTTGGTTGTGCTGTTTGTTTTTCAATAATATTTTGAGTACTTGGTTCTGCGATTGTTGTAAGGATCTACAGTATATTGAGTTTCCCCACGCCGTTATACCATGTCTTATGTATGATTCGGCTAATGAAAAGTATGCCTGTTTAATCACCTCAAAGTGTCAATGTTTTTGTGCGAGACAATAATGGCTGTATCATCAGCGTATGCATATGTAGAACAATTCTTAAGAATGTTTAACATATCGTTCGCATGGATGAGGTAGAGAATTGGTCCAAGCTTAGATTCTTGAGGAACAACACAATTGGAATAAGTTTCGTCGCTAAGTTTGTTGCATATTTTGACACGATATGTTCCAGAGCAATTCCTCTGATACCATTCCGTTCCAACATATCTAATAACTTAGAATGGGAAGAGTATCAAATGCCTTACTGAAATCAATAAACAAAGCAAGGCAGTGAAGGTTATTTCCTAGACATGTATTTATGTGATTTGAAAAGTTACCGAGTAATTTGTTAATGTTCCGTCCTTTTTGAAAACCATATTGATTCATATTTATGACATTGTATTTTTTTAGAAAACCATTTAGTCTTTAAGGTCTATAGTTATTAACATCATTTTTTATTCCGTTTTTATAAATCGGACGTATTAAAGAAGTTTTGAGCAAGTTTGGTATAACAGCACTGTTTATGCTAGAATTGATAAACTTTGTAATTATTGGTGTGAGAAGTAAGGAGTTATATTTGAGATCCCTTGGCCTGATCTTGTCGACTTCTGCGCCTTTGTTTTAAGGTTTGACAAGATGCTATATACCTCTTCTTCATTTGCTGGCGGCAGAAACATCGTGTTTTGAACCGTTGAAAAGTTTCAATGTTGCATATGTGTACGATATTTTTAACGTTTTCATTAAAATTGTTTGCAAATTTATTTGCGTTCTTAAAATTGTTAATAATTGATAGGTCAATATTGGATACTTTCCTACCTGTTATTTCATTTATTAGTTGTCATGTAACTCTTATGTTGTTTCTATTTTTAATAAATTTTCTTTTATAATAATTATCTTATGCATACACTATTTTTTTGTTTACGTGATTACGAAATTTTTTATATTCACATTCATACTTTTTATTGTTTTCATTATTTACCCATTTAGAATAAACTTTATCCCGAACTTCACAATAAACTTTTAATTCGTCACTCATCCACGGATTTACTTTTCTCAGTTTTTTTAGTATTATGGCTTGCTGCCTTTAAAATATCGTAAATATTTTTAAAATTTTCATATATTGCATTAAAAATTTGGTTAGTATTTGTTTTTTCATTTGCAATTTGATTCCAATTTATTGCTTTAATATTTTTGTTTATTTTAATACAATTTAAGTTGGCACCTTGGCAGAAATTGTTTTCTCCTCTCTGATTTGCATCGCTTTGTCTGTTATCTGTTCTTACAACTGTAGCATGGCTTCGGGTCTTTTTGTTAATGCTTCTGATATGCAAATGATCCATGCATGAGTATGTTCTATTTGTTACATTTTCTCTTGTTATGTCATTTATTAAGCATAGCAATCCATTCGATGATATCATCTCTTTATATTTTGTGGTTGTAATGTTTTGATTAAAAATGTTTATATTTATATCGCCAATAATGATTATATCTTGTTTATTTTTCACTCTGTTTATTGTTTTGTCGAGTTCTATTATAAATTCATTTACTTTGTTTTTTTGGCAGGCGATATATTGTGAACAAAGAGAGGGTTTTATTATTATTTGGTTCATTTATTTCTATGCATTTAAAGTGAGATGTGTGTAATACCATGTTCACATTACAGCGTTCTTTCGTAATTCGCTCTCCCATTCGTAATTTAGCCTCTAATTACCAGCAGAATAACGTAATTCCCCATACAAATTTTTGAGAGCAAATCACCAATTTTGTAGGTAATTGAGTTTGAATTACCACGCCAATTACGATAAAATCAGTGTCATATCTAATTTTTATCGAAGTTTTACCTGGACAACTGTCAAAATAATAAAAAGTAAACAAAGAAAAAAGTGAAAAGTTATATAGGACAATAAAAATTTGAATAAATATGGAAAAATATCATAAAAAGAATTGTAATGTCAAGGCGCCTACTAGCTACGGCTAGAGTAATGAAAGAGACGAAAAAAAGTAAACAAATTAGTTGTTTTAAAATAAAATGGTTGTTGTTGTGTAAAATAAAATGGCAAAACTTTTTTACAGTCCAACGTGTTTTCTACGAAATAAACAAACAACTGCCAAACCCAATTACTTAGATGCAATGTGAACTCTCAAAATAGCACAAGTCATTCAGAGAGCGAATAACGTCATTCGAATTGTAATGTGAACATGGTATAAGGTAATATTTGTATGTTTTATATTTATCGGTAATCAAATAAAACATGAGGTGATTTAAAATTTTTATAACAATATTCGGCGCTTATTTAAATTACTTTTAGGAGTTCCGAATGTGTATATTATATTTAACAACATAAACAAAAATACTTTTTAAGTACTGATTACTCACGACGTAAGTAATCTTTTCCTTCAAAGATTCTAAATGCAATATTACTAATAGCAAATCCATTTGTCGCCAAAATATTTCTTGGCTTGTGTTATTTTTATATCCTTCACCACAAAAAGTGCAAAAAAGGGTAATTTCTACAATATCCATTTCCGATCCAAAAAAGTATATATATATATATATATATATATATATATATATATATATATATATATATATATATATATATATTCTGACTTATGCATAGCGAAGTCGATTGAGCGACATCCCTTTATCCGCCTTATCACATATAGTGACAAAAGAGGTGCTGTTGAAAATCAGCCTGATTGGTCCATGTCCTTCGAGGCAGTAAGCAAAACACCACGCCTGCCTCTAATTATTTCATGTCATTTGGAACAATAAAAAAACTCCAATCAAAAAAATAAATAAATGGCGCGATAGAGAACAAAAATAAAAAAAATAAGAAAAAAACATCAATTGAGAAAATTGGCGCTCGTCCAAATATTCCGATTAGGGGGCTCTGAAATTTTTCAAATTTTTAAAATAAATATGGGTATCATTTAAAGATTTTGAAGAGATCTTTAAGGAAATACTATTTTTTTTTTTAATTTTAAATAAATATATATGCAATTGTTACTGCTTGTTTGCCTCTAATTTTTTCATGTCATTTGGAAAAGTAAAGTAACTCCACCACAAAAAAAAAAAAAACAAACATAATAATATATGAGACGATAGAGAATTAAAAACTAAGAAAAAACATCAAGTGAAAAAATTGGCGCTCGCCCATATTTTTCGAGTTACGGGGCTCTCAAATTTTCTAATTTTTTGAAATATCAATACGTGTATCATTTTAAAGCTTTTGAAGAGTTTTAAAGATAATATTAAAATGTTTTTAAAATTATTAACCCATTAAAAGCTGATGGCATTTTATGTTAAATTATAGATATGCAGTACCAACTTTTTTTTTAAATCTCTGTCACCCCAATATTTGCTTTTTTGGTTGGAGTTACTCCACTAAACTAGAATATAGCACTCTTACTTGTTTAGAATTAATAAATATAAATTGGAAGGAATATCAATTGGATTGTCTTAATCTCTAAGCGTTCGTTTTTAATTCGTTCTTTGTATACCCTTCACCACAAAAAGTGAAAAAAAGGTATATTTAAGTTTGTCATTCCGTGTGTAATTTCTACAATATTCATAGCAAAGTCGATTGAGCAAAACACCACACTTGCCTCTAATTTTTTCATTTTTTGCAACTGCTTTGATTACTGTATTCTTTGTCGCTAAGAAGGCATACGTAATAATATTTTTTATAATATATCGATGAAAAGTTTAGAAAGAACTGATGAATTTTGGATTGTTGAGACACATCATTTCAACAACACATTTAATACAATACTTTTAATAAATTTGAATTTAATATCGTTTTATTCTTTTTTATGTTAATTTTTAATAAATTTTCGTATTGATGTATTTGTATGTGCACATTGCTTATTTGTAAGAATTGTTTACGATGTTTGTTTTTTCATTAAATCTTTCAAATAGTGGTTTCCAAAGGGAACGCTTATTGTGAAAAATGAAAGAAAAAATAACAAGTAAAAGTGCTTATACATTCTTCACCATCTATTTAAATCATGAGAATATCATGAAATATTTATATTTGTAGAAATCAAGAACGATTAACAGAAATAAACATAAGAAAGATTCCGAATATTAAATTGTCATATTATTTCTTTTTTTTAAGACCCAGTTTCACGATCTCGCAATCGTTCTTTCGTTCGCTCAATTACACTCAGAACAAAAACAAATCCAAAAAAATTGTTTATGTTTAAACGATTGCGACATCCTGAAAACTGGCCCTAAATTAAAATTTAATCATTCCCGTACTCTAATGCTAAAGTTGATAGAGATAAACCGACATGTTCTGGTATTCGCAATTCGCTTAAAATTTGCGATTTGAGGTAGTATTCGGGTTAATGCTCACAATCTATCTGGTGTTTTCTTCATAATGCGGATAGCTGCATGGATAACACTGAATTCAGTCGGAAATGTTCATTTTTATACGGGAAGTCGATCGGGAATACTTTCGCCTCCTCGGTGTGCTAAACTAAGTCGGAGTAGCAGCAGGTTATGGTGCTCTTTATGATCAGCAAAGACTTTTAAAGTATATTACAATATTTACAAAAATACTTACAATGCTAACTTAGTTAAAAATAACAGGCAGCCGAAGCCGCTGTGACCGAAACAGTCAGATGAAGCAATACTCTAAAGCCGCCGTGCAAAGCGGTATAAAATACTCAAAGCTAGTTCAAATCGCATCAACTAAAATACCTACTGATTGAGAATATAAGTGATGCAATGAAAAAGCATTTGAATCTTACAGCGTATATCTACATACAAATAAATAAAGTGTGGCCAGATCAATAGAATAAAATAGCGATTAAAAGCATTTATTAAAAGTATATGTGCGTACTAAACGTCATGTTTTCGAAAAGCGGTACTCAGGGAGGAGAGTCTTACAAATGGGCGAGTTTTGGTCCGAAAACGCGCACTACCAGAATAGTATATTAAGCCTTTCAATAGAAAGGTTTGGTCCTTATATGAGTATATATTTATTTTGCAGTATTAATTTATTCTAATTCATTAAGTTTTTTTACGGGAACATAAAAGAAAACTTAAATTCAGTTCACAAAAAAAAAAAAAAAAAAAAGAAATAAAATAAGAGAAATTCATTAGAAATATATATATGTGGTATAGAAACTAAGAAAAAAATTGAGTAAATTAAGTAGGAGGCTCAGGAAATTTATTTTATCTCGACAATCTTTTGAAAATCGTGCAAATTTTTTGCTTAAGATGACCTTTAGCGGGGGGCCAGTTGCTCTTTGTAACACAACCTGCATATGCATATTGTTGCGCTCACGGCTAGTTATATCCACCCCTTTCCAAAGCTCATCCTCTGTGAAGAGGTTTTCCATGTACTTAACCGTTCGGACTTCCTTTCGTGTCGCTGGCTTCTTGCTTGCCTGTTTGAGTTTTGCTGCAACTGCGATGCCGATGGCTTAGCGGTTATCTCAACGTTCGGCGTACGACTCGGCTGTGGCATGGATGATTCGGCCGATTTCGCTATATTTACGGCCGACCGTGGTTGGCTGACGGCGTAACACTTGTCAACTGCAGAACCCTTTTTAGGTGCACCCACCTACGAGAACTACCTTCCTCGGTGGATTGTTCAGGCAGCGAACCAGTGGTGGAGGATTAGCAGTAATATACGGCCGCACCTGTACATCGCTTACAATTCATGGCCGGACCTCTAGTGGTGGTTTAAAGGTTGTTGGTTTTTCGAATCAACAGTACCATGAGCTATACGTGGATTGGTTCGCTTACGTTCCATCCTTACTGTTTTGTGTTTAAAGTACAACTGCTCTCTTGGTATGAAAGTCGCTTCTTTTTATACAATTACCTATATAGACCTTATGACAATTTTTCTCTTCTTAGGCATGGCCTTATATCTTGAATATTTGCCCTTGTTATTTTTTTTATCCTGATTGGTTAACTATAATATGTTTGCTGCTTCTTCGGTGATCGTGAATGAGCCCGCATATTTTTCGGCCAGCTTCTGATTAAATTTTCCAGCTGCGGATGATAAATGTCGCTTTCGCTTCCATATCTGGTCTCTTACCTTGTGCTCCCAATGTCGTCTCCGCAGGTTATAGTAACGTCTTGTTTCTCACTGCCTATTTTTCCGGCGCTTAACAACTTTTCCCCATAACTGTGACATATTTCTTTCGAATCCATCTTCTAAAGGCCTTTCGAATTTGGCTTTCATTTTTTTGCTACCGATGGGATTTTTCCCGTATATGATTTCAGAAGGCGAAAATGTTGGGTGTATTTATTTATTATATTATATTTATAGAAAAGGTTATTTCTGGTGTACATTGGTCCCAATAACGATGGTCAGAGCCGGTCTGTTGCGCTATCATAGTTTTGGTCATGCGGTTTATTCTTTTCGTTGGGTTCTAATGAGGAGGATACGGAGCTGTGGCACAATCTTTGATACCATACTTTGTAAAGAAACCTAGGACAATGCGGCTAGTAAATAGTACACCGTTATCAGAAAAGAAAATTTTTGAGCAACCAAATTTAAATATTATTCTTTCCTTCAGGGCTTTTACGATATCTTTTGCTAGTGCCTGTCAAGTTGGTACAACCTCTACTCATTTACTGAAAACGTCTATGATTACAAGAAGTGCCGTGTTACACCTGGTTGAACGAGGTAGAGGGCCTACGAAATCATGGCATTGCAGTGATTTCATATTTCCGGCCGGCAATCGCTGCTCTGGTTTTCATCGTGAACGGACGTATGCTACGTCTCTGTAAAGTCCTGGCCAGTAGTAATTTCCTGTACTCTTCTTAATGTACATATCATGGCATCCTCTAAGGATACGAGGACAATCGTCGAAGGGTATACAAAGCTTCCATTCTAGCCTTGGATCTAGTGGCTAATTTCGGGGAATACGCCTGTATAATTGATGTTGTATAATTGTAAAATCGTGATATTTTTTTCCTTCGGATAGGACGAGTTTGGACATTTGTTGATGCCAGTCCGGAATAGTAATGGCCATCAAGTTGCCATTTTTATTAGATGGCATAGGGCTTCTTGAGAGGGCATCGGCTACCACACTTAAACTGTCTTTCCGATATTCAATGCTAAAATCGTACTGCTGGATCTCCAGTGCCCAACGGGCTGGACGACCTGAGGGATTTTGAATAATATGCAGCCATTTAAGCGAGTGATGGTCGGTTATCACTGTGAAATGATATCTCTCTAAATATGGTCTCAGTTCCCGTATTCCATATAGAATCGAAAGGCACTCTAGTTCGGATGTAGAATACTTTTTCTCAAGCTAAGTTAATGTCCGGCTAACGTAGGCATTAACCGTCTCGATCCCCGAATGCCGCTGGAAGAGAACTACTCCCAACCCTTCCTGACTGAAACTGATGCAGTTTGAAGAAAGAATGGATGCACAAATTGTGGGCAGCCGAGGTGTATAGGTGTATGAGCTAGGGTTTCTTTTAATTTAGAAAACGCTTTCTTCTGTTCCGAGTCCAAACCCATTTCTCGTGTTTCTTTAGCAACCGGTTTAATGTGGCGATCAGGTTGGAGAAGTTTAGTACAAAGCGGCGATACCAAGATCCTACTCCATGTACGCGGCGAACTTCTTTTAAATTAGTTGGGGCCGGTTTTAACCTTGCCTGAATTTTATCTGGGTTGGTACTGATGCCCTCAGAAGTGACTAAAAGTTCAAAGTAACGTATACTATTACAGACAAATTCACACTTTTCAAAGTTAAGTTGCATACCAACCTGTTGAAGAAGTTGAAAAACTGTTTCCAGTATTCCTAAATGTTCCTGAAACGTTCGGCCAAAAACTATTTCGTCATCCAAGAGACGAAAACTAAGCGATATAGGTCTATGCCAATAATACGGTCTAACGTTCGTTGGAAGGTGGCCGGAGCGGAGTGGAGATCTAAAGGCATAACCCTCCATTGATAGAATCCCCTTCCGGGAACCGTAAATGCAGTGTAACGCTTAGAAGATAGTTCCAGTGGTATCTGTTTATACCCATTTTTAAGGTCTAGTGTGGAAATGAATTTTGCGTTCCTTAGCTGGTCAAGGATGGTATTTATCTGTGGCAGTGGACGATTTCTTCATTTATCACCTCCACCATGGCTTGGTTTCTGGGCATATACCTCTGTTTAATTGGATTCGATGGCGGAGATGTATCTCGTGTTTTGCCATAGTGCACAAACCCTTTACTGAGCGGAACTTTATCTCGTGGATTTGCAGGAGGTGATCCTCCTCATTTCCTCATTTTTATGTAGGTGCGAGACATCTAGCGCCAGGATCCGGCGGCCATGTATCGTGACCGGGACATAACGACCATCATTTGCCGTTACATTACTTGTAACAGTTGGTCGTAGTGGTTTACGACGAGTACATTGTCGAGACAGGACTCCATCCCTTCCACAATAAGAGCAAAATAGGCGGTATAGAAGGATGCAAGACGTTCTTTTATGGCCTATGCCTTTACATCTCCAACATCTTGCTGACCGGCTGTAAGTCATATTGTCATCATATGTGACGTTTGAAGCTGATCTTCCCGTTTTAATGTAATGTTAACGAAGTCTTTACGTCGTACATAATGATTGTATTCTGTAAGTAACCTATCATAAATTCCGTCTAGATGATCCATTTTGCTTAAGACTGGGTGTTTTCGAGCGCTGGTGAACATATTTAAGTCCTTGGCACGTTCTCTATTATGTTGCCTACGGTTATAGAAATTTACCTCCAACTGTGAAAGGTATCGAGGTGCAAGGAAAAACTTCCTGCTTTCTTCTCTAAAATTTTGCCAGGTGGTTATTGTCTCTCTATGTTGTAAGTAATAATGAGGTTGAAAGTTCACAAGTCAGTGTTTTACATCAAAAAATTTTTAAGATTAAAAAACCGGGTTTAAAGAAAACAGAACTTTTGTAGTACTAAAATTGCAGTTCAGCAAGTACTTAATAAAACTCAACGATACATTATGAATGTGTCATGATAGGGTAATATAAATTAAATATTCAAATTCAATAAATACAATATTAACAAATTTTCAAGTTTAATGTATAATTATAGAAGACAGTTTTTAAATTACGTGTCCAATAGAATTTAATGATGAATTCATATTAAAATTCAGAATTTTGTATTTGGATATGCCTAGGCCAAATTGCGTTTGCCTGATGAAAAAAAGGTCCTATTGGATGCTGCTGACTGTCTGGCGTTGCGGGGTTCTAACGCAGCGAAGTAACATCCTGTAACGTATCACAAAGTATGGTTATATTTTATATAATTTTTTGTTATTTTCATTACCAGCATCATGACGGTCTTGATATATTTATGGTCTCTGAAATATGGCTTACTGAATTTATATCGGACCAGGCTGTTGATATGCCCGGTTATAGGATTTGTAGAAAATAAAAACCTTTTAGGGGTGGTGAAAACCTTTCAGAGGTGTTGCTTGCGGCTGTATATCTTGCAAATGGTAGTATCAATGATTTCGAAAATTCACATTGCGATTTGTTTCTAAGATATACGAATATAGCTGTTGTCGGTGATTTCAATTAGAACTTGTTTGATCCGTCTAAATCTACTCTCTTCTGCTCACTATGCCTAAGAATCAGACCTGGGGGAAGTCAATTACATTTTGTAATTAATTACACATGCAATTACTTAATTACATGTAATTGAATTTTTCAATTACAATTAAATTTCATATTTGTAATTGTCCAACTACATATAACATGTAATTGTACTTGAATAATTCAATTACATAATTGAAATAAAATTGTGTAATGAATACTTTTTTAATTATTTTTAGTCAAAAAATATTAAATTAGAATAATCATAAAAGTGCATGTAGCACATGGCCGTAAAAAAGTTTTGATCTCGTTGGATCCCGCACAATTTGAAAGTGGCTCAAAAAAAGGCTCGTGTCGATTGGTGCATAGAAATGTTGCAAAAATACGATTGCGGTGCTTTAAAAGACGTTTATAAGATCGTCACAGGTGACGAATCATGGATCTATGCGTATGAGCCCGAAACGAAACAACAATCGACCGTGTGGGTCTTCAAAGACGAGCAAAATCCAACGAAAGTTGTTCGTAAAAGAAGCACTTCGAAGCAAATGGTCGCCTGTTTCTTCAGCAAAACTGGTCATGTGGCGACTGTTCCGCTTGAGCAACGTAGAACGGTCACTTCTGAGTGGTACACTACAATTTGTTTGCCTGAAGTCATCGAAGAAATTCGAAAAACCAACAAGAGAAGACGAATCATTGTTCACCATGACAATGCGAGCTCTCACACATCGGCTCAAACCAAAGCGTTTTTGACCGGCCGAAACGTCAAATTAATGGGTCATCCGCCGTACAGCCCTGACTTGGCACCTAATGACTTCTTCTTGTTTCCGCACATCAAGAAAAAAAATGCGGGGTCAACAATTTTCGTCGCCAGAAAAAGCTGTTGGAGTGTTCAAAAACCATGTTTTAGAGGTGTCTCAATCGGAGTGGAAGAAATGCTTCGACAACTGGTTTGAGCGCATGCAAAAGTGTATAAATCATGCTGGAGAATACTTTGAAAAACAATAAAACCATTTTTGATTATAAATATTCGCATTTTCACTATTAGGCCAGAAATATATAGAGCAGCCCTCGTATGTACATATTATGTACAATATATATTGTATAAAATCATTGTGTAGTGTACAAAAAATAGTTGTGAAATATAATCTTTTAAAAGTAACACCTTAAAGAATTTGTTTAATATTCTTCTGAGCTTCAATAAAAATTTTAATAAAATTATTGAAATTATTCCAAGCGTTTCAGCATAGATACACTTAATATTTTCAAGAAAATAATTGAATTTCGTTCAATTACATGTAATTATTATTGCCTAATTACAATTACTTTAATTTGTAATTAAGAATTTCCAATTGCAATTACACGTAATGTGTAATTGAAAATGTAGAATTACAAATCACAAGTAATTGTAATTAAGAAACTTTGTGTAGAATTTCAAAATATAAATATGCTTTTAGTAAAAGTCTAAATACTACTTCCTTCCTTCTAAATTTGACGGATATTGTAAAAAGAAACATATATGATGATTAGTTGAGTGTACTTATTGTATTAGATTTGTCAAAAGTTTTAAATTCCATTATTTTTTGACATTGGCTAACAAGCTTCACTATGGGTTACATTTTTTAGTTCTGCTTGCAAATTGATATTATTTTACCTCACAGACCAGTCACAATTTGTTGCTGTGAAATGTGGTGAATCTGATACTATACTCCTCCACTCCGGTGTGCCTCAAGTGTCAGTTTTACCCCCATTATTGTTCATTTTATACATAAAAGATTTACCAAATTTTGTGACTCCTCTCGAATGTCTACCCTTTATATTCGCGGATGATGTGTTTTTATTATTTAATGGTGAATGAGGGCATAATGACATTTTAGAAAATAATATAAATTCATGCCTTACTAATTTACAGTTGGACTTAGCGAACCACTTGGCTATTAACTCATCGAAGGCTAAAGCCATGATGCTTGGCCCTACTTTATGTTTTTTACGAATTTAAATGTTGTACTTAATAATGATGTGGTTTAGTTTGGAGACCAACATAAATGTTTGGGCATTACCTTAGACAATACCTTAATTTTCAGTTCCCATTTAGGCGCTTAAGTGGTAGAGTTTGGGGTGCTATTCGTAAGATCTTTTGTTGCAGCATATTGCTACTTTTTCAAGCGAGAAAAAGGCTAGCACATGCCACTCTAATGTCGCAATTACTCTATGGACTTGAGATATTTTCGTGAGCGAATGGTTTTGTAGTGTTCTCAACTTAGAAGACTATTAAATTCTATTGAAAGATTTGTTTACAACATATGTACGTAGAAGAGACCATATATCTGACTACAACATTCGTTTTTTAGTTCATTATTCTGATGAATTTTTAAATGTTCGTAGCTTATGTTTGTTTCCTTTCTTTTTTTTTCTTTCTTATTCTTCACTAAACTAGATTTACATATATGGTCAAGGGTATATAAGCTGTTTCCACTTAGCTATATGCCAAAAAATGTATTTTTTAATTTTCAAGCGATAGAAATGCCGAATGGTTTTTAATGCTTCTGAGGTAGAGTCAGCTACCTTTGTTGGTAATTAGAGTGTCCTTTACTTTCCTAAAACGGAAATTAACGCAGCCGCAAAATCAATGTTTTTATTTTTTGCATATTTTGTTTGGGTAGTAATCTTCCATTGAGAAAAAAAAAATGTCAACAACAACACTTGGAAGCAAGGAAATACTACTGTTAACATTTAACACGACAAAAATTGGGCTAAATATTATGTCTTGCCGTATTGAAAAATTTAACTTTTTTATATTTTTTATTTGAACGACAAGAAAAAAATGTTTGTTTTTTTTTAACCAATTTGAAAAATAAAATATTTTTTTTATTGAAAAGGTATACTTAATCTGTAAACACATTCGCCACAGCAAGATACACGAACACACGACAGCAAATGACGCTGGCAACATTTGTCGGCTTGTACGCAGCTACATAATTATTAATGAAGGCAGAAGCTACATAATAAAAATATGATTTTATTGTATTTCAGTGATGTCACTTTAGCAGTTTTTAAAGAAGCAAATAGGATTAAACATTTCTCAGAAGCAATAATAATGTCAGTATAAATAACATGTGGTTGCTTGTCCACTTAAATAAAAAAACTAAATACAACAGTTCTATGATATCTCCTAAAACCAATCGTGTTAAATATTTACAGATGTCCCATATGACAATTGAAATTATATAAGTACTTTAACCAGCAAGTACTAAGAACAGAAGGAATTGTAGTTTTATATACATCTTAATACATTTCTTTGAAATTTTAACGTATACTTTTTTTCGTATACTTTCATCATGTCAATTGTAGTATTTTAAATTCGTCGGTGTGACATGTCTAATTTTTTTTAAAATTCAAATTTTGAAAAATATGTTTAAAGTAATTATTGAAAAATATGTAAAAAGTGTTAAAATTTTTCTATATACAAAACTAAAAAATGATAACATCTGTTTAAGTACAATTATACCGGTAAAATTGAGTGATTTTAAATTTGTTTTTTTATTTTTATTTATTTTATTTATTCAAAAAATGTAATATATAAAGCCTCCAGTAGCCAAAATAAAGATATTACATAGCAAAAACAATGCCCGAGATCATTTAATTAAAAATAACAACTTAATAATATATAATTATATTAATTAATATCAGTTATTATTATTGGCTCCCCAGCCGTAAAACATTAATTAAAATGAAAACCCAAAATTAGTCCAATCAGTAGCAATACAAAAGCAATTATAAATAAACTGAGTTACAAAATATTGAAACACGAATGGATGATTTTTAATTTGAAAACATTATTAGATTGAGAACAAATGCGAAGATCATGAGGTAGTTGGTTCCACCAACGTGCTACTCTAATTAAAAAAGATTTTTCAAAAAAGGAGCATGAGATAAGAGGTATTAGAATTTGAGAGTTCCTTGTAGAGTGCGTAAATGAAAACGATTCATAAAGAGGAAGTGGTCTACCAGCTCTTATAATCTTATAGAAAAGAAGTAAATTACGGCATATGACAAACTCATCGAATGTGCAACCAAGGAAACGACGAAAATGAGCAGAAATATGCTCACGACGCCGAACATTGTATACGAAACGTATCACAGTATTAAAAATAAGTTTAAGCTTATTTAGAATTGTAGAACAAGTACCAGAAAATACCTCAAGTCCATATAAAAGTTGAGATATTAATAAAGAATGAGCCAACACCTTCCTAACATGCAAAGGTAAGTATAAATTGCTTGTTTATATCCTTCGCAGAATACCAAAAACTCTTGAGCTAAGAATATTAATATGAGATACAAAAGAAAGTTTAGAATCAAGCATAACCCCCAGGCATTTAATGCTTTCAACGAAGTCAATACTAACACCCGCCAAATAAATATCAAGATTAGGAAAAAAGCGATTAGTTGGCCCAAACCTTATAGCTTTGGTTTTAGAAGGGTTAATACTAAGAGAATAATCCAAAGTCCACTCAAGAATACGCTGAAGACAAAAGTTAATGTTGCTTACCAAATCATCAACACAGTGCATGCGACCAGTAAACAAAAGAAAGACATCGTCAGCATATAAAAATGTTTCACATAAAGTAGAATCAATATTAGCAGGAAGATTGTTAATATATAAGATGAACAATAGCGGTCCAAGAACGGAACCCTGAGGAACTCCCGATGATAGAGATTTTACGCTAGATAATAAGCCATTAAAGTGAACAAATTGAAATCTACCACTTATGTATGAAAGAATAAGGCTACACGCGGTTTTAGAAAAATTAAAATCATCACGAAGTAATTGAATAAGCCGATTGTGGTTAATAGAATGAAATGCTTTAGATAGGTCAAGGGAGACAAGAACATTAAATTGATTATTATTCGCATGTTGACGAATTGTATCTGTGAGACTCAAGAGCAATGAAGTACCACTTATATAGCCTTTTCTAAATGCAAATTGTGATCTATATAATCTTACAGATGCAAATTCGATTATTTGTTCCTTGAGAATATTCTCAACAACTTTGGACAAAGCTGGAAGAATAGAAATAGGCCTAAGATCCTCCGGCCCAAGTATAACCCTAGACTTAGGAATGGGTACTACTCTAGCAGTCTTCCAGCATGAGGAAATGTAGATGTAGTCAATATAGAGTTTATAAGATGAATAATGTAACCTGACACAAAGGGATCAACAAGTTTAATAAAGCTAATTGAAATGTTCTCAATACCTACAGACTTGGATTTCACCTTATTCAAAGCATCACCCACTTCAACACCAGAGACACAACGAAAAGAAAATGAACTCAAAGAATCCTCAAAACTCCCTATATCCAAATCTGAATCACCACTGTGAACAGCATTACCCCCCGAGACAAAAAAATCATTTAAAGCATCAATATTGCCACAATAGGATATAGAATCAGCATCCACACAACTCGCACCCTTAAGTATTTTCCAAAGACTTGCTGAATCTAATCCCCAAAGTATTTTAGAAAAATGTTTTCTTTTAATCTTACGAATTACATTTTTGGCTTTATTACGAAGTCTGCAAAAAATTTTCCAGTTTTCAGCAGAACGGTTATTTAGAAATGCATAATAAGCAAGATCCCTAAGTGATTGAGCAAAAATAATCTCATTGCAGCACATCCAACTATTGTCATTACGAAAAACTTTCCTCTTAACAACTGGAACCAATGTAAAAAGTGTATTAATTAAAAAAATCAGACAAATATAAATGCAAGCTATCCCAATCAATAGATCTAAGATCATGAAATTCAACAAAGTCTACAGCTCGACTAACTTGAATCAAAAACGATGAAAAAATTAAAGCATGATGCGATATGGACGAAACATGAACTTGATCAGAAAGGCAAACAGTAGTTGGGTTACTTACTAACCAAAAATCAATTAAGAATGATGAGTCATGGGCGATATCAAAGTGTGTAGGTTAAGAGTTGTGAATAATCGACAAATTGGACCTAGTGCATAAAGACCGCATTTTATAAGACTTGGACAAATCGAATAAATTATAATTAAAGTCTCCTACAATGATAATGTTAGAATAGCTCAAAAATAATCATGATGAAGAAGTTCAAAAGATTCAATATTACCATCTGGTAAATAAACAACACCAACTAGAAACACCGTATCATTAAGACAAAGTTCAATAAAAAGTGACTAACATGCACCCAACTCAGAGACCTGAAGTATTCTCTTATACCTGTAATTTTTTGAGATAAAGAGACCAACTCCACCTCTTCTAGAATTCAACCGATCATTTCTACATAAATTAAAGCCAGGAACCTCAACAGTTCTGTCAGAAACATATGGTTTTAGCCATGTTTCAGTAACCGCAAAAATATCAACTGGAACATCTTTTAAGATTAATTTAAATTCATCAAACTTAGAATTATTTTTGGATGGTCTAATACTTTGACAATTTAAATGACAGATATTAAAGTTACCAGAGAAAGATTGTAAGGTAGTCTTAACATATGAATCGCTACCGACAACTGGACCATTGTTTAGGTTAAGAGACATCAATAAAAAAGAAGAATACTACAGTGGGGAACCAAAAAAAAAAAAAAATAAAAAATATAAAAATTGTACATATTAAAATAAAAATTAAATCACATATATACCAAAAAATCAATAATCAAACTCATTTTAACTACTGATTATTAAAAAATAAATTTATAGAAAAAGATAAAAAGAGAAAACAGTAATAGGAATTAAAATAAAATAGAATACAGATAAACAATAGAAAATACCAAGTGATAATACCAGCCTCTATTTAGCAAGACGCGTAAAAAAGTGAAAGACAACAAGGAACAAAAACAAAATCTTCATTTAAGTACAATCTCAAATTTAGTTATTGTATTACAGAGAGAAAATTCAGCATAAGCGTAAATTATTCACATTGAGAATTATGAGAGTTTATATTGAAAACAAAAATGTTAGAATTTGTTTATATTATACATGAATTTCTATCACTTAACAGCACGTATTATTGAAAAGAAGTAATTAAGAAATAATCCGACAATCAATATTCAACAACAATAATACAGAAATTAAAGTATTTACATATTTACTGCTATGTACTGCCCTTAGACATTCAAATATTAAGGCAAGGATAAGCTTCAAGAGTTAAAGTTCTAGTTCTTCAAGCACAGTTGAAATAATTAATAGTTCTTCAATTTAGCTTTCCGCCCTTTATGTAGCTATCCAAGCAAACAACAACTAGCAAGCTGAGTTGTTGCTTGAAGGCGAAGAAAAATTGAGAGAAAAGAAACTTGAAGAAACTACTATTTAATGTGTGAAAGCAATTAAATTTAATTTTAATTCTAAAAGAAAATTGAAGAAAAAGGCAAACTTAAAAATCTAAAAGCAGTCTAAGAAACTTACAAAAATGTAAAAGCTTAAATTAGAAGAAAAACAGAAGAGATCAATATAAAAGACACCAAACTTCAATCTATGAAGCATCACGCAGCATGTCCGAACATTCTGATGCAGTATAGATAGCCACTTTATCATCATTAAGAGTCAACTTCACTTTCAATCGGTCACCATTTAATAACCTGAATTTCTTAATAAGATTTTTGACCAATAGCTTTTTACAAATTATGTTCAGTCTGCTAGCAGCAGGCGAATAATGATCATTCAGGTACACTCTGAGGTCAACATCACCATCTACCAGATCACGAACCTTTAAAGATCTAGTTTTGAAGTATTCATGCATGATACAATCCCGAATAGAAATACTATTAAATTTCACCAGTACCGATCTCTGTCTATTAATATAACAGACTTGATGAAGATTATGGTTGGTAAAGGGTCAATAACCCCAGAAGGCAAGCCATTAACAATGATGTCGGCACGGTTGAAGCGTGTATGTAGGGAGTTATTCTCATCTTCTAGGGCTGATATTTTAGCAGAAGTAGCATCATCAACATTTTTTATCAGTTTTCTGCAATCAATCATTTCAGCTTTTATATCATTCAAACAAGAAGCCCACTCAGCCTTGAAAGTTGCAATGGTATTAGCAAAAGCTTCCTTAACAGAATTCTGATCAAATTCCACCTTGTTAATAAAGGTGTCAATCTTAGCATCCAATGATTTAATCTCAGACCTCCAAGCACCTTCAAGACCAGGTAGAGAATTTTTTTTACACGCTGTACATGTAAACGTTACTCTTTCATCATTGAAAGCACCAACAATATTATCAGGTATGCTAACGCAAGGACCATGATTCCTTAAAGAGCAAACCTTACATTGAACGAATCCAGGAATCTCACTGATATTTTTCATACAGACAGCACATTTGGATTTTTTTACTGAAGTCATATTAAAGCAATTGAGGTTAGGTTTACTAAAACAAGCAGCAAATTATAAGGAACAAATTAAAGTTGAAGTATAGATGATAATAATTGCTTAACAATAATAATATTTCACTCCACAGTTATTTAGATTTATTTAACTTCAGTTTTAAATTTATTTTGATTTAATTCCACACAATTTAAGTAAATTTATTTGATAGTAATCAGCAGCTCACAAAATGTATCTACACGGACATAAGGTTGCCAGACTTTTTTTTATTTTTCTACGAAAAAAAATCTATGTTTGAACCAAGGTTCTAAAGGATCTCCTTACAAAATTTTACTCAAATCTATCTAGCAGCACTTACGTGAGACAGATAAGAATTCAATAAATAGCTATTTTGTATTCCAAATCAATTATTATCTTCACCAACAACAATATTTTCCTAAAATATTTCATTTACAGAAATGATCCTGTTACAGTTTTATTATTTTAAATAAATAAGGCCGATTTCCTAAACGCCTGTTGCAATGCATAATTTAAAAAAATGCGTATGCAATGCGAAACATGTTTTTAATGCAAACTTGCGTTGCAGAGACATTTTTTGTATTTTTTCGGCATTTAGGAACGTCGCTATGCAACTCATACGTAAAGCAAATGTCAAAAACATGGTAAAAAATTTAATATTTTTTTTTGGAAAAATAGAGGTTACACAAAATTATTTATCCATTTTGTTGGCAAGTGCTGAGGAATTATCTCAGGTCAAATCTTCAAAAAAAATTCTATATTGCTATAGAAACCTATTAAAAAGAAAGAAAAGAAGAGACAACTTTATTAAGGACAATAAAAATCCCGGAAACAAGTGATCAAAAATACATAATTTTTTAAGAATTCATTGAATTAATAAATAACATTTTTAAAATGTTTGCATACAAAATAAAAATGATGCGTGATTTTGACTTCTCATACTCATTAAAATGAGTTGCCAAACGATTAGGAACATTGTACGTTGCCAAAAAGTTTAGATATGCGTTTACGAAGTGTATGCATTGTAAATATGCATTGTAACTTGCGTTTAGGAAGTCGGCCTAATTTTTATTTTAATTTTTTATTGTTCTTGCTTTTTTTCATAAAAAGAGATTTTAAACACTTATTATTTAACATGACTTATAGTATTGACATCACTTAACTGCTTATTGTCGCCAATAAAAATAGAAATTAGTTTAATTTGACTACTGCAGCGAATTCAGCCCAGACCACAACCTGCCGCCTTGTTGCCTTGCTGTTGACAAAATAATCATTCTCATCAATGCGAATTAAGTATAAGGTGATAGCGGTGGCGAATTCAAGTCTTTTCCCCGGTATTCTAACTGTCAAACTCCATATATAAAAAATTTATCTAACTTTTATACACATTTTTTATATATGGAGTTTGACAGTTAGAATACCAGGGAAAAGAATAAAATTCGCCACCGCTATCACCTTATATTTAATTCGCCTTGATTCTCATATAAACACATGCATTCTAATTTTGACATTTTGCAGTCGGTAGCTGCTGTCTCGAATGTGTTTACAGCATTACATTTCAAATTGCTGAATGTAGTTAGTAAAAATTATTGCCGCTAGATGGCGCAAAATTAATTTTTATTAAAAAACGTATCACAACACTCAGTATTTGCAAATACTATAAGTTCATATGTTTAGCAAAAATACTAGCCAGAGGATTTTGTAAAAATTTGCTAAATATTATTTGGTCGATTTCTGGAAATTTAAAAATCAAAATTTCGTTTTCTTTAAAAACCAAAAAATAACGGTAATTTTGTAAATAATAAAATTAAGAAAAACTCACAGAAAAAAAGTTGCTGCTGAAGCCCTAAAGAACCATTTTCAACAATAAAAAAGTTCTTTTTCCCAAAAAAATCCATTTTTGGCATATCTTAATATACTTATATCAAAGACAATAAATTTATAAAGATGTTGCAGTTTGAACATTAAAAAAATCAAAAATTATGAGCAGTTTCTTGGTAGCGGGGGTAAGAGATAAGAGGGAAGAAATTTCTGTGAGCGCAACCAAAACTCAAGAGAGCATAATATTAGCTTTGTAAACAAGACAGATTCATACACACACGCGTTTAAAAATGTGTGTGGATGTTCATAAGAAATGCTTTGTTAAAGGAAAGTATTGAGAGACAAAAACACACATTTAACATATAGAAACGTACATACATACTTTCATATCTACATATAAAGAAGAATGTGCTTCATAAAATTTTTTTTCTGAATTCTATTTTTCCTACTTAAAAATTGTTTGTAAAATAAGATTAAAAACGGAACTATATGACTGCTCTTGTTATTGTAGGGTAAATATATATTTTTATTTGTGTATTTTCAAAAATATGCATAATCACACCGAACAATTCATACCCTAAATTACGTAGTAATTTTTTTTAAGCATTTATTCTTGTGGATACTTAATATGTTTTTTAAGAAATTTCAAACAATGGTAATAAAATAAGGCGCTTATTTATGTATATTTATTATTAAATTTTTTGTTTAGTTTATTTAACCTGCACATAGGTTCACTATATATAAACCTCAATATGAATTTGATAGCTAAATTTATAAATTAAAATTGCCAAACAAAATAAATTACTGGCGCTTTAAGATTTAGCTTTCTCAGTACTTGTTACTTTGCACTCATGTGTTTCCCATGAGCAATGCTTTCTTAGCAACATACAATAAGCAAATAATAATAATAAGAATTTTAGTACTCTATGCACATTGCTTCGTAATATATATTTTTTTTGTTTTTAGCTGCTGTTTTTACAAAATAGTATTTATAAGACCTTTATGCGTGTTTTTATAGTTCTTAGAACGGATATACATTTCCGATGGATATGTCAGAATTTGTGAAGGTTTAATTATATCTATTATTCTGATTTAATAGCAAGAATATCGTTGAAATATCGCATTTTTCGCAACTATCTTATATTTATCTTTACTATTCTCTTCGCAACTAATCACAATTCACGACGAACTTCTGCCTAATGGAAAGATGACAATTTCTTTTTAAAAATAGTTCGAATTAAAAATTCCAAGACAAACAAAATAAGAACATTGGTTGCCGGCAGACATTTTCTGACATATACCATCTTTTAGTGACTTGTTATACATTGCATTTTATTGGAAATATTGGCTTAATGTGTTAAGTGAAGAGAAGTGGTTTTTAAAAACAGCACCTTAAAAACAATGCAACAACATGCGCTAGAGTTGCTTGGAAAGGAGGACCATAATCTGTACATAACGTAATCTGGATACCTGTTGACCTCCAGTTTCAAAATACATTTTTCTTCAATAATCTTGTGACAGAAATGATGAATATCATAAAAGTCACAAAAAAGGTTGTTCGACTGGGCAAAGTGTGTATTATCCGAGAAATAAAGACGATATGCCAGGAGGTTGTAGGGATTCTTTAAAAATTTTTATTTTGCAGATTTTGAAATAAAAACCATAACAGCAAATTAGCTTTAGTACCGATTGCATTATAAAGTGAAAGCTTGGGTAGAGTTTCTGACAATAAGCCAGTTTAATTCTATTCATGTACATTTCATCTGTGTCAAGCTCGATCTTTTCTAAATTACATGGCTATCAAGTTCTTTGCGTAATGTGAACTTTATAAAAAGAGTTCATTCAAGCTTATTAGTGTAATGAAAAATTTTTTATATGTTGTATGTTTTTATATATTTTTTATTATATATTATTTGCAGAGAGATCCGCGATTAAAGGTCAGATATGTCTGTTTATTCATTTCTTTTTTCTTAACAAAAGTGTCGTCTTATATACTATTAGGATTGAGTAACTTTTTGAAAATGAACCCAACCACTTAACTTAGGTTAACAGCCTTTATATATAATAACTAGCGGAGCCGGCGAACTTCGCCACGCCCTAATTTTAAGCCTTCAGACAAACTTTAGAGTAATAATACAACGAAAATATAAATTATCATCAAATATTGTTATAAAAAAGAGGTCCAATTTCATACAAAAAGCCAATTTTCGATTTTTTTAATTTTTCGCATTTTCCCCAATTGTCCATGTTTTATACCAAGAACTTTTTTATTTTTCTTTTTATTTGGAAAGCCATTAAGAAATAATTTCACACAAAATTTCTTACAAAAAAATTAATTTTTATCTTTAATAATATTGTGCTAATTATCCCAAATAAATTATTAAAATCACCGATTTTGATTATTGAAGGTAAAAGCACGTCTCGATGGCCATTTCGCTACCGCTTACTTAGCTCTTGAGGAAACTTCTCACAAACATTTTAAATAAACTAAAATTTTTTGTCCAAACAATAAAGTAAAGACAAATATCAAAGTTTAAGCAAAAACAACAATTATCAACACTGGGGGCAAATTACGGCATTTGATATCGATCGAAATTTACATTTAAATTCCATTGAAATTTCGATTGATATCGAGTGTCGTAATTTGCTACCTGATTTTATTTTTCTTTATATACTGTATAAGGCTGACGTTTTTTCGGCTCTTCTATACATTTTAAAGATGATGAAAAAAAATTAAGACAACAAATAAAATATCACAACACACCACGATAATTTATATGTATATAGTAATTTAATTTAGATAATAAATGAATTTAATTTACTTTATTCGTGCTTGATTGCTTCAAATATAAATATTTCATGATATTCTCATGAAACATTTTTTATTTAAAAGTAGAAATTGAAATGTATTACTGCGTAGAAAGTATATTCATATGGCCATTCCACTACTGCTATTTTAGCTCATTAGTGGATTTTACCCAAATTTTGTATAGAAAACTTGAAAGTGTTATATCAAAAGCCAAATTGATTAAATAAGAACTCTATTGAATCAATAAGAGAAAAAGACAGGAACAAAAAGACAGTATACAAAAACACAGCAAACATTCAGTAACTAAAAAAGTAAATTAAAATCGAATAATAAATTTTCATATTGATAATAAATGAATTTAATATTCGGTGTAAATCGATATTATTTCTTTTATACAACAACAAAACACATATTGTTACCATACAAATACACAATCGGTAACATTGGTTTACGTTGGATATTTTACAATGTAAATATATACACACTCGTATGCACGTATATACAAATAAATTAATGTGAGATGAGAGTAACAAGAGAATAATAATCTCTCTTTGTGATTTTACTCTTATGCTATAAACACAATCATGTCCACCGACCATCGACTACAAGATGTCAAAAATAGAATACATGCGTGCTTATGAGAATAAATATTTAGCAGCTACACGACTACCGACTACACGGCTACTTTTGTAGCCCGTAGCCAACTTAGGCTAATGCAATAAACACAATCATGTCCACCGACCATCGACTACAAGATGTCAAAAATAGAATACATGCGTGCTTATGAGAATAAATCTTTTAGCAGCTACACGACTACCGACTACACGGCTACTTTTGTAGCCCGTAGCCAACTTAGGCTAATTTCTATTTTTCTTGGCTACAAAAAACAGATTAGTGGTGCCAATACAATAAATGCATGAAATGGTGCTTTTAAAAGCGCAATACATTAAATATCGCTATTAAAAACGCGAAAAACTTTTATAGTGGCACCATTGAAAAATAATAATCATCTGTTAATTTGTTTACATTTTTCATCAGTTTATTACTTTATCTCGAAGGGGGAACATCTGCGCGCGAGAAAATTTTTTAAAAAAAAGTGAAGTTATAATTGAAGTCGCAACGCGCACAGTTTTTATTCAACAGGATTTTCTACTTCCTATACGAAGGTATAAGTTGATGTGCAGTTCCTGGAGAGACTAGTAATATCAAAATACTTGTGGGTACCCTGGCGCTGTAGTTATATACCCCTGCCATTATTAAATTAAGATTTCAAAAAAAAAAAAAAATACATTTTTCATTTACTTCTTGTTTGTGAAATTTTCCATTTAGTTCTTTTTTTATAAATTTCTAATTTGTTTCATTTATATTTATTTTTTGGGTTTTTTATTGAAATTGATAAGTATATAATAGTAATTTTTTCTGTTTATGTACATTTATTATATTGTTTAATGTAAATGTTTAGTTCAATTTACATGCAAATATGGACGTGGACACTTCATACACTGAAGTCTTTGTTTCCACTATTTTAGCAGTAGTACTTATAAAGTTAATTAAATTTTCTTGAGACATTTAAATTTTTTTTACACAAATTCACTTAAAAAAATCAAGTTTGTTTTGTTTTGGTTAACTTAAATACATACATGTATGTCAAAACAGATGTTTTTTTTTTTGTAGTTAGTGGTCGATGGTCGTTAAAAAAATTAAGTAGCTGGCAACTTGACTATTTTTGTAGCCAGCTACTTTTGTAGTCGGTAGTCGATGGTCGGTAGCCTTTGATTGTGTTTATAGCATAATTTCTATTTTTCTTGGCTACAAAAAACAGATTAGTGGTGCCAATACAATAAATGCATGAAATGGTGTTTTTTAAATCGCAATACATTAAATATCGCTATTAAAAACGCGAAAAAATTTTATAGTGGCACCATTGAAATATAATAATCGTCTGTTAATTTGTTTACATTTTTCATCAGTTTATTACTTTATCTCGAAGGGGGAACATCTGCGCGCGAGAAGATTTTTTTAAAAAAAGTGAAGTTATAATTGAAGTCGCAACGCGCACAGTTTTTATTCAACAGGATTTTCCACTTCCTATACGAAGGTATAGGTTGATGTGCAGTTCCTGGAGAGACTAGTAATATCAAAATACTTGTGGGTACCCTGGCGCTGTAGTTATATACCCCTGCCATTATTAAATTAAGATTTCAAAAAAAAAAAAATACATTTTTCATTTACTTTTTGTTTGTGAAATTTTCCATTTAGTTCTTTTTTCATAAATTTCTAATTTGTTTCATTTATATTTATTTTTTGGGTTTTTTATTGAAATTGATAAGTATATAATAGTAATTTTTACTGTTTATATACATTTATTATATTGTTTAATGTAAATGTTTAGTTCAATTTACATGCAAATATGGACGTGGACACTTCATACACTGAAGTCTTTGTTTCCACTATTTTAGCAATAGTATTTATAAAGTTAATTAAATTTTCTTGAGACATTTAAATTTTTTTTACACAAATTCACTTAAAAAAATCAAGTTTGTTTTGTTTTGGTTAACTTAAATACATACATGTATGTCAAAACAGATGTTTTTTTTTGTAGTTAGTGGTCGATGGTCGTTAAAAAAATTAAGTAGCTGGCAACTTGACTATTTTTGTAGCCAGCTACTTTTGTAGTCGGTAGTCGATGGTCGGTAGCCTTTGATTGTGTTTATAGCATTAAGGCTGGTTCACCGGCAAAAATTTTGTTCCGAAACATTTTTTTTTATATGTAGTTTGACATCAGCGTTGCCGCTTTGGTCCAATCGGACCAAACTTGGTAGTTTTTCGTTTTTAAAAAACAGTTTGGTAGTTTGGTTGGTTTGTTGCATTTTTTGTTTAATTATTGGTAGGATTTCCTCCTGTAGCAATTTTTTAGTAATAGTAAACTTTTCACCTTAAAAATTCAGAACATAAAATTAAAATAAAAATGTAACTTTGAATTAAATACGCAATAACTTTGAATAGTGCTACCACTGTTTTCAAAAACTGTTTTAGGTGTAATAAAAAACATCTCTGCTTTTTTGCATAGAGATGATTAAAGCTATAACCATCTCTGGTTTAAGAAACCCGAACAATATTATGAAATTGAAATTAACAATATTTTTGAGTTAAGGTTTATTTTCAAGTGTATGTTTAAAAAAAATTAACAGACAAATTGGAAAATAAGTAAATTTTTTTTAATTGTAAATACGTTCCTTTTAATTACATAAATATTTGTTAATATTGCATGTATTTTTTTCAGTTTTTTATCAAAACTCCAAAATTAAATGAAAAAAATATAATTTCAGAAGACGAAATTCCATCAACCAGGTAGAACCACTCTTAAAATTTTTGTTTTAAAACATTTTTAAATAATATAATACTTTTAGTGAACATTGTAAAGAAACTGTCAAAAGAAAATGTAGAACCGAATGTTTGAGCGAATTGGATTGGCTCCAGGAAAGGGATGGGTGTTCATTCTAAAAAGACAAACTTCCATCTCAACAATTACGGAAAAAAACCAAATGAGTATAACAGAGTTTATGTGCAAGAAATGCATTTTTAAATTTTTGGTAGGCTGTGAACGATTTTGGTAGGATTTTTGAAACTTATTGGTAGGAAGTCAATTTCTTCTGTGGCTACGCTGTTTGACATTTTATTTTTTGAGAGAGAGAGAAACTACATATAAAAAAAAATGTTTCGGAACAAAATTTTTGCCGGTGAACCTGCCTTTTAAGTTGCAGTAGCAGTACGTCCATCGACAAAATATGCACTGGATGTAGAATGTATGGCAGTGAAACATCTTAGTATATTTATAGTCTTTGCTTATATTCTTTTAGTTGCTAAAAACTTGCATTTTCTTTAGTGTTACAAAAATTTATTTTTTCAGACATTTTTAAAGCAAATTGTTTTGTAATCAAACATAAAAAATGTCTGTTTGGCTAACTCTTGATAGTAAAAACTTGCAACAAATATTTTTCACTCAGACTCTTAAGGCTGGTTCACCGGCAAAAATTTTGTTCCGAAACATTTTTTTTTTATATGTAGTTTCTCTTTCTCTCTCAAAAAATAAAATGTCAAACTACATATAAAAAAAATCTTTCGGAACAAAATTTTTGTGGGTGAACCAGCCTTTATGCTCTTTTTTCATTCTCTCGTTGCAAGGTTTTTGAGTACGGGAACACGTTATACCAATAATAAGCAACAATTAGTAATACCATGTTCACATTACAATTCGAATTACGTTATTCTGAAAGACTTATGCTATTTTGAGTGTAATTGGATTTGGCAGTTGTTTCGTAGAAAACACGTTGGACTGTAAAAAAGTTTTGCCATTTTATTTTAAACAACAACAACCATTTTATTTTAAAACAACTAATTTGTTAACTTTTTTTTGTTTCTTTCAGTACTCTAGCCGTAGTAGTGGACGCCTTGACATTACAATTTTTTTATGACAAATTTCTTTTTTATATTTATTTAAAATTTTAATGTCCTATATAAATTTTCACTTTTTTCTTTGTTGACTTTCTATTATTTTGACAGTTGTTCAGGTAAAACTTCGATGAAATTAGAGATAACACTGATTTTATCGTAATTGGCATGGTAATTCAAATTCAATTACCTACAAAATTGGTGAATCGCTCTCAAAAATTTGTACGGGGAATTACGTTATTCTGCTGGTAATTAGAGGCTGAATTACGAATGGGAGAGCGAATTACGAAAAAAACGCTGTAATGTAAACATGGAATAACAATTTTTAGTTACTGAACGGAGTTTTTTGTCTACACGACAAATTGAATCAGATAACAGTGGAAAAATGTCGTATAGATGCAAAAATTTTTCAAAATACGAATGTTCCCAATGATTTAAACAAATATGCATACGATTTTTAACAAATTGATTACGTATGTATGTATGTATAATAATAAACATATACAGCATGTACGAATTTGTTAATTTTTAAAGAAATCAGAAAAGTTTAGTCACAAGCAAAATGTAATGCAGAATTAAATGAGGAAGAATGTTGAAAGACTTCTAATGTCCTAGAAAAATTAAATCGAGTTATCATGACAAGCACTTTAACATCTCAGCTTTAGAGTATGAGTTTGTTGGGTTACCAATTTGCTTTGGCAATAAATTTCTGTATAGAAATTGTTTCTGTTTAAATCCCCTATACAACTTCTCACAGAAGTCTTTTTTCTCTCGTCATTCAACCCAATTCACTTTCAACATTTTTACCTAAATGAATTGTAATTATTTTGGCTTTAGTTCGCTTATTTTTAATTAATAGAATTATTTTTTTAAGAAAGAAAATTTATAAATTACACAACTAAGGTAGATAGATGCGAAGAATGCCGATGAAGGACGTAGCGGTCCAAAAAGTGCAGCATTTCATTCTGCTAGCGTCTAATTTTTCTTGTTTTCTTTCGAAAACGTCCGCACACATTTGTAATATAAATTTTCTTTCTAAAAAAATATTTGTAGAAATAAAAAATAAATGAACTAAAGCCAAAATATTTTCAATTCATTTATAATATTCACAGTTCAAATAATAATCTTCTATATATATGAAAATGGTGTAAAAGTGTATAGTGATTTTAAAATGAGAACGGCTATGCCGATTTCTGTAAAATTTTTTGTCAGTTATTAGTATTTTTGAGGAGAAGGTCTTTACGGAAGATAATTTTGGAAAATCTCTCCGTAAAAGTCGGAAAATTGGAAAAATCGAAAATCGAGTTTTGTATGAAATTTTTCGTGAAATTATTCCTTAATGGTTTTCCAAATCAAAAAATAGAAAGTTCTTAGTGTAAATCATGGAAAATTGCGGAAAACTAGAAAAATCGAAAATTGATTTTTTTATGAAATTTTGTGTGCAATTATTCCTTAATGCCTTCCCAAATGAAAAAAATTTTAAGTTCTTACTAACGGAACGTCTTACACAACAACCGGTGTAATACACCTCATTGGCGTCAATGCCAAAATCCTATAGATGGCGTTATACATTAACTTACATATGTTCTGTAAAAGAAAACCAAATAAACCAAACCAAGAGATTGAGTAAGAAACCACCCACATTCTTATTAGAGAAGGCATTGTAAATTGTCAGTTAGACTGTGCACAATTTCACAGGTGTTATTTTCGCACTGTCATTTTCTACACCAAACGTGAAAATTAGGGCGAGGCGAAGTTCGCCGGTTCCGATAGTTAATTAATAAAAATTAAAACTTTTTTTCTCTTATTTTCAAACATATCGTGTGGAATTAATTGGGTTTGTTCTGCCAGTAAATATTATACTGTTGTTAAAACTTTCGGTGAAAACTGTTTTCTCTGACTGTATACTTGGTACGTTTGGCGAGCGCTTTCGATGTAATAACATAATTTTCAAGCCAAGTGTTTGTTAATACTGAAGAGATAGTGGATTTAATTAATTTTGTCCATTTAAATGTTATTATACATTTAGTGGATAAAAAATAGTAATTATTTGAAGGTATCTAATCTAAAAATTAGAAAATAAAATTAATTATAAATGTCAAATAAACTATAATATTTTTGTTATTATACAGGTAGATTGCCTGATATCTGTCATGTTTATTGGGTCAAATAGTTTATTATTTGCGTCTTTTATTATTGGATAGGTAAGTGTGACCATCTGTTGGTGTTTTTCGTTTGTAAGAGTGTTTTAATAATTTTAGTGGTATAAAAATCGTGTCAGGGGTTGTATGTACCTGTTCGTTAATAATATCTCCGTTAAACGTTCGAATTTTCTAGATTTTCTTGTTTTCAAGAATGGCTAGTCTTCGTCCTTTTTTACTTGGGTGTAATACTGTCATACATTCATCTATTTCCCTTGGTTCGTGTCCATGTGTGTTAAGGTGTATTGCCAAATTTTGCTTTTGTATGATCGTATGTGTTCTCTAAGTTTTTAGTGTTGTCTGTTAACCTTCTTTATGGAAAAGGTTAATTAATCTATATTTTTATCTTAAGTCTGTGAATCATATGTCTAAATGCTGCGAGTTTTTGTTGAGTAGTATGGTTTGAGAAACTCTGGATATTTGTGTCTGTCATGGTTGGTTTTCTATAAATGTCAAAGTTTAATGAATCAATTCCTCGTGTTATTGATATGTCTTGCTCTTTTTCCATTGTGTATGTGATTTTGTTATGTATTATGTTAAAGTCTGCTAGAACTTGATCGGCGTTGACTCTTTTTAGGATGCATATTTTATGTTTTTCCATCAGTTTTTTGACGTGTAGTTGTTCTAAATGTTGCATGAAAATCTCTGTGAAGATTGCGGATGTTAGGTTTCCCATGCCGAGTCCATCAAGTAGTTTATAGAAGTAAGTATTAAATCTAAAGTAGTTTTGTTTTAATATCGTCTTAGCAATATCCATTATTTCGTTGATATATTGATTGTCATATAAGTTCAAGAGTATGTTACGTAGGATAGTCAAAGCTTCGTGCGTGGGTATTGATGTATATAGATTCTATATGTCGAAGGAAACTAGTCTCGTATTTTCAGTGATTTTGGTTTCCTTAAGTTTGTTAATGTAACATGTTCTGTTGTGTTTTTCGTGACATGTTCTGCAAATTTATTTTCAACAACCGATAAATTTAGCACCAGCTGAGTATACAGACTTACTTGCACCTGCAACCATACATACATCGAACAAACTAGACGAACATTAAAAACAAGGTTTGCAGAACACACGATCTTACAAAAGGAAAAGGGAAGACTCCAATATCGCAATACACCTTAACACACATGGACACAAACCAAATGAAATAGATAAATGTATGACAGTATTACACCCAAGTAAAAAAGGACGAAGACTAGACATTCTTGAAAACATGGAAATCTACAAAACACGAACGTTTAACAGGGATATTATTAACGAAGAAATAAACACAACCTCTGACACGATTTTTACACCACTAAAATTATTAAAACACTCTTACAAACGAAAAACACCAATAGATGGTTACGCTTACCTTTCCAATAATAAAAGATCCAAATATTAAACTATTTACCCCAATAAACAGGCAATCTACCTGTATAATACCATTTCAACGGACAAAAATTACCTAAACCCACCACCTTTTATTCTTAACACCATCTCTTCAGTATTATCAAATACGTGGCTTGAAAATGATGTTATCACATCGAAAGCGTTCGCCAAACGTACGAAGTACACAGCCAGAGACGGTTTCTACCGAAAGTTATTTGGTGAGGTGTTTTGCCAA
Organism: Gymnosoma rotundatum; assembly: GCA_916610165.2. Classification (NCBI taxonomy): domain Eukaryota; kingdom Metazoa; phylum Arthropoda; class Insecta; order Diptera; family Tachinidae; genus Gymnosoma; species Gymnosoma rotundatum. Next base: position 89,408,486 of record OU744336.1, read on the forward strand.
GTTATATGCAGGCGCAGGTTTGTAATTTACTACAGGTCTGTTTGGTATATTTTCTTTAAGAGTTTTGGGCAAATAGTGGCAACTCTATAATGAAAAGATAAAAATTTTCGCGCTTGGTTGAAGTAAATATCAAAAATAGTCAAAACACGACATAAAACATTGGTAAAATAAATTTAAATTGTTGTTAATAAAATTAAAAGTCAAATTCCATTAAATAACTAATAATATAATAAAATAATATCAACAACTTGATAACCATTGCAATATAACCTCAAATTCAACAAAGTTAAGCACATTCGTAAGTTTTTGCTACCGCTATCGTTTAATTATTTTCCTTTGAAATTCATCATAATGCCTAACTCAGATAACACGGTTTGTTCACTTCAATCCTGCAATAAAAACATCACTAAGAGCCAAGGTAGTGTGTCCTGTCTTATATGTTGTAAATGGTTCCATACAAATTGTATTGGCATCAGCAATGAGCTTTTGACCGCATTATCTAAAGCTAAAGGATTGCTTAATTTCGTATGTAACTCCTGCAAAGTTTTAGCTAAAGACTGAAAATTTTTCCTTGCGTCAAGAACTTAAAAATGGCCTCGCTGATGTTCAAACTAAATTTGATGTTATTCGTACGGAAGTAAAAGAAGAGTTAAATTCCAATTTTGCTAAGCTCAAAAGCGATGTAGAAAACTGTATCGAACATGTGAAAATCATAGATCAAGTCACTTCTAGAAAAATCAGCCAACTTGAAGCTCAAAATGAAGCACTTTTTAAACGTCAGAAAAACATCAATGAAATCATCATTAAAATTTTTGAGAATCTTCAAATAAATTTGCATCCCTCTGACATAAATAATTTCTACTTTGTTAATCATGGAAACAGTGTTATTGTAATGTTAAATAATACACAGAAGCGTGATCTTGCTATGAGCAATTATTTAAAATCCAAACATTTATGTCTTTCTTCGATAATCGATACTGACATAAACAAACGTATTTTCCTAAATGACCATCTATCACCAACTGCAAACCGGCTGCTTTTCTTATGTCGTAAATTAAAAAAAGAAAATAAAATCTCAAAGTTTAGACTGGTAAATTCTGCTGAATCAAAAGTCAATGTTACTCTTATTGATAATACCAAAAAATTTTTTAATATTGAAGACTTTTGCACTTTCTTCAACCTACATAACTCCTCAAGTCTGAGAAACATAATAGATGTAAACCGGGATATGAATGCGTCTCGAAATAATGCAGAAAACTATTAACATGTTAAGTACCTGCAAATTTATGTATATGCGTATTCGTATAATATATATCTTTGAACTAAATTATTATTATTACACTTTTTTTTAATAGCAATGCATTTTCTTATTTATTGGCTTATTTTTGAATTACTTAGCCAAGTTAAACATGATACATTAAAAAAAATATATATAAACAATATCATAATCATAAGTATAGCTTTAAGTACATACATATTTTTTTTTCACATTCTTCAATTATAATTTTTTTCCATTTTCCTAATTTTATTTTTCCCTTAATAAAACATGATTGATAATATATCTTCCTTAAATAATTTAGGTCCGATTGTAAATGATAATAGTCTTTTGAGAAAAAATTTCTTAAAGTTTAAAAGTTGTTTGAAAGTAGCGCACATTAACTTACAGAGCATAAACTCAAGGTTGAATAGCTCCAAATTTGATGAGTTTAAATTGATTGTTGAAGATTCTTTGACTGACATTTTTGCTGTTTCAGAGACTTGGCTAAAACCATACATTTCTGACAATTCATTGAGGATGCAGAATTATAATATTATAAGGAATGATCGTAATGGTATGAGGGGCGGCGGAGTTGCACTCTTCGTTCACGAGGGTGTATTATTTAAGGTTATATTGAAAAACTCTGACCCATCCAGTGTAGAATGCCTATTTATTGAGGTAAAATGTCGTAATTCTGTAACGCCATTTATCTGTTACGATTCCTTTTATCAGGTTACTGTTGTCAGGCCTTACTAACTCGGTTGGCTTCATCTGTACAGGGGGGTTCTTAACCGTTCAGCTAACCTTGTATCGTCACAAATAAAAAAAACAAGGTATATTACAGAACAGAATTACAATGCACCACATGGAAACGTACAAGTTTTAGAACAAATCTTGGGTGATTTATGTTGTCGTTATGAAAATATAGTCATTTTAGGTGATTTCAACAACAATCTTTATAACGAGTCTAAAGCTGAACTTATTAGAGACTTATGCAATATGAACAATCTTTTTTATGTACATAATTGCATGCCCACGCACTATGACATACAACACAACTGCACTTCTTTAATTGACTTCTCTTTAGTTAGCGATAATAATTTGGTTAAATGTTCGGGTCAATTCTTGATTCCATCTTTATCACGTCATTCGTGCATATTTATTTGCTTCGATATTCCACCTGAAAATTCTGAAGTTATAACAGAATATAAGGACTACAGCAACATAAACTGGCATAGGGCAAATGAAACTTTTTCTTCCACTTACTGGCTTGAAGTTTTTAATACGAATGTAGATGACGAACAATTGAAATTGCTATATCAATTACTATACTCTATTCACGATGAAGTGCCCGTTAAACACATAATTACACATAAAAACCATGTAAACTTCTGCAAAAAACCAAATGTCAGAGATGCTATGAACTTGAGAGACCTTGCATTTAAAGCATACAAAGAGAATAACTGTCAATTAAATTGGGTGACCTATTGTAAATATAGAAATAAAGTTAAAAGCTTATTGAGAAAACTAAAGGTCCAATATTGGGAAAAAAGGTTTCAAAACTGCCCTTACAAGGACATATGGAAAACTATCAGCAATAAGCAGGTTACTAGTTCCGCTCAATTTGATCATCATGATCCGGATGCGTTTAACAATTTCTTTGTAACATCTCAAAATAAATCTGATAATTCTTATAAAAACTTTAACAAAATTTCGCAATCAGGGTTTGGTTTTAGGAAAATTGAGAAGGATGAGCTATGTTGTGCTATTTACTCTTTTAAATCCAACGCTTTAGGTTCCGATCAATTGCCCCATAAATTTATAAAATTGATTTTTCCTCATATTGAAAACTATCTTCTCCACATTTTTAACACTATCGTTTTAACGTCACACTATCCGTTACAATGGAAGACTTCTAGAGTTATACCTATACCAAAGAAAGATAAAAACTTTGATATACACAATTATCGACCTATAAGCATACAATGTAGTTTATCTAAGACCCTGGAACTTATAATGAAAAATCAAATGTTAGAATACATTAACTCGAAAAATCTGTTGAGTAATTCTCATTTCGGATTTAGAAATGGTAGAGGTACGTCTTCTCTACTACTGAGTCTAACTGATGAGATTCGACAGAACATAAATATTGGTAAAATCTCCACCATGGTATCATTAGACCTAAGTAAAGCTTTCGACACGGTGAACTATTGCATTTTAATTGATAAGCTAGCGAATGAATTTAACTTCTCTTACTTTGCGTGTAAGTTATTGTATTCATACATAAGTGGACGGAAACAATTTGTTGGGAATAATATAGTTAGTTCAACAACCTTAAACTGTGTTAGCGGGGTACCACAGGGAACGATTTTGGGTCAATTACTATTTTTAATATATGTCAATGATTTCGAGAAAATGGTTGGCTCACCTTTCTGTAAATGTTTTCAATTCGCAGATGACACAAATTTATTGTTTTCTAGTGAATACCAATTTCTGGATGCTCATGTAGCAACTATTAATCATACGTTACAATTAGCTTGTGAGTGGGCTACACAGAATAAACTGCTTTTTAATCCTAGTAAATCTAAGGCGATTATATTTAAGCCAGGGAATTATTTGGATGGAGGTTTCACTATTAACTAGGAGGCGTACATATACCGTTTGTTGACTCGCTTAACTGCCTTGGTGTTATAGTTGACAAAAACCTGCTTTTTGAGAAACACATTATAAAAATTAGCTCTAGAATAAATTTCCTTCTAAAAACCCTATATAGTTCCAGCTGTTATTTACCAAGAAATATCAAACATTTGCTTGCACATGCCCTCCTCATGCCTCATATTCGCTACTGTATGGTTGTTTACAGTGGTACTACAGCAAAGAATCTCAAGCGGGTGAATCTAGTTGTTAACCGTATTGTCAGATTCATTTTCAATCTTAACATAAATATGCACGTATCTCGTCACGTTAAAATGTTCTTAAATTGCTCATTCCTCCATTTTTTAAATCTAGAGGTCCTGCTTACTTTGCAACAGGTCATTTCAACACAATCTCCTATAAACTTATCAAATTTGTTTCACTTCTCCAGATCAACTAGGAATCCGAACGTAATTTTTCCTAGAATAAGCAACTCAACGATGGAGAGGTCCTTTTGGGTGAGGGCTTGTAGACTATGGAATGCTTTGCCATTAAATTTAAAAAGATTTCATTTATCAAAGGCAACTTTTAAAACATAATTAATTGATCTATTTGAAAATAATTAAAGTGGAAAAGAACGGAAATTAAATAGATAAACTATCAACTAAAATGTTATCTTATATGTATATATTTACATACATACAATTACTTTATTTAATTCCAAAATTGTTATACACATATACATTACTTTTAATTACATATAAAATGTTATCTCAAATGTTTATTGAATACTAATGTACATATCTAATTTTATTCTTTTCATTTTCTGAGCTACATTATTCATATATGGCCCTTAAGGGCTCGAATAATTGGTTAAATAAATAATTGAAATGAAATAATGTGCACTGGTACTTTTATTTTTAAGGTTTCTAAAAGAACTTTGTCTATACTATTAAATTTCAGGTGCTTATCAAATTTTAATCAAACTAACATTTCTGTTTTATTAAGGTTTCATTGCGTTAAAGTAATGTATCTTTATACTCTTTACTGCAGTTAAGCCCATAATAATGAATATTCTTGTTCCTTATAGATATGGAAGTTGATTTTACGACGTCAGTCTGTCTCGTTAAAAGGCGGTTCCGAAAGTTCCAAAATGTTTGCAGATATTTTAAGTCTATAAATCCATCGCATATTGTTTTAACGAAAAATTTCTTGGGAATGAAACTACTCTTAAATTTTAAAGAGGAATTTAGTTTCTTGGAAATTTAGTAGTTTGTGGTTTTTAAATTTAGTTGTATTATGTGTCCTTACTTAGATTACCTGTGTGCGCGATATTGCCACATTTAAAGAGTGGACAATAGGCATTTTTAGGAATAAACGAAATCGATTAGAATCTGAAGAAGTGTAATTTGAATATCGGTCGATAACTTTTTCCGCACAAATCTCTTTTCCGTACGGATTCAATTATAGCACCCATTAATTATGCATTTATTTTTAAGGTTCCTCAATATATTCTAGATGACGCATACCGTCGTAGTGAGTATTGTAAAATCGTCTGCACACAACCACGTCGAATTGCTGCTATATCAATATGTCGTCGTGTGTCAGCAGAACGAAATTGGAACGAAGGTACAGTTATTGGTTATCAGGTATGTTCATCAATCTTAATTATTACTATGTCATTGTTTTTCTTTAAATGTAAGCAGGTCAGTGAAATAAATCATTGATTCTAAAATTTATCGTTTAGTATTTAACCGGATCTGAACACGTTAAATTTTGTATACCACAGACAGTATGCAGTATCCACATTCTCAAAGTTTTTTTTATAGGTTGGCCTCCATGCAAATTCAAGTGAAGATACTCGATTACTTTACTGTACAACTGGTGTCCTATTGCAGCAACTAATAAAGAATAAAACTTTGGCACCCTATACACACATTATTTTGGATGAAGTTCATGAACGTGATCAAGATATGGATTTTCTTCTTATAATAGTCCGCCGCCTTTTAGTTACTAATTCAAGGCACGTTAAAATAATTTTAATGTCAGCAACAATCGATACCACACTCGTAAGTATACATATATTAAAATGTAAATGTCATTACATACACACTTATGTTTTTAAATCAGCCAGGATATTTGTCCGACATCATTAAGATATCTGCTAGAAATGTCTTAAAAAGTCAAAATCGTATACGAATTCTGTCCGAGTTCTGACCAAAAATTATATGAAGTGGTTGACACGAAGTCTGACAGGCAAGTCGTGGGAATTTCTGAGTCTCTTTTTGACGTTTCTAATAAAAATTTTACGGAATTCTAAAAAACGGCATGGAAAATTCTGTGACATTAGTCGAAATATGCATTAATTTCTGGTATACATATATTTAAAAGAATGACGAATGTAATTCTAACACTTTTCATATAGATTACTTACAAATAATCTGACAGAGTGTCTAGTAATTTTCGTACGAAATTCTCGCAAAAATCTGCTTCAAATTAAAATTTGCATAGTGTATTTTTTTTTCTAGCAGACCCGGCCCGCGTTGCTGGCCCTAAGCAAATATTAGTGTTGTAATACCACACGATTAAAATTGAGCTTTTAACGAAGTTTACGGCCTTTTAATAAAAATCCATATAGTGTAGATATGGGCCCAATCAAAAAAGAAACGCATGTATTTAAGGCAAATTGGAAATTATGTTTATTTATTACTTCATCTTAAGGACAGCGGATAGACTTTGTTTTTTTTTTTGTTTTTATTGAAGTAAAACCTATTTATTTAGTGTAAAAACGTAAAAAATTTTTGGAGTGCCAACTGGCCGTGTGAAAACATGAATTTTCCAAAAATAAGCTAGCATTTGTCAATGATTGGCCTTGTGCTATAGTTCGAACAACACATTCCCGGGGATTCCTTAGCGAACTTCTGAGCACGACAATGTATGTAAACTTTATTCATTGCTCCAATCACTACGTCCTTGTGATTGCCGCCAACTTTAAATCGATTCTTTTTCGTGGTCGAGACATTCGGGAGCGCTTGGCAGCAAGTCTTTAGGCATATTGTTGGGCTGTCTCAGCAGCTCTACATGAATATGCAATGTCACGCATTTGCTGAAACTGTGATTCGCGTTCTCTTTCCGTTTTTACGGCTCGACGTAACTGCCCCTTTGCGATTCTCCTGCAGACGTAATTTGTGTTCTTCAGCTGATTCAGTGGCTCTTCTTTCCCTCTGCTTTCGTGTTAGGCTGGTTTTAAGCAATGGCTGTTTTTTTTTTGTTGGTGGCGTTTTAGTAATCTGTAATCGTGCAAAAGAAACAATGACGTGTTTTATTTTTTGCTTTTATAACATCTTATTTTTTAAATTGATTTTATTGTTGCAAATTGCAAAACAATTTATTTTTTTACTAAATTGATTTCACTTATAGGTTTTAAACTTGTGAACACAAAACAACAATTAACGCAAAACAAATCAAATGCGGTCAGTGAGCAATTCAAAGCAAAGTTTGTTTGAATGTACCGTTATTTTTTATCAAAAAATAACGGTACATTCGTTAAAAAAAAAATGTGCACAAAATGTAGGTATATTAAATGCAAGATTACACAAATTTGTTTATCATTGATTGATAACATAATAAACTTATTGAACAATTTCGCACCTTAGTAAGCGCGGAACATCTTGTGTTATCGAATGATGTAAATATTTTGTAAATAAACCGAAAACATGGATTTTTGAATGCAACACTTTGATATTGGATTATTATGAACATAGGTTTTTTCTAAATATCTTCAGAACTACATTTCCGATTTAAGAATTTGAAAAACATGAGAACGGCTTCCAGAAAAATAAATATATGTATGTATATGTCATTGGTGGTGTAATGTGAAAATGGGATTTTCCCACGCTGCTTCGCCCGCAGAACGAAAAAAAATCTTACTGTCAGCCGCCTGAATATTCTAAAGATTGTTATTGTCAGTGACTAAATATTTTTAAACTCTCACTATTTAATATTTCGACACTTTTTTTCTCTTATTTACACTATTAATATCAAAATTATGTTAATCAAATCACAGGAAAAATTTTAAAGCATGGATAATGTGCATACATACAGACGTACATATGTTTGTAGAATGTATATACAAATTTTTACTTTTAATATTATCCAACATGTCTAAATTAAATCACTGAGCACTGTTTAGAAACTTTATACAGTTTAAACGTAGGTTAGGCAAAAAATATTGAGAAGTGAAAACAATTTATTTATGTTTTCAGTGTGTTAAAAACTTTAATTCTTCTAGTTGCTCTTCAAAATTTTTCATGAGAAGAAAGATTGCATCGAAATAAAGTCTAGTTATTGAAAACGGATTATGTTCGTTGGGCTCTCCTGGAAAATTCTGTAACATAAGCAAAGTTTGTTGATGTTTATTAAAACATATGTGTGTATGTATATGTCCATATATAAGTCAATATATATATAATTATGGTATAAATTTATGAACTTTAAGAAAGAAAGTTTAAAAAATGAAAATGCATATTTTACTAAATTGAAAACAAAATAACCAAAGAATTGAATTTGCCATTTTTCCATGCATTACATTTCAAAGTATTGAAAACATGCAATATTTTTAAATACATATGTACATGTGACTTTATTGTGAATTCTAATTTAAGATTTTTTCCACAAAATTGTGGCGTTATTATTTCTAAAAAATCTGGCAGCTATGTGTAGTAATGAAGTAAAAAATCTTCAAACAAAAAAATACATGCATGACTGTTAATATGTTACAACAATTTTCCGTTTGGCCGAAGTTGATTTGGTCTTTAATTTTCTTTTTGTTTTGTGTCGTTTGATTTGATCTACGCGTTCTTTTAGCGTATGCTAAGAATGTATTAGTGTGTTTTCACGTGTACAAACTGGTATACACAAACAGTAAAATTAAAAGAAAAATGTACAACTTACGAACGAACATGTCCAGTCTTGAATAACTTATTTGCTTTTACAACACAAACGCAAGCAGAAAATGAATAAATGAATTTTCATACAAACTATCTCCTCAAAATTTGGAATCGAAAATGTTGAGATGAAGAGTAGCCTTTTAGAAATCTCTGAATTAATGGGAAATTAATCTCGAGGCAATGATAAAACGATATAAAGTGGATATTGACTATATCGTTGTGTCCACATCAAAACCCCTGTAAGAAATATAAGAAAAATTAAAACCATAAAGGATAAGAGGTCAATCGATAGATTCTTTTTTTTTGAAGTTCAAATGATTACCTTTAAGTCTGACTGTTATAAATTTATGCCGGCAAACGGAAAAACCCTTTCTTTTCATATCTGAACAGTTAAGGGATTTTAATTTTTTTCGTTTTTTATTAACATACATATAAAACATTCAGCAATTGTTTATGATGTAAAGTAGAAAAAGCTTGGTAGCGTCAAATATGCTGCCTCTGGAAAAGAACTTATAGAAAAGCATGAATTTAAAACTTAGGATATAATATATATATATGTAGTTCAGTAGTTCTTAAATTAATTACATAATGCAAAATTTATAACAGTATTTATTGGAAAAATAATAATTCAGGATATAATAATATTAATAATATGAAATTTTAATATGGAATTCGTTTTGTACTTGCTTGACATCTTGCCTACAATTGCATTTAAGAGATCATTTATAATAAACATGTACCATAAACAGTCCAGCCAAACATGGTACTTTGTTCTTGAAAAAACTCGTTCGCACATCACCTTTGGATAAAGATCGACTCCGATGACCTCGTCTACGGAAGCTGATTCGTATCATTTTCATCTTTTATAGGATAGTGGCAATCTCTGTGACGGAGTATGGCGACTCATTCGATTTTCCACCCTGAAAGTGCCCTCGATCGTAGCATGATTTTAAAGTGATTGGGCATATGGTCTCTTCATGAAGGTTAAAAGTTGTCAGGCCTAGTTTATCGACTATATATACGCGGCTTACACTTGATCCCGGATGAGGTAGACACTAGGCATGGGAGGTAGTTGTTACTATTTTTACCAGAGCGGTTGGAAAAAGGATAATTGCATTTTATCGCAGCATTGAAGTTAAGAAAGAAGCCTGGGATGTGGTTGGAGGTGAAGACTTTCTTTAAATAGCGCGTGACAAAGACGAATCTTTGAGATTTTGGAGAAACTGATCGTGATCGAGAACGGGATCGAGATGGCAAGAATTGATCGAGCAATCTTGGGTGGATATGAAACAAAGTATGGTGCGACTTTTTACAATGTTTGCATCCATGCTTTGTAAAACAGGTACCTTGAGAATGGTCATGAGCAAAGCAGTTGGAACAATACTTCGGACAGCATGAATGCTGTAATATTCATTGCAAGGAATTTACGACATGTTCAAACTGGGTGAGTCCATTGCAAAGGCTAAATTAATGGACGTTGCATTTTTAGCAGATTTTAAAGCATTGGAAGAAATTTTGGGCATTTTCATATAAAAAAAAAGAAAAGTATAGAATAAGAGAAATGGCTTAACCGAAACCTTACGAATCCATGAAAAGGAGTATTAATTTTACTATAGGACGTGTCACTACCCCTTTTTGCGTTGTGACTTCAGCGACACGCATACGATTGTCTGGGCCTAAGCAGGTTTTCTTTACTCTGCCTAGCCGCATTCATTGGGGGCGGGATTTTCGTCTTATTACTGCCAGCGTTCCTTCCTTTACATTTCTAGGGGGGTTTTCACTTCTTTTTTGTAGTTATTTGAAGTATTCATTTTCCATCGAATACAAAAATTGTGATTACTAATTCTAACTTTTGCCATATATTGGCCATGGAAATGGACACATTATTGGCATGTGCATCGACGGGAACAAGAATAGGAGAATCAATTAAAAAGTGACCTGGAGTCAATGCGAATAAATCGGTAGACTCGGTGGACAAAGGAAAAATTGGTCTGGAGTTTAGACAAGCTTCGATTTTGGCGGGCAGTGTGGATAATTCCTCATAAGTATATTTGTAACAGCCAGCCATTTTGAATTTGAATTCCGAATCTCAGATACTGTACTAACTCCAAGGTTGGTATCTTTTCGTCATAAAAACATCAAGCGCTGACCACTTTGAAATTGCAGTCTTATTTTTAAGGTCTTGTTCCCATAAGGTTAAGGTATTTGCAGGTAATTTGTTAGTACAAATGAACACTAAAATGGGATCCCAACTTGTAACGTCAATACTATAAAGTTTTAAAGTGGAAATAAATGAATTTATATCGCGCTGGGGCTACTTTGGTGTCTTACCAGACTCAGATGTGATAGTCTTTAGGCTAAATAAAGTTTTTAATTGGCCATTCACTTAAACTCTACGGTTTTTATAGCGGGAGCAAAGATCATTCCAAGCTAACTCGAAACCTTGGCTAGTTAGTGGGGAGGAAGTTGTAAAAATAACATATGAATGGGAATAATGTTTAAAATAAAAATTATATGCGTGGAAAGATTTTATTTATGTAAATCCTGATCAAAACGAAACCACTGCACTTTTATAAACTTTATTTCAGGTCAAATCTTACTTACAAATTTCGCGCCTAGTTGGTAGCGATTAAAACTCTCCTGCAACGCTCCACAGAATAAAATAGGGAAATGGCAGCTACGCAAAATTTTTATACGTTGGTTTCCTTTATTTTTCAGAATTACTCTTAATTTTTTCTCTATTTCTTTTTTACACTATATTTATACTTTTATATTTTGAAATTCATATTTTTTTTTGACATGAATGGATTTATACTCGTAGAACTTTTTTCTTGTAAATGGAATATTTTTCTACCTAATAAAACACACCAAAATGCGAACTATAAACCGTTTGTCATGCGAGTAATGCACTCCGAGCGCAACTATTTTATGTGTCAAGCAAATTACAAAACTTACCTTTGCTTGTTAATTAATTATTGGAAGTAAATGTGGATATGTGCACGGTAAAGCATGATGATAACTCAATGTTGAAAAAGTTCCAATCCGGTTCGATGTGACAAAATGTTGAGGAAATTGTGGCAAATCAGGTGGTAAAACTAATGAGCCACTGGGTGCCAAAGTTGTAATCACAAAATATTTTTTGATAATTTTTTCACCAGTATTGACCTTCTTCGGGAGTTACGCGACTTGGGATATCGTGCCACGGGTACAATTCGTGACAATCGAATAAAGAAATGCCCACTCCCCACTATAAAAGAAATAACGAAAAAATCCAGAGCCGACTTTGATTATAGGTTCGAAAGAAATAGTGAGATACTGCTGGTCCGATGGAAGGACAATAGTATATGCACAATGGCAACCAACCGATTCGTATAATCCTATAGGAACTGTTAAAAGACGGAATTCAGATAAAAAGCAAAAAACAGATATGAAAATCCCATATTTATTTTAGAATTATAATAAAGCCATGGGGGAGTCGATGAGATGGACCAGTCGATCTCATTATATAGTATTGCCATACATGGAAAAAAATGGTGGTGGGTTTTATTTACCTATATGGTTGATATGGCCATATCAAATGCGTGGCGACTTCATGTAGCTACTAATGAAAATGTCATGGATCAGTTATGATTTCGAAGAAATATAGCTAGATTTTATCTCGCCCATCATCATCAAGTATCGAACGCTTAAGATTAGATGGCAGTGATCACGTCCCTGACAAGCTACCAAAATGTGTGCGATGTGTTGTTTGCTACCACAGAAGCCGTTGGTGCTGCAAACAATGCAAAAAAAAAACTCTGCATTGTTTTGCAAATTTTCATAGTTAAGTGCCCGTTGTACCAATTTGGGAACACCCCTCTAAATTTTCAAAATTAACTTTTTTTTATTTTTTTCTTATTTTTTTGTTTGTTTATATTGAATTTAATAATAAAATAAAAAAAAATTACATTTTAACACTGATGGTTTTTGTTTGGGTCTAAATGGGTTAAGTCTGAATGTTGGGAGAACAATAAAGTTATGCCGGCAAAACGGGAAACTCCTTTTCTTTGACTGAAGCAGCATATCTGGACAGGAATTTTGACTTGTTCTTTTGTTTTATAATTAATATACATATAATGCATTCAGCATATGACGTAAAACAAAAAAGATATAATCAAGGCCAAAGTTGGTTCATGCATTCTGGCAAGAAAAGAATAAAAAAAATCAGCCAAATCGCTCCAGCCGTTCTCACGCCATTACATTTTATACGTGGACTATTTGATTTTTATATACAGTTAGGGACATAAATATCTGAACACCCCATATATTTTTCGAATATCTTCATACCTTTACAAAATATATAAAAACTGTAAACGCAGTTTGATTTTAATTACAATTCTATTAATTATTAAAAATAATAATAATAATATTCAATACCATATTCAGTGTGTTTTCAACTTGTGTAGCAATAATCACGTCAAAAAAAGGGAAACGTAAAGAGTTGAGCTTAGAAATAAAGAATGTTATAATTAAGAATATAAAAAGGGTAAATCGCTCCGGTGTATCAGTGAACTGTTTAAATTACAACATTCCACAGTCCAATTTATTATCAACAAGTATAAACGCACTGGACAGGACGACATAAGAAAGTTTCTAGAAGGGATGTAAGTTTAGTTTAAAAGAAGTAAAAAACAAAATCCCAGAATAATTCGGGCAGAGATAGCAGAACATGTCGTGAATTCTTCAGGAACAATTGTCCACCCAAAAACAATTGGGAGAATATTGCATTCCGGAGGATATTCGAGTAGGATACCTCGCAGAAAACCACTTATAAGCCAAAAAACCGAAGATTACGTTTAGAATTCGGAAACCGTTATATTGATAAGGATCATAAATTTTGGGACACCGTATTATTTACGGATGAGACAAAAGTAAATGTTTTTGCATTAGATGTAAAAAATTTGATCCCAACAGTGAAACACGGAGGTGGCAATGTCATGGTATGGGGTGCAATGGCAGCCAGTGGAGTAGGACAGTTAGTTTTTATAAAAGTAGTTTTACGAACACTTTTGTCCAAATGAATTTTGAGTATTTTTGTTTTTTTTTTTATAAAAGGTAATTATTAATTTTATTATTTTTTATAATAAATAAAATTATAATAAAAATAAAACTGTAAAGGTATGAAGATGTTCGAAAAATATATGGGGTGTACAGATTATATACATTGGTTTTATTTAAAACATATGTACATTTAAGATTAGTTGTTTAATTTTCTTTTTTTTCGTTTTTGTGCTTTACAAATTTTGTCTGTGGACAGATTGAAAAATATCTAAAAGAGATGATCTTAATGAAATCATCTACAGAGCAGAGGTAGTTCTTTAGATATTTTTCATCGCAAGATCTAATAAAATAAGTTTTATTATTACCACTACTGCTTAAAAATAACATCATGCAAAATAACGTTCAACTACCTTTTGAAAGCCTTATGCTATAAACACAATCATGTCCACCGACCATCGACTACAAGATGTCAAAAATAGAATACATGCGTGCTTATGAGAATAATTCTTTTAGCCGCTACACGACTACCGACTACACGGCTACTTTTGTAGCCCGTAGCCAACTTAGGCTAATTTCTTATGTAGTTTTAAATAATTTTTGAGCTTGAAGGTCTTTGTTGAAATTGTAATGAGGCACTTTAATATTCTTTTTTATATATAAGCAGTGTTTATTCTTCTAATTCACAAATGCTAATGACAAAATGAGTATACATAATTACTTGGCTTCTAAGTGAAGTTAGCTGCAGTTCGCAGTTAATGTCACTTTTACATAAACCATACAGTGTTGCCTTCTTTGACGGTGTTGCCAGGTCACCGGTGCTACTAGATACATAGATCACTACAATCTCGGCCGACCTGACAGCACAATCGACCTCGATTGTCAACTATTATCATCTAAAGCTCCGTCCTCTAAAAATTCATAATCAACATATTCATCCTCTAAAAATTCGTGATCAACACACTTATCTTGGTCAGTGCTACCTTCAGACTCCTGGGTTACCTTATTTAAATTCCCATCAGACTCCACCCATTTTCTCAAGCGAGTAGAATCAACAATACCAACGTACGGCATTTGTGTTACTTGGCAATTCTCGACGTCCGATATTTCATATCGAGCATTACCCAACTGTTTCTGAATAACGTAAGGGCCCCTAAATTTTGGCGTTAGTTTCTTATTCTTTCCCGTGGCTGTATCAACGTTCTCTAAAACTACCATATCGCCGATTTCGAATGACCTAGCGGGCTTATGGCGCCGCTGGAAGTATTTAGCGTTATACGATTGAGACCTTTCAATAGCCTCCGAGGCCTTCCCTCGGATATCATCCAGTACCGTTTTCTCGTTCGCATAAACCTGTTGTAGATATTCCGTCAGTTCGTCTATTGATTCCCCTCTCTGTTCTATCCCGAACAACATCTCACTCGGCAGCTGTTTCGTAGTACAGTGAACTGTGTTGTTAATGGCGAACTCAACCTGAGCTAGTTTGCTTGCCCAATCGGCGTGTTCAAGTGGCTCCGCTAACTTCGCCAGCATGGCCCTAATTTCCCTATTTCCCCTCTCCACCTGACCATTTGACTGCGGTGAGGACACTGAAATCTTCACGTGCTTGATATTACGCTCGGAAACGAACTTTTGAAATTCGGCAGAAGTAAAACACGTACCTCTGTCACTTATAATACGCCTAGGACGGCTATAATACTCAAAGTATTTCCTCAATGCGCAGCATACTTCCTTCGTGCTTGTTGAGTTTACCGCGTATAATTTCGTAAATTTTGTAAATGCGTCTACAACTGCCAATATATGTTTCCTCTTAGATTTTATTGATGGTAAAGGGCCAAAATGATCTATATGAAGAGTATCAAAGGGGACTGCCTTTTTTTTCAAATTGTACAAATTCCTTTCATTTCTTTTATTTGGTGCTGTGTAATAAATACACTTCAAGCAGTTCCTTATGAATCGGTTAAGTTTACTTCTCATATTCGGGAACCAGTAATATATCTGGATTTGACTTATACACTTCTCTATGCCTACGTGTCCGTGCTTCTCATGAATTAGACGCATAACACTGTTTTCCATTTCCTCAGGAACATATAGTTGCTTCTGTCCATTTACACCACATCGGAAAAGCAGTCCGTTTTCCAGGCTATACCCCACAATATCTTCTTTCTCCAATTTGTCACGAATTTTCATAATTTCACCATCCCTGGACTGAGCAATTTGTATATTTATATCAACATCTGTTGCTTCGATAGCCGCAATTACTGGGGTTCTGCTCAATGCATCCACGTGAGTCATCAATTCGCTCCTACGGTGTCTAATTGTATAATCGAAGTTCTCTAGTTCTAAAGCCCAGCGTGCAATTCTTGGGTTCACCAATCTCTTACCCAGTGTCAATGCAAGTGAGTTACAGTCAGTTACTATCGTAAAAGTAATACCCTCAAGGTAAATGCGGAATCTCCTCAAGGCATATATTATAGCAAGCGTCTCCAGCTCAAAGCTGTGATACCTAGACTCCGCTGGCGTGGTGCATTTAGAAAAATAAGCAACCGGGTGAAACTTGTTGTCCCCCTGTTTCTGCAGAAGCACTGACCCGTAACCCCTTGCACTCGCATCAGTATGTAGTTCTGTCTCCCGAAGGGGGTCATACACGGCTAGAACCGGCGAATTAATCAGCCTATCCCTTAAAATGTTGAACGCGTCATCTGACCATTCGAACTCTCTGTTCCTTAAATTGGTTAGTGGCCTAGCTATCCTAGAAAAATCAGACACGAATCGGCGGAAAAATGAAAAAAGTCCCAAGCACCTCTCTAACTCTTCATGGCTACTTGGCATTGGGAAATTTTGAATTGTCCTAATATGGTCACCGTTAGGTCTTACACCCTCTGAGCTCACCCTATAACCTAAATAATCCAATTCGCCGTAAGCAAATCTACACTTTTTCAAGTTCAGTTTTAATCCGGCCTCCTTCAGTGTACGCAGCACATCCCTTAAAATGTCCACATGCTCCCGAAAAGTTTCCGTCGCGATAATAATATCATCAAGGTAAACCACGATTTTCCTTTCGTCGATAAACTTCCTGAGAATTCTATTAATAAACCGCTGAAATACGGAACCCGCGTTTTTGAGTCCAAAGGGCATATAGCAAAATTCAAACTGACCCAAGGGCGTGACAAATGCCGTGTATTTGATTGAATCCTCATGCATCGGTACTTGGTGGAAACTATTCTCCAAGTCCACTGTAGAAAAAAATCGCTTATTACCCAGTAGGTCCAAACAGTCTTCAATGATTGGCAAGGGGTAGTTATCTTTCAAGGTTATTTTGTTCAGTGCCCGGTAATCCACACACATTCTCAATTCGCCATTCTTTCTTCTTACTAACACAATGGGTAATGCGTATGGGGAATTACTGGGACGAATAATTCCCCCTCGTAGTAACTCCTCCAGTTTCATTCTCACCTCGCCTCGCTCGCGATAAGAAAGTCTCCTAGGGCCCGTATATACGGGCACATCACTGGTCAATTTAATTTCCATACAATAGTCCATTGGCTCCGGGGAAGCATTTATACCACTCAAATAGCTCTCCTTTATCACTAACTCCAATTCTGATAGCTCGACCATACTAAGTTCATCATTAATGTTTATTACGTCCTCAGCCTCAACCGCCCAAATTTTCCTACTATCTCCTCGCATTCGCTGTTTTCCTCGACCTCAACTAGCTCAGATTCACAAACATTCTCAAATCCCTTGCTCTCAGAAACAGTTGTGTTCAAATCGCTTATGTATTCTTTTATTTTAGAGTTATATTTACCATTTACCGTAGTATTTTTTGAATCGGTATTCTCACATTCCATATTAAATGGTAATGCTTTTAGTAGTTCATAATTAGAGAAATTGGTAGGAAGCCTCTGAAAATCCATAGGTAGTCTGTATAAATCAAGAGCTACAAGCGCACTGATAGTTTTTTTATTCAAGTTTTCATTTTTATTTATAGTATTCAAATTCAGTAATTTTTCTTTTGTATATGTATATTTCGTTTTACATAAGTGAATATTCAATTTTTTTAATATGTCTCTTCCTATTAGCATCGGCACCAGGGATTCGTTATCCGGTAAAATAAAAACGTCATGAATTACTCTTCTATCTTCAAATACAATTTCACATTTAATAGTACCATATGTACTTATTTTATGGTTCCCGATACCACGATATGACGTTAAAGTTCTTCTCCCTGCTACAAATGGAATTAAAGATTTCCGTACACAGCTAATAGGGCTACCCGAGTCAAATAAAGAGTAACAATTTATCACTTCAGTGCGCTTATGCTTATGAATGAAGGTAACACTTACCGTTTGATACGCTTCCAGGTGATTATTCTCAGTAGCACCAGTCATTGCAGCAGCAAAGTTCCCCTTTTTTGGACAGTCTTTGTGATAGTGGCCCACCTCGGCGCATACGAAACATGAGTTTGGTGGACGCTTTGGTTTCGGACACTGACTTTGGAAATGTCCAAAACGTGAGCAGTTGAAACATCTGATTTCCGTATTTTTTGAAGCAGTATCACTAGCCGTTTTATTTTTACCGGTGGTTTTTGCAAGCTCACTTCGCATTTTTCGGCGTCGGCTCTCAAAGTGGTCCATGCGCTTCATTAAGTCTTCAATTGTTTCCACTCCATAGAGGCGTGCTACGGCGTTTTCACCCTCCGGTATTCCATCGATTATGAAATCAACCAGCTCTGATTCATCAATGTTCGTCTGCGCTGCTATCGATTGCATCTCTACCACGTAACTCAAACAGGATTCATTGGGTCTTAATGTATTCCTTCCTTAATGGAATTCCACACCAGCAACAGTGAGCCAAGACATTAATGTTTGGCGTGTAGGCCGCAAATCCATACTTTTATTATTTGATTTTTTAGAAAAAATTTTATACTTGTTTTTCAGTTGTACCCCACACCTGATTTGTAATGAGGCACTTTAATATTCTTTTTTATATATAAGCAGTGTTTATTCTTCTAATTCACAAATGCTAATGACAAAATGAGTATACATAATTACTTGGCTTCTAAGTGAAGTTAGCTGCAGTTCGCAGTTAATGTCACTTTTACATAAACCATACAGTGTTGCCTTCTTTGACGGTGTTGCCAGGTCACCGGTGCTACTAGATACATAGATCACTACAAAATATATTTTATTTTTCGATATTTCGCCAACCTCCGGTTGCCATCTTCAGGAGATCTTCAAAAAAAAAAAAAAAAAAATTAATATAATATTTGCTTTTGTGCATTTACGAATATTTTTGTTAATAGTTTTGTTGTACTTTTCACGTATTTTTTATACACTTTCATGATGCTTTTTATGTTGTTCGGCGTGCCGTCCGTAGTTTATTGTTTATTCGACCTTATAAAAAGCATCATGAAAGTGTATAAAAAAATACGTGAAAAGTACAACAAAACTATTAACATTTAATATAATATATATAATAAACATACATCTTAACTACTGTACACACAAATTTTACTGATTACAACAACAATGTATAAACTTACAATATGAGTTACAATAAATAAACAAACAATACAAATTAGTGTTGAACTTGACGTCTGTTATTGCACTGATTAGATTTCTTATTTTTTATTTATTATATGTCTATAGTTTTGCGCGCAATTTTCAATATCTGTTTTATAATTCATTCTCTTGTCCTGTGGTATGTTGATAATATGTAGCATTTCCAGGGTAAATCTCTTATTATATTTCTCTTCTGTGTCTAAAATCTCTATTTGATCAAAGTTTGGAGTATGTCCTCTCACAGTACAGTGGGCTGCGAGTGCTGTTTTCTGTGTGATTGTTTTGTGTCTACATTTTATGCCTGATTTGTGTCCTGATATTCTGGTTTTTAGTTTGTTTTTTGTCGTACCAACATATACTTGATCGCATATGTTTTCTCCGTCCCCAGTGCAATTGATTTTATAAATAACATTTGATTTGTCCATCTTGTCTACTTCACATTTGGATTTTGTGAATAGTTGTCTTAGTGTATTTTGTCTTTTAAATGCTATTTTATATTTGTCTGCATTAAATAAGCCAGCATTTTTTATTCGTTCTGAGAACTCTGGTATATATAGATCGGATTTATAAATTTTCTCTGTTGTCTCAGTATTAGTTTTATTTGTTTTGTCCAAACTGTTATTTTTTAAATTATTAAAAATAAGTTTCTTTATCAAAGTGTCGGGGAAAGAGTTTCTTTTCAAAATACATCTTTTCTTTTCTTTATTCTATTCATGGAAACATTCGTCACTTATTGCCAAAACTCGTCTTATAAAATTGTTTGCGGTATTAATTATGGTTGCTTTTGGTTGGCACGAGTAGAAATTCATAATCCGTCCAGATCCAGTAGGCTTTTGGTACCAGTCAATATAAATTTTGTTGTCACTCCTCATTATTAATGTGTCAAGATATGGTAACTTGCCTTGTTTCTCTTCTTCACTTGTAAACTTGATTCTAGGATGGAAATTGTTTAGTTCTCTTAAAGTTTCGTCAATTACATCTTTTTTCACTATTCCAAAGAGGTCGTTTACATATTTCGTCAGGACTCTAGGCTGTACTTTAAATTTTTTTCTCGTTTCATTTAATAATTCATCCAAAATAATATCAGCTATAATAGGTGATGCTGGAGAACACATAGGCAAACCACTGTGTTGACTGTAGACCTTGTCTATTGTCCTTAGAAATTGATGTATGTTTTTCAATGTCGTTCCATTTTCTGCTTATTAGTTCAATAGCGTAGGCCACAGGTATGCTCGGAAATAACGACACTACATTAAAGGACACTAATGTTTCGTCTTCAGATATTGCACAGTTGTTAATTCTATTTTTAAATTGTATTGCGTCCTTAATATTGTATTCAAAATTAATTGCAAGATTTTTTAATATATTCGTCAAAAGTTTGCAGAGTTCCACTGAAGGTGAGTTAATCGAGGAACATATTGGTCTAAGTGGGGTATCTTCTTTATGGATTTTGGGTAGTCCGTAAATCCTAGGTGCAATAACATTGTCCTATTTAAACTTTTTGCGATCTATCGTTGATTTATATTGCACTTATAAGGATCATCAATCAATTCGTTGTTTTTCCTTTGTAAAGATGATATAGGGTCCTTATTTAGTCTTCTATAAGTCATTATATCAGTAAGAATAGCATCCATTTTCTTTTCATAGTCGGTTTTATCCATTGCAACTGTCACATTTCCTTTGTCCGCTTCTAAACTGGCAATGTTTTTATTCCTTTTAAGAAATTTCTTCGTTTTATCGACTACGTTTAGTACAAAATGGTCGCGTTCATTAAGCCTATGTTTATTAAGATAATTCTCTATTATTGAAGTAAATTTTGTCCGTGCTATTTCTTGTTGCTCCCTATTTTTCAGTGTCTGGATACAGTCCTCAATATCTGCAATATATTTCAATTTTGGGAATTTGGGTTTTGATGTTGGTATTGCAAGTTTTTGTCCTAGTGATAGTAGCCAGTGAATATCCTCCGGGACAGTCATACTGGATTTATTCACAAACCATTTTCCCGATTGCCCTACACCCAGATATTTTTTCTGTGCGATTTGTAAGATCTCAAACTTCTTCTTGTGTCGCTGCTTTAATTTTTGCTCCTGACTTTTTTTAGTACTAATTTGGCTACTCCTAAATTTTTCACCTTGAAATATCATTCTTAAATTTTTTGTCGAGTTCTGAATAAAATTGGGAATTAGTCCAGAATTTTTACATTTTATTAGAAACGTAATCGTCGATTTTATGTTCAGTTGTCTTTGCTTAAGTCTTTTGTGTTTATTTATATAATTTTTTGTACTATAATGTTTCCGTTTAATCTCGCTGTAAACCATTTAATTATTTAAAACTACATAAGAATTGAAGAAAAAGGTCGACCAAACTTAGTGAATATTATTAGGCTAATTTCTATTTTTCTTGGCTATAAAAACAGATTAGTGCTACCAATACAATTAATGCATGAAATGGTGGTTTTAAAAACGCAATACATTAAATATCGCTAAAGGCGAAAAACTTTTATAGTGGCACCATTGAAAAATAATCATCTGTTCATTTGTTTACATTTTTATTTAATATTTATTTGGTGCATTTTTCATTTACTTTTTGTTTGTGAAATTTTCCATTTAGTTTCTTTTTTCATCAATTTCTAATATATTTCATTTATATATAATATTTGGGTTATTTATTGAAATTGATAAGTATATAATAGTAATTTTTACTGTTTATATACATTTATTATATTGTTTAATGTAAATGTTTAGTTCAATTTACATGCAAATATGGACGTGGACACTTCATACGCTGAAGTCTTTGTTACCACTATTTTAGCAATAGTATTAATAAAGTTAATTAAATTTTCTTGAGACATTTAAATTTTTTTTACACAAATTCACTTAAAAAATCAAGTTTGTTTTGTTTTGGTTAACTTTAATACATTTGTCAGAACAGATGTTTATTTTTTGTAGTTAGTGGTCGATAGTCGTTAAAAGAATTAAGTAGCTGGCAACTTGGCTATTTTTGTAGCCAGCTACTTTTGTAGTCGGTAGCCTTTGATTGTGTTTATAGCATTATAAAAACAAAATTCTTAACACTTTTCTTTTCTTTAATGTATATTTTTTAGTATATTAAATATTTTTTATTTTAAGGTTTTATTATTTTTTGTATTTCACAATAATGGTTATTTCCACACTCACTTTGATTTGAAAAATATTTTAGAAAACTTTCAGAAATGTAAATCGATTTTCCTAGATATGTCTGATAGAAATCCATAAGAAATATCTGACAATATAATCAGAATTTTCGCTGGTTGCTGGAATGTTTGCTGGTTGGGTCAATACAAACATTGACAAATAATTTTAATAAAATATTTCGTATTTCGGCAATAATATTTTGCCCAAAATTATCTATCAAAAGTAATATCTGCAGAAATTCAGGTGCAATACGCCTCTGTCCTGCGTTATGAATAAATGTGACGAGACTCGAACTCACAATTTTCTGTTAACACTTACCAAGGGAACCAATGCGGCTTAGTGATATTTCCTTATTCCTTTAAGGCCCCTACACTCAAACTAACGAACTTCTATTTATTAGACAGGAGCAATAACCCACTAATCAAACATGAAGACCGACTATTATTTTATTTATGCGTTCTCGACACTTTTTAAATAACAAAATTTTAAAAAACTTAAACATATGTTGATATTCTTAGGTTTGCTTTTCATTATGCATGACGCAGTATATCTACTGTGACCGTCAAAATTAAGTGTACACAAACATTTTCTTTAAATTAGTTTATATTTCAGTCTTTAAAAATACTATTTTATTTAACATTTTCTGTGTTTTTAGTTGTTATTCAGTTCTCTACTTAAACTTAAAAAAACAACAACAAAAAATTACAACAACAAAAGTTATTAAACATAAACAAAATCTATTCCATATTTTACGCGTCAAAATAAAGTGTACACATATAATTCATTATAAAAATTAGTATGATTTAGTATTTGGTTGCTTTTCCTTTAGCTTTAATAACGGCACTTAGTCTTGGGGCATCGATTCAACTAGTTTTTTGGTTATGTCAGATGAAATTTTCTGCCACTCCTCCATTATAAGGGATTTAAGCGTATCCTTGTTAGTAATTATCCTCTTTTGTATTTGCCGGTCAAGATGCCTCCATTAATGTTCATTCGGGTTTAGGTCCGGTGATTTAGGAGGATGATCTAATGTTTTAGGAGTATGAGAAAGGAGCCATTCTTTTACTATCTTCGCCGTATGTTCGGGATCATCGTCTTGTTGAAAGATCCAAGGTCCCTTTAAGACCAATTTCTCTACACTACATGCCAAATTGTTTTTCAAAATGTTTAAGTAGTCCGTTTTATTCATGGTATCTTCAATAAAAGCCAAGCTTTTCACTCCACTTGTCGCAATGCATCCCCACACCATCACCGAACCTCCTCCATGCTTAACCGTAGATATTAGATTTTGTTCAACATACTGTGTAGTTTTTGTACGCCATACTTTTACAGGTTTTATCTGGCCAAATATCTCAAATTTACTCTCATCGCTAAATAAAAAGTTATTCCAGAAAGAACCATCTTTAGTTTCGTACTTTTTTGCATACTCAATACGTTTTTTCTGATCTACTAACGATATAAGTTGCTTTTTTCGCGGCAACCGACCATGTCGACCATTTGCGTGTAGAGTTCTTCGTACTGTGTTGGTGCTTACGTTAGTATTTTTTGTTGCTGAAACTTCCTCCGATATTTTAACAGCTCTTTTAAATGGATTCTTCTTCACATCACGCAAAATAGACCTTATTTCAGACTCACTTAAAGCTCTTGGTCGGCCTGACCTGGACGATTTTCTACTTTGCCGAATATTTTGTGCTTATCAACTATTTTCTTTGCTGTGTTATGGCTTCTATTTATAATAGATCCGATTTCACAAAAAGTTTTAACGTCTTTTCGAAGTTTTATCACAAGTTCCCTGACATCTGTGGATGTTTGTCTACCCATTTTTAATAAAATAAAAAATTTCTTTCTGCAAAGAAGTTATAGTCCGAAAATTGCGTCGGTCTACTATAAAACAGTAATAGTGATTTAAAAGAATGCAATAAAACATAACGGTATTTTATGCGGTTCTACGTCGCTAAAATGCTACAAAATAAGATGTACACTTTATTTTGACGCGTAAAATATGAAATAGATTTTGTTTTATAACTTTTGTTGTTGTAATTTTTTTGTTGTTTTTTAAGTTTAAGTAGACAACTGAATAACAAAAAAAAAAAACATAAAATGTTAAATAAAATAGTATTTTTAAAGACTGAAAAAAGGTAATCTAAAGAAAATTTTTGTGTACACTTTATTTTGATGCTCACAGTATATCCAGTACATGCAAGAGCTCAGGTGATATTTGTTTGTTTTGTGTTTTCATCACCATATATGTCAAAGTTAGTTTATTTTTTTGGATAACGTTTGTTAATGGCATTTTTATGTAAAATTATATATATGTGTACTTAAATTTTTTTCGTATTTTTTACGTCACTGTCACCCCAATATTTAGAGTTAAATTATATAGGGTGGTGTTTTGCCGCTGTCTCGGAAGATATAGGCCGAACATGATGATTTTCAATACAAAATTTTTCGAAACTGTGTCTAAATGATTCGATTTTTCAAAATTTCTCTGCCTCATGTATATATATATATATATATATTTATATATATATTTATATATATATATATATAAATAACATTAAGTATATATATATATATATATATATATATATATATATATATATACAGTATTGGGCAAAACCTAAGAAACGTTCTCCAATATTAGCTTCTGAGTCAAATTATGTTTAAACGAACATATTTCAATTCAATGTTTTAATGCAGTTTTATTAGTTTCTGTGTCATACAATATTACAAAAAAAAATTTGTAATTATCTCTCACCTAACGGTTCTTTTAGGACAACAACAAAAATTACTCAA
Organism: Gymnosoma rotundatum; assembly: GCA_916610165.2. NCBI lineage: Eukaryota > Metazoa > Arthropoda > Insecta > Diptera > Tachinidae > Gymnosoma > Gymnosoma rotundatum. The sequence goes on from OU744336.1 coordinate 89,433,897, forward strand.
AAATTCATTGGGCAAAACCTAAGAAACTTTTAATATTTTGTATAATAACCCTTATTTTTTATTACTGCGGCGCACCGACGCGGCATAGATTTGATTAAATTATCAATTATTTTTGGATCTATGCGTATCCATTCATCTTCCAGACACGAAAATAAATCGTCTCTGTTGTAGAATCGTTTCTATCCAACATTCCTCTTCAATATGGAAAATAAATTTTCGATTGGGTTCAAATCGGGCGATTGGGCCGGCCAATCAAGCAATTGAATCCCTTTCGATTGTATCCAGTCCTTTACCAACTTCGATGAGTGTTTCGGATCGTTATCATGTTGAAACACCCAACAACATCGACATGAAAATAAACTGTTTAGGATTCATTGTAGTCTAAAACATAAGACAAACAGACGATTAAGTCATTATTATTCACATCTTTCCCTCTTTCAAGTGAAAATAAATTTTAGTTTTAATATTATAATATGTTAATAATGAATTTATTAAATTACCTTTACAGTTTTCAAACTACTTTAAAGTTAGAAATCATCCGGCGCCTGTTATTAAAACCGATACTCGGCGACTTTTTCAAGTAAAAGAATTTTATCTCTGTGATCTAGATCGTATTAATAATCTTGTAAGCACGATACAAATGAGATTTCATAACTGACTTTTATATTTACTTATATTGAATTGATTGTAGAATGCTCAAGTAAGTCTTAATGATCCTGGAATTTCAATCGAAATGTATAACCTGGCTTTAAAATTAATAATCGTAATTGATAATGTTGAAAGGCAAGATGCAGCCTTCAGTGTTGATCCAGAAGTCGGCGAAAATAACAAAACTTCTATATTGATTTTTTTACCTGGCATAAATGAAATTGAACAGATGTGTAAAAAATTGGAACAGCTTAAAAGTACTGATAAGTAAGTATCAGCATTTTAATCAATTATTAAAAAGCATATTAATCTGATTTTTATTCAACATTGCATAAATAGTTCTGCAAACTTATTGGCCCATAATCATTTGAAGTCGGTTTCTTTTAAAATGCACGTTAAATTTTAAAGTCGTTTTTATTCGTTTTACTACTATAAGTATATTTCAAATCGAACCGATTTTAACTGGGTGTAATCTTAAATTTAGAACATGTTTGCACACAAATCAGTTAACGAACAAAACCTTTAAAAATTTTAAGTTAAAAAAACAACTAATTTTATATAAATGCAACAGAATGGAAAATATACGTTATATTTAATAATAATATTTATTCATTTATTGCTTTTGTTATTACAAAACAGTAAGAACAAGTCTTATATTAGAGTAGTGCTTAGTTATTTGTCATATTTATAGATATGAAAAAATTATCGTAAATTTAAACAATAATAATAATAATAATTATGTAAAAAAAAAGAAAATAATAATAACTAACAATATTAATATATATTTTTTTCAATTCATTTATAGTTAACACAAAAAACTGATAAAAAAATTAAGGGAAAAAGTACTTCTTTAGAAGGTAAAATAATTACGTAAAGTACCTAAATATGGCAGATTTGAAAAGGCTTGTATTGCTAATAATTTGTATTTGAGGGGGTAATTGGCTCCAAAGACGAATTGAATTAATAAGAAGTGTTGCTCAGATGTTGCTTTTGTATACTTAATGCTATTTATCTTGTTACATCTATTCCACCTTGAGAATATTTTTTTTTTAATAGAGATATGGTAGTTTTCGGTTGTATATTATTTTATGCAAGAAGATAAGTGTTCGGCAATTTAATAATTTATCAAAGGTGAAATTATAAATTTTATTTGCAAATCGTGAAATGCTTTCGTATCTTCTAACACCAAAAATAAATCATGAAAATATACATGAAAAAATGAAAATTACTGCGTGTACGCAAAAAAGTACATGTACGATAGACAACAAATTATCCATTAGCGATCGGAAACCCCTATTAAATGCAAATGAAAACAATTATTTTATTTAGTTCAAAAATTTAATTTATACTTGTATAATAATTTATTCATTATAATAATTTATTAATAGTTATACATTATTAATAAAAATAAAATGCGAAAAGGTTAGCTTATAAACAACATATGTTTATGAATTTATTTGTTTGGGACAAAATTAAACTCTTGTTTTCTATTATAAGCTTTGAGCAGTCGAGCAAGTCAAAGTTTAATTTCTTATTAATATATTACTTCTGCAAGCTGGCTTAATATTGAATTTTGTTGACCATTTTGTTACAATATTTGGGGTTGCATTGGTTTTTCACATAAAGCAAGTAGTTCTGTTTTTGTATGATAATTGAGATTTTGTGTTGTAAAATGCGATGTACTTAGGAGTAGGTTGATGTATTGTGTTAGTTTAGAGTGTGCGGCACTTGACGTAGTTGGAGTATTATCTAACGAAGTAACTTATAGTGTTAATTGTTTTTCTTAATCGCAATCTAAGTAGAGAGTGATCTTGAAAAGTTTTTTGTTTTGAAATTGTTTTTTGTTGTTTTTTTTTTTTTTTGTTTTGTTGGAAGAAATATTCTTAGCACGTTGACTACGAACTGGCTGCCCTGGGTTCAAACCTTGAGGCAGACAAAAAAATAAAAATGTTTTTTTTTTCCGTTTAATATTCGCCGGCGAAGTAAAATAATTAAAAAATGGCTATATCTATCTCCTTTCACCACCTGTCTTCACTCGTATCTATCCCTTTCATAAAGAATGTAGCACGGTTACAAATTAAGTAGGTATTAATGCCTGAAGTGTTAAAAAAAATAAGTAGAACATTCGCAAAATGACATTTTGTCATTCTCTTTTTGCGAAGATGTCGAGTGGGATATTTGATTAATAATTTCAAGCGTCTTCATTAAATGATCCTGAAAATTTAATAACATTTTTTGTTATTATTATTATTGTTTTTCTTTTCTGATTTAGTTAAAATTTAAATCTACCATTGCAGTTTGTTTTTGATCATTAAAAAGTAAAGGAGTTCCTTGAAAATTCAGGCGATAAGTAGTGTTAAAAAAGTAAGGATTAAGGGTAATAATTGGTCTATCTTATTAAACATTAATACAATTATATATTGGAATAATTTTTGATGTTTACTGTTATCATAAAACATTTTTTTCTTTTGGGTTGTTTGTTTGTCCAATTGTTTTCCTGCTTTAAATTTGCATGTGTTATTTGTTGTTGTGGTTTTTCAGAACAGTAAATGTGCTTTATTTATATTTTAGGTATAGGATGTTTTCCTATGCATTTGTTATAATTTTATTACTTCTTAATTGATGGTAAAACACCAAATTATTGATTCTAAGTACAAAACTATTTAATTCGTGGTATTGTTTATAAACATAAAATGTTCTTGCGAAAAAAAAAAAATAAAAAATAATATTTTTATTCAAAAACTGATCTATTGCTTAAAAAATTAGAAAAGCAAATATACTTGTTAACATTAATGCAAAAAATTTAGATAGTTTCCACCTTTTCCTCATACATCTGTAAAATATATATTAATGTTTAATAAAAGAATTTAAATAATAAATTTAATTTAAATTCCAAATATTCAAATATTCTTGGTGATACTATTCAAGAAACAAAAAGAGCTATAGCGAAGATAGAAACAAAACAATGACAAATGCACAAGTAAACATTCCACACCTAAAACATGAACAAAGTACAATTACTGTTCTACAACAACAAGTAACGCAAGCTTTAATGAAGATAGTAATAAAACAATAACAAATGCACAAGCTTACATCCATACCTTAAACATTAGCAAAGCACATAATTGCAATAAGGTTAAATCTAAGCAAATTATTACCCTTAAACCTTACTTTTTGTAACACTACTTATTGCACATTTTTTTAATAAGCCATTCATATGAACCTCGCTTGAATTGTCGAGGAACTCCACTACATAACAATGATCAAAACAAACTGCAATAGTAGGTTTAACAGCCTGTTTATAGAACACGTCACGAGCGAAACGAAAACGGATGGCATATGGACGAATACGTAATAATTAGCGTCCATGTAACACGTTTCGGTTTTTTCGTTTAACTTACGTTATGTTTTGTATAAATAAATGGTATGTCAAATCGTAGTATTGCCAATGTGTTAATTAATATTTTTTGTTTACTTTTTATTATATAAATTTTTTGTTTTTGTCTTAAATGATGGTAACGCTGCTTCGGCGCCTAAAAAGAAACAGCTGAGTTTAATAAACAAAACAAAATTATCAAACAGTCAATGTGTTAAAAAAATTTGTGCAAATAAAAAAGTGTACACATAAAATAAATAAAAAAGTTTAATAATAAATAATAATTTTTAAAGCGTGAGTGAACTGATTATATGTATGTACTCATACAATACTTTTAAAGTGACTCCAGCGAGATTTTTAATTTTCTTTTTTTTTTTGATTGTTTTCTTTATTTTCTTTTAGGTTTGAGTATTTTTCGGCGGTTTGTCCATACAAAAGGATGAAGAAACTTTAAAGAATGGTACTCCTCACATTGTTGTCGGTACACCTGGACGTATATTGGCACTGCTTCGCAATAAGAAATTAAACTTGACGCATTTGAAGCATTTTATTCTTGATGAATGCGATAAACTGTTGGAACAACGTATATTGGCCCTGATTCGCAATAAGAAGTTAAACTTAAAGCATTTTATTCTTGACGAATGAAATAAAATATTGGAACAACTAGGTAAATGTGGAAGAAAACTATTTAGCATACAGTGCTTTTAATAGCTGAAAAATAACCGAATTTTGTTACATTATTGGGAACTGAATGTAAAGCAACATTTACAAGTTACAGATAATATCAAATAGAAATGTATGTGTGTATGTCAAACTAATTTCTACGTTTTTGTTTTTAAATATCCATATATTTTTTAACTTGTAGCCTATGGAAGTGTATGTTGATGATGAAGCAAAGATGACGTTGCATGGTTTGCAACAGCATTATGTCAAATTGAAGGAAAACGAAAAGAACAAAAAGCTTTTTAAACTTTTAGATGTATTAGAATTTAATCAAGTGAGTTGTGTAAACAGTTTGAAACATATTTTTATAATATTACATATATTATTTCTTTATAATGTGGGAATTTTTGTTAAGCGGCTATTAGACGATCAAACTTCGCCTGTGAGCACGGCCAGATGAGAGAAAGTACTATTACTATTACACGATCTTGCCAAGTTTGTCAAACATAAGTGCGCAAGCAAATTCTGAATAGTAAAGTTCGTATTTGTGATAGCACGTGAAATAGTTGCGATATATTTATTTAATTTTATAACTTTTATTATTGCATTTGGTTTTACTCTTTTTTAATTTTCCTAAAAGCTTTTGTTAAGAATTTTGTTTAAAATTTCTATTAATAAAAAACATCACTTTTTATATGACCTAATTCCGGCAAACTTTCATATACTTTAATAAATTCTTTTAAAACGCGAATTAAATAACTTTATTCAGTTATTTCAGAAAGAAATATACTATTTTATTGTTTGTATGTTTTATTTTTTTATTTAAGATTTTATTTTTACTTTATATGTAAATGTTTCTTTGACCTTTTTAAATAATTTTTCTTTTCTAATTTATTAAGCACTAGGTCAGTTTTATAAATAATAAAAATTACAATTTTAGAGAAAAACAAGCTTAAAACCAATGTTTCTACAGCTCCAAGATTGTATGGGTTACCTAAAATTCACAAGGAGGATTTTCCTTTAAGACCGATTTGTTCTTTTATAAATTCTCCATCTTATGAGTTATGTAAATATATTACAATGATTTTAAAAAAGATTACAGAAAATTCAAAATATAATGTTAAAAATTCGCTTGAATTTAAAGAGAGGATAAGGAACATAAGTGTTCTGAATGATGAAAAATTAGTATCTTTTGATGTAGTCTCTTTATTTCCAAGTATACCTGTTGATTTGGCATTGAATATTATTGAAGAAAAATGGAATGTAATACAGGAATATACTAGGATGGAAAAATGTTTATTTTTACGAATTTTAAAATTCTGTATTGAAGATAACAGATACTTTCAATATAATGGTAACATATATTTGCAACAAAAAGGGCTTCCAATGGGATCTCCAGCTTCCCCTGTTGTGGCAGATATTATTATGGAAAAATTATTAGACACGTGCATTAATGAAGTTAATATAAAACCAAGAATAATGACAAAATATGTTGATAATTTGTTTTGTATTATTTCTACATCTGGTATTGAAAATATGTTAGAAACATTAAATAATTTCAATAGTTGTATAAAATTTACAATAGAAATAGAAAATAATTTTAAATTGCCCTATTTAGATACGTTAGTAGTAAGGAGAGGGAATAAACTAAAAATGGATTGGTATCAAAAGCCAACAGCTTCCGGGAGAATTATTAATTATTATTCAAAGCATAATAAAAGAATAATTATTAATACGGGAAAAAATTTGATAGAAAAAGTACTTAAGCTAAGTGATAAGGAATTTCACAAAAGCAATAAAGATAAAGTTAAAAAGATATTAATTGATAATAATTTTCCAATGAGAGTGATAAATAGTTTGTTTAAACAGTTAAGGTTTAGAAGAGCAAATAATACAAGAGATGTTACAGAAACTAAAGTTTACAAGTCTTTAATTTATGTACCAGAAATAGCAGAAAGGATTGAAAAATCAAAAATTTTTGATGGGGATAAATATAAAATGGCATACACAACTTATAATACTTTAAATAGATTATTTAGTAAAACAAAAGATAAGATTAAAAAATGGGACATGTCAAATGTAGTTTACAAAATACCTTGTAATGGTAATGATAGTGAGAATTGTAATAAGGAATATGTAGGTACGACAAAAAATAAACTAAAAACTAGAATAGCTGGACATAAGTCTGATCAAAGATACAGGGACGTTAATAATTCACAAAAAACTGCATTATCTTCCCATTGTGCCAGATTTAATCATTATCCTAACTTTGAAGATGCATCTGTTTTAAATATAGAAAATAATTATAAGCGTCGGTATATGTTAGAGATGTTACAAATAATTAAAATACCAACAACAAAAAGAATAAACTTTAAGGCTGATACTGATAATGTTGCGCAATGTTATAGACATTTAGTGCATAAAAATTAATTAACGTTTGAGAGTATATGATTGCTTGTAACATTTCTATCGTGAAAGTTTATGTTAATGTATTTGTATTAAGTTTTTAAAATTTTAAAGTAATTTGAATGTTTTCTGTTTTTAAAATTTTTATAAGAATGTAAATGTTTAAAATTATTGAGTTATTTTACTTGAATGTTTTTTGAGTTTTAAATTTATAAAAATGTAAATGTTTAAATATTTGAGTTTTTTGTCGTTTGATTTTTAATTTTTCTGTTTTTGTTTGAAAAAATAATTTCATTTTAATTTTTGTTATTTTTGAAAAAAGAAAATTTAATTTTTTGTTTCCTGTTTCCTGATGATGCCACCCAAAGGTGTGGCGAAATATTGAAAATATAAATAAACAATTTTTATTATTTATAAAACTGACCTAGTGCTTAATAAATTAGAAAAGAAAAATTTTATTTTTACATTAACAAAAGAAGATAAAACATAAAGCTAAACTTACAAATTAAATTATGTTTATTTATATTCAAACTTGCATTATTATAAAAAAATCCCCAACTAACTTATTGTATTGCATTTTTCTCATAAAAAGGGTAATGAAATTATAAAAATATAAGTTCAATATCAATTATTTAAAATAAAGCAACTTTTAAATTGTTAATTTTTTTATTTTACTTTTAACCTAGCAACTAATAAGAATTTTAATGTAAAATAATTTACCTATTACTTCTTATAATTTCTCATACATATTATCTTTATCGCTTTATATTTAACTCGTGCGCTCTAACCATGATATCCATATTGTTCCATTCTGCCATCAAATACTCGATATATGCCATGCTAAACATAAAAACTTTGAAGGCCTGTAACTTCGGAACTAGGGGTTGGCTTTTCACTTGACATTTTTTGCTTAGAATTGGATTTTACACCCCGTAGGCAACTTTTTTTCTTTTGGAGTGGTGCCCGTACACTGGATTTAAGCCTGGAATTTAAATAAAGCACTTTAAAAAATACATACTTTTTTCCACTTACTGTTGCTTCTTGCTGGTGGTCCATAGGCATTTATCTTTTTTGCAACCGTCTCTCATGTTTGCTGCTTCCAAACTGGGGAGTTCCTGTGGCAAGAAGAGGATATTCCTCCATACAGTTCACTAATTTCTGGAACTGTAGACACTTTGTGATCTTGATGCTGGAAAATGCATATAAATTTTACTTCTAAAAAGCACATATTTTATAACACATATTTACCTTTTTTTCCTGAAAACTCCATATTTTTTATTTTATTAAATATTTTTCAACTAATTTTGGAAACACAACTAAACATGTATATGTAAAATTTTTAAAACGAATGGTATTTTTCCTTCGCTCTGTTTTGACGTTTCTGACAATACAATTCGCGATACATAAACCAGAAACAATTGTCATTTGTTACGTTTTTTACAAAAAAAAATGACATTCGTGTTATAAAGACCCATAGATGGAAAACGGTAACGTTTTTTCGCGTCTAAACGGCAGACTGTTTTCTGTAAACTGGCTATAAGTTTTAAATTAAAAAAAATATATTTATGTTATTATATTTTCAGGCTCATTTAATGAAGACTTTTGAAATAATTATTTATATATCGTATTCGACACAAGTATCTGTAGAACGTGCATTCAGTGCACTTGCTACAGTATTGACCAAGTTAAGATCTAACTTATCAAAAAAGTTTATTTCTAATATATTGATAACAAAATTAAACTGTGACTTGCTCGACTGCTCAAACCTTAAAATAGAAAACAGTGAGTAGAAACAAGAGTTATTTTGTCCAAACAAATAAATTCATAAACATATAATGTTTATATGCTAACTTTTTCGCATTATATTTTTAATAATATTGTATAACTATTAATAAATTATTACAATGAATAAATTATTATAAAAATAAAAATAAATTTTTTGAACTAAATAAAACAATTGTTTTCATTTGCATTCAATGGGGTTTTCCGATCGCTAATAGATGATATGTTGTCTATCGTACATGTACTTTTTTGCCGTCCGTATACGCAGTTATTTTCATTTTTTTATGTACGTTTTTCGTAAACGAATTTATTTTCATTTTTTCATGTCCTTTTTTCCATACACGAAGTTATTTTAAAATTTTTATGTACGTTTATTTGCATTTTTTCATATAATTTTATTCCGTACACGTACTAAAAATAAAGTACACGTACACAAAGAATAGCTACAGTCTTACATTCACGTACGTGTACGTAACTAAAAATTTTAATAATACACATTCGCGAGTGTTTTCGGAAATTTCAAAACTTAGAGACACACATAATTGTTTTGAATAGAAAAATATGCACGGGTTGATTTAAGTTGGGTGTTTTCCATTTATGTACAATTTTGTACACTGAGTGTACTCGTCTGAACTCTGGTATTGAATGGTCCAGAAAAACAAAAAATTACATCATTTGGCGTTTATCAGTATGGCACCTTATTTCTTCAGACACGTCAATTATCGTGGTAAGACAGCTATGTTTTGGACTAAATGCAAATTGCCTTGCATTAAGTAATGAGTTAGTATGTTAGTAATTGCTTATTTGTAAGTGTATTAATTTTTTAAATACCTTTGACAGATAAGGCAAAATTGCAATAGGTCGATAACTTTTATCTGGTTTCGGTATTGGTACAATTTTGGCTTGTTTCCAAACAGTTAGAAACGTAGTATAGTTTAAATGGGTGAAGTAAACTAGTGTATAAGGAAGTTTAAGCTTAATAAACTTTGGATGAATATCATCACAATCAATGGCATTAAATTTTATGCGAAGAAATGAGTCAAGTACTTCTCCCTGGGTAAAGTGTGCCAAATTGAGTTTAAGTATCTTAAGCTCTATACAGACGGTTGTCAGATATTACAATATTGTCAGAAAATATGCATAAGCTAAAGTTTTTATTTTGAGTGTACTGACCCTGATCACGGATTGGATTATACGAGGGCTGCTATATATATTTCTGGCCTGGCAACACTGAGTGCTGCCAAGTGCAATCTGACATTTTCATTGTAAAGTTTGTCATTTTTAAGCATAATCGTACACAAAACGTTTTGACGTACGACCATTATTTGTGTTGTTTACAGTGACTTGAAAAAATTAATATAGAAAAAAATGGAATTAACTCGTGATTATTTTCGTGCCATAATTTTTCACAACTTTCGACGTGGATTAACACGACAATAGTGAATTAATGAACTTAAATCTTTGTATGGCGATAAAGCACCATCCTATAGCACTGTGAAAAATTGGTATAATGAATTTAATCGTGGCCGAAGCTCGCTCAAAGACGAATTCCTTGAAGGTCGTCCAAAAACGGCTGTTGTGCCAGAGAACATTGATGCCGTGCGTGAACTCATAATGCAAGATCATCATGCGACATTCCGAGAGATAGAGACATCCTTGGACATTTCTTCCACCAGCATACATTGGATACTGCATGAACACCTGGCCGTAAAAAAGGTTTGTTCTCATTGTATCCCGCACAATTTGAAAGTCTCTCAAAAAAAAGGCTCGTGTCGATTGGTGCAAAGAAATGTTGCAAAAATACGATTGCGGTGCTTCAAAAGACGTTTACAAGATCGTCACAGGTGACGAATCATGGATCTATGCGTATGAGCCCGAAACGAAACAACAATCGACCGTGTGGGTCTTCAAAGACGAGCAAAATCCAACGAAAGTTGTTCGTAAAAGAAGCACTTCGAAGCAACTGGTCGCCTGTTTCTTCGGCAAAACTGCTCATGTGGCGACTGTTCCGCTTGAGCAACGTAGGATGGTCACTTCTGAGTGGTACACTACAATTTGTTTGCCTGAAATCATCGAAGAAATTCGAAAAACCAACAAGAGAAGACGAATCATTGTTCACCATGACAATGCGAGCTCTCACACATTGGCTCAAACCAGAGCGTTTTTGACCGGCCAAAACGTCGAATTAATGGGTCATCCGCCGTACAGCCCTGACTTGGCACCTAATGACTTCTTCTTGTTTCCACACATCAAGAAAAAAATGCGTGGTCAACGATTTTCGTTGCCAGAAGAAGCTGTTGAAGTGTTCAAACCATGTTTTAGATGTGTCTCAATCGGAGTGGAAAAAGTGCTTCGACAACTGGTTTGAGCGCATGCAAAAGTGTATAAATCATGCTGGAGAATACTTTGAAAAACAATAAAACCATTTTTGATTATAAATATTCGCATTTTCCCTATTATGCCAGAAATATATAGAGCAGCCCTCGTATTACGTTTTCGTTAGGGTTTTTTTAAGTCACACAGGAGAGAAATTTAAAAATTCTATTCGTTAAGCAAATAGATTTTTAAAATTAATTAATAGGTATAAAAGCAATAATTATATTTAACAAAATAAAATATGTAAACTAAAAACTTTATTTTATTTATGAGGTCTATGTCTATTCAGTCAATGCAACATTACATCTGCGTATATACAGTTTTGTAAAACTAAAAAAATTAAGTAATTTTCCTTTTATTCACGGATTCATTTTGTTTTCCTAAATACCGTTAGTAGCACGTTTATGACAACAAGGCGCATAAACTGAAAATAATTGTTCATAAAAAACAGCAACAAAATAAGTATACCTGCTTTAAATAGTGTACAAAAGCTGTGCCTTTAAGCGGTGTTTATTGCATTTTATTCATTAAATATATGTTGTATTTCATACCTATGAAAACGGTTGTTGTCTGTTTTTCTGCTTATATGTTCAAGCAATAGATTTGATGAAATTTTGTTTTTTTATTGTTTATAAATAGATCTGCACACAATGCAGTATTTCATAAAACGGCAGTAAAAATCTTTAATAGGGTAAAAATGTGGCAACGTTGCTTACAAATAAAGAGAATTAAAAAATTCTGGCGTACGAGTATACAAAATACTTAAACTTCTGATTGCGATATTTTTAATACTCGTTTTTACAAGAATGGGTAAAATAAACACCGCAACTTTTTATTTATTGAAAATTATAGAGTAAGTATGGAGTAAGTATGCGGTGTACTCATGGGTTGCGGTGTACTCGTGCAGTTCTCTGGTAATGACAAGTATAAATATTCAATATAGAGATCATTTAATTTTATGTACATATATGATGGTTGTAAAAAGACGATTGATATTTACAAAAAATCGGTATTGCTAAGTTCACTAGAATAGCCTGAATAAAATTTGGATTTAGAAATTTGAGGGTATTCTAATAATTGATGTAATTTAATGTATGTGACCAAACTTTCGAACGGTTATAGACAGACAACTGAAATGTACAGGAAACTTGTTTGTCTAAGGCTGCTAAGAAAGCAAGTATACAATTTAAATTTATAAATTAAAGGGTGTGCTCATACTTTACGTTGATTAGAGTAGTCATGTTGTAAGGGTTAATATTTATATTGGGGGTCGATATACCTGTAAACTCTTGGTTTAACTGGTTTAAATGTCTTGTGCATTAGATCTGTTGGGATTTATTAAACACAATTTACGAATTTCCCCTATATTTTTCGTGAGTGAACAGACGTTTGGAACCTGCCTTGATAAAACATAAACTGCCATTTTGATTTTCCTTATAACCAATGCCCTTGCATTTTTTCAATTAAGGATATTGCAGGTGTAAACCAAGGGTTATTATTACGTATAATTTTTGATTTTAAAGGAAGGTTTTTGTCAAAAAAGTATTTAAGTTTGCAATATAAAAAATGAAAAAAACATAGTTTCATTTTGTAAAAATAATTACGTACTAAGACACTGACTGTCTATATTCTTGTAGTCTCTATATTCTATATTCTTGTAGTCTCTATATTGTAGAAGCAGATAATTGGTCGAATAATAGTAGATGAGAAGTATTGTTAACAAAACAATAATCAAGACCGGTACTTGAAGTGATCGTGAAGTTAATCGAATAGAGCTCATGTCTTCTACAAGGCAGGTTTCTTCCAAAATATTTCAGTTAAAGTCACCTGTTAAGATTTTATGGCTGTATGCTCAGATTTTAATACTTTTATACAGTTCCAATTAATATTTTTTCACTGTTCTTGTTGTTGTTGTTGTTTTAGAAAAACATATTCAATGTTCGCATTTTAACTTTTCTCTTTGCATACTGCAACACCACCACTGTTTGTTGATCTGTCAGATCGAAAAAGACGATAACCATTTAAATGGTGCATACTGCTATCGACAATTAAGAAAAACCATGTTTCTTACATGCAAATTATTTCGATGTTGCTGTTTTCAAACACAATTCGAAATACGTCAAGTTTATTATTTAAGCTCTAAGCATATACATATATGACAGATTTTTAATCCTGACACATTCTTTAAAATAATTTCGATTATGTTAGTTAAATTTTCTCTAAAGCTAGCCCTAGTGTTACTATGATTAAATATCATTATATATGATAGTTTTCTCAACAATGCAAGCGTATAGAAAGACGCAATAAAAATTTTTTGTTATTATAATAAAAGCGAATGGAAGCAAATATATTTATATTGGTTTTAGTTATGAATTACAGAAATAAAGAAATTACAGTTAATACAATGTTATACTATGTTATTAATATGATAAAATTAGTTTCTTAAAAAGTATGCGGTCGAAAAAACTGGTTCAATGTATTTAGTTCGTAAATCCGTTTTGGTTTATCATGTTCGAAGGTTTTCACGTAAACGATTTCACGGTGATAAAACGCTGCAGATAGTGCCTTATATTTTGTTAACCGATGTGCTCTAACGAAGATCCCATGATTATTAGGTGTAAGATTTGAGCTATTAAATCCAACTAAATTCAGACGAAGGCAGTCTTTATTTTCCCGTATTAATTTTTCAAGGATTTAAGAACATAGTTTCTATCATATGGACTGTTAAATATAATGATTACTGCAACATCTGGCGTACTATTTTTTTATTACTTATGTAGTTGTTTTTGTTTATTTGTACACGGAAAATTTCTTTAACTTCAGGAGGATTAATTTTAATCGTCTCAAAAATAACCGATACATTTCGAAAAGATTTCATGACTGCTTCGCGAAATACGTAGGTCATGTGCCACTATTTAATTTTCTTGCTTTTGCAAAAAATTTTTAAAACAACATTCTATTTCCGCAATTTCATCAGTGTGTGCTATTAATTTGTTCGAGGCTATATTTTTTATTTCTTTACTGTTGTTTCAAGAGTAAAAAGTCTTTCATATAATTTGTTTAATTCACACATTGTAAGTTTAGTATTTATCAATTTGATTTAAGAGTCGATTTTTGCATTCGCGAAGCATTGTTTTTATAGTTGTTTGTAATTGTAAACTTAACTTGGTCTTTACAAAGATTCACACTTGGTGTATTTGCCATATGAGTGTTTTCAACTAACTCTCTTGATCTATTATGTGCGGCAGAGAAAGAATTATCCGTAATTACCAAAACTGACTTTTTGCTTTTTTATTTTTGTTGATATTGATACCTTTGCTTTGACTTCTAAGTTTTGTTTTGAAAGATTCATACCCATATAAAAAAGCTGTTCAAACCAACCTTATGGAAAACACTAGATTTTGTTGTTGGTGAGACGCCATAGCCATAACCGTAACCATAGATATTAAGGTTAAATTAGACGTACCATACCATAACGCCATAGCCGTAGCCATAACCATATTTACTGCCAGCAAATAGTGGTGCCATAGCCATAAGCAACTCTTATCTGTTTTGCCGTTTGTTAAGAAAGCATCGCAATGAAAATTATGTGTTAAAACTCGCCAATACAATGCAGAGAACGTGAAAAATAAAAAACAAACAGTTCATACCTAAATTCAATAGTTATGGTAAATCCATAATCGTCAACAAGGTAATGATTATGGACTATTGTATTTAAAAGAATTAAAGAAACTAGATAAACAAACACTTTCGTCACAGCAGGCTACTGACTAAAAAATGTCAAAATAGAACACATGTGTGTATATAAGCGATAGATTATTGCCTACTCAGATTTTGTCTGTAGTATAATTATTTTTATTAATTTTTTTTTTTGGTACAGTTAAACTAATTTCTAATTTTCTAATGCTTACACAGCATATGAAGTAATAAAGAGTGACTTTTGTAGACAATTAAGTGTTTCAAAATACACAATATGAAACAAAAAAACATTTCTCGTATTCTATTTCTTCTAAATAACTGTAAAGATAAGCAAATTTATAACCATCGTAGATAAATACAAAGGTTGTAAAACACCAGAAAGAGTATTTTATTCTGCTAGTATATAACTTTTACTTTCTTTTTGATATCAATAAAGAGCTTAAAAATATCTGAAAAACTGAACAGATGTTTATTTATACACAACTAGCGGATCCCGACGTACTTCGTTACGCATGAATATTTACACTGAATACCGTGTGCATGAAGTCAGCACACATTACACATTCTGCATACGCTGTATACTATGTATTTGTTGTTTTTTTACAAGGACAAAATGACATGTCATGAAAAGTCATAACTCACTACCGCGTCGAGCGATTTCGTACAAACTTTAGAAAAACTAGCTACACGACCATTTGAACAAACCCTAAAACCGAATTCAGTTACACATAACGTGAGTTATAACGTCACAACACACTTTTTTTAAGGAAACCTTTATATTATCCATATAACATGTGACACATTTAAAGCACTCTGTGTAAAGAAGATCGTAATATAGTCACACAAAACTCTCAATTACATTAAGACAATAAATTGTACTAAAGCATTCAAAACTATTTTTAATTTTATTCATTTTATGTATGTAATGAATAAACTTTTTTGCTAATATCTGAGTGATCCCTCAATTATTTTGAATTTGCTTAACTTGATAAAATAGAAATGATGCCGTTTTAAAGGTAGATGGGTTTATTTATCACCCAACACAAAAAATAATTATTATTTTGTTATATTTTATATACAAAGCTTAAAAAACTAAAAAACACAGCAAGTCTATGTTAAAAAAAATTCAGAGACATTCTGCATTAATGCACTTTTATTTATGCGCTTGTGTAAGAGTAAATATACACTTGTTTATTTTACTTCATGTTTTTTTACATGTTAAAATCACAGTATGCAAGTTTTGAATGTAAAAAAGTTTTTCTTCGTATTTAATTTGTAGCGAAAAAAAGCAAAATGAGCAATCGTTCAGAAATATCCAAAGATGTCCGTTATTATTAATGTTCATGCGCAGGGAAAATATTGTCGTGAAATTGGTGTTATTGTACAGAGGCCCTACACTAGTGTTAGAAACATCATAAAACAATATGAAAAAACTAACAATTTAGAGCGTGAGAGGAGAAGTGGACGCCCAAAAAAATTTACACCACGTCATTGTTGCTGCAGGGGCTCAAAATCCAAATATTTCGGCTGTAAAATTGTGTTAGGAAATGAGGCAAAGTTTCAATGAAAACTTCAATTCGCAAACAATAAGAAATACGCTGCACAGAGCTGGCTATCATGGAAGAGTTCCCGTCGTAAACCGTGTCTTTCGGATATCAACAAGAAAAAAAGATAAGAGTTCGCAAAACTCCACATTACTCAGCCTCAAACCTTCTGGAACAGCGTGATAAGAGCTTCAAGAAAGTAATCTTATTAAGACTGTGAAGCACGGTGGCGGCAATGTTATGGTTTGAGGTTGCATAGCGGCATCTGGAGTGGGAAATACTGTCTTTATAAATTATAAAATGGACAAGCACTTTTATTTATATATTTTGAAAGAAAATTTATTTCCAAGTGCTGCGAAGCTGTGCTTAGGTGGGAAATTCTTCTTTCAACAAGATAATGACCCAAAACATTCTTCATATCTTGTGCGGGAATGGCTTATATACCACTGCAAACAGTTGAAAACCCCTCCGAAATCGCCCGACAGGAATCCTATAGAGCATATTTGGCACCTATTGGCGAAAAAGATTCGGAAACATCACGTTACATCCAAAGAACCACTTAATGCCGCACTTCGCTTAGATTGGAAAAATATTACTCCTGATAAAATGTCTAACCTAGTTGAAAATTAGAAGCAATTATCTAAGCTAAGGGAAGTTCAACCAAATACTAGACATGCATAAACCACGAATAAACCGAACATTTTCACTTTTGTGTCTAAAGTTTTTTACATAGACTTACTTTGTTTTTTGATTTATAGCATTGTATAGTAGAAATAAAAAGATATGACTTATTTTTTATTTTAAATGGTGAATACAACCATCTATCTTAAAACGGCATAATTATTATTTTATCAAGTTAAGCAGATCCAAAATTATTGGTGTGCCTCAACTTTGTTGATTCACTGTAGATATATGTACTTCGAAAAATAATTTAGAAAAGTATACAAAGGACGCTGGTTAACAAGACCTGCTCATTTAAGAAGTCAACTTAAAATGAAAACAAGTAAGGGTGTTATGTTTGGCTATGCCGAATCTTTTATATCCTTTACCATATATGTATATCTAATTTAGTGAAGTACTAAGTACTATATATAATTTTATAAAAAAAAATGTCACCTCTTAATGGATTAAGCCTTTTTAACAAATTTCTTAAAAGATTTTTTCAAAATATTTAAAAGATACCCATATTAGTATGAGCAAGCGCCAATTTTTTTACTTGATGTTCTTTCTTATTTTTTTTATTCTTTAGTGCCCGATATATTTGTTTTTTTTTAATTTTTTTTTCTTGATAAGGAAAAAATAGAAGCAGGCGTGGTGTTTTTCCTGCTGTCTCGAAGGATATGGTTCGGTCTTACTGATTTTCAATAGCTATGATCGATGGACGTATTTTAGTGTCTTGGAAAACTTGATTTCAACACTAGCACGGACGGACAAAAGGAAATCGCTTAATCGACTGTGCTATGCATAAGAACTCAGTAAATGTATATGGGGTCAGAGTTGGAGATTTTAGAAATTAAAAACGGAATGACAAACTAAGATGCAAATACCCTTTTTCCACTTACTTCCCTTATTTGTTTTATATAGTGGAAATAATTCAATATAGGTATACCTTGCCTAGTACTACTTCGATTAGCACGGTTGCTCTATAGTTCGATTTTTAAATTACAAAAAAAAGTGTGCTTTGAAATAATTGTTCTAAAAAATAAAAAATTTAATTTTTATAAAATTAGGATTTGAACTATGGATATTATAAACGCATAATAGTTGATTTTGGCTAAATTCCATTCATTTTAATTTCTAAAAACCTTTTTTTACAAAGAACAATTATTTTACAAATTATTCGGACGTTTTCCAAAGAAAACAAAAAAATTAGACCCCAACAGAATGTAATGCTGCATTTTCTGGACCGCTACATCCTTCATCAGCATTCATCGCATCTATCTACCTTAGTTGTGTAATTGTCCCTTACCCCTACTAAATCAGCTCATATATCTGCTTTTTTAAACTCTGCTCTTAAACTAGTTTTTCCTTAAATAATAATAAAAAAGGACAAACAAAATATTTTGAAAGAAACTTAGACATATGTAAAGGTCTAAGCCGATTTTAAATCTGAGTAAAATCGACTTTCCACGGGCGGCGCCATGTGGTCTCAAAGCTGGGTACCTCGCGCGTGCAAATTTTTCTGATGCTTGGCATTTCTTAAATTTTTTTTTTTTTTTCAAAGAGAAGTAGCACTTCAGGCATCAATAAATACCTACTTAGTTCGCAACCGTACTACATTCTTTAGGAAAGGGATTGATGAGGGAGAAGAAAGGTGGTGAAAGGAGATAGATATAGCCATTTTATTAATTATTTTACCTCGCCGGCGAATATGCTATAGAGAAGTACCGACGAAGGAAGCTGCATGTTTTTAATTTTAGATCTGAATATGTATATATATCATTAAACAGAAAAAAAAACATTTTTATTTTTTGACTTACCGCAAGGATTGAACCCAACGTGTAGTCAACGTGTTTACCACTTAGACTACGGAACTACCATTATAAATGGTATTAAAAGTCTAGTTATACCTACAAAATAATGCTTTAATCTGCAAATTATAATTTAATTTTTAAGTGAGCTAAAATTTCTAAGTTCAGTTTATCGCTTATATCTCTAAAACTTTTTAGCGTGCACATATACTGCCTAAAACGGTATAAGCGAAAAACTTACCTTATAAATTTAAGCGATTTTTTTTTTCATATGGAAGGTTTGCCGATTAATAAGTTTTTTCATACAGTATTCCAAGAAACGGTTTGTACCACGATACATTCGTACTTTAATTCTCTATCGATCGTACGTAGCGTTTTATGTGCACGAGACATAGGCGAAAACCTCAACTTATAAATGTTAGTGATTTTACAAATTAAAAAGTTTGCTATTATTAACTTTTTTGCTATGATTTTTTGTTTGGATTCTATGACTAAAAACCACCAGGCTTAACGACTAGCGGCCTTAAGGCCCAACTATAATGTGCATAAAACAACTTATGCAAGCTTATACAACTGTGCAAATACATTAAATTATATGTGCTAAACTATAATGTACACAAGATAACTTTTCGTCAAGTTTCGTTGAATTTCATTTCTTTATGCAAGGTACGAATCTGATCGCACTTTCCGTACGGAAACAGCTGATTGCGCTTTGTGTTATGCATTGATAAGGAAAAACTTTAACTAAGACCTAAATTGTTAAATTTTTAATTCAATAGAAAATGTAGAACAAACAAAATTTTTCTTTATGGCATATTTTTAACAAATATAATGTATTTAAGTTAAATTTGTATTTATACACACATATGGATACGATATAAGCGATGAACATAGTTGCATTTTTTTAGTACGGTTGGCCACAAACACAAAACAGAAAATAACTTGTAATCATTTTTTTTTTAATTTTTCTTAGAACATGAACCAAAATATGTAAATGTGTATGTGAATGTTATTAAATATATAAAATATCTTCTTTAAAGCCTTTTCGTTTTAAAAATTTTGTTTATTTATATAGAAATTATTTTTGGCAAAAGTACGAATCAAACATAAATATGCAACTGTGACAAATAAGTTACTAAATTTATATAGGTACATTATAGCCACATAAATTTCTTTAATAAGTTACCTAAACATTTGACAGGCTTTTCGTTGGATTTTTGACATAAGCTAAAGCTAGCTTATGCACATTATTGCACATTATTATATAAATTTTTGTAAAAGCGTTACACCAGGTATCCATAGAGGATAACATATTATTTAGTTTGGTTTTTAGTTTTAAGGTCTAGTTATAGGTTTTACACATTTAAGATTAGTTTTAAGTTTATTTTTCATAGATATAACTCTATAATTAAATGTAAGTGTCGGGAGCAAGCACTGTTTTACTTCTTTTTATAATTTATTTGCAAATTATTGTAATTTATGACTCTTATTAGTTTATGCATGTTGCTTTTTTTCATCGTTATATCAATTAAAACATTACTTTATAATTTTAAGTTTTCAATATTATGTGTTATTCAAATCTTTGTATTAATTTTTTTTTAAGTCTCAATAAATAATAATAATAATAATATTGCTATAAACACATCGACTACCGACTACAAAGGTAGCTGGCTACAAAAATAGCCAAGTTGCCAGCTACTTAATTTTTTTAACGACCATCGACCACTAACTACAAAAAAAAACATCTGTTTTGACATAAATGTATGTATTTAAGTTAAACAAAACAAACTTGTTTTTTTTAAGTGAATTTGTGTAAAAAAAAAATTTAAATGTCTCAAGAAAATTTAATTAACTTTATAAATACTATTGCTAAAATAGTGGAAACAAAGACTTCAGTGTATGAAGTGTCCACGTCCATATTTGCATGTAAATTGAACTAAACATTTACATTAAACAATATAATAAATGTATATAAACAGTAAAAATTACTATTATATACTTATCAATTTCAATAAAAAACCCAAAAAATAAATATAAATGAAACAAATTAGAAATTTATGAAAAAAGAACTAAATGGAAAATTTCACAAACAAAAAGTAAATGAAAAATGTATTTTTTTTTTTTTTGAAATCTTAATTTAATAATGGCAGGGGTATATAACTACAGCGCCAAGGTATCCCACAAGTATTTTGATATTACTAGACTCTCCAGGAACTGCACATCAACCTATACCTTCGTATAGGAAGTGGAAAATCCTGTTGAATAAAAACTGTGCGCGTTGCGACTTCAATTATAACTTCACTTTTTTTTTAAAAATCTGCTCGCGCGCAGATGTTCCCCCTTCGAGATAAAGTAATAAACTGATGAAAAATGTAAACAAATTAACAGATGATTATTATTTTTCAATGGTGCCACTATAAAAGTTTTTCGCGTTTTTAATAGCGATATTTAATGTATTGCGTTTTTAAAAACACGATTTCATGCATTTATTGTATTGGCACCACTAATCTGTTTTTTGTAGCCAAGAAAAATAGAAATTAGCCTAAGTTGGCTACGGGCTACAAAAGTAGCCGTGTAGTCGGTAGGCGTGTAGCTGCTAAAAATTTATTCTCATAAGCACGCATGTATTCTATTTTTGACATCTTGTAGTCGATGGTCGGTGGAAATGTTTATGTTTATAGCATATAGTTGGGCCTTTATGGTGGTTTGGTGCTAAACGTTTATCAGTTGGCATAAAATAAAAGTATATGTGAAATTTTCTGAAAATTTAAGGTTAAATCTCTCGATGTGCGAAAGTGTTGTCTTAGTTCTTTGTCCATATATGAAGGAGTAATTTCACTCAAATAGTTTAGAATGGTATTACTCTTTTGGCAATTAAATTATTCAACAAAAGCGATTCTTTGAATTCGGTCTCTTGTTCAATAAGCTCTAGGATGTCATCATCATCATTATCACTAGAATCACTTGAACTGTCCACCAAATATGCAATATTTGTTTTTAAAACTTCCTTATTTGCCATTAGAAATTGTCTTTTAAGTTAGTATAACTATTTCCTTTTTTATGTTGTTCATGGCTTCAACTTCTTAAAGCTTTTTGACAAATTTAAATAACTTGCACGAAGAAAAAGTTTGGGCTGTTTCATGCAAGAAGAACTTTATTCTCTAAAATTCACTCTCATTTACATTGGAATGCTTTTTGTAGAGTAAAGAAATAGACCTGATATGGAGCACGTCATAAATTATTCCTTTTTTTAATAGCAAAATGATATTCAGCCTGCCGCTTGTTACACAAAAACCAAATGATAGACTTTTATAATAAATTTCCAGTCGACTTTTGAAACTATTTTTATTCTCACTTTGTTAAACATTTTAAAATTTTTGAAATGTTTATATGAAATTTTTTGTTCTAATTTTGATATTAAAAAATGTGTTCTAATCTACAAAAAAATATATATTTTAGTAATCAAGTCCGGTTGTGTCCAATACGTTTACACTCTGTTATTTCGCCCGATGAACAAATTAAAGTATTTAATCGTCCACCCCCAGGTTACAGAAAAGTGATTTTGGCTACTAATATTGCTGAAAGTTCCATTACTGTTCCAGACGTGAAATATGGTAAATATTATTTAACTTTAATATTGAATATCCCAAAATGTATTCAAGATTAAAAGCATTACACATTTGTTTATGGAGGCGTTGCTAACTATAACAGCCATACCTAAATAAAAGCGAAACGTTTTCTTAACTTTAAATTATAATTATAAAACGCCTGGTCAAAATCGAATTTTCCAATTGTAAAGCATTACCGTACGTTGCCGTTGCGTTATTTCGGTATGCTACATACAAATTGTACAGGTATGGCTGTAACTAAAAAAACTTGACAGCTGACAGTTTAGTGTTAATAAAAATTGAATACAACCTACATACATATATAGTAGCTCCAAGCGAAACTCGTACACCTATGAAAACAAATTTGTTCATGTTATATGTCTAAAACTAAATAGGCTAATAAAATAAATTTACTAAATTTTAGTACGAAACTATGTACTTAATTAAATATCAGAAACGAACTTTTGAATATATCTTTATTTATTAAAATACAGATAAATATTTTAAAAAGTGGCAAATTTTGACGCCAACGCCAAACTCGTACAGTCTTATTTATTTTGGCAAAATTCTTTTAATTTGAATCTAACTTCGGGATATTTTGTAAAAACAATTTAAAAAAATATGGACTTTCCCCATTATCACCTTTTTTATTGTCATTTATTTGAGTTTTGTTTGAAAGAGTTACAAAAGAAAACAAAATGGGTAGACAGAGAGGACAAACTTCTGTTGAAGTAAAAAAATTAATAATTCAATATCATAACAATAATAAATCGCTGCGAGAAATATCTAGACTGTTGATAGAAGCCGATCAACAGTGCAATATATTATAAAAAGGTATAAAATGGAAGAGAGCATTGCGAACAAGAAGAAAAGTTCAAATAACAAAATTTTCTCTGTTGGAGACGTGCAATATATTTTCCGTCAAATAAAAAACAACCCATTTTTAAGTGCTCCGAAACTCGCAGAAATTGTTGAAAAAGACTTAGGAAAAAAAATTTTGCCCACAGACCATAAGAAACATATTAAAAAGGGCTAATTTCAATGGTAGAAGGAAAAGAGTTAAACCTCTGATTAATAAGAGAAATCAAAAGATAAGGTTACGATTCGCCAAGGAACATGAAACAAAGGATTTTTCATTTTGGAAGCAGGTATTATTCACAGATGAAAGTAAATTCAACTTGTTTGGTTCAGATGGAAGACCTTATACGAGGACTGCTCTATATATATCTGGCCTAATAGTGAAAATGCGAATATTTATAATCAAAAATGGGTTTATTGTTTTTCAAAGTATTCTCCAGCATGATTTATACACTTTTGGATGCGCTCAAACCAGTTGTCGAAGCACTTTTTCCACTCAGATTAAGACACCTCTAAAACATGGTTTTTGAACACTTCAACAGCTTCTTCTGGCGACGAAAATCGTTGACCACGCATTTTTTTCTTGATGTGCGGAAAAAAGAAGAAGTCATTAGGTGCCAAGTCAGGGCTGTACGGCGGATGACCCATTAATTTGACGTTTTGGCCGGTCAAAAACGCTCTGGTTTGAGCCGATGTGTGCGAGCTCGCATTGTCATGGTGAACAATGATTCGTCTTCTCTTGTTGGTTTTTCGAATTTCTCCGATGACTTCAGGCAAACAAGTTGTAGTGTACCACTTAGAAGTGACCGTCCTACGTTGCTCAAGCGGAACAGTCGCCACATGACCAGTTTTGCCGAAGAAACAGGCGACCATTTGCTTCGAAGTGCTTCTTCCACGAACAACTTTCGTTGGATTTTGCTCGTCTTTGAAGACCCACACGGTCGATTGTTGTTTCGTTTCGGGCTTATACGTATAGATCCATGATTCGTCACCTGTGACAATCTTATAAACGTCTTTTGAAGCACCGCAATCGTATTTTTGCAACATTTCTTTGCATCAATCGACACGAGCCTTTTTTTGAGCGACTTTTAAATTGTGCGGGATCCAACGAGAACAAACCTTTTTTACGGCCAGGTGTTTGTTCATGCAGTATCGAATGTATGCTGGTGGAAGAAATGTCCAAGGATGTCTCTATCTCTCGGTATGTCGCATGTCGATCTTGCATTATGAGTTCACGCACGGCATCAATGTTCTCTGGCACAACAGCCGTTTTTGGACGACCTTCACGGAATTCGTCTTTGAGCGAGCTTCGACCACGATTAAATTCATTATACCAATTTTTCACAGTGCTATAGGATGGTGCTTCATCGCCATACAAAGATTTAAGTTCATCAATGCACTCTTGTCGTGATAATCCACGTCGAAAGTTGTGAAAACTGATGGCACGAAAATGTTCACGAGTTAATTCCATTTTTTTTCTATATTAATTTTTTCAAGTCACTGTAAACAACACAAATAATGGTCGTACGTCAAAACGTTTTGAGTACGATTATGCTTAAAAATGACAAACTTTCCAATGGATGTGTCAGATTGCACTTGGCAGCACTCAGTGTTGCCAGGCCAGAAATATATATAGCAGCCCTCGTATATGGAGAAAATCTAATGAGGAGTTGCTTGCCAAAAACATAAAACCAACAGTTAAGCACGGTGGTGGGTCAGTAATGGTTTGGGGATCATTTTCTGCATCTGGGCCCGGTGTTTTACACTTTATCGATGGTACCATGAATCAGCATATGTATCTGAACATTTTAAAAGAAAGTTTGCCAGTTTGTAAGCAGAAACTTTGTCTTGGTGAAAACTTTTATTTTTACCAAGACAACGACCCTAAGCATAAGGCTAAGGCTTACAATGTGCGATCATGGCTACTTTATAATTGTCCACATGTTATGGATACACTAGCCCACAGTCCAGACATAAACTCAATTGAAAATTTGTGGAGCTATCTCGATCGTAAAATTCGTAGGCATACAATAAGTTCTAAGGATGGCTTGAAAAGAGCTCTTTAGGACGAATGAGGCAAAATTGAACCCAGTTTTTGCGAAAACCTTGTGCGCGGTGTGCCGAATAGATTAAAAATGGTGATAAAAGATAAAGGCATGCACACCATATATTAATATTTAAAACCAACAAAATAATATTTGATTAAAGTGTGGTGTACGAGTTTGGCTTTGTCACAGAAATTACTGTTATTTTATGTTTTTATTAAAAATTTTTTTATTGAATAATAATTTATTTGTTAAGAGGATCTTACTTAATGTTATAAGATAGTTTAAAAATTAGTCTAAAGTGTACGAGTTTCGCTTGGATCTACTGTACATATATATATTTAAAATTATTAACTATTTTTTGACCAAATACATTCTATGAATCGATAGTTTTTTTTTAATCGTAAAAATTTAGGTTCAGAGTATTTAAATGTACGGATTTTAAGATGGAGGCATCATTGGTCATAATTAATGATATAAATGTGGATCACGATAGGATTTAACAGGCCTGTTAATTTAAGCACGACATAAGAAATTTTATGAGCGTGCGCGCACTCCGAATTGCAAATACTGTATAATGTTTTTATTGAATTTAATCTTGTTAAAATTTTGGCACACACTTTACATATTACTCTTACATCTGCTAATACTTCTGTTTTTTTTATAAACCTACGCAGTAATTGATTTCTGTTTGACGAAATTATTAGTGACAGATACTTCAACAAATTTCACGAAATTAGAAATTCAGTGGGCCTCGCGAGCTAACTGTAGACAACGTGCTGGCCGAGCAGGACGCGTTATGAATGGACGTGTTTATCGTTTAATACCACGTTCATTTTATGAAGTATGGCAAAAGAAGTGCACATAAACAAATTCTCATTTTATAAACCTTAATTTTTTTATAGGATTATTTGGAGGATTTTAGTAAACCTGAAATGCTACGCTGTCCATTAGAAAACGTTGTTCTAAAATCAAAATTACTTGAGATGGGTTCCCCTCCATACGTGCTTGCCCTGGCAATGAGTCCACCTAATTTGCGTGATATTCACAACACTATTCTCATATTAAAAGAACTTGGGGCTTTATACAAATATACAAGTGGAGAGTACACAATTGATGATGGTGATATATCATATATCGGACGTGTTATGGCCTTTTTGCCATTAGATGTTCGACTTACACGTTTAATTATAATGGGATATACGTTCAGCGCATTGGAAGAATCCATTATTATAGGTATAGAACACATTAACGATATTATTTGAAGCGAATATCTTTTTAATTTTAATTACTACTGTGCTTCCATTTACATCTATACAGCTGCTGGATTGAGTGTGCGTTCAATATTTAAGTTTCAAGACTATAAACATTGTGGTGAAATTAATGCCTATATAAAAAAATTGTTTTGGGCAGATGGTTCTGGTTCTGATTTAATTGCCATCCTTAAAGCTTACCAAGTAAGTATAAATTTACAAAGGAAATCATATTTGTACATATGTATTTGTATAAAAGTGACTTTTTGTTAGAGATGTAAGTGCGAATTCAAGCACGAAGTAATGCATATTACAGTTCTGTACAATTATATTTGTGTACGTAAAGTTCACGTGTAAACACGAACTATGAACATTTATTTGAAGTATTAAAATAATAAAGTTTAAAATTTTAGTTTTAGAACAGCAGAGATGTCAAATTACTTCTTATTGTTACTCCTCTTTGCTGGCTGCTATTAAGTAAGTGCAAAAAAGAAACCCTGAAAATTCAAACCATGTCAGCTTACCACGCAGGCTTCTCTGCAACTCTTTGCCCACAAACAAAAAGTTCATGCAGCTATTTCCATTAAGAATTTCATCATGCAATTTGGCTCTTAGCGTGTTACATAAAATGCTATGGCCCATAATCATAGTCACACCCTATAGTACATTTCTCTTAGAAACTACTTTAATTTTAAAATCTGTTATTCATACTTCGTATAGTAAAAAATAAATAGACTTTATCTAATTGCACACAATTTGTAACAGATTACAATTAAATAGATTATCCATCTCTGATCACAAGATATTATGTTTTGTTGAAAATTAAAAACAAATGTAAAGAAGTAAATTTATTGCAAAAATTAAATTTGTAAAAATTGTTAAAACAAAGTAATACAGAAAAACTCCAGTACCCTCCCTGCTTACATTAGTAGCGTTGCGCAACATATTCAAAATAGAATCAATTCTGGGCAAAGGGTATGCATCAATTGTCTAAAATCCATGCACATTCTTCAGGCTCCGCTCTTATTCCGAGCCAAAGTAATAGGGAAACTGTAAGGGCTATTGGATGGCTCGAAAAAACTTGCGCATTTAGTTTGTTAACTTCAGCTTGACAGGGAGGTCGTTCTTCATAATGATTTTATAGGTGGCAGTATTTTAAAGTCTAGTAATAGTATTAAAATTTGGTAATTCCTCTTCCAGGAAATTTTTTATTATGCTTTGCCCTGTGGAGTCACGATCGGCAAGGGTTTTGTATCCACAGCTTTCAGTTTTGTGATGTTATCATGCGACCGAAAAGTGAGGTAGGCACACTTTTTTGGGGATTAAAGTTTATTTAAAATTTTGTAGAAATTCCAAACCTAGTATCATGTCTTCACTACAACCGGGTAGGATGAAAAAATAACATTGATTGGTTTGATTACCGAAGGTCACACTGTATTTGACGCCGTTGCATATTTGGTTTCTGGAACCATCTGCCAAAATTACATCCAAGCTATCTTGTTTATTGGTCTGCGTTACTCCAAAATTTCTTACAAGTTCTAGACTAAAGTTTCGGGATGCACCTTTATCAAAGGTGCAGGTCACAAGTTTGTTATCTATTAATATCGTGGCGGTTATTCTGGTTTCTTCACATTGAATTGTAGTTTCATCTTCTGGGCGTGAATCTGTCGCAGGGACGGCTCGCCACAGTTTTGTCGCCATCCGTATAGGTTTCCCGTATTTCCAGAATTATTGGAATATTTGTCCGTACGATGTTCAGCAGCTTCGCAAGCTGTACACACGTTCCGTCTATTTAACATTTTTTTGCTTTGATTTAGGGCATCATCTTTTATACTCTAAAGATCTTCCGCAAGCGCAATTAATTCTTTTAGTGAAGAAATTTCTTTTCTACGAATATACCCCAAAAAATCAGGGTGTGCGTTTCGAAAAATACGCTCTAATTTTTGTTTTTCGTCGAGACTCGAATGCCGCATAAGGTTTTCAAAGACAACACATAATATTTATAGGGCTCTTTAGCACCTTGACTTCGCTTCTGAATTTCCTTGACAAGCTTCTCATAGGAAAAATGTACAAAAGTCTTGCCTGAAAATCTGCCAAGTTATCCAATTCTGATTGTTGTTGCGAAACTATAACAGTGCACGTTCAATAAGAAATTCAAGCATTATTGCGGGCAGATCATTTAAAGATACACATAACATAAGCGAGAGCTCTTCGACACGTTCAATGAATTCCAGTGGATCCCTTTTTCTGTCCTATTTTATACCCCATTTTCGGACACGGTCAATGGTGTTCACCCGTTCCTCAGAGTAGGGCGTCACAAAATTTATTTCTGGTACAGACAGTTTTTGTATTTGTAGCGGGCACAGTTAGAGCAGGTGTAATGTTGCCGGGAGAAACAGCGTCATTTTTAGCCTGGAGTTCCAGAAGTCGGCTTGATTGCTCATTATTGTGTTCACCACTAAGAAATTTGGTCCAGTGTAAGGTTTGTAAAAGTTTTGTTTAAAATGTTGTATCTATAGTACTCTTGTTTTATTAAAGAGCCTTAGAGTAGAAGGCGGCTCTATTTGATGGCAAAGTTAATTGCCGAAGTTTGTTGAGGAATAAAACAACTCTATTGCTTAAAGTCAGAATTATTTCTGTTTTTATTTACAATTTTCCCTAGCTTATATACTATTTCTTATTCTATGTTTTCTTAAAGAATAATCATTTCTCCTATTCATAATCAATAATTTCTATGTTTATTATTTACATATATATTTATCTATTTCTCCTACTTATTGTTCATATATTTATTAAAAATCTTAAATTACAATATTTCATTCAACACTTGACTTTGCATTTTCTACTAACTGCATTTTTTGTCGGTCATTTACTTTTGATATTTATTTTATATTTTGGGTATGCATGTTTATACCACATGTTTGTTTGTTTGGGTATGCATGTTTATACCATATGCACTACACCAGCGCTTCCGCATCTCTTTAACTGTGCCAGTAACCTTCAAATGAAACTTTCTTAGATGATCTAGTAAATCCTCCCGCTTAAGGGAGTAGGCCCTGATGTTCTCAGCATTCTCCAAGAATCACCCACGCTCTTGCTTATAATACCAAATATATTTCTTTTATTATATATTTTTATTAAAAATTTTTTTATGTTATTACTAAAATTGACAACAGTTAACTGGTTTTGATTTGTGTGCACTAAAATTTATTTTTCTAATACTGATGACGAATTACCGGTTTTAAAGTTAGTTCACGGTTTTGACCTTATCGTAGTAATAATTGTTTTTACTCTCTTTACTTTACTCGTGTAATGAGACAATTTTTGCTATTATCCCTGCTCGGGCGCCATTGTAACGAGGTGTTTTCACCTTCGCTGTGGTAGCTCTCGGCTGCCAAAGTTCGTAACAAAAATTTATTTAGCACAAGAAAACAGCAAGAGAAGATGCAAATTAATACCAGTATTTCCATTTCTCGTTATAAATTTTATGTCTTCTGTCTCAATACATATATTTGATACAACAGGTTTTATTCTTACAATCCGTTTGTTGACAACCACCTAACAACTCTCAGGAGAGATTATACTCCAAACCCTCAAAGGTGTTTGCTCTCACGAAACTCAATCTCACTGTTGCCGCAGAAATTAGGGAGTTTACTCTGAGAAGAGTTTATACTCCGAACCCTCCTATGCGTCTCTCCAAACCTTAGTTTAACCAAACTAAGGGCAGTAAATCCACATCTCAATGTCGTTAAGCCGACGTACTACAAGGTGAGCAAACGAACTTTTGTAAGTTGATAACATGAATCCGAACCCTCAATTTTTCATACTATTAAAACCTTATTGGGTAATGCAAAACAGATAAGGTCCTGCCAGTTGTTCGCTTGCGCACTGACTGACTAAAAATAACAAAATGCATTCTATTTATAGTGGTTGCTTGCATGTTGGAAATATTTACATACAAGCAACACACATACATATGTATAACTCATAAGATGTTTGCCTGTGTATGCAAGTAAATTCTCTCATTTGAATTGTTTAAACTCAGCACTAGTTGTATACAAAAGTATATTAAAAAAAACAACAATAAGCAATTAGGTGGCTTGTCTGCAAACATTTCGACGTAAACAACAAAATACTATTTTCCCTCATGTTCCATACAATAATAAAATAATATTTAGGTATTAGGTATATAACATTTCATGGTTTAAATTCAGGTGGCAATACCTTGATATATTTTTATTGAATAAAACAATTAACATGTGAACCAAAAACGAGGTCACGACTTTTGGTCGTCACAAACTGTCGCGCAGCTAAATCCACATTTAGGTGTTGTAATATTATGTAACATCAACTTATTGACCGACCAGATTGCTGAAGTGTTTGAACTATCAGACACTCAATTTGGAGATTCAACGTTCCAATATTGCTCACTAAGTATTGCGATGTCGACATTTAAGTCACGAGCATTCTATTTTAGTAGGTCTTGGGCGACTTGGCAATGGTTGAGATTTAGTGGGATTCTCATTTTCTAGTTTTAAGTGACTGAAGCGCTTTTGATAGTATGGACAAATTGCGCATCCAGTTACATGACCACTCATAGTGCTAGAAGCTGCACTACTACAGAGCATTCACACGGGACTTTCGTTACACGTTTATTATTTGTGTCCAGTTTTTCCACATAGTAAGCATTTGCCTGAATGGTCACATTCACTCTTGTAATTATTAGCTGTATGACTAAAGTCTTACCATTTATAGCATCTTCTTGGGTTAATTTTTTCTCGTATTCGGTACCGCACGCACGTCACCGCTATTTCAGCTATATTGTTTGTCAAAATAGTGTTTATAGGCTCTGTAGTAGATTCGCTTTGATTATTTGTTGTAACTCAAGATTTGAACCCTTTCTTAATTGTTTAGTTTCCCTTAGCACTTTGGGGTTTGCAGTCTCTTTTGCAAGTATACGCTATTAGTGCTGATTGGAGCTTAGATTTTGGCCATGCTTCCTTCTGGGTATCACTGTTGACGAGTGTTTTATCAGGACAAATGACTAAAAAGTATTTAAAATCATCAGACACTCGCAAGTATAGTGCTTGTACTTCACGCGCCTTTGAGTGAATATCTTTATGGATATTCTTACATGGTGAAGTAAATTCCATGAACTCTGAAATTTTTTTTTCAAGCTTGGTAACATTATCTGTTTTTGCGTTTTCCCCTGTTGGATTTTCTACGTTTATTATACTAAGGGCTGGCGATCTCATTATCAGAAGGCTCCTTCTAAATGGGAATTCTGCAATTCTAATATTTCTCTCCCTCATCCTATCCAGTTCACACTTTTCACGTGCGGTTTCTTCTAATCTTATTTTTGCTCTCGTTGTTGTTGTTTCTTCGGATTTGTTTATTGCTTTTGGTCCCAACTCAAAGCCGTACCTACGCTCAAACGTGCAGTCACGTCCATGATCTTATTGGTCCCTATGCAAGCAGTAAGGTCCATGGGATGGTTGATGAAGGGCCCTTATGGGACTCTCCACCAATGCCAGATCCGTGTAAATCGGGAAAATAAACATCCGATCCTGCGCCACCAACTTAATGTGACAAGCTTTGAACGGGAAAGAGGCAACTGTGGCATTAGTCTGGAAGTCATTTTCGCAGAATTTAACTTCTGCACACTCAGATTCCAGAACACCGTAACGGAGGGAAACAGACGCTGGCCAGAAAGCCGTTTTCCTGACAGAAGAAAACATAAAAGCGTCACTCTTTTAAGGGTCCCTCCATTAGGGGATACGGGATACAGATTAATGTCAGTACCTGCCGTTAATGGCCTTAAGACTGAGAAAAATACAAAGCAGCAACTAGCGCCATCCATCGGACGTAGCCAAATGAGTAGCAATTTCAATAACATGCGTTGCAGCACCATTAACTTCCCCTTGCTTGAGAGTTCGAGACTATCTAAACCGTCTGTTGAGAGTGCAACAGCACACTTTAATTTATTCTCCACCAGACCTGCACATATAGTCTTTTAACCAATAACCACCACGTGTACCCCGAAGGAGCCTCACCAATAACCGTCTACAGTGATGGGCGGTTATCTGTATGGGTTACCAGTTTCTGTGGTGCCAGTTTATTTATGACACTGGTGCATCCTTCGACAGTATCCCAATGCCTAACCAGATTTGGTTCCTATATATATATATATATATATATATATATATATTTGGTTCCTACATATATATATATATATATATATATATATATATATATATATATATATATATATACATATATGTTAATACTCCTATTTTAACTATAAATGGTTCGGTTTAAATACTACAAATACTAGAAATTGTGCATCTTGGAAATTACAATTTTTGTATTTGTATCATTAACTGGACTTAATCGGTCGAATTAAAAAAAGGCGTGGTACCTCTCATACATACTAAAATATTACACAATATTATCAAACCAGCAAAGCGGACTGGGTTTAATCTAGTAAGTCTACTACATAAAAAGAGAAATGTGTTTAAATTTTTTTTATTATCAATTTTTTAGGAGTGGTCTACGTTAAAGCAGGGCGATGACGTTGAGTATGATTGGGCCAATAAAAATTTCTTAAATATACGCTCAATACGTGAAATGCATTTGTTAGTTAAGGAAATTAATGAACGCTTAAACGGGTTTGGAATTAAGCAACGAAATCTATCGCAAATTTGCCAGTGGCAGAATTGGGAAAAGGAAATTATTTTAAAAGTTATTATTGCCGGTGCCTTTTATCCAAACTACTTTATATACAACAAACAGAATGACATTGATAAAGAGCGCACGAAGTATCACATCTTATGTGGTCATAATCCCTGCAGGACAGTTTATTTCACTAATTTTGATACTCGACATATTGGTCAATTATATACACGTTCAATTAAGGAACTTTTTAATGATGTGCAAATTAGTCCGAAGAATATTGATATTAGTTTTCAGTCGAATTCAGAAAGAGTATTAGTTATTTTTAATAATGATTCTGAGAGCGACGATAATGAGTACCAATGCAGCATAACCAATGAAAAGCGGGAAAACATACGCATTAAAATGCCTGGTGCTGTATGTGCAGAAGTATACAAAGCTTTAAGAATGCGTCATTTAAATATGCCCGCAGCTATTAATGTTATGGAGTGAGTAAAAATGTTTTGTTTAAAATATGTATATTTTTTAAACTGACCATTCATTATAAAGTTCGAGATTAGGAGTGAAGTTTGCAGAGGAACATGGTCTTGGTGCAATTTGCGATGGAGCGTGGAGGCCAACGAAAAGTCTAACAAAAAATGCAGAATTGGTTGTACTTCCTTCGGTTTTCCAGAAAATAATTAGTGGATACGTCACACATGTACGTAAGACAAACTTAATTTTTTTTCCATTCTTCACATTCTTAGTGGATCACAATTTTAGATTGAAACATGTAGTAAATTTTATTTTCAACCCCTCTCGGAATTAAAACGAGTGCGGGAAATACAAGAAATGCTCAATGATCCATCGGAAATAGAAAGATGTAAATTTCCTCTTAACGCCACATTGGTAACTGGAATGATACTTTCAGCGCTATTTGATAACAAGTATCATAGAGCTAGAGTTATAAAAATATATGATCTATCGAGGCAACACCGGCAAGTAAAGGTACATATTTATGCGTTTGCTTAAAAAAAATACAATTAATGTAGCATATGCTTTTTTTAACTTTAATAGGTTAACTTTATTGATTTTGGTAATGACTCAATTATAGATTTTCATCATTTGCGTTACTTTTCGGAGAGATGTAAGTCTCTAGCTGACATACCCCCACGGTTATTCGAATGTCGTCTAGCGATGGTAGAACCATCTGCATTGCGTTCACAAAACGAAAAGTGGACCGATGAAGCAATGGAATTTTTGCAAGAATATGCTGATTCTGGAGTAATTGAAGTAGAGGTGTACTCCGTTGTAGATGGTGTTTCAAATGTTATAATAAAAAAGGATAACAGCACAATAAACGAGCTTTTAACCGAAAAAAATTTGGCACGTCCATCTGACGAAAGTTACATGTCTAAGGTAATTAAATAAAAAATTATTTCTTTATAAGACAAACAACATTTTTCCTTTTAAGGAAAAAACAAATTCTTTAAAACCGATCAGTGGCTTTAAAACTTAAAGTTTTGTCACTAAACTAGATTTACATAGATGGTGAAGGGTATATAATATTCGGCGTATCCGAATACAGCACTTTTACATGTTAAATCCTTAATTTGCCTTCTTTTGTTGTCTCTTATTTTTTTCAAGACCGACCACGATTTTCGTATTCGCAAACAGTCTGTTGCTAATCGATTTTTAGATGAAGATAATGCTCGTCAGAACGAAGAATATTTACAGGCGATAAGACCAGAAATAGATATGGATATACCACCTCCGCCCAAACATTTGTGCAACAAGACATTAAAATTGCGTGGTCCGTACAGTCCTATTGAAATGAATTTGTATTCGGCTATACGTGCGGGTACATGGAAATCCGTTTCTCTTGAAAGAGATTCAGTCAACTTTATACAAGTAGACAGCAGTCCAAATGATATGTACGAACGCTTAGTTGTGGCAGCAGA
The DNA here is from genome assembly GCA_916610165.2 of Gymnosoma rotundatum. Classification (NCBI taxonomy): domain Eukaryota; kingdom Metazoa; phylum Arthropoda; class Insecta; order Diptera; family Tachinidae; genus Gymnosoma; species Gymnosoma rotundatum. Next base: position 89,469,238 of record OU744336.1, read on the forward strand.
TATAACGGAATCCTCGAATGGCGACCTTCTTCTAGCTCGTAGCACTACGCTTATGCCCAATATACATGGATTTGGAGCTTTAATGACATTACTATTCTGCCCTACAACACAAATAAAGTGTAACAAAACTCAAACTAAATATGTTGCAATATTAGCTGGATTGGGTTATGACGAAAAGACTAAAACATCCCTCTTTAGTGATCATGACATTGTGCTTAATTTAGATGTTGATATTTTACCAGATGATGTAGAACTAGTAAGTCACTTGTAATTTATCTTTAAAATTCATATTAGGTAAACAATTATTTGCTTATGTGACTAGATAAACCAAATACGCTATTCAATTGACACATTATTATATACACAACCTGAACAGGAACGTCCTAATTTGAGGTCAAACGAAATAAATGATTTAACTATAAAAATTAAACAACTTGTTTTAAGGTTAAGTATTTTAGTTATTACGTAAGAAATAATATTTTAATTGTTATTATTTTTAGACTTTTAAGCAAAAATCGGAAATATATTGAAGTTCACGTTGGGCCGAATGACAACAAGTGGGAAAATCTAAATACTAATGAAATAATCGAGCCAAAAAATATTTATGAACACCGTTCATTGTTTCCACCTCTTTCATCTTTGCGTTTATACGAAGAAAAATATGATCGTATTCATGCTCTTAATATGCATTGCCATGAATTGCATCGAAAAAGTCAATAGTTAGTATTTAATAAACCCATCCACAAAAACTTATATACATATTTGTAGTTATTACACGAATTTATAATTAATAAAAACATTCTATTTATTTTTAAGTGATGGATCCATACCCGCAACAACTTGTCGTTTGTGTCATCAACCAATTGAAAATATTGTTCAATTAAGAATACATCTTTTATCACAACTACATCGGGATAGGGAACTTCAAATACGTTTCCAGCCACAGTCAGCTTAAAAACAAACTCAAATTAACTTTGAAAACTATTAACAGCCTAACATTTTAAATAAAAATAATATCGTTTAAATATTACAGTGTTATTATTATTCACCCCCATCGTGAACAAAATGTTAAATGTTTGTTCCCATGAAATTTTCATTCCCCATGAAGGGAAAATTGCTATCGTGAATTTCATGCGAACGTTTGTTCCCGCTATCAATTCGTACTGAATACAAATTAGAAAGAAGAAAATATAAATAGGGAAAAAAATATTATATTATTTTTTTAAAGTTAAGTAATTTGTCTATTGTATTGTTGCAAGAGAAGATACTACAACACAGAACAATTTTATTTCAAGAACGTGACGTGCAACACGCTTAAAAGTCCTTATAGTTACCCTAGACGCAAAAGCACCAAACAATGGACCAAAGTGGGCTGTGACAATACGGCTGCCTGCCTAACCTACCCTAGACCTTGCTACTGACCCATTTCAATAAAATTAATTTTTATATCTGAGTTTTTTATCTCCATTTTTTTCATTTAATAATGTTTTTAATAAAAAATCTTCATAAATTTATAACCAATAGATCTCTTTCTTTTGCATCTTGATGAGCATAATGTCAGTCTGCATTGCAGTAACTGATATCGAATCAAAAAAATGTGTTATTGATGTAATTTTTCTAATTAAAACATATAAAAACTGGCATAATGTATGCAGTTCCCCAGCAAAATTTAAGTGAACAAATCTAAGGGAAAAGTGAAAAAATTTCGAGGGAAAAAATCAATCATGATAAGGGCAATTTTTGTTTACGTGAAAAATTGTTCACTTGAACTATTCACGATTGCAATTTGGGGAAAAGGGAAAAAATTTCGAGGGAAAATATATTCATGATAGGGGTGATTATCTATTTCTCTAATTAGAAATTCTGATGTTACTTAAATGGTATACCATAAAGTATACGTAAGAGGCCAGAAATCAGTGTTACCGTTTTGTATCTTTTGAAGGCTCTACGTAACATGCATAATTTTGGTATTTCGCCCAATTTTTGTAACTGTTGGTACAGACTTGAAATAAAAAGTACACTAAAAAAAAACTTATTTCATTTTTTGAGGTAAGAACTTCTCTTAACATACCAACCTTTGATTTGAATAACAAGGGTTACTTGCAAATGTTATTAAAATCCCACATGAAATTTTTTTTAATAAAGAAAAATATAACGCTGCTGAAGTTTTACTCTGTTCTATTAGTGAGAAATGCCGGAAGAAGTGCCGGACTATTTTACGAAAAAACTGTAGGTAATTTAATGTTAATAATTTAAATAAGGCTTAAGTTTGCCTTTGATAACGGTATTTTTAAAATAATTGAAGTAGTAGTAGTAGTAATTCTTTCGGAGCTCAATCTTTTAAAGAAAAAAGGTCAAACAGATATATTAAAAAAATCATAGATTAACCTATTTTATTGAATGTGAAATCAAGTTTGCAAAGGCAACAACAATTTAAATAAGCTATTGGAAATCGACAAGATCGGCCCATGTCCTTCGATGCAGCGGGCAAAACACCACGCCTGCCTCAAATTTTTCACATTATTTGGAACAAAATAGTTAATCCAATCAAAAAAACAAATATATGGGGTGACAGAAAAAAAATAAAAAAATGAAGTAAAGAAATTGTCGCTCGCCCATATTTCCAAGTTGCGGGCTCTGAAATTTGAAATTTTTTTAAAAAGATCAACATGGGTATGATTTAAAAGCTTTTGACGAGATCTTCAAGAAAATACTAAAAATTTTTAAAAACGCTTAAATTAATGAGCCGATGACATTTTAATGTAAAATTTTAAATATATGTAGTACCTACTTTTTTCTTGTTTTTTAATTCTTTGTCACCCTTTTCTTTCTGATTGAAGTTACTTCACTAAACTAGATTTTCATAGTTCACCACTATGAAGGGTGAAGGTTATATAAGATTCAGCATAGCCGAATATAGCACTCTAACGTGTATACAACTAGTGGTGAGTTTAAAAACCAAAATGAGAGAATTTATTGTATTTACTGGGAAATAACATAAGAGCATGATATAAAATAGAAGGTAGTTTCACTCTCTCTTTTCGTCGCCATATTAACGTTCTGACGTTTGCGGGAATTATGAAAATTTGTGCTACCATATAAATTTGTAAGATCCCGGTTTTCTGTTTTGTTTTTTTTTAAACTTATATGAAATTTTAAAAGAAAGAAATACATAATATAAAAATCATAAACAAATTTTATTAAATAAATAAAACAAAATAAATAAAAATTTAGCGAAAATGTTGCTTTTTTCGGACTGCATTAGTAAAAGACGTTTCTGCAAGAATTCTGTAAGATTTTTCAAACTTCGAACAATTTGATTTGCCAAATGCATCTTTAGTGTGGTCGTTGCATTTTGGGAAAAATGACATTGTTTTGGACAAAAAAAATGTACTATTGGAAAAAGTGTTTTTTTCAGACTACAAAAGGTAGAATATAGAATAAAATTTTTAATTTCAGTTTTGGCTTAAACAAGTACAGGTTTCGGTCTTATTTGTAAATGAAAATAATATTTTTTTTTTTCAAAGTAACGTCTTAATTAATTAGGTAATGAAACAAAAGTGATAGATTTTCAAGATAACTAATCGAGTTTTCACATATAAACGAAACATTAAGCCTCGAAATATATAATATAATTAGCAAAATACTGGTTGGTGAAAAAAAAAACAAATGGAGATACATTATTTCGTTTTTCGGCAAAATTTACATTTTATCACTAGGTAAAACAAAATCGATCGGAATTGTTAATACTGATCGGAATTTGTGGCATGCCTGTATATTTAATTATTAATTACGTGAAAATAAATATCAATCTTTGAAACTCTTATTAATTAAATTGCTTAATTCGGTAAAAATCTTACTCTACAATTGTATTTTTAATTAATTATGATAATAAGCAAATTTGTATAAACTGTCTTTTAGAGTCAAAGGATTTGTTTCTGTGTAATTTATATTTATAGTAAATAGATTTGAGTTTTCTTTACATTTATTATACAAATTACACATATTTTGTTAAATAGTTCCAAAATATTTTTTTCTTTTTTATATCTGTGGCAACGCAAATTGTGTTGTTTAGAAAAAATATATTTCAAATAATTCCCGCAAACGTCACAAATTTTTGAAGTGGAACTACCTTCTATTTTTATTTATTTATTTTAAATATATTTTATAAATCAATTCATAAAATATACCAAGGCGCCGGGTGACTAGACCATATGCGCACACAAAGGAAAAAACTATTTTAAAATTTATAAAAAATTATATACTAAATGCAAATAGGTTATGAATATTGAAACTAACTAAACATCTTTAATTCCATGGCTTCGAAGACTACGCCTAACAAGAGGTAAATACGCGCAAGTCGTGCAGTCCAAAATCACATCCAGTCGATCACTAATCTTAGAGATCGGACAATCGGTCAAGATATGATCCACCGACAAAACGACATCACAGTTAACACACCTAGCTGGGTCCATATGATTAAAATAATGTTGACTATTGAAGAGAGCCTTGCCAACTCTAAGCCGACTCAACATTACGCAATCAGTACCTCGTTTCTGTATTTCTCGCATCGTAAAAGTTTTCGCATGAAACAAGTGAATTTTGAGAAAAACGATGTAAATTGAAACAAAAAATGGGTTTTCTCACACAAGTGTTTCTGTATCTTTAAAACTCGAGAACTATATGTCATTTAAGTTATTTTCCAATAGTTATTGGAAGTATGCGAGAAAAAGTGTTTCTGTACCAATATTTTGTGAAAAGTTTTACGCAAGAACTGTCAAAATAACTCACATTTCAAAACAGCGCGAGAACAAGTAAGATTTAAAATATATTTTTAAATTTGTGTAAACATGGAGTCTAAATCAGCCGAAAGGCAAAAAGCAATTTAAAATAATAATAACAAAGTATTATCAACAAGTATTTATGCATTTATTTATGTTTTATATCTTTTTATTTAGAAAATAGAAAGGATTTCCAAACAGCAAGAGCTAATTAATTATATGTCCTCCACACTGTATTATACATTTTTTTCGCTATATTATTTAAAACTTATTTTATTTATTTACTCTTTTCTACACTTTCACTATTTTTCTGTATTGGTTGATAATTTATTTCTTTATTTTGACGTTTTGTTTTTATTTGACACTAGTACTGGAATTATTCCAGTAAAAACAGAATCAGTGCTGTCTGTTTTCGCATTAAGAACCAGAAACACTTTTTACTCGCATATCGAGAAACGATGAAATTTTTTGTTTCACTCTTGATGTGAAAACTTTTACGATGCGAGAAATACAGAAACGAGGTACAGATCTAGAAAAGTTAGAGTTATATGTGGGTCTTGGCCGTGTAGGGTAAAGTTGTTTTTGGATACTTCGAAACTGATTAAAAATTACTTTCGGCGTACATGGAATGTCAGTTATTTCCGGAAGAGCTAGAGCACTTTTGGCTACTCTGTCCGCATACTCGTTACCTTCAATACCAATATGTGATGGGACCCATAAAATTAATACTTCTGGACTAACACTGGGCAACTTAATGATGGAGCTGTAAGTCCCCTTAGGGTTTTTTTCCAACGTTTTAATAACACTGAGACTGTCAGTGCAAATAATTGTTTTGACCTTCTTCTCACTTGCAAAAGCTATGGCAGCTTTGACAGCCCCCAATTCAGCAACAAAAACACCCACATTGTCTGGCAGACGAGCTTTGAAAATCACCTCAAAACATCCTAGTCCAAGTTGCTTGACCACTGAGTATGTATTTACGCCATTATTAAAGGAACCATCCGTATAAATAATCATTTCAGGACGAAAAGATTCAATTTTTTCCTTAAGACCTTTCCTAAAAACAAAGCTATTTATGTGGTTTTTGTTATAAAAACTTAAGCTTGAATCCGTCAAAGCAACATTAACTATCAAAGACGTTCCATTAGGTTTAGTTAGTAAAAAAAGGTTATGCCTCTTAAGTAGCATGACAATATTTCTGATAGACGAAGGGTAACAAATGTCATGGGACTGTAGATGTTTCCAAAAAATTTCATGCAGTCCATCTGATGGAAGTGTTATAGCTCTCGATGCCATTCCGACAGAACTCTTTTCCAAAATATATTTAAAGTTTTGGTAACCAGCCTCAAGACGAAGTTGTTCCAAATGCGTTGTTCTTAGTAAGCCAGATGCAGTTCTGTAACAGTTATTGATAGCAGTGTCTAACATTTTAAGGTTTTTCTTTGAAGTCCATCCGTAAACAGTGATTCCATGAAGCAAAACACCGGTAACCAGAGATCGACATATCTCAATTGCAGTATTAAAATGTGGCCCTTTATTTCGTGAGCAAATTAGTTTAAGCAGGTTATTAATTTTGCTCAACTTAGATAAAAGATATTTCACATGTGTGTTCCACAATAAATTCCTAGTGAACAATAAGCCCAACACTCTCATTTGGTCAGCAACAGTAATATCGATGTCTCTGATGTTTATGGTATTAATAGCGCATTCTCGTTTTCTGCAAACATGAAAAACCTCCGCCTTCTCAATCGGAATAATAGCACCTCTATCCTTTGCCCACTTGTGAACAACTATATCAAAATTTTTTAAATTAAGGCGAACATCATTATCATCATCTCCTGAAGCAATCGCAAAAATATTATCTGCATAAATTCCAATGTAGTCAAATCCAGGATAATTTTCAACAGCCTTTGCCAGAGAGTTAGCATAAATAGTGAATAAAAGAACAGATAATGGTGACCCTTGCGGAACCCCATTATCAATTGCATTACTTCCTGAGAAATAGCCATCAACTCTAACAGTAACCATACGATTAGAAAGAAACGAGTTAGTAAGTTCCATTATGTTATTAGGTACACCCCACTTATTCATCTCTTGAATTACAAAAAACGACACAACTTTGTCAAAAGCTTTTTCTATATCTTCTGATATAACCAAACTATGAAGACGAGCTTTCAGATTACTGCGCAATGTTTCTTCCATCTGATGGCATATATTGTGAACTCCATGTCGAGGAATGAAAGCGTGTTGGATTTTCGAAACATATAACTCTGTTACCCTCCAGAACCTTTTCGCCAAAATTTTTTCCAAAACTTTGGATAAAACTGGTAACAAAGATATAGGACGATATCCCTCTAAGCTACCAGGATCCTTTCCAGGTTTAGGAATAGGAACTAAAACTGCTGTCTTCCAATCTTGGGGAAACACTCCTTTAGCCAAAATGTTGTTATACAAATTACACAAGCGATATTTTAACTCTTTAGGAGAATTTTTAATCATCAAATAGGTTATCTTATCTCGTGCCGGTGTAGAACCTTTTAACGTCCTCATAATGCTGTCAAGTTCAAAAATAGATATTTCATACGCCAAAAAAGTGTGTTCATCACCATGTTGAGAAAGATTTCCAACATCAAAATTCCTTTTTGCTAAAACAATATTATTATCAAGCACAGTATCAGAACTAATAGAAGTCCAATATTCAGCAAATTTTTGTGCAATTTTTTCCGGGTGCGAGTAGGTGTTATTGTTTATAAATATAGGAGGGAAATTATTTATCCTTTTAGACCTAATAGTATTAACTTTTCTCCATAGGTAACGGACATCCATTTGTGGTTTTAAGGAGTTCAAAAAATTTTCCCAAGTACGCTTTTTGGCCAATTTGCACTCTCTTTTAACTTTCGCGCACATTCTTTTATATTCTAAACAGTTCATGCGATTGCGACACCTTTTAAAAACTCTCCAAGCTATCTGTCGGGACCTAATAAGCTTCGAAATAAAGGAATTAAACCAAATAGGAGTGTTTTTGTCTTTTGGACCTGTGGTAAGCGGTATGCTTTCATTAGCCGATTTTCTGATTATGCGTTTAATTTGGGCAGCTTCCTTATTTATATTGGAAGCTACTGGAAACACTTTACTCACATGGACAACTTTCTGAGCAAAGAGTGACCAATTTGCTTTGGTGTCATAAAATCGTGCCGGAAAAAGTTTTTTAATGTTTACAAAATTATTGGTTACTTTAATAGGGAAATGATCACCAACTTCAGGCATAGGCAAACAACTCCACGCTAGAATAGGTGTTAAATCGATACTGGCCATTGTAACATCCACGCATGTAAGGGTGTTTCTGGTGTTAAACAGGGTTGGTGATCCATTGTTAAAGATTACTAATTCTTTTTCATTAGCGAAATCTTCCCAAATCCTTCCGCTATTAGAGGTATTCTTTGAGCCCCATAGAACATTCTGCGAATTTAAGTCACCCATCAAGAGATGATGGACGCCATTGGCCGGTAAGATGTTGTTGACCATAGAAGCAGATAAACTTAAGTCACACTCTTTATAAATATTAGTAATATGGATTTCTGTATTGCATTGGATTATTATTTTTTGAAAAAGCAGATCACCAGTGGATAAGATATGTTGACTAACATTGATGTTGTTTTTAATTAACAAAGCAATACCAGCCTTTGAGTACAAATAATCCTTATTGTGGTGATAAACTTTATAACCAGGTATGTGCAGTAGATGCCGATTTTTGCTCGTAATATGCGTCTCTTGAAGCGCAATAATATTCGGCTTATGTTTAGCTATAAGAAGTTCAAGAGCGTACTTATGGTTAATAAAGCCTTGAATGTTCCACTGTAAAATATTAAGTTCAATATTCATAAAAAAAAAAAAATTATTCATCATCCTTGCCACTAGTTTTAGTCTTTTGAATTTTCTTTAAAGTTTTAGGTGTAATGATAACGTTCATCTCAGGAAAATTTTTATATAACTCCGATGTTGGAGAAAAATTTGCATCTCTATTTGCTCTATAAGAAGAGCATAATCCCAAACTGTCGTTTATATCATCAATAATAATATCTTCAGTAAGATGTAAATCGTTGTTTAAACAAGAAGAAACGTTACGGTTAACTGATGTGTTGCCATCACAAAAAATTGTTCATCAATGGAAATAGTATCCGTTTCAAAATTACTAAATGTGTTAAACGTTTCGTTTTGTGTTTTGAGGTTTAATTTAGAATGATCACACTTTTGGACTGTTTTTTGATTATCTTGAGATAAACTATGTACAAAAACACCTGTTGTCGTAGTTTGCAGTGAAGTTGAGTTAATATTGTTATCTCTTATATATGAATCAGAAGAACTTGTGTTGTCATTTGAAACTAGTGCATTACTGTTATTTTTCAATATGAAATTTGAATTTTCCTTTTCTTTACTTGTATAATGTAAATTATCACCTTTCTTATTGTTTGATTTTATCGTTGTTGCTGCCGGTTTATCACTCAAAACTTGTGCATACGTTTGCATAATTTTTGTTTTCTTAGGAAAATGTTTTAAAGTATTTAGTGCAGGATTTTCATTAAAAATTTCCCACGCTTCACGGTTTGTACATCTTCTTGAAATTCGCAGGTAATTGATTGATTTATATTTCCAAAAAGTTGGACAATTCGGATCATTTGATGGATGGCTCTCTAATTGGCAATTAACGCAGTACTTCCTAGTGCATAGTTCATGAGGTGATGGTTCTCCACATTCCTTACAAATTTCAATATTCCGGCATCGTTTTATGGTGTGACCTAATCTTTGACAATTACGGCATTTCATTGGATTTGGAATATATTCTTCGACGATAACTCTCTCCCATCCGAGCTTAAGGGTTTCAGGACGATATATCAAATCAAAAGTTATAACTGCTGCACCAGTTGGTTTAAAATCTTTTCCATCAAGCTTAGTCATTTTCCATACTTCAACAACTTTTTGAGATTTGAGCGAATCTAGAAGTTCTTCTTCGGAAATGTCAATGATTTTCCTGGAAAAAATGCGTCCTTGGATAGTATTAAGAGTTTTGTGAGGGACTATTTTAACTGGAATGGAATCAATATAGTTCGCCTTTATATACAGCTCAGCTATTTTCCTATTTGGTACTTTGATTAAAAGGTCGCCACTTCTCATTTCAGTGACTTCTAAACGTTCCTTGCTTATAAAATTGAGCCCTCGTTCAACTTGGAAAACATTATAGGAAGCAAGAGGAGGAACTGTACTATCTTGTTTTGTTGGAACAGTGGAAGCAACTAAATAACGTGGAAGATGCTGTTCATTAGATGAGGTTTCCGGTAAAGGCACAAAATCATCAGAACGTAGCCGTTTGTTTCTGCTTGATTTAGTTTTAACGGTCAAGGAATCTAATTCCCTGAACCGATTATAATTTGGGGGGTGAACCCCGTTCATAGCGTTAGCAGATTACACTATAACTTTTAAATTCTCCAAAAAACACAAACAAATGTCAAATTGTTTCAAAAAGTTAAAAATATTATAATAATTTTAAGTTTTTACTTTTTTTTTCTTTTTTCCAATAAACTATTGACAAAAAAATACACAGTCACTCGGAATGAGAAAACAAAACAATGTTTCTACGGCGAATGCCCGACAACGACGCTTCTATTTTTATATCATGCATAAGATTTATATATAAGTATGTGTGTTGTTTGCAGAGACTTGGGCCGAACGGCTAATAGCCGGCTTACAGCCGCCGCCGAAGATTTTCGATAGCCGCCGACGACATTTTTGTACCTAAAACTTGGCTAAAATTTAGCCGCGGATGTTTAGTTACACTTTTTACCCGACTTCAAAAAATGAAGAAATGTATTAATAAAATTTTTATGATGTACGTATTTTACACGATGGAATTTTTCATGAAACTAATTTCATTTGTTGGCACGATGTACAGACACGCTTGAATTTTGAGGGGATTTTGTTACACTTGCTTTTGTTTGTGTACTATTATTGTTAAAAGCGAAATGTACAAATTTCGATGCCATGAATAATGCAATTTAAGGACGCGATAACACTCGCTGAAAACTTTAAACAGAATTTGAATAATTCTTGCGAAAAAAACCGACTTCATCTGTCTGCCTATAACAGCTCAAGTGTATGGCCACATTAATTACGTTACATTAACTTTTGGGACACACTTATATCTCCAAACTTTATACTCTTTCAACTGTTCAATAGCTTGGCAATATACATCAAATTGCAGCAACTATAGGGAACTCTTTAATTTACAAATTCAAATTATAAACTCGTTAATATAGCGGACTTAGAAATACAGGTCCCTTTTAAGTTTCAGCGTTCTGTCTATAACGGTTCAAAAGTGTTGGAGTAATTACATTCAATTTACATTTATTAACTTGCATAATTTACTTGTGTAGATAATGTAAACATTATAAGTTATGTTATTGTAATCACCCTGTTATGAAACTCTTATGTACTTATGAATTTCATATAACTTAATTTTTTTTACAAAAGTTTCATTCCAATAAACTGTGTTAAACTAGAAAGTTCTCGGCTTTTCTTTTAAAGTTCAACAAAAAGTACGGCCACACACTTTAAATTACATCTACTATTGGAACACCCTTTAACTTCTAAATCCATATTTTATACTTGTTATAGCGGACTTTCCAATACAAGTTCGTTGTAAATTCCAAGCGTGTGTCTTTAACTGTTAAAAAGTATGGCAATATACATCAAGTTAAATGAACTATTGGTTTATAATTTTAGATATTATCATAACATTACTATAACAGCCATAGCATTCGACATTCTGTCCAATTTTCAAGCTTTTGTCTGTAACGGTTCAAAACAGTTCAATCGTCTGTCTACAACTGTTCAAAGTATGGCCATATACATTAAATTTAATAAACTATTGTCACACCCTTTAATTTAAAATTCGTAATATTAATGCTTGTTACTATAACGCCCATAGCAATCGATATTTTGTTCAATTTGCAAGAGTTTGTACATAACGGTTGAAAAAATAGGCTCATATAAGTAAATCTTTATCAATTATGGGACACTCTTTAATTTCTAAATTCAAATTATAAATTCGTTGGTATAGCGGATATAGCAATACAGGTCCCTCTTAACCCTTTGCACTCGAGCCATTTAAAATTTATCTTCAAACTCGAGGGCTCCGCTATGGAGACAATGCAAATAATTACATATTGGCGATCGCTCCGAAAGGTTTCACACCTTGGAGCATTACAAAATGTAAAATTTAATCATTAAATATATTATAACATTTGTATCTATAATTAATTAAAAAAGATTTAAAATACAACTATGACTTTTCTTTTTATGCGCATATCATTTACTTATATGTGAATATGGTTTTTCTATTAAAATTGATTCGAGTTGCTGGTATTATGAGTGAAAAAAAGTTTCGAGTGCAAAGGGTTAAGTTTCAGCATTCTGTCTATAACGGTTCAAAAGTTTGGTCACATACACAAAATTACATTAACTATTGGAACACCCTTTAACTTTAAAATCAAAATTTTAAGCATCTGTCTACAACTTTTCAAAAGTATGGTCATATACATCAAATTTAGTGAACTATTGGCGCACCCTTTAATATATAATTTACAATATTAATACTTGTTACTATAACGGCCATAGCAATTGACATTCTGTCCAATTTGCAAGCGTTTGTCCATAACAGTTCTATTAAAAGAAAGTAAAAGCTAAATACTGTTCCAATACAACGCAAAGTATTTTTATAGAAATGAGAGATTACGGCATTTACACTATGCAAATGTTCATGAAACTAGCATGAAATCTCTACAATATTTTTTTATAAACTGATTAATTTTATAAACAGGTTTATAACTGATTTATAATTTAAATGGGAAAACTATAAGCCAGATAATAAACGAAAGTGTATACTTTTATGCCCGCTATAATTAAAAGTAAACACATACAATAAGAATCTTAAATATGCGCAATAAGATGCTATTTTCAATTATGTTATAGGTGTATCAATTTATCCGTTTGTCGGTGATTATAGTAAACTAGCGGACCCGGCGAACTTCGCCTCACCCAATTTTAAGCCTTCAGACAAACTTTAGGGTAATAATACAACACAAATATTTAAATTTTCAATGTGACTTATTTGATGGAATCAGTAGAGAGCGATTTGATGCACAAAATTAAATTAAAAAAATCAGTTTTCGATTTTTCCAATTTTCCGCATATTTTTCCATGATTGACACTAAGAAATTTCTATTTTCTGATTTAGAAAGTCATTAAGAAATAATTTTCGCCAAATTTAATACAAAAACTCGATTTTCAATTTTTCAAATTTTCTGCCTTTTACGGAGGGATTTCCAACTTCTCTTCCGTAAAGACGTTCTCCTCGCAAATACGAATAACTGACAAAAAATGTTAATCGGCCCAGACGTTCTCATTTTATGAACTACTATACTAATGCTAATATACTACCCCCTTTTACATTATTAATTTATATTTAATGCTTCTCTGCTGCAAAATCGTTTTTTCAAAAATATTTTTTTCTATTTATGTTGCATCTGATTTATTGGCTCTTTGGCAAGGCTTTCATAATAGAACGAATACATGAAATGATTATAGTTAAAATTCAATATCCAAATCAAATCCGAGTCTTAACGTGTTACAAGTAGTACGGCATTTACACTATGCAATTTTTCATGAAACTAGCATGAAAATTTGTTTGTTGGTGAAGCAGGAGGAATAAGCAATATGGTATTGCATGAGTTTTGAGGGGATGCTACTGTTGCTAATGATTACTTTTAGATAACGCATAACGCTATAACTTAAATAAAAAATTCAGAAAAAAAATGCCTCAACAAATTGCATAGTGTAAATATAATCCATATTTTATTTTGTTTTGATAACCGAGATTTTTTGATATTTGACTTAGTGTCCACACGAAGCAAATGAGATAAAAAATGTAATTTATATCTATAATAAGTTAGGGTGTGATATTCGGTTATACCGAATCTTATATACCCTCTACCATATGTATATATTCTAGTTCAGTGAAGACAGATTATTAAAAATAATAAAAAATTAAGCACTATATATAATTTTACACAAAAATGTCATCGGCTCTTAATGAGTAAAGCTTTATAAAAAGTTCTAGTATTTAAAAATCCCTTATAAAGCGTATGAGTGATACCCATATTGAAATCTTAAAAATATGGTGTACATTCGTACTTTTCTGTGAGAAGTTCAGAGGCCAATAACTCATAAAATATGGGCGAGCTCCAATTTTTCACTTGATGGCCCCATATATTTGTTTTTTTGACTGTTCCATATAATAATAATTTTTAAGAATATTGGAAAGGTTGCTCCCTACATATTATGTACACCGTCAACAGGTGCAGCTGCTGAAGAAGCTTTTTCCAGTGCAAAGAGGTTTAATTTAAATCGTCTAACTGGTAACAGAGTTCTTTTTTTCATGATAACTATGATTTAGTTTATGAACTAATAAAACCTTATTTGTGATCGATAATTTTTGCCTTTTTTACTTATTTAAATAAATTTTGGGGGTTCATTTTAGCCGATTATTTGTATGAGCCGTACAGAAAAAGGCCAGCCACCACTATAAATTGTATGAATATCGTAACTGTTATTCAGTGAATGCGCAAGCAAACAACTGGTAATATGTTTAATGCAACACTAACACGGATATCGCTCAATCGACTTCGCTATGAATAACAACTTTTATATACTTTATGGGGCCGGAAATGGATATTGTAGAAATTACAAACGGAATGACAAACTTAGATACATAAGTCCTTTTTCCAATTTTTGTTGTGAAGGGTATAAAAAACAATAATAAAAAGTTAGGTGGCTTTTTTGCAAACGTTTCGTCGTAAGCAACAAAATACTCTTTTTCCCTTATGTTTAATACAATAGTAAAATGATCACCCTTATTGTGTTTGGTGTCAGCAACATGTCGACAATGTTGAGGCAACATCACAATCACTTGACGTGTACTACACAAGCCTACAGAGCATGCACAACGCATAGATTTAATAAATATTAAAGAATCAAATTACATTTCTTTTTATGCATAGTGAAATGCTAGCGATGCAATATGTGAGTGAAATATTAGCGGAATTCACTCTTCGTAGCATATCTGCAAGTCTAGCATATTTACAACGATTTTTGCTACGAAGCGTGAATGCCGTTTTTTAGACGAATAGCAAATTAATTTTAACAACTGAACATTAATTAGTTAAATTAAAGTAATATTTGAATATCGTAAAATTTTTTATTAAAAAAAACAACTAAAATACAATGTCTAAGGAATCAGAAACAACAAAACCATAAACTTTTTGCTTGAAAATATTTGCAAAAGTTTGCTATAGAAAGTATGCAATAGTATTTAGCGTTGTAAATGTGCTATGGTGTAGCAAATTTCAATTCTATATATTTTGTTGTTGTTGTTGTTGTAGCATATATGCTACGTTTGCAATATCTGCAAGGTTTGCAATACCAGTTTGCTACGAAGAGTGAGTTCCGTTATTGAGTGCAATTCAAACCTGACTCATTGTTATTGACCAAATATTTATGTAAATATAAACCTCATAATATAAAATGTGACGGAAATATATTAAAATAAGTTAAAAAGTACATAAGTTGATACAAATTTAAATAAAATAATACTTTTGTTTGTAAGCTTCAATCGGCAACAACTGCTTAGTTTTCTTTCGAATGCCTATGTTTAAGCTGGAACCCTTTCAGCTGTTTTAAAATAAATACAAGGGCTATAGAGAAATTTACACAACAAACCACATGGCGATCCTGCCTAACCGGACCTCTATAAAAAACGAAAATATTTTTTTATGATACTACAAATAATCCTTTAAAACTCAGACCCCGAAGCCAACATTTCCACGAAATACTGACCTTGGAAGACACAAGAGAGAATCAACTAAAAACACAAAACAGATTAAAACTTTATGTATATAAAATATAAATTTTAATTACATTGTTAGAATACTTTGATAAATGGAATGGCAGGATATAATCAACAAAGTTCCATTGATAAAAGAAAATTTTGATAAGTCAGACAAATGCTTAAATACGTACAAACCAACGAAAGAATACACAGTTGAAAAACACATACAGAATTTATTCAATTGCTTAGAACAAATAAGGGTAATACTCAACGTACACTATTACCGTAGCAGAAGCTGAAGCATTTTTTTAGAAGCTGGAGATAAACTCTATTAAATTACTACAAGAAAAAAGCTTTATATAGGTATACCAACCTCCATTCACGAAAAAATAACGACAAAAAAGTTATTACCACAGAAGGCATTCAGCTTAGAAACAACATCTAAAGCACTTCCACTATTTAATGGTAATTACGTAGAATTGGAAAGTTTCGTAATAACAGCAAAATTAATTAACAAGTGAAGCAAAAGTTGATTTCATTCAATATGTTTTCCATGCCAAACTTACTTTTAACGTCCCTCTGCTACGGGCAGTCATCTTGACGTGATGCAGAGGCTTAAGTACAATGACCCATGTAGGCCGTGCTGGTAGGGACACCCATGCCAGAGGGGCTCATGGTGAGTGCGAAACTAAGAACTGCCCCCCCCCCCCAGTGTCTGATAGCGTCTGTTTCCCCAATGGGGCGGCTATCAGCTACCCTGTACGAATGTTTCCCCTTTCAATGAGACTGGGCATTCTGTCAGGGTACGTCCGTTCTTCTGGGTCAGCTAGAAGACCCACGGTCCACTGTCCGAAACCCACCAGCGTCTGGTCACCATTGGTGCGGCTTGGTGGTCTGCCTAGTCCATACTAGGCAGCAGTTATAACCACATGGCAGCATGTATAAAATGCAACTCTTGAACTACCCGTAATGAAAAAGAAAAATGCCCTAAGTATCCGGTCGGGGGCTTCATAATCTCCGGAGACCCTATTCCCGCGGTGACGATTTCAGGCTGCGGTGAATCGAATGTTACTGAGATCCAGGCTAGTCAGGTTGGAACGCCAGGCCTGACTGGTCTGCAAGTTACTGGTGTCACCAAAAATGCAGGAGGAGACTCTAGGAAACCGGGGTCATCCAAATGCGAACTAAAAGCACGAAATAGTGCACAAAAAGGCAGCGAAGTGCCTCTGGATTTCACTCCAAGCACTTCCAAAGCAGCCAAGGTCCGTGCCGCTAAGGCTAAAACCCCTGTTTCGGGCGCTGTAGGAACACAGCAAGGTTCCACAGCCAACCCAGTGCCGGCTGTGAGCAGCGGAACTGCGAACCAGATTTCGGGTTCCAATGTCTCACCTCCCCCCGCCAGCTAGGTAACTGCGAACAAGATTTCGGGTTCCCAAGCTGCGCCTCCAGCCGCAAAAGGCAAAACCATACCCCCACGGCACGCCCCACCTGCCAGAAGGGCCTTTTTGAAACGGCGTGCTGCCGAGAAATGTGTGGATCAGTTAGGCAAAAAGCCAGCTGAAACCCTTACGAAGGAGGAATCTACCTCATTAAAATGGGCAAGATTTTATCTGACTGGCCTGCAAAAGCCCCCTTCTACATCCACGGATGGGCCTAAACGGCAAAGATCTGAGGAGGAGGCTCAAGCGCAGAGTCAGCAGCCCGCTACAAAGCGTCCAAAATACAAATCTATGGACAGAAGCTTCAGTGAGGTTGCAAAAGGCAACCTGGTACGCGCCGTCATTGATCGGAATGACGCGGATAGCTCCATCTCCCACGCTAACTGGGAGGTGGTACGTAAGAAGTTGATGGGAGTGTTCTGGAGGGTCATTAAAGACAACCCAGGCCCCTTCCCTCAATGCGACGATGCAGGTTGGTTTCGTGGACGTGTCAAACTCATGGCATGTTCAAACGAGCGTTCAGCTATGCTAT
Source organism: Gymnosoma rotundatum (assembly GCA_916610165.2). Classification (NCBI taxonomy): domain Eukaryota; kingdom Metazoa; phylum Arthropoda; class Insecta; order Diptera; family Tachinidae; genus Gymnosoma; species Gymnosoma rotundatum. The sequence goes on from OU744336.1 coordinate 89,486,929, forward strand.
TAAAGCAAGCCGTCGCTCTTTTGGAAGGCCTATGGGCAGGAGCGAAGCTTGACGTGGTACCTCTCGACGAGATACCCCGCAGGCCTAGAGCCATGGCACGAATACCAGACGAACCTGCCGAACCTAAGGACATAATGGAACTCATTCGGGGAGGAAATCCTGAACTACCAACTAATGATTGGAAAGTAGCAAAGGTTTCCGAACCTGAAGGGGCATCCAGACGGATCGTTGTCCTGCTGAGTCAGGAATCGCTGGCGCCGCTTCGGGAGAGACGAGGAAGGATCTACTACGGTTTCGAAACGATTCTTCTTCGTGTCTACCGAGGCGACGACAGGGGTAACCTGACTCCGGAGGGTGATGAGCCTATTCCAGGAGATGTGGTGAATGAGGAGACTGCCAGTCTGATCTCTGAGGAAGGCACCCTATCAAACTCTGAGTTTGTGGGTGAATTCTTCGAGAAAATGGACGAGGCAGTTGACGAGGACCCCCTCTTGGACTCCGACCAAGATGACGTCAACGTCACAATCATATCCGCAAACAGGGATGGTGAAGGTGACTCAAATAAACCTTCACCACTCTAAGGCAGCTTCCGCTGCACTACTCCTTCGCATCTCGGAGAGAGGGGAGGAGATCGTATTAGCCCAAGAACCATGGCTTCATCGGGGCAAGGTTTGCGGGCTTGGTGTTAAAGGCTTCAAGCTACTGTATATGAATGGTCCGGGTAAGATCAGATCATGCATAGTGGCGAAGAGCAATCTGAATATCTTCATTCTCTCTGATTACAGTGATGAAGATACGGTAGCAGCTGCCTGGGAGACAGATGGCGGTACGATTATAATAGTCTCCAGTTACATGGCGCATGAATGCGAAGCACCGCCGCCAATGCTTTGCAGAATAATTAAGATGGCAGCCACTCGAAACCTGCCGGTTATTGTTGGAGCTGACGCCAACGCACACCATGTTGTTTGGGGAAGCTCGGACTCTAATGCAAGGGGTGAGTCTCTTTTTGATTTCATTCTTTGTAATAATGTAGACGTTGTAAACGTTGGGTCAGAACCCACCTTTGTCGTAGTAAATAGAAGGGAAGTTCTTGACGTTACGCTAGTTAGTACTAAGCATTCAGATTTGATTAGGGCATGGAAGGTCTCTAGTGACTGCTCGTTCTCTGATCATAGGTATATTGAATTCGACGTAGTGATTCGGGTACATGGGGTCACCCCCCGACGTAATAGAAGGAAAACGGATTGGGAGCGGCAACATTCCCTCCTTTCCGATTTTCTTTCGAGTCCACCGAGAATAGGAAATCGGCGGGACATTGAAGTCGCGGTGGATGCATTAACCAATGCGTTTGAACGCGCGACTTCGGAATCCTGCAGAATGAATATCTGCCGAGGTAAGAGCAAACCACCCTGGTGGAGCTCGGATATTGCGGAGGCACGAAAAGCCTCCCGTAGACTTTTTAATGAGGCCAAGAGATCAGGAAACTGGTCAGCTTATAAGTCCTCAGTGAACAGATTTAAGAATATGATAAGAAATGCGAAGCTAAGGTCTTGGAGATCCTTCTGCAGTGGAGTGGAGGGTGCTTCCGAGACGAGCAGGCTTCGTAAGATTCTATCGGCAACGCCCATTGTCCCTAGTTTCATTAAGAAACCATGTGGCAATTGGACCTTGAGTGCACAGGAGACCCTAGAGGTTCTCATGGAAACTCACTTTCCGGGCTGTGCTCCCTCTAGGGGAGAAGGAACAGCCATCCTTGACAGCCGCGCATCAGTTCCCTTTCCTATAAACAGGGAAGGACTTATGTGGGCTCTTGGTAGTTTTGACCCGTTTAAATCAGCGGGTCCTGATGGTATCATACCGGCTGATTTGCAGCATAATGCGGATATTGTCATACCATGGTTAATTCCGATATACACGGCATGCATTGCATGGTCGTATATACCGGAACCATGGACTTTTTGCTCTGTGGTCTTCATTCCCAAGGGGGGAAAGACCTCACACACTGAACCAAAGGACTTTAGACCTATAAGTCTATCCTCCTTCCTCTTGAAGACTCTGGAACGGATAATTGACCTCCACTTGAGGAGGACGATTAATCCGGACCGACTCTCCGCCTCTCAACATGCGTATGTCAGGGGCAGATCTGTTGAGACGGCACTACACACGCTTGTGGGGTTTATAGAAAAATCCCTAGAGCATAAGGAATATGCATTGGTTGCCTTTCTAGATATAGAAGGGGCTTTCAACAATGTGAAACCGGAGGCCATTACGATGGCCCTGGAGGGACTGAATGTAAATCAGTCGATAATAAACTTTATACGGAATCTATTGACTAATAGGGTCATTACTTCCAGTATGGGGCTGGCTACCATATACAGGGTAGCTAAGCGGGGTACACCACAGGGGGGGGTATTATCTCCCCTTCTCTGGAACCTCGCCATGAACGCATTGCTGACAAAAATGGACTGCAAGGGGTTCAGGACTGTGGCATATGCGGATGACGTCGCGGTCGCAGTATCAGGAAAGTATCCTGACACGCTATCGCAATGTCTGCAATCGGCGCTTGGTTGCGTCAGTAGGTGGTGTACCGAGAGCGGGCTTAGCGCGAACGCTCGGAAAACGGAGCTTGTGCTCTTCACGAGAAGAAACAAGATTCCAAATTTTCCGCTACCACTCCTAAATGGAGTGGAGCTTGGGTTATCCGACAGGGCAAAGTATCTGGGTGTCATCCTGGACTCAAAACTGTCGTGGACCCCCAATGTCCGGTTTCGGGCGGATAGGGCCTCAGTGGCTTTGTATGTGTGTAGAAAGGCCATGGGCAGACACTGGGGCATAAATCCCAACACGTCGCACTGGCTCTTTAACACGGTCATAAAACCCATACTCATGTATGGGGTTCTTGTATGGTGGCCCGCATTGGGCAAACTTGTGAACTGCAGTATGCTGAATAGAATATTGCGAACTTCGGCCTTGATGGTCACCGGGGCAATGCGCACCACTCCATCGAAGGCCCTTTTTACGATGCTGCACTGGCTACCGGTCGATCTCATGGCCAAGCGGCTGGCTATGAACTCGGCGGTTAGACTAAATGCAGCGGCGACGTGGAAGTCAGGGGACTTTGGACATGCGACCATTTTAGGCTGCTCCTCGGCCATCCCTGACAACATCGATTATTGCACGCCCACCCCCATGTCTGATATTGGTTTCGGGGTATCAACGTCGGGCACATCGAATATGCGTGGGGATGTGCTTGATGTTTATACTGACGGGTCAAAGTCGGACACGGGGGTCGGGGGGGGCGTCTTCATTCCTAGATTTCGAGTCAGAATGAAGTTTAGGCTACGGGATCAGTGTAGCGTGGTACAGGCTGAGATTTCAGCCATCAGAAGGGCGGCTTGCTGGATGAGGTACCACAGGATATACGGAGAGGATATCCGGATCTGTACTGACAGCAAGGCCGCGATTAACTCCTTATCGGGTGTCTATACGACATCCAGATTGGTTCGTGAATGCCGGACATCTCTTAACGAGATGGCGAGACATTCCAACCTGGAACTGTTTTGGGTACCGGCTCACTCGGGCGTACCCGGGAATATAACTGCGGACGAACTCGCCAGATCGGAAACCCGGTTGGAAGACCGGGAGACAGATCCACTGGTGGGAGTCCCATTAAGCTGCTGTAGAGCTTTACTTCAGCAGGAACTCCTCAGAGCCGCACAGTCTAGATGGTCTGAGGAGGTTACCTGCAGAGTCTCGAGGACATTGTGGCCTCAGTATGATAATAAGAGAACCGTAAATCTACTGAGGTTTCCTCGGGGGCAGCTGGGCACACTGGTGGCGGTGCTGACGGGGCACTGTGTCATTGGTACCCATGCTAGGAGATTGAATCTTCCGCATCATGACTACTGTAGAAGTTGTCAAGATGAGGAAGAGGAAGAAACGGTTGAGCATCTGCTCTGCCACTGCCCAGCTCTTTCTGAAAAAAGAGCGGCCATCTTCGGCAGTCCGAGACTGCATGGTCTTGCAGACTTATCTGTCTGCGACGTTGGTAGGATAAACTTGTTTATCCGGTCCTCGGGGTGGTTTGGATTGGGATCTGTGACGGTGCCGTAATGGCCTGAATCTGATCCCCTGCAAATCCTGTTTCCAGGCAACACAACGGGACCTTTGGGACCCAAGTGGGTCGGTCTTATGCCGACGGCCTGTGCAACCTAACCTAACCTAACCTACTTTTAACGTCAGGACAGCCTTAGGTATATACTCAGTACCAGAAAATTTTGAGGCGTTAAAGAAGTTATTACAAGAAAGGTAAAAAAGCAGAGAAACGATTCCTGAATTACAACAGACTAATACGTTATTTCAAAGACAAATGTCCATAAATTCAATTACAGACAAAATTACAAACATAATTGATAAATTAAACAATTTGGGAGTAAAAGAGTTAGAAGATGAAGTCTCAGAAACAAAAAACAGCTTATCATACAATTAAATCACAAACTATCATTAGATATATTTAAAAAAGGCTTAAATGAAAACTTTAAATCGACCATATATTCTGTACGACCAAAAAACTTTGCATGAAGCATCTGAACCTGCATTAGAATTGGAAAATGAGCAAAATTTAAATCACAATTAAAATTAATAATAACAGAGAAAGTAGCTATAAGAAAAACACTAACTTCAATAGAAGTAACAAATTTTATAATAATAATAACTTTCCTAGAAACAACTTTTTCAACAACGAAAAACTCACTAGAAACAATAATATCTTCAATAACAGAACTAATAACCACAATAACTTTAACAGAGGTAATAGAGAAAGGCAAACCAATTACAGAAATATTAACAACAGACAGATAAACACAGTAAAAAATTCGGGAAACACGTTATCTCGGAATACACAGATATTCCGGACAGCCAAAATTATCAGTTTATAAAAATCTGACAACACAAATTTCAAAAATAACAAAAACAAACAAATAACATTTCTTATCGACATATCAAACTGTCCCACGCAAACAAATTTGGAAAATGAACTTTTAAACCCTGAAGCAAAATGCAAACTAACAAGTATTAATACAGAAGAAATTCACTCTTTTAGCACAATAGAATTAGACCTCAGTTTGGCCGATGAATTATGCAACCTCTTTTCATTTGGTAAATTCAGATGGCATAATAAGAGATTTTTTTAAGAAATATCTTTGAAAAATATATTACGAAACGTATACATTATCCCTATTTATAAAATATACAAGCATAACAATTCCAATGCATACAAAAACATTGACGTCAATACAAATCAAAGTACCGCCAAGAACTTATTTTTCAAGTAGTTAAATTAAATTTAAGTGAAGACCGCGTAATTTTTAATAATGAAATAAATAGAGGCGTTTTTTTAAATAATTCAGTAGCACCCAAAAGTGGCTTTACACATTTAACAATTTTAAACACAACAAACGAAGAAATAACTTTACAGACTAATCCGCTTAAAAGTTATAATGTATTAAGTTACAATTACATACACAGCAGTAAACGGTTTAACGAAATATTGAACAATTTGCAACTAGACTACGATAATGAATATGCAAAAACACAATTAAAAGAAATATTCAAAGAATACCAAAATGTTTTTCATTTAGGAGACGAAAAATTAACTGTCAACAATTTCGGCGAACAAATTTTACAACCTCAGACACACCTGTATATATAGAAAACAATGGCTTCTACACTCACATACAAAATTGATAAATGAAAAGGTACAGAAAATACTCAATGACGAAATAATAGAACCATCTGTTAGCCTCTACACTGTTCCACTATCTTCGCTATAACTTTTTTTATTTCTTGACTAATATATTCCTTCAGTACTATTCGCTAAAGATCCAATTTCGCAGTCTTCAAATATTCCACTTTTAGAGGTCGATGTCTGATATAAACTGTCTCCAAATGTGCACGTGCTTAGTGTCGTTATAAATCCTATTGTTCAGTGTATTGTATGGAAAAGGACGAAAAAGTACACAGAGATGAATGCATAGGCTATAAACAACTAACTATACTTGTGCTGGATGCGAGTAGTATTTTTCTTATTTTTGTACGGATTTGAAATATTCTTTATGATAACGTTTTTGATCCCAAAGTATTTCGTAAATTAAGAATGGCGGAGGAAGTATGGGATAAAATGCTAGAATTGTTGAAAGATACATCAATAACTGAAATGGGTGTTTTGGAACTGATTAAAACGAATCCATTTTATTTACGCTTATCTGAGATGCAGTACTCAACGCTAGTGGCAACAGCATTTCGTTACACAACATTGGACGCAAAACTGATCTTATTAATAAATGTTACAGAAAACTTCATATTTCAAATAAGCAAAAGTTAATTCTAATTTTTATGCGTATATATTGCAACATTTTACAAACTTCTTTTGATTTTGAAATAAACAAAACTATAAAATCTAACAAAAAAGAAAATTCAATGCTTCAACATTTAACTATCAAGGAAATTAAACAAATGACGCAAAATATTAATCGTCGTCGATGTATAGTAAATAATGTTGATAAATTCTATGATATCGACTTGCAAAGAGAAGTATGGCAACGATCTCATCAAATAATGAGTAGAAAGGCAAATATAAACGAAATAACTGTTTCCCATTTAACAGTTCCTAGGCATCTCAAGTCTTGCGATCTTATACACCGCGTTTTATCAACATACAAAGATCATATTGATGAGTTATATTTTCAAAACGATGCGATTCACAGCATTATATACTGACAGGCTGCGAATCAGCCAACTAAAAGTTCATCATCTAAAATACTTTGTGGCCGAGTTGCTGATTTGTCAGATACTTTTTTCAAATTCACTATGCTGATGCTGAGTATTTGCTTCAAAATTTTTGTTGCGATTATGAAACAAAACAAGTTTTGACTTTGTATTGTCCAACAGTAAGCAAGTTCCAACATTCTTGCGATCCAAACGTAGAAGTGATGTTAGTATAAAATACTTGTATTATTGCATATTTTAATGCTTAATTTTTAGAGTAATGTATAATGGAGCTGTAATAGGAAAATCTTTAAGAAAAATAAACAAGGGGAACAACTTTATGTGTATCATGTTCAAATAGTGTGGCAAACATTCCTTCGTCATTTCCAAGGCAGATTAATATACTAGGTAGTGGAAGTAGGTTAGTTGACTTTCTTGTTTATGTTTTCAGATGTCAAATTTTGTTTACACTTATTATTTTTTTCCTACAAAAATTTTTTTTATAGAGTGGTGTTATGGAAATATCTTTAAAATTTTCATAAAACAAAAAAGTTTCACACTTTTTGAAACTGGATTTTATTTAAAAATTGTAGACCTCGCGTCCTCATGATTTTGTTTGCTCATTTTATATGTAAAAACCAAGAAGTTTGGTACAAAATGTGTTTGTACACATTTTTTGTTTTTACATATAAGTATAAAAATAAGCTAACATAATAACGAGGATGCGAGGTTTAGGAAGCTCCTTTAGCTTAAATATATGCATGTAAGTAGCATCAAAGCAAAGAGTACATCTATATTAATACTATTGTAATTATTTTTTGTTTCGCGCTACATTTTCAAAAACCGAAAAATTAATGTTAAGGCGGTTTTTTGAGAAATTAAATATCATAACACATCGTGCTATTTCTACAAAATTTTTCTTTTAACTTATAAATTCCCGGAAAGGGGAAAAATGTCATCAATTTTTTTTTTTACAAAAGAGGCCTTAATTAATCACGGGGCTGTGATTGAAGTATGTAGCCAAAATTCGAAAGACTTACCGTTAACCTTTTTTTATTCGCATTTACTATAGTTTGTCTTTAAGATTGTTTAAACAAATTTGCTAGCACTAAAGTAAATTTAAATTACATAAACAAAAAAAAAAAAAAAGAATACCACCTTTTAAAAAATTTTAACATTCTTACGACATTTTCAAAAAATTATATGTTCGAGGTACCTAAATTTGGGCCCCTACCCAGAAGCCCTCCTTCACCTAAGAGCCAGACCGTCCTTAGATTTACTGAGAAAGATCTCTGCCCTGCCTCTGTAAAATTTCGTTGAGATATATTGAGTGGTTCATAGGATACCGAATTTTGTAAAAAAAAAATTGTTTGCAAACCACTGTGCGTCAGTTGATTTGATGTCTGAAAATATATTTTACAAAAACAAAATACATGTTGTTTAATTATTGTTGTAGTTGTTTTAGAAATGCTATTACCTGTAAAATAAATGTGCCTTGGTCATTTCGATATTATTTGTAAATGTAAATATTGTAAAATGAAAGAAAGAAAGAAAGGAAGAATCGACTGTAAGTTGAATATTTTAACAAATCAAAACGATACTAGCAACAATTTTTTACACTCTCTTAATTAGAATTTACTTCTTGCAATAAAGTGTGAATTTTGTAAAGGTTTTCAAATCACACCCAGTGATATTGTTTGCCCTTCATGCAATGCTCAGACAAAAATATTTTTGATAAATATCGAAATATAATTTATATTTTGGAAAATGAATTAAAAATGGAGTTGATCCCTAGAAAATCGACTGAATGAGACATATATATTTTTTTTATTTAATTTTGCACTTGTATTCACAAATATATTTTGCTCCTCAGAATGAACTCCGTATTTCTATAACATTGAGAATGGCACATCTTTTAGGAGTTCAGAGTAGAGATGAGCGATATTTTAGTACCTGTGATTAAATCACTGTGATTAAAAAATCACTGGTCACTACAGTGACTGAGTTTATCAAATAACAGTTCCGCGTAAGAACGGACACATACAAACTTAAATTTAATTTTACTTTGTGAAAGAGAAATACAAGTACTTTTGACTCTTTCATTCTTTCATACGTATATCAATGCAGCTTCTTTGCTGTGTTGGTTTTTCTTGCTTCTACTTATTAACAACGACTATTTTTTTTTTCTAAACTTCACACATACATACATATGTAGCAAAAAAACTGCTTCTTTTATTTGAACCTATAATCAATCAGTGTTACCGAATTCTATAATTTTGGGCAAATTTAATTACAGCTGTTTTTAATGTAGAGATTAAAATACAGTTTCCATTATAATTACAGTTTGTATAAAAAATTACTTAGTATTACATTCTTCCTATATAAACATGTATGTTTAAATATAATAAGAACTGTAAACGGTGATCACGGTAACTATTTAAAAGAACGGTTATTTGAAAATCACATTCACTAGTAACGATGTTCCTCAAAAATCACGGGATCGCTCATCCCTAGTTCAGAGTAAGTCATATTTTCAAACTTACATCTATAGTTGACTTTACATTAACTAGTATGCATTTTTAACATTTAACAATTTTTAGATTTTGCTAAACAATCGTATAATTTAATTAAAGAAATCTCCAAAAATATTTTAAATGTTTACGATGAACACTTAGTGTTGTTTACTTTTTATGCCGAATTTTACTAATAATCAAAATTAAATTGTTTAATAATTTGGAAGAAAAGTGAGTACTATTTTCGGAATAATTCAGAATTACTTATAACAAACCTATACATCATTATTATTCACTATAATTATTTATTTATTATTAAACAGATTACTTTCGCTGCCTTCTTCAGACCTATTTATTTATGTTTGCTGTGTCTCTATATTGCTAAAGGCCAAAAATGTTATTTAGAATTTTATGAAATATTTGATGAAGAATGTTTAAATGTTTTGGACGATTTTAAAGTCTTATTGAGATGGAAAAACAAGTTCATATGCTCCGAATTTCCCTTTGTTAGTTTTTAAGGAATCAGGGTCTGAAGTATAATGAAAGTGAAAAAAAAACATTAATTTGGGTTATTAATTGTTATAGTAATAAGTTAAATGTCAGAAAAATTTCCTTTGCGAAAACTAAAGAGAAATTAATTATAGTTTTTTTCATATTTTCATAACACTTTTCTTTTTAAGTTACCTTTATGTGTTAAATAAGGTATTTTTGTAAGTGTATTGACTTTTTTATATGTAAATGATACTTAGTTTAATATGTGTTCTTGTAAGTACTTGGCTGTAATAATATATTTATGAGCAATTTTTCTTTTATTTCTACGATAAAAAAAAAATGTAAGAATAAATAGCGGTGTCCAAATTTTAAGTTTTGTTTTTGATAAGAAAAAAACTTGGGGTTAGTTTTACGAATCGTTTGTTCGCTCAATTACATTCAAAGCAAAATTAAATTCTAAAAAATTGTTTTTGTTTTAAATGTTATTATGCGAACGAACGAACGATTGCGACATCGTGAAACTCACCCCAAGTTTTTACAAGTAAAGTTACTGAACAGACCTAATAACTTATTTCGAGTAGATATAAAATAATTCTTGCGAAAAAAACCGACTTCAAAACAGATTTCATTTGTCTGCCTTTAACCGCTCAAGTGTATGGCCACATAAATTAGGTTACATTAACTATTGGGACACACTTATATCTCCAAACTTTATACTTTTTCAACTGTTCAATCGTTTGGAAATATACATCAAAATGCAGCACCTATAAGGTCACTCTTCAATTTCCAAATTCAAATTATATACTTGCTGTTGTAGTAGATTTGGCAATCAGTTTCTGTGTAAATTTCAACCGTCTGTCTGAAATGGTTAAACAGTTTGCCCATATACATCAGATTGTATCAACTATTTAAGTTATAAAATTTTTATGCTTCTTATTATACCAAATAAAGTAGTGGACATTCTGTCACAAATTAAGGTGTTTGTATATAACGGTTCAAAAAATACGGCCATATAGAACAAATTACATAAATTTTGGGAACACCCTTTAATTGCTCTAAAGTAGTGGACATTCTGTCACAAATTAAGGTGTTTGTATATAACGGTTCAAAAAATACGGCCATATAGAACAAATTACATAAATTTTGGGAACACCCTTTAATTTCTTAATTCGCGTTTTAGCGGACTTAGCAAAACATGTCCCTTGTAAATTTCAGCTGTCTGCCTACAACGGTTCAAAAGTCCGGCCACATACACATTGTTATATCAACTATTGGGACACCCGTTTATTTCCAAATACAAATTTTATATTTGTTGTTATAGAGACTTAGTAATATAGGTTCTTTGTAAATTTCAATCTTGTGTCTACAACTGTTAAAAAGTATGGCCATATACCAAATTAAATGAACTATTGGTGCACCCTTTAATTTATAATTTTAAATATAATCAGCTGTTACTAAAACGCCCGTAGCAAGCGTTTGTCTATAACAGTTTAAAAGATAGGCTCGTATAAGTAAATCTTTATCAATTATGGGATACCCTTTAATTTCTAAATTCAAATTATAAACTCGTTGATATAGCGGACTTAGAAATACAGGTCCGTTTTAAGTTTCAGCGTTCTGTCTATAACGTTTCAAAAGTTTGGTCACATACACAAAATTACATATACTATTGGAACACCCTTTAACTTCCAAATCCAAATTTTATATTTGTTGCTAAAGAGAACTTAGTCATACAGGTTCGTTGTAAATTTCAATCGTCTGTCTACAACTGTTCAAAGTATGGCCATATACATTAAATTTAATAAACTATTGGCACACCCTTTAATTTAAAATTCGTAATATTAATGCTTGTTACTATAACGCCCATATCAATCGATATTTTGTTAAATTTGCAAGAGTTTGTACATAACGGTTCAAAAAATAGGCACATATAAGTAAATCTTCATCAATTTTGGGCCACCCTTTAATTTCTAAATTCAAATTATAAACTTGTTGATATAGCGGATTTAACAATACAGGTCCCTTTTAAGTTTCAGCGTTCTGTCTATAACGGTTAAAAAGTTTGGTCACATACACAAAATTACATATACTATTGGAACACTCTTTAACTTCCAAATACAAATTTTATATTTGTCGTTATAGCGAACTTAGTAATACAGGTTCGTTGTAAATTTCAAGCGTCTGTCTACAACTGTTCAAAAGTATGTCCATATACATCAAATTTAAATATCTATTGGCGCACCCTTTAATTTAAAATTTGTAATATTAATGCTTGTTACTATAACGCCCATAGCGATCGACATTCTGCCCAATTTGCAAGAGTTTGTCTATAACGGTTTAAAAGATAGGCTCATATAAGTAAATCTTCATCAATTATGGGACACCCTTTAATTTCTAAATTCAAATTATAAACTCGTTGATATAGTGAATTTAGCAATACAGGTCCTTTTTAAGTTTCAGCGTTCTGTCTATAACGGTTCAAAAGTACGTCCACACACTTGAAATTACATCTACTATTGGAACACCCTTTAACTTCTAAAACCATATGTTATACTTGTTGTTATAGCGAGCTTACTAATACAAGTTCGTTGTAAATTCCAAGCGTCTGTCTTAAACTGTTAAAAAGTATAGCAATATACATCAAATTAAATGAACTATTGGCGCACCCTTTAATTTATAATTTGTAATATCAATACTTGTTACTATTACGCCCATAGCATTTGACATTCTGTCCAATTTGCAGGCGTTTGTCTATAACAGTTCAAAAGATAGACCCATATAAGTAAATTTACATCAAGTATGGGGGCACCCTTTAATTTTTACATTTATTTTTGTATAACTTTTTGTTATTGGGGGCTATAGTAAAACGCAGTTATTTTAAATTTTACAGAATCGCCCTTTATAGTTCATAATACACGTAAAAAATGTGTATGTTGTATGGGGACACCCTTTAATTTTTTATGAACTGTTTTTAAAACGGGACCAATCTGTAAGCATAAGCTATCATATTACCAAAAATTTTCAAAATCGGATCAGAAATGACGGAGGCACAAATATAAAAAAGCAACATTCAGCCGAATTGTATAACCTCCTTTTCTAAGTCGGTTAACAAAACCATTTGATTTAACAACAATAAAAATAAAACAATTTGTAAAAATATCAAATAGAGAAGTGAAAATGATATTAAAATGAGTTTATTTTCTGTGTTATATAGTGAACTGAGTTACGAACTTATTAATTGCAATGCAAATTTGGAATGGATAACCGATTTCATTACATCAAAAAATGCAATGCTTCAGGATGAAGAAATCGGTATAGTGAAAAGAGCAATTCAAAAGAGTTTTTTTTGGTCATTTCAAAACACGGTGGCAAGAATCGCATAAACTTGTTAAATGAAGATTGGCTTAAAAGTACGTTTATAGAGAGAGTTATAAAATTTTATATGTGTAAATATTTTTTCCTATTGTGTTTTTAGCTGTATTTGAAGTATCACTTAATAGCGAGCCTAGTTGTTCAACTAAACTAGGAAGGCCAGCAAAAGATTTCGAAGATTGTCAAGTTCGCAGAAAGAGGTTCAAGACAGCTGAATTGGCTTCAAAATATTAACAAGAACATTTGAATGTGGGAAGTAAAGTGATGGGTGGAAATATACCAACTCGATGTTATATTCGTTCGCCTGCTGTACTAGCAATGATGATGGATGCAGATCTTGCAAAGAGTCAGTATGAAGCCATCAAAAGATTTCTTAAAAATGAATTATACGATATTTTGCCACCATATGAAAACGTCAGAGAAGAAATAAAAACATTGATATCCAGATAAAATTGAAATATCTAAAAAAGCTGCGTCTGTTTTCTTTCAAAGTTAAATGGATCATACGTTAAGACGATTATTTCAAACTGTTCGGATAAAGAATAATTGGTATGTTGGATAAATTACAGTTTACATGTAAGTGGGGTTGCTATGGTTCCTCTGGACATGTTGAGTACAACCAGAGTTGGTGATATAAGCGATAAAATTTTGTTATTAGCAAGTATGGTTTCGTTAAGTCTACATACGATTTCTCAATAAGAATATTGGCGAAATAAAAGTCCGTCATCAACAAGACTCTGCCGTCCTTTCTTCTTTGAATTTACCAAAGAAACAAAAGAAAAAGTTCTAAGCCTTGTTGAAATAAGTAATTCAAGCATAATTTCGTGTTTACAATGTTAGATGGCAAGACAGCTCAAACTGTTACAGGCACATATTCAGCAGCTGTTCGTTACATTTGCAAAGCAAAACTTACTAATATGAATAATCTTAAATTAGTTTCAAGCAAAGCTAATGATGGTGAGGCAATAAAAACGCCCGTTTTCTTCTTACATGCTCGCATAAAATTTATGGAGTGCATACTTCATATTGCCTACAACAAATCATTTGAAAGATGGTCGGCGCTCAAGGACGAACACAAAAGTCGAAAACTGGAAAATAAACTTTGAATTCAGAAGGCCTTAAAGGAACAGATGGGTATACGAGTGGATGCAGTTCAACAAGAAGCTAACGGTGGAAATACGCCCGCCAGATGTTTTTAATCGACTTCTTGTATCGTCTGTATTAGATGTCAATCTTGTAAACAGGTTCTGGAACTTGATGATATAGTTACAGAAATGATAGATGATGGCTTAAAGTCTTTATATAAATGCATGTATTGAAACTTATTTATAAAATAATTGGTTTTGGTAAAGAAACAAAAAGCTCAAAAACTTTGAGCCAAAAGTAATTTTTGGGTTCTATGGGCGGTGGGTAGTGGGCGTGGCCAATTTTGATGAAACTTTTTGAGCTAACCAAAGGCTCATCGAAATTTCAACATTCTACGAGCACTCCTCATATTTTTTTGCCAAACATTGTATTAAAAAAATCCCACTGTTCGTTGTGCAAAATGCACATGCGTTAATAATGCTTGTTGCCTTTTCAGGGATATAGTGCAATCGTCTCGATCCTATTATGCATCTGAAACGATTTTTCAATATACCATTGCATTTTTCCAAAACGTTTCTTGTCCTGCAATGCTTTTCGTTGTACTTTTTTTAAAGTAAGTTATAACCAAAACATTAAATTATTCATTGAGTTACCAAGAAGCCACGTATTCCGCTTTCCATTTAAATAATTTGTTTTAAAAAAACGATTTGCTGCACTCTGGTCCCAAACAAAAGTGCCGTGTTAGCTTTTGGATGTCTTGCATCCATATACTAGAAGTTTTTTGTGTGCCTATTTATATATAGATTTCTTCACTCTTTTCTTTAAATTCTTAAGTTATCTACAAACACATGATACTTACCAACATTACGTTTATACTATAGTAACCTTTTCAGTTATAGTGTAGATGATTTTTTCATTACCACGCCCATTTTATTGCACATGTGTCCCGTCTACACAACCCATTACACCAGGAATACCAGCAACTTCATAAAAACTTTCTTTTGTTTTGTTCTTTTCTGTCAAATTTTATCCATTTTGGACTTAAGTGTTGTTCAAAGATAACACTGTACAACACACCAAAAAATTACAAGGTCCGGGCTATAAATTCTGATAGAGGAGACAAAAAAAAAAGATACGTGTATCGGCGTTTTGAAAGTTTACATCTGAATTTCATTTGAGAGGGGGTTAAAGTTTCCCGGCTCTGGCACATTCTTATTGTTAAACGGCATAAGAAACGATTTGACCCTTACATTTTAGGTATAAAATGTGTTCAGCAAATTTATGTAAAATGTTACGGAGAACATTTTTGTAGAAGTGTTAACCCTCTAACTCCTCAAGATATGGGTCTTTTATGTCCTTCTTTTAAAAAAGAGCAAAAAACACCATTAAAACAGGGTTTGAGAGGGTTAAAATGTTCCACAAAAATGTTACCCGTTAAATTTTACTATAAGTCCCTGAATACACCAAAAAGGAAAATTCAACCATAAAGTCAGAAATAGGACGCAACAAAAGAGAGCTTAGGGTTAATTTTGCATTTATTAAGAATTTTGTTTTAAAGCAAATTTGGATAGCATGAATTAAATTTTTTTTAGCTCTAGGCAATTCCACTTCATTATAATACAATGTCCAGCATATTTCAGCGATAAGCGAATGAATGCTTTTACCTTTATCTTACGAAAATTGTTATTCCTTACTGCCCTTTTATAAACCAGATTTTATTACGTGTGAAAAGGGATAATAATTGTGGTTTTAAAAAAACTGTTTTAGAAAAAACCAATTCTAGAATGTCCATAGACCAAAAAAAAAAGGTAAATATAAAAAAATTTCAATTGAACATTAAAAGGAAAATGTTTCATTTAGAATAACAAATTTTAAAAAGCAATTAAATTTTATGATAAATCAGGTCAATTTGGATGTACAAAATAATGTAATTAGTAATTGTGTTTGTTAAAATTCCACAAATTTGGGAATGTCCCTAAATAAAACCAGGTACTAGAATATTTATCAGTGGTATTGCAATAGGTATATAATTTCAGTTGAAACTGAAAATGTTTTCAAATGTGATTTGAAAAGGGTAATAATTGGGGTTGTAAAAAATCTGTTAAAATTGCAGTTGGGAATGTTAAAAAAGGTTAAATAATACTTATGTATGTATGAATTACTGCAATAATAAATATCGATGTTTTCCATATTATAAATAGAACTAGGTAGTTATTGAACATTAAAAATTAAAATGTTTTAGTTAAAAACTCCTCTTCTACGCAAATTGAGTCCTTTTCTGTGTGTTTTCTTGCCCGTTTAAATATTCAAGTAATTTTGTTAACAGCATCAGTTGCATTCAAGTTTCAAAAGATTGACCATCTCATAGTAATACTTAATTAATTAAAAAAGAAACTCAGTTTACGTGTTAGATTTGTTTTGGCGAAAATGTCCAATTGCTTGAAAAAATTTGATTTGTTTTGCTATATCTGCGGTAAACATACTATACCGCAATATAAAGTTACGTTTTTCAATAGTAAAGTTGAAGACATCTATAACAGGTATTTTGAGCTAGAAGTTTTTCCGGATAAACTGTGGACGCCGAAGCATTGCTGTCGCATTTGTTATAATGGCTTAATTTTGTGGTTCAAAGGTAATTAATTTTTTTTTTGTTCTAAAACTATAGTTTTATTTTTGAACTCTCGCTGAAGGTCTACGAAATTCAATGCAGTTTGGTATTCCTATGCGGTGGTTAGATACAGGTGAACATAATGACGCTACGTGCTATGTGTGCCAAAATATTTCCATATTAAAGTTGAATAGATATAGGCGAAAGGGTTTTGCATACAAAGCTGTACCATCAGCAATGCTGCCATTTCCGCATTCTGACGAACTCCCAGTATCTGTGCTACAACTTCGAAGTCATAGTCATTATGTTGATGGAACCTTCGCTGAAACAGGAACCTTTTATTGCGCAGATAGTGATTACACAGGAATTGAAATTATCCCAAGACCAATATTAATGTCTCAAGAGCATTTAAATGCATTGGCTCGGAGACTGAATCTGTCTAAAAACAAATCAGAAATTTTAGCTGCAGACTTAAAAGGTGTTCATCTACTTGAACCTGGTGTCAACGTTACCAGCTTTCGTAAGCATCAAGACAGCTTTCTACCATTCTTTTCAGTAAACGATGATATCACGTTTGCTTATTGCAAAGATATTAAAGGAATAATGAATGCAATGAATTTTGAGTATAACCACGAGGACTGGCGTATATTTATTGATTCATCTAAGAAGAGTCTAAAAGCTGTACTTCTATATTACGATAATACCAAAAATCCAATTCCAATTGCCTACGGAATGAACATTAAAGAAAGCTATGATTCTATAAAACTAATACTGGACTCCTTAAAATATGAAGACCATAAGTGGCGGATCTGCTGTGACTTAAAAGTCGCTAGTTTCGTTTCAGGTATGCAGGCCGGATACGTTAAGTACGGATGCCATTTATGCACTTGGGATAGCAGATGGAAGGGTGACCAATATTCCAAAGAACAATGGAAGTTGAGAGCTGAGGGAACATAAGGAGAGCACAATATCGTACGTCAAGCATTGCATATCAAACTTGGTGTGATAAAAAACTTTGTTAAATGTCTGGATATTAATGGATCAGCATTTAATTTTCTGAAAACAATGTTTCCAAAATTAAGTGAAGCAAAGATTAAAGAAGGTATGTATATTTTCTTCAAGTCGTTGTTATTGTTAAAAGTCTTAAAATTGGTTTCATACCAACAGGTGTTTTTGTTGGTCCAGATATAAGAAAGCTAATGCTAGACGCTTACTTAGACGAAACGCTCTTACCAATTGAGCTTGATGCGTGTAAAAGCATTAAGGAAGTGATATACAATGTCTTAGGCAAAAATCGTTCTCCTACTGCTCGAATAACTAGGCGTTCATATGTCAACAACAATTCATTTTTTAAATTCCCATATGGATTACTTTGAGACCAGTTGTCAACAGAATCTGATGAGCATGGTGAAAAATTTCATCAGACATGTGCACCCATTAAAGAACGCTATAAAGGTTAAAGCATTCATTCGTTTATCGCTGAAATAAGCTGGACATTGTATGATAATGAAGTGGAAGTGCCTAGAGCTAAAAAAAAATAATAAATAATGCCATCCAAATTTGCTTTAAAACAAAATTCTTAATAAATGCGAACTTAACCCTAAGCTCTCTTTTGTTTCGTCCTATTTCTGACTTTATGGTTGAATTTTCCTTTTTGGTGTGTTCAGGGACTTACAGTAAAATTTAACGGGTAACATTTTTGTGGAACATTTTAAACCTCTCAAACCCTGTTTTAATGGTGTTTTTTGCTCTTTTTTAAAAGAAGGATATAATAGACCCATATCTTGAGGAGTTAGAGGGTTAACACTTCTACAAAAATGTTCTCCGTAACATTTTACATAAATTTGCTGAACACATTTTATACCTAAAATGTAAGGGTCACATGGTTTCTTATGCCGTTTAACAATAAGAATGTGCCAGAGCTGGGAAATTTTAACCCCCTCTCAGATGAAATTCAGATGTAAACTTTCAAAACGCCGATACACGTATCTCTTTTTTTTGTCTCCTCTATCAGAATTTATAGCCCGGATCTTGTAATTTTTGATAAAATTTGATTTTGTTGTACAGTGTAATTAATAGCTCACTTGGTATGTGGGTATTTCGATACGGTGCTTTCAATTTTGGCTGTATTTCTTCAAGTAAAATTGCAAATATTTGTTTGTTGATGAAAAATACAGCAATGAAACTAAATAAATTCACATGTACATACATTAAAATAAGTAACGTTTTTTATTTGACTTACCAGTCCTCTGGTAGATCAAATACATACATTAAAAGCATCATCGAATGTCCATACCGTCACTTTCACTTGAATCGGCATCTCTAAAATCTATTTCAAAGGATGCAAACATTTTTATGAGCATATGTACATGTGTATAGTATTATTATCTTTTTTTAACTTGATTGAAAATATTATTGTACAATTGCATATAAAACGCAGCTATAATTGTTTTTTAATAAAACAAAATAAACAAAATGTCAAGTTGTACGCTATGGCAATAATGTTTTTTATATTGTTACGTTTTTCACTTTTGGGCAACAAACGTACGGATTCTTTTTGACTGCAATTACCACTGTAGCTAAATTCTGTGTTCTTTTACTCTGTGGCTTTCTCTGGCTATACTTCTTAATCCTACCGGTCTTGTGAACCCTTGGTCTCGTATTTACTAAACATGCGTTATCACCACAAACGCAGCCATCCACGCTACACTTCTGTGTTACTCCGGCGAGACATGAACTACTCGATGCCTTGTTTAGTAACCTTAACCATCCACAGACATCTCCACTACTCCTTTTATCCAAGCTAGTCATCTCCTTTTAATCCAGTAGCCACAACACACGTCTGCCATACACTGTTGTTATGCTGTTACATTTCCCCGCGCTAACCGCTTTTGCTCTTACTTTTTTATTATAAAGGGCTTCTTGACAATTATCTGTTGCTCTTATATTAAGTTGGACGTCTCCATTAAATTATCTGCCATGGCTTCACACAATAATTGTCCTTTGCCTCTCGGGAGGTTTGTAACTGCTGACTCTTAATTTTTAATTGCACTACAACAATTGTTACTTTCCTTTGCAGGCATGTCCGAAGCCGGTATCGAACTCAGGACCCTCTGTTTTGCAGTACGCACCTCTACCAACGCAGCCACTGAGGCTGCTCAGCTTTTGTTGGCTAACTTGTGATTTTGTTATTCTATAAACACCATTATTGGAATTAGTTTATTCACCACGCTCATACGGAAACAACTACAGGGATTGCCAGATTTTATTATTCGTAACAATATATATATAAAAGGTACTACGTAGTAAAATTTAAGTCAGACGAGTGTGCATGACACAGTCCCTGTTATAGGGAAACAGGCTAATGTTTGACAGATAAAATATATGCTGTATTAAGTTATTCGGATTAGTTCCGTCAGTAAATATTATACTGTTGTTATAACTTTCGGTCTCTGACTGTATACTTGGTACGTTTGGCGAGCGCTTTCGATGTGATAACGTCATTTTCAAGCCACGTGTTTGTTAGTAGTAAAGAGATAGTGTTAAAAAAGATAGTGACCAGAATAAAAGGTGGTGGGTTTAGGTAATTTTGTCCGTTTAAATGGTATTATGCAGGGAGATTGCCTGATATCTGTTCTGTTTGTTGGGGTAAATAGTTTAATATTTGCGTCTTTTATTATTGGATGGGTAAGTGTGACCATCTGAGGGTGTTTTTCGTTTGTAAGAATGTTTTAGTAATTTTAGTTGTGTTAAAATCGTTTCAGAGGTTGTGTTTACCTGTTCGTTAATAATATCTCCATTAAACGTTCGTATTTTGTAAATTTCCATGTTTTCAAGAATGTCTAGGTTTCGTCCTTTTTTACTTGGGTAATGCTGTCATACATTCATCTTTTTCCCTTGGTTCGTGTCCATGTTGTTCTGCAAAACTTGTTTTTAATATTCGTCCAGTTTGACCGATGTACATATGTATGTATGGTTGCAGGTGCAAGTAAGTCTGTATCAGAGAACTGCAAGAGTGTCTGTTTTTAATACTCTAAGTATACTCATCTTAAATGCGGTTGCGGTGTGATCGCCACCGCATTTCTTAAGTGCGAGTATTTACTATACCCATTCCATTTGAGTATAAGTGTCTACCATACTCAAGTAAAATGTTTGCGATGCTGGCTTTACTTTATTCGTACTCATACTCACAACAAACACCAAGAGAGAGATTTTAACGTGTGTAGTGAGAGGAAAACAGAGTTATCAGATCAGAATTATTAAATCAAACACAATATCAAAAGTCGCCAATGTCTAAATTAGCTAACATACATACTTCTTTGAAATTATGAAAGTTTATTTAATATATAACAGAAAATAAATTAAATAGAACCCGTAAAATTCGCCATATTTTCATTTATTAAAAACACAACAAAAGTTTACTAATAACTCAAGAACAGTTCATTCTTTATTATATTACGTTTTGTTAGGGTTTTTTTAAGTCACACAGGATAGAAATTTAAAAATTCTATTCTTTAAGCAAATAGATTTTTAAAATTAATAAATAGGTATAAAAGCAATAATTATATTTAACAAAATAAAATATGTAAACTAAAAACTTTATTTATTATTTAAAATGATTTTTGGGAATAATTATTTTCTATTAGTTCACTTTACAGTGTGCTAATATCCCAAATATTTTAAATAAAATCAAATATTGATTATTAGTGGTAAAGCTAGTTCCTATGGCCATTTCGTTGATTGCTCAACTCAACTCATCAGGGAACCTTCTACCATATTTTAGATAAGCTAAAGCTGCCTATTATATTTAAAAATTTTTTTAACCAACTGAGAATTGGACAAAAAATTAATAAACAAAAGCATCAAAGCTTAAACAAAAAACCAATAATCAATAGTGACTTTATTTTTGCTTACATTTCTACATACACGTGGTTGGTTTTTTTCCAACTCTATTATTATTATTAATGAGGTCTAATGACATTCAGTCAATGCAATATTACATCTGCGTATATACAGTTTTGTTAAAACTAAAAAAATTATGTAGTTTTCCTTTTATTCACGGATTCATTTTGTTTTCCTAAATACCATTAGTAGCACGTTTATGACAACAAGGTGCATAAACTGAAAATAGTTATTCATAAAAAACAGCAACAAAATAAGTATACCTGCTTTAAATAGTGTACAAAAGCTGTGCCTTTAAGCGGTTTTTATTGCATTTGATTCATTAAATATGTATTGTATTTCATACCTATGAAAACGGTTGTTGTCTATTTTTCTGCTTATAATGTTTAAGCAATAGATTTGATCAAATTTTGTTTTTTTTATTGTTTATAAATAGATCTGCATACAATGCAGTATTTCATAAAACGGCAGTAAAAAACTTTAATAGGGTAAAAATGTGGCAACGTTGCTTACAAATAAAGAGAATTAAAAAATTCTCGCGTACAAGTATAAAAAATACTTAAAATTCTGATTGCGATATTTTTGATACTCGTTTTTACAGGAATGGGTAAAATAAACACCGCAACTTTTTATTGCGGTGTTTAAAATACTCGAGTATGAAAAGTATAGAGTAAATATGCGGTGTACTCATGGGTTGCGGTGTACTCGTGCAGTTCTATGGTCTGTATATTCCGCTGGTGCTAAATTTGTGGGTTGTTTCTGTTGATGGCTTGGTGAAGGGTGCATTATATTTGGCTTAGGTGAATGTAGCACTTTTATTGGTTTGTTTTCCATTCATTCTTTCTTAAACAAATGTTTGCATTTTTAACATTATCAAACGTGTCCTTGTAAAGGGCGTACCTATTATGGCTTTGACTTTTTTGATGCCTCTTATTTGCATATGACGAATTTTTTCCCAGAGAAAACGATTATTCCTCAATTTTTTGTTGCAATTGGTTCCTAGTTTTGGTGTATCAACTAAAACCAAAATATTACCTATGTACTTACATCGACAAAGAAATAATACTGTATTTTTGTTGAGCTGTTTCCATGGTAGTTCCAGTTTAGTTGCAGATGTGACCTGACATCTCGACTACCATACAATTTAAAGTATGCGCTATATTGTCGTTAGCACAAAACAACGATTAAAATTATATATCTCCTAAAATGTTAACTTAACCTGTAATCATTAAGTACGTTGAGTAAGTAAGTGAGTACTTACATTCTAACGGTGCTGTTTAAATTTTTACTTACAGTACATTATAAAAATATGTTACTACTTGTTATTATTATATATTACTTTTTTCCTTTCTTTAAAAATAGTTTTTCATTAACACTGTATTCCAAATGACTAATGAGTAAATATATTAATAAAATTATTAATTTTACATATTTATAGGATTATTATTTTATTAATATTATTCAAAATACACATAAAGAAATAATATTTGACTGTTGTTTGTAATTTACAATTGGTTGTTTCCTTAGTCAATCTTTCAGAGGTATTTCTTTTTTGTCTTTTAAACATTCTAGTATCAATCAATTTGTTCATTTTGCTCAAAGCTTGTTGGTGTTGATTATCTTTCACATAAGTTAAAACTACATTGTTTTCAACTCTGATTTCTATGAGCTAATCTACGTCTTCTGTTGACTTCTATCAAATATTAAGTATTGGAAATTATTTTGCTAATACATCCTTTTGTCCATTTTGCATCACTATTTTCATAAGGGTTTAAATACAATATTTGTTCGCTTACCAAAGTATTACAAAATCCGAAATAGTAAATATCATTTTTAATTTTTCTATCGACCACCATACACAGCTGCGAGCTAAAAGCTTCGTGCGTACAATACCTTAATGAGTCTCATGTAGCAATGCTAAAATTTTACTTCTAAAAATTGACGGTATTACCAACCGATCTGCCTAAAATAAACATTTATCCCTTACTTCAAGGGAAAGTTTTACATTCCTGTATGAGTCTAAACCATCTTCTAACTTTTTTGACTCGAGCCAGCAGTCATTTTCAATAAAATTAATTATCTGCCTTATATTTTCGTCTTTTTCAGAAAATTTTACAATTTTATCCATTGAAATTGGTATATAATTTTCATCAAAATTAAAAAAAATATATATATTGTAGTTACACACATCTGTTGTACTTTCTAAGTGTAAACGAGAAAGTACATCTCCCTTTTCTTGTTTTGCTCCTGAGAGGTATTTGATTTTACAATTATAATTTGAGAGAAATAGAATCCATCTATGGAAACGCACAGGCACAATATTTGTCAAAGCTTTTTGGTTTCCCAATGTCTGGTGGTCAGTATACACTGTAAAAGCATAACCATAGACATATTTATGAAAATACCACAGCAAGGGCTTCTCGATTAATTTGGGAGTAGGGTTTTTCAGACTTAGTCAATGTTGATGATGCCATAAAACATGGTCCCTCTTGGCCGTTGATAAATACACTAAGAAAAACGCCTATTCCACACGGTGACGCATCACAAACAATTATTATTTGCTTCGTTGGGTCGAAATGAAATAAAGGATCATTTTCACACGGTAATTTTTACAATTTACAAACGCTCTGGCGAACACTTCACCCCAGGGACACTTTGTGTCTTTACGAAGGTTATATAAAGGTGCTACAATAGTAGAACTGCTAGACAAAAACTCTGAGTAATAGTTTATTAACCCCAAAAAACGTTGAAGCTGGTCGATATTTACTGGAGCGGGAGCTAACATTGTAGCTTTAATTTTACTTTGGGAGGGTTTTATTCCCTCCGGAGTCAAAACATGCCCCAAATACTAAAATTTTTTTCTCAAAAAATCCATTGCTAATACTGGATTAATAGTGACTTTGAAGTTACCACATATTCGTACACTTGACTCTTTATTTAAAACACAAACAATGGGTGTTGCCCATTTACTACAACGAACTGGTTGTATAAACCCTTCTTCACTCATGTTTTTTAATTTTGCCTTTATTTTTTTAAACTGATGGGTACAGAATATGGCTTATAAAATTTAGGTAGGGAACGAACGATAATGTCACCAGAAAAATTAAACAACGAAGGAAATAAAGATTTAATCTTTTCTTTAGTATTGGACTGGCAGACGTTTTTTATGAATACATTATCAATTGACATCTAGCCATTTCCGTCCCATTAATGGTGTAAATCGGAGGCTTGATTTGACAATGAGCAATTTTAACTCTACCGCGTTTTCCAACACTGATATTTTACCCATTAGCTTGACTGTTGAACCTATCAACACCTGCAAGGGTAGGTAGTTTACAATACTTTATTTGATACTCTTAAAATAAAATTCATAATCTACACACAGAAAAAAGATTGGTAACAATTCGCTTGATACGTTAAAAATTCAATTTCTAATATAATAATTTGATTTTTATTATTAATAATTTATAGTCTTGATTTATTTTTTATATTAAAAGCTAACAAATGATATTTGCTTCTAAATGTTAGTTGTAACACCTCTTAGAAAAGTTAACATGACCGATTTGTGTCTTTACTAAAATCTATTCTATTAAATGGAAGATGCAACTAAACTTATTCAGTACATTACTACTGAAAACCAAATTTTGGAAGTAAGAATCATAAAACTCGATTGTATATTCTGAAATCAAAAAATGTTTGACACAATATACAGCGGTCAAAAAAAGTATTCGACATGAAATCTTATTTTTACAAATCATTTATTGTGTTACATGCGGACAATAATTTGAAGCATTTAGCTAAAATTTTTTATTACAGTGGAGGTAGTTTCTTATTAAAAGTAACAAAGATTAATAATATTTGAGAATGTGAGATACAAACGCTAAAATTGCAAAGCAAAAAAAGTATTCGACATCACTCATTTTTTGTCGCCTTTGCGTTAATATGCTTGTTGTTGTTATTTTTAATACCGTTAGGAGTTTTGTTCAAAGCTTTTTTCATGCATTGTTTTCATTAGGCAAATCGGAAAATTATATTTCAGAAATCGTTGGAAGGCCACGAACTACTGTCCATTATATAATGAAAAACACAAAGCTGTAGAAAGATTTGAAAATAAGCTCAGGTGTGGTCGTCTACGGAAACTTACAAAGGTATATGAGCGACAAATACTGCGCGAAGTCAAAAAAAATCCCCGAGTCAATGCATCAACATTAGCCAAAAATACCAAGGAATACGTAGGCACTGAAGTTACTCCCCAAACAATTAGAAATGTTTTAAAAATGCACCAATTTCAGGCACGATCAGCTAGGAAAAACCTCACATCTCAAAGAAAAATCTTATTATGCGAATAGAGTTTGCTAAAAAGTATGTAAATGAGCCAGAAGAGTACTGGATGAATGTAATTTTTGCTGACGAGAGCAAATATAATCTTCTTGGATGTGATGGTAAGGTTCTAGTATATCTAAAAGCAAATACAGAGTTGGAGGAAAGAAATATGGTGCCAACGGTTAAACACGGTAGAGGTGGTATTATGGTCTGGGGATGTATGGCGGCATCAGGAGTTGGCAATTAATCATTCATTGATGGAATAATGGATCATTTGAAATATATTGACCTTTTGAAGGAAAATTTGCATCCTAGCGCAGAAAAATTAGGACTTGCAGGCAAATTTAAATTCTATCTAGATAATGATCCAAAACATTCTGTAATGAATACAAGACAACTGCCCGCATTTGATAAAAACGTCGCCACAATCCCCAGATCTTAACCCAATTGAACATCTTTGGGGTCATCTGGAGAAAAAAATTAGATCTCGTGCATTTATAGATGAAAACCAAATGAGGGCAATATTGCAGGACGAATGGTATAAAATTAAGCCAGGATATACAATGTCATTAGTAAAGTCTATGCCCGAGCGTTTAAAAGAGGTTATACGGCGCAAAGGAAGAGTAACTCGTTACTAGAATGTCAATAAGAGTTTAATTTTATAATAGTTTTTGATATGTCGAATACTTTTTTTGTTCCTGTTTTTTAGCTTAAGTTGTAAATATTATGTTTTTTTGTTTTAGTAGTTGTAAAGATCTATTTTTTTTCTGAATTATATTCTTAGTTCCTTAATAAATAAAATTTTATGTGAGTTTTACCACTAAACAAAATCTAATTATTTTTATTGAAACACAAATAAAATTTTATATAGATGTCGAATACTTTTTTTGACCGCTGTAAATAAAATTTGTACACATTACCAAAATCAAAAATATTTTAGTTCAAAAATAAAAAGATTTATTAAAAGTGGTGAAAAGTTCTCCAATATTGGAAAATGGTAAGTTTAAAATTATCTTAGAAAGACGTTTATATATAAAAATAATTTTATAATATTTAATTTATTTCGCAGCGTAAACGTGCGGATGGGATAGCAAGTTGAAGAAACTATGTGGAAAAGAAGAAATCATCATGTAAAGGAAGAAGAAAGATGGTTCGAATCATGAAATTTATAATGTATAATCGTATTCCTATAATTTATTATTAAAATAAAATTAAATATTAAAAAATTATTTTGTTTTGTTTAATTCACAATATTATTTTATAATGACCCAAGAATCATTTTTTAAAATAGTTGTGACTGCTATATTTATTCAGTTACTACAACCGAATTCAAGATAATACACACAACCGACAAAATTCGATTGGAAACAAATTCGGTTCTTATAACGAATTTCTTTTCTCTGTGTATACAACCCATTTCCGACACTACCGCAACTGTGTCTATTTCCATAACAACCTGCTTACCACTGATCAACACATTTCTCAATAGCGACTTATTTTCTCTATTTACTCAATTTATAAATGCCAACATGTATTCCAATTCGTTTACATTATGTTGCCCTTTGTCTGGTTTGAGTGACAAAAATTGCTGATTTTTAGCGTTAGATTTTTTCCAACAGTTCCAGTGTTTTGCTGGACATCTCTCAAACGCATGTTTTGTAGTGCAATTGGAAAATTTCTCGATGATGATATTTTTGGTGAAAGTTATTATTTGGCTTCTGGTGATGTTGTATTTTGTTCATATCATACGACGAAGATGGTTGCATGCTTCTTTGTACTTTATTTACTAACTTGAAAGATTGCGCTATCTTGCACGCCTCTTCCTATGTTAAGTTTTCAGTCGATAACAGCTTGGTTTGAAGCTGAATACAACTAACCCCACATACCATTCGATCCTTAACGCTTCTTTTAGAAAAGTTCCGAAATCACATTGCGCTGCGATTAACTTTTAACTTACCATGAATTCACCAACAGATTCACTTTGCTTCTGCGAACAGTTATAAAATTTATACCGTTCGGCTATTATGTTCTTGTCTGGTCGAAAATGCGGAATGATTACTTCTATCAATTCTTTATAAGTCGTTGTGGTTGGCTTTCTGGCAATAAAATACTTTTTATTCTTTTATATGTTTCCGGAACAACTAAAGTCAAAAACATAGTAACTTTTTTCGCATCCTCTACCCCATTTATTTTGAACAACTCCATTCTTTCAAGGTATTCCTCAAAATCGTCGCCAAAAGAAAATTGCTCGATACTGCCAATTAAGGCCATTTCCAACTTAATTAAATTAAAAAGCCCAGCTTTAAAATGAAATCGATTTTTGTTTATTTTACAACACACTTTTAATTTCTTTTTTGTAGGTTCGTTTTTATATTAACTCGCGCCAGAATTGTTATGTCTCTTATTTCAAATTAAAAGTGAGCGACTCTTCCCTCTGAACACAAAACAATGATTAAATTAATATATCTCCTAAAATGTTAACCTGTAATCATCTAGTACGTTGAGGTGAACTTATTTATTGTATTGTAAGTGAGTACTTAAATACTAGCGGTGCTGTTTAAATCTATATCTACAGTACATTATAAAAGTTTGTTACTACTTGTTATTATTAATTTTAAATATTTTAAATTTCCTTGGTTCTGGCATTCAAAGGTAACTCAGGATTCAAATTTGCCAATAATATTTCATTCATTCTTTTTTATTTTGTTTCTATTCAAAAAGGAGACCCTTACACTTCGCTAATATCGGTACTTGTATAACTGCTTACCACAAGCATTCCCGCCTTATAATTTAATCTTGTTTAAGAAAGTTCAATCAATAATTCTTCGCCCACAAAAATAAATAAAATTTTTATTCTCAGAAAAATTACTCAACCTTTCTTACACCCAACTTTAACTTAGAAGATTAATTGAAGAGCGTGATTATTTTACGACACACTTTTTACGACTTTTTCAAATGATTCCTTTACGGGTCATTTTAATGATTTTTGTACGATTATTTTATGGAATTCAACAATCGTGGTTTAACGCTCTGGCGATAGTTAGGCAATTTTGTTTAATTTAGAACTTACAAATTTGTGGTAGTTTCTGTGGTGTTTTTTACATATGTCTTATTCCATTAAATTCTTTCGGTTGTACTCAATTTTATGAACTTGTTGCCGGTCATTATTAATTTAAACAACTCAGTAAGAAAACAAAAGTTTCAATATGAAATTTATTATTAGAAATCACTTCTAAATTAATGCACGTGCGTAATTCCTTCAAATATAAATGTTCCATGATATTCTGAACTACAATTAAAGTGTAAAAATGAAATACATGCGCCTTCAGCATTCTAATTTATTATTTCTACAGATGTCTGCGATTACAATAAAGTTTTTAAAGAATATTTTGTTCATGTTTTTAAGTTTGTAATCTTCGGAATTGTATTTTTAATTTTTCCCTTATTATTTTACGATTAAAAATGTTACCTGGGCGCCAAACATAGAAAAATAGTAATAATAATGTGTTTATTGTGTTTTTAAATATTTACATGTGCATATTGAGCATCGCTTTTATTATTATCGAAAATAATATTTACAATTGAAACTAAAACAAATAAAAACAGTAATGCTGATACAAGTTGTAATAGAAGTAATACATTATCAAAAAAATTCAAGTCAGAATATTTATATTTAAAATTAAAAACAAAGTTAAAGCGGAAAAGATTAAAAAAAAACACACATTCATATATACATAAGGTGGCCTTTGATGTCCACAGATTGGGTCTGGAGACACCTTAAAAAGTTATTTTTTTTTTTGTCATTTACTATTTTCCGTAAACTGGGTGAGGTGCAGATGTAGCTGCCAAATGAGGTTTCTGGTCGATCCATTTTGTTAAGTCTGGTACAGGAACTTCAGAGCATGGCACAACAGGATTGCTGAAAGATTGTTGAAAATGATTGTTAATTATCAAATTTTTTAGTAGTTTAAAATCCAAGAACTTATAGATTTGCGGCCGAAACTAAGCAAAATTTCAATCACTTTCAATTGATTAAAGCTATAAACTTCCTAGTTTTCTTGCAACTAAATTAAACTATACTTTCAAATCTTTAAATGCAATTTGACAATTTTTAATTAAAATAAACTTATTCTTGTATTTGAGAACATATCGCATTAATAACTAGTATTTTATATTGTAAACTGCCATTTTGAAAAGCTAATCAGGTAATCTAATTTCGCATAACATTTATGATAGGTCTTCTCTAGTTCACAAACTCAAGAAGTCTGGCGGCTTAAAACCACAAGCATAAATTAAAGTGAACTGAATGAACTAACCAAACTTTAAACTAGTAGGAGTGATATATTCGGCTTTGGTGAATCCTAGTGAAGTCAAAAAAAAAAAAATATATATATAAATTAATTATATATTATTATTTTTATTTTTATAATAGGTTTATGAAAAAAATTTTCATACAAAATTGATTTCATAAACCATGTAATAAATTTAAAAATTGATTATGAATAAGGCCTTAAAATACTAAAAAACCGCTTTTACCTGATCATCCAAAATGGAATGAAATTATGGTTAAGGAATTATATTTATTCCGAACAAAATACTTACGACTTCGATACAGTTAAAAACGCCTTTTTCTGCATGGAAGCAATATTGTTGCCATTGTCGCATAAAAGGCGAGCCATACTTGCTTTTCTTATTTCAGATAATTGATCTATGTATTTATTAATAAAAGAAATTTAATTAAACTTAATTTTAAAGCTTTTATTTATAATTATTGTGGGTGTAAGTACCTGGCGTAAAGATGTCCTTATTTGCAAAGAAGAAACGATCGCCAACACGTGTACGATAAAACTGTTCAGTTAATATACATAGGAAGGTTGGCCCAGCTAAGGATCCCGCAACATGTGATTCAAGTGAACCCCCAACAGTAACATCAACATCTTCATGACTGACATATTGCGTCTTTAGCTTTTCAATACTCTAAGATAAATGAAAAAAATACAAGATTTAAATTTATATCATTTTTGTGTTAGCGTTCATTTTATTACTTGACGATCAATTAGGTCATTAAAATCTTCCCAATTTTTAGCTCGTCTTAAACCACAAAACTCTCTGTAGTCGTTATAGGAGGCCAGGCCGTGATCACGATTACGTTGTATATCTATAGCTCTTAAATCGCTGCCAAATGGCATATTACGTCTAAACAAATAGTGTTTAATCTAAAAAAACAATGAAAAGGGAAAAGAAGCAGCCATTTTAAGTAATTAAAAAAAAAATAAATGAAAATGTGAGTTTTTCAACACAAATGTTACAAAAAAAAAAATTAATAACAAATAGCAAATTAACCGACTAGAAATGTTGATGTACCTCTTTATCAAAGTTAATATCTGTTAGTTCCTCTGGCTGTGTGGCATGACCTCGTGTTAGTGAATCAAAATTGTCGCCAACTTCAATTACACCAGGTCGATTAAACCAGTCACTTAAACGTAAGGAGCCCAAAACAGATCGAAGTTCTGATAATAAACTGCAAAAAAAGTAAAAAAAAACAGAAATGGTACAATTGTTAATTAAATTTTAAAAAATATTTTATTATTAGCAAAGTATTGTAACTTGTGCAATTCATTTGTAGCTATCATTAAAAGAAGTCATAAAAAAGAAGGCCTAAAGCCTTCTTTTTTACTTGGAACGCCGATATCTTAATGCCCATTCGACAGATGATAACTTGTATATAGTAAAATGATGTTAGCACGAGACCATATGCGTTTTGTTATTATACTCCCCTATTTTACAGTAGTATATTTTTGTTTTTTAGTCTAATGGTTTTTAACTTCTCTATAATAAAAACAAATAAGAGTGCTATATTTAGATATGCCGAATCTTATATACCCTTTACCATTAATGTAATGTAAAAAGACTAATAATAGGTTTAAAGATAATTAAAAAATAAGAAAAAATGAGAACTATATATAATTTTACATAAAAATGTCAGCGGCTCTTAATGGGTTAAGCATCAGATCTCTGCAGAAGCTTTTAAATGATGACCATATTGATATCCTAAAAAATATGGTGTACAACCGTTCTTTTCTAATAAAAGTTCAGAGGCCCATAACTCGGAAAATATGAGCGAGCGCCAATTTTTTAATTCAATGTTTTTTTCTTACCTTTTAATTCTCCATCGCCCCATATATTGTTTTTTGATTAAGGTTACTTCATTGTTCGAAATGGTAGGGCAGGCTGGTGTCTTGCCCGCTGTCTCGAAGCAAAGTTTTCGAAACTATGTCTGATAGATTGCCGTATTTAAATTTTTTCTATCTCATCTAGTACTTTGGTAAACTTGATTTCAACACAATAAAACTAAATTACGATCGTCGGTTTTTTGTTAGAAAAAAAACCGAAAATAAATAAAATAAATAATTGAAATTTTTTAATTTAGTTGAAATTCTTGCGAAGAAAACGAGGTTTACAATTGCAGCTTTTATTTTATATATGAAAATAGTCCTAAGATCAGGTTTACTATCATAAATGAGATCTTCATTATACCCTTCTCCACAAAAAGTGGAAAAATGGTATATCTAAGTTTGTCATTCCGTGTGTAATTTGTACAATATCAATTTCCGACCCCATAAAGTATATATAATCTGACTTATGCATTGCGAAGTCGGTTGAGCGATGTTTGTCTGTCCGCCCGTGTTGATTCTGAAATCAAGTTTGCCTCGGTAAAAAAAACAAAAATGTTAATCTATCAGATATAATGTCGAATAGCACCTATCTATTGGAAATCAATATGATCGGTCCATGTCCTTTGAGGCAGCAGGCCTATCTTTAATTTTTTCATGTCATTTGGAACAATTAAATAACTCCAGTCCAAAATAAGAAAACAAAACATCAAGTAAAAAAATTGGCGCTCGCCCCATTCCGAATTATGGGGCTCTAAAATTTGCAAATTTTTAGTTTTCATGCTTTAAATGGTCGCAGCGAGGGATAGTCTATTTTATTTTTCTTTATGTTTGGAAGGATTTTGGTACCTCAGAGCAGAACAAATTAAACAAATTTAGATATTATTACGAAAATAAGATCTGGCAACCCCTGTTGTTGTTTCCGTATCAGTAGTGCGATTCACTAACTTTTAACACTTTAAAAGGTGGTTAACTTTAACCACACATTTTATTGTTTGCACTAACCACTATGTGATTCACTAACTTATTTATAACCATGGTAAACAGTTTTATATTTATCTCTCTCTCTCTCTCTCTGCCAAGCGAAATGTCAAAATAGGAGAACAGAACAAAGAAGAATACAAAAAAACAAAACAAAAACCTTGTGATTAATAAATTTTATATAGTTTTCATAAATATGTATACATATATGTATGTATTTTTAATTTTTGGTTATTGTGTTTTATTTTTTTTAATTGTAATTGCTGTTTTTATTTTAATTATTTGTCTAATAAATTTTTTGCTTTGTACTTTATTATTTTTATTATTATTATTATTATTTTTTTTTTTAATTCCATTGAATGGTTTATCTTTTAATTAATTTTTTATTTATTTTTTTTTAATAATAAAAAAATAAATTAATAAAGTCGTTTTATTTCAAAAAATCATTAAAGAGGGTTTTATTTAATAAAATAAATAAATTGTACACTAAATACTCCAAGGCAATGTTATTCAACGATTATTAGGTACACAAACAAACACTTTTTTAAACGGATTAAGCCACACAAAAAATACTGCTGTTAATAAACCACAATGTGTTTTGCTAAAAATAACAGCTGACTGAAGCAGCTTGCTTTAAACACCAGTAGATATCGTTTAAAGTGTTAGTGAATAGCAAAATGGTTAATTTTGTGGTTAACATTTTTAAACGAAACAATTGTGGTTTAAAAAGCATAGTGAATCGGACTACAGTGTGATGAATAAGTTACTTCCACTAATAATACCACAGTTAGCTTCTAAAAGCTAAGCAACCTCGATGGTTCGTTGGTAGATGTGCGTGCTGTAACACAGAAGGTCATGAGTTCGAGCCCACCTTCGGACATGCGTAGAACGGAAAATAATAATTGTTATAATGCAAATAAAAAAATTAAGAAGAAGCAGTACAAAACTCCGGGAAAGGAAAAAGACAATTAATGTGTGAAGCCATAGCAGATAATTCAGTGGAGACGTCTAATTTAATATAAGAATAACAGAAAATTATCAGACACCCTTTATGATAAAAAGTACGAACGGTAGCGGGTTAGTACAGGGAAGTGTAACAGCATAAGAACAGTGTATGTCAAAACGTGTGTTGTGGCTATTGGCTTGCAGGGGATGACTTGCTTGGATAAAAGGCGTAGTGGAGTTGTCTGTGGATGGTAAAGGTTACTAAACAAGGCATCGAGTAGTCAATGTCTCGCCGGAGTAACACAGTAGCGTAGCGTGGATGGCTGCGTTTGTAATAATAACGCATGTTTAGTAAATACGAGACCACAAGATCGGTAGAATCAAGGAGTATAGCCAGAAAAAACCACAAAGTAAAGTATACAGAATTTTTAATGAGCCATAGCGGTATTTGCAATCAAAAAGAATCCGTACGTTTGTCTAAAATGGGTAAAACCGTAACAATATTAAATAAAATATTTAAAAATTATTTAATATCAGATTTTTTAAATTTACTACTGCAGAAAAAGTTAAAACGTCTTGGACTTTAATTAAAATTGCGGCAGCAATATGCATAGCAATATAATGTCTGGTAGAAAGCATGCATTGTCTGTGCTTATTGGCATTGTGCCATCAAAAAATTTAATAGTAGTAGTAGTTTGTTTACGAAAAAATTATAATTATAAAATTATAAATAAATATTCAAATATTGAGCTTTGTATATTGCAACATGATTCTGTTCTTTTTGAAATCGCTTCTCTTTACGGTTTTCTTTCGAATTGCATAGAGTTTTCTTGCAAAAAATGTTGTCTTCTTTTACTTATTTATTTTTTTTTTTTTTTGTAAGGAAATATCAAAAACATACCTGATTTTCTATTTCATTACAAAAATCTTCCTCTCGTTTTCGAAAATTTTTCGTGTGGATTTCCACGATTCTTTAGTATTTGTTTTCATTTTTTATAATTTCAGTGTACAATCTTGTGCAGATGGATTTGTATCATAGCATTTGCAAAATTTTGTAGTATTTTGTAGTATATTGTATATTTACTCTAATTAGCAGCACTTGATTACAAACCACTCAGCTGACAGAAAGTGAAGCAAGGCGATCGGAAACTATGCTCGTCCATCGCCAAATATTTGATTTAGATACTACGCTAGAAAATCCTCAATGCGAAATTACACAATACTGAGACACAAATAATAATTAAACTAAGTAAAAACAATATCATTATTGCATATAAATTAAAATTAAATACAAGGTACATAGTGGCTAAATAGTTATTAAAATCAAAAGTATTCAAGTATGAACAAAAAAGTTATATAAGATTTTCTTGAAACTGTATGCATTACTATTTATTTGCTAATTGTGTGGTAAGGAACTTCAAAGACGTATACCATTTACGTAAAACTTCTATTTAGAGAAGAGATATCTGCGTTTAGTGTTATGATTTCTATACACCTTTGTGATTTCGAAAACCGCAGTGAGGCAAACAGATACGGTGGAGTTTTTGTATGGATTATTTTATGAAGAAGAAGAAGTACGCCCACTTTCATATCTGATCAGATCTTAAAATCAAATAATTTAATTTTTTTCACATTATACTCTAACCTAAGGATGGGCAACCTTTTTGTAATGCTGGCCAAATAACATTGGTTTTGAAGGTAAATGAAAATTATGTTTTCAGCAAACTGTGAAGAAAATTTTTAGAGGTTAAACAAAAATAAAATGTTTTTATAACATACATACTTATAATACTTTTTATTACTGCACTATAACATTACAAAAAATTAATAACACTGTACAACAAAATCAAATTTTTTTAAAAATTACAAGGTCCGGGCTATAAATTCTGATAGAGGAGACAAAAAAAAGATATACGTGTATCGGCGTTTTGAAAGTTTACATCTGGATTTCATTTGGGTATATAAGATTCGGCATAGCCGAATATAGCGCTCTTACTTGTTATTTACAATCTTTAAGAGGAGAAATAATAATGATAAAAAAAAAATAATGATAAAACAACACCTTATTGAGGCCATAAATACATTTTCAATTACTTCGCAAAATTATTTCTCCCCTTAAAGATTGTAAATAACAATTAAGAGCGCTATATTCGGCTATGCCGAATCTTATATACCCTTCACCATATAGTATATGTAAATCTAGTTCAGTGAAGTAATTCCAATAAAAAAGCAAATATTGGGGTGACAGAGAATTAAAAAAAAAAATTGGTACTTCATATATATTATTTTACATAAAAATTTCATCAACTCTTAATGCTATTTCCTTAAAGATCTTTTCAAAAGCTTTAATATGATATCCATATTGATATTTAAAAAAATTGGAAAAATTCTAAGCTCCGTATCTCGGCAGATATGGGCGATCTCCAATTTTTTCACTTGATGTTTTTTTTCTTATTTTTTATTTGTTATAATAGCTTAATTTTGTGGTCCAAAGGTAATAAAATTTTTTTTTTGTTCTAAAACTATAGTTTTATTTTTGAACTCTCGCTGAAGGTCAACGAAATTCAATGCAGTTTGGTATTCTATGCGGTGGTTAGATAAAGGTGAACATAATGACGCTACGTGCTACGTGTGCCATATTAAAATTGAATAGATATAGGCGAAAGAGTTTTGTATACAAAACTGTGCCATCAGCCATGCTGACATTTCCGCATTCTGACGAACTCCCAGTACCTGTGCTACAACTTCGAAGTCCTAGTCATTATGTTGATGGAACAATCGCTGAAACAGGAACCTTTTATTGCGTTCATATGTCAACAAAAATTCATTTTTTAAATTCCCATATGTATTACTTTGAGAACCAGTTTTCAACAGAATCTGATGAGCATGGTGAAAAATTTCATCAGACATGCGCACTCATTGAAGAACGCTATAAAGGTAAAAGCATTCATTCGCTTATCGCTGAAATATGCTGGACATTGTATGATAATGAAGTGGAATTGCCTAGAGCTAAAAAAAAATGTAATTAATGCTATCCAAATTTGATTTAAAACAAAATTCTTAATAAATGCGAAATTAACCCTAAGCTGTCTTTTGTTGGGTCTTATTTCTGACTTAATGGTTGAATTTTCCTTTTTGGTGTATTCAGGGACTTATAGTAAAATTTAACGGGTAACATTTTTGTGGAACATTTCAACCCTCTAAAACCCTGTTTTAATGTTGTTTTTTGCTATTTCTTAAAAGAAGGACAAAAAAGACCCATATCTTGAGGAGTTAGAGGGTTAACATTTCTACAAAAATGTTCTCCGTAACATTTTACATAAATCTGCTGAACATATTTTTTACCTAAAATGTAAGGGTCACATGGTTTCTTATGCCGTTTAACAATAAGAATGTGCCAGAGCTGGAAAACTTTAACCCCCTCTCAAATGAAATCCAGATGTAAACTTTCAAAACGCCGATACACGTATATCTTTTTTTTGTCTCCTCTATCAGAATTTATAGCCCGGACCTTGTAATTTTTTGGTGTGTTGTACAGTGTAATAAATTGCCACTTGTCACTGCTTATTTGTGCAGAAGGTACTTATTTATGTCTAGTTCAATTTTAGTAGTAGCAACTATTAAGCTAAATTCTTGTGTGAAAATCGCGATATTTTTTCTGTTTTCTTAGACTTGTTTTGTTGCCTGTCACTGCTTAAGAGCCGGCCACCATATAAATTTTAAATATCTTCGGGGGCTGCAGTTTATGTGCGCGTGAGCCGCACTTGGCCCGTGTGCTGCGGGTCGCCCACCCCTGCTCTAACCATCCCGCATATTTTTAAGGTTGAGCATGATAATAATATGTATATTAAGTATATTTTAATTAAAAAAAATTTGTTGTGTACAACTTTTAATATACGGGCTATAGTATAGATTTCAGAATCATAAGTATGCTTTTGTAACACTGTGTGACATTTAAAAAAAGAGTGGAAGTAAATTTGCATGTAGTTTATGGCGTGCGTATTAGCTGTCATTTTTCCTTAATATTTGTTCGATTTCATTCGTTGTGTTCAAGAGAATGTCTAAACAAAAGACAAAAGACCAATCTAATATAGTTAAGGAAATATTAGACTTTAAAAAGGATCTCATTACATTTTGTCCTAGCTCATTCTAAGTATGATTTCAGCACAAATGTATCAAAACATAAGTTCGACTTAAATCTTCTTCTAAATCAGACCATCGGTTTACTTATATAATTATTTATATTATACTTACTCTAATCTTCCCTCAATTTGTGAGTGGAAGTATCTGAACGCAGCTGTTGCATGCGAATTTAAGACGGACGGATCGATGCTGAAATCAAAATCATTTACATGTGTTTTTGGTGGAACATTATGTATTAATCGATTCTTTAACATATTTTCGGTACCCAAGAATATGGGTAACCACTCGTAATAACTGATGTGCTGATATTGACCGATGTTGATTTTACGAGCCTCTTGGAAAAGAGTACGATCATCATAATGGGGATTTAATTTCGCCAAGATGTCGGCTATGCGATTGTGTTCTCTGAGCAGAATTGTGTGCAAAATTGTCAACCCAGGATTTTGATTAACACGAATGTCACCCGCTCTATAACAAATTTCGTTATTTTCAGTTGCATCGCAATCGCTTGTAGAGTTTTGTGATGACGGTAGCCACTCAGCACCATTACGTTCTTCAACTATCATCCGTCCACCCTGGAAAGCTCTTATTTCGCTGTTTTGTTGCACAGAATTGCCGTAAACCAACGATAAATCCATATATGCTGTAACGACTGTTAACTGTTCAGCTGGGCCCCCGTGATTATCCCGACAGTTAGCATCCCGATCTGTTAAGGTACGCACAAAATTTAAGCATTCTGTACCAACTTGTGAAAAGGCAGGATCATGTGGAGGTACAATGATAGCAAAACATGTTTTGTCAGCCAAATCACTGTCAACAAGACGGCCATCATCTGTACAACAACGTGTAGGATGTTTCTCTAAAATATAAGATAACGTGAAGCTTAGTATTAAGGTAATAACAGTGTTTATTTGATCTTTATTATTCTACAATTTCTAAATATTAAGTTTTAAAAAAATTTGTTTATACAGAAAAGATAAGATCCATCCGCAATAGGACGGGAAAGGTAGGCTGACTTCCAAAATCTATTAATACACAGTTGTATGGATATACTCTTTTGCTGGGATATTTAGATTTTGTACATACATATAAGTATATACAAAGTTTCGAACAAAGGATCAATTTAGAAACCGATGCGCTAGTTGCTTGGTTGCAACGTGTCTAGTACTTAACTTCGACATTTTGGAATTGTATGCATTCTAAACATTTAGTACCACGGCATTATGAAACACAATACATTGTTCGAATGTTTTGAAGTCACCCGTAACCAGCTCGATTATTAAAATTTTTTTGGCCGTGGTAACACTGCTTCTTTCTTGTTTATGTAACAAGCGGTAATCACGGTCACTATTTACGCTACGTTTACATTAGACAATGCTGTCATGACAATAAAATAATACGCATTAGTTGTCAAAAATGCTGACAATTGCTTCTGTAGTGTAGGCGTCCAGACAATAATTATGACAATTCATTATGAGCACGTTCTCCGAAAATTTAAAATAGCTTTAGCGTTTCTTCCTGCTATTTTTTCATTTCTATTGTTATATGCAAAGAAAATTTTAGTAATTAAAATAAAAGTTTAATTAAAATTTCATTTAGTTAAAGCAATTATAAAAAAATTTGTCGGCATACGTCAAATCACTGTCTTATTTACTGTCTTCAAAATATTCAAGACAGTAATTCAGACAATTGAAATGTGTACATGTATTAGTGAAAAACTGTGTATGTATTGCTATTGTCATGACAGCATTGTCTAATATAAACAGGGGGTTAGAAAAATGGTGATTTAAATATCTCATTCACTGGTTACGACCGACGTGCCAGAAAAATCACGGAAGCACTCAATATCTCCGTACTTTACTGGCAATGGCAGGAGCAGTTTTCTCCAAAACATTTCAGAATGTTCAAAAGACTCTCAGAACAGTCAGTGGATTTCGGGTTTGAATACATAATTAACATCCACCGGATGCTAGATTTTAAACCGAATTCTGGTTTCTTACCTATTATAAATTCGAAAAATTTCCCTTTTAGGTCGATCAAACAAAAAGGACGATAAGAACGACTCTCTAACGCAGCACAGGAAAGCATTCGTTCACAACTTTATGAATGTTTAAGGGCAGATTTTACCCGCTTCCTTTAGTACCATATTTTGTTTAAAACCTGGGCCTAGAGCTTTCCAGTTCTCTTATTTTACATTGGCTTCTTCTAACCTTGTTGCGCAAACCTGTGGATACGTGAAGACTTAAGTAAGCACAATCTGCTCTAATTTGGGAATTTTCTGTGTTTAAATTTCACACGGCATTTGAGTGCCTAGATTACAATTTTATACGCAAGATCTCAAGGATCATTCTAGACTTTGTTTCACATATAAAAGATGTAATGGTTATACACTATTCCTCGGTCTATTTTATGTTCTCTTGAATTAACTTATCACAGAAACTGCGAACTTAAATTAGCAAGTTCTTTATCCGTTAGTTGGTAACTTCCTTGCTGCTTTCTTTCTCCTTATCATAGCTGCATTATATGCTTGTGCGTTTTAATTTATTTTCTGTATATCTACGATTATAGCAATATGAATTGTTTGGGTGCAGATAGTATGTATTCTTTTGGTTGTTTGTAAAGTATCACCTCTAACTCGCTTTTAGAAGGCGAGTTTACTTTCAGGTTTTATTCAGCCACATTTCACCATAAAGTCATAAAAAAAACTTAGGAACGTAAATAAATAACTAAGAAAGTAAGAAGTAAGCATGCAACTATGTATTTTTATATGTATCTCTATGTCTGTATATGTACTATAATTGTTGAAACTCTAAGTGTCATTTAAATATTTAACTACAACTGAAAAGGGCAAGCGACCTTTAAAGAAAATTTAAATACATACTGGATTGAGTACCACCCGCCTGCATAGACATGTCGTGCGTGATTATCTGACCCCACTGCATATTTACTAGAGTAAACTCAGGATCCGGTACGTCCAATTCACCGAATACAGCTAATGATACTAACCGAGCATTCGGCAATTCTTGTCCAGTTATAGATCTTGTCGGTGCTGATACGCCATCTGCGTATTTGGGTGACAACAAACGCCCATATCTTTGATTGGCCATACCTAATTGCGGTTGCTCCAAATGATTGCACGAACCATCAAGAGTACGATATAGAGATTTTTCACATAATCGAGGAGGCTGAGCGCATATGGCTTGGCCAGGTTTTGGATAATGAGGACCATACAGTCGATTTTGGCCCGAAACTGATACGGATGGATTAGCTGTTGATAGAGATGTCGACCCAGAAGAATGTGGCACATGATTGCTGGAAAATAAATTAATAAATATAAATTAACTTAAACATGCTGCATATTTTCAAACCAAATACCCAGATAACGGCAGTGTGAAAGGTTGTGTTGCTGCTAAATAGTTGTAACCATGAAGGCTGCTGTCGTGGTATTCATCGTGTACT
This sequence comes from Gymnosoma rotundatum, assembly GCA_916610165.2. Taxonomy (NCBI): domain Eukaryota; kingdom Metazoa; phylum Arthropoda; class Insecta; order Diptera; family Tachinidae; genus Gymnosoma; species Gymnosoma rotundatum. The sequence goes on from OU744336.1 coordinate 89,528,691, forward strand.
ATGTGATAGCCAGTACTCGACTCGTGTACCCCAGACGTATAACTACTGACTGTTAGTAAAAAAAGTAAACAAACTTCTATTCTGCGAAACATCTGAAAATAAAAAGGATATGTATACTTATTTACATATGTTATTAAAAATATAATATATTATTAAAAATTGAAGTTGTTAATAACTCCTTAATACATACTTCAATGGTTGAACAAAAACTTAAAAAAAGATTATAAAAATATCAATGGGGAAAACTAAATTGTTACATATTGTATGTACAGAGCCGGACAAAATTATTGACACAGGCAGCAACTTTATACTTACAGCCCGATTCTGTGCACTTGATAAGTTCACGACATTAAGCATTTATCAACTTTTGAATATTTATCAAGATTTGATATTCTACTACAAAAAAATAAAAGCTTGTGTGTATTCAAACTCTGTAAATATGAACATAATGGATTATTTTTTAAAACTCATGTATAAATTTACGTATCCTTTTAGAAAAATGAAAAAAAAATTGTGCTAATGCTGATTCGTGAAGACGAAGAAAATGCGAAAAAAGGCGTAGGTGTGACTTACGAGATTACGTGACTTAAGGGATCCTTTTCAATTGTTGGCGGCAGAATTTACAAAAAATTTTCGCCTGAGTCATGTTCTTGCTCGGCAATTAATTGCAGATTTGCAGCCTCATGACGCCCAAAGAACATCATTACCATTGACAGTTTGAGTTTTGGAAACGCTTCACTCTTTCGGTCACGGATCATACCAAGGTCAGCCATAAATATCTCGATCTGTGAAATGTATACCGCAACTCATCTTAAAGGTAACAAGTGCAGAGATTTCATTTCCAAACTCCGTAGAAGAGGAAAATGCCACAAAAGTAGCGTATAATAATAATTCTAATAAATCATATGCTGTGATATTGAAAAACGTTTTACAGATTTTTCAAGCGGTTTGGCATTAGAAGTGTGATAGGCGCAATTGATTGGACGCACGTCACAATCATTGCACCACTCTCAAACAACCCAGAGCCACCTCTAAATTTGTACATGAATCGCAAGGGTCTTTACAGCATTAATGTGGAAGCAGTAAGTTAATTATTTATATTTCTATACTGCTCCTTTTTTATGTTGCTATATTGAAACAAATTTTGGTGTTCATCATCGTCCGGTATTCACATTTTTTAATACAAAATTTCCGGGTGCGACTCATGATTCTGGTATTTGGGCCATATCTGATTTACGTGAGCACCTTATACGAAGGCAGAATGATAAATCAACAGTCCGACTAGAATCTTGGCTTTTAGGAGATCAAGGTTACCCTCTCGAGCCCTGGCTTCTCACTCCTATTGCGTACTAAAGATGCGAATGCTTCACTAATCCTGTAAAACTGCAGGGGATATCACTGCATCATGTGCAACTTTACATAACATTATGATTAAATCGGGTGATCCTGAGCTTATCACAGAAGATGTGATCACTAGTGATTACATAGTTGCAGCAGTTATTAATTCGCAATATACGCGTGAAGGTGAAGCTGCACGAAAAAGTTATATTTCTACTTTATAAACAATGCGATGATTTAGAAAAAAAAATATTTAAAAACTAAAAGGTCAATTATACATATATGTTTTTAATGAATTAACAACCAACATTACAGTTAACCTTACACATTATTTTTTTCACCACACTGGTGAATTTCAAAAGCTTTTTATTTATCAATGTTGCCACAGAATACCAACCAAACATTTGGTTCATAAAAATCTTGACAAAATATCTTGATTAAAAAAATTATCAAGAACTCACAGAATCGGGCTGTTAATCTAACAAAATAATTTACTAACGTGTTATTTTTTATTTTTTTTAATAACAAAACTTGTAATAATTATGCTGTATAGCGAAGTTGTAAAGCAAAATTTAATTATAGGCGCGAATTCAAGTGGACAAAATTATTGACACAGCACAATTTGCTTGGATGTAAAATCATATTTAAAATTGTTTAATACTTTTTAACTAATTCTTTCCTTATTATTACTTCTTTTAATCTTCTTCAACTCTCACTATTATGCCCGTTTTGTATCAGGATTTCCTTGAGTTGGTCCATACTTAGAAAAATGTCACTTTTTCTCTTGTCAGTCAAAGGTGTTAAGTATGTTCATGTCACGCAATTGCGGTTGACGGGATAGGATGCGGAAAATATGATAAAAAGTACATATGTATTTGAACACTATTGGCAGAGCATTTCTGGTCACTATCTTGTTGAAAGTAAAAATTGTCCCAAATAACAACATTCTCGATATTTTAAAATAATTTTTCTTAGGCAATACTTAGACAAATACTTTCATAAATAGTACCCCTTTATGAAAATTAAGTATCCCACCACTGCTGCAGCCATACAGCCTTATACTATGACCCACACATCGCCATGTACAATAGCACTTATATTATTGTTTTTTTTTTCTACTTCTGGGTTTGACATTCTCGTAACTTTAATCAATCCGTCCGATTCGAAAATATAATATTTACTTACGTTAGACAATACTTACGTCTTAAAAGTTATCGTTCCCCTTTTTGAAGCTGAAACTCTTGACTTGTTAATTTTATAGAATAAAATATATTTTTCTTGAAACATGAGAGCTGTAACCAGCATATTGGAGGGTACCACCTAAAGTTTTTGGATAAATTTCTTTACTCGTCTTTCATTTACTATGTATAAATGTTAACCTAAACATTTTAAAGAAAACCATAAGTTAAACTTCTTTGGGACAACTTTTACTTTTAACAAGAGAGTGAACCGAAATACTCTGCCAATGTTGTTAGAATATGTGCTATTAATCATGTTTCCCGCATTCTACCACGTCAACTATAATTGCCTGACGAGAGAAAAACTGTAATTTTTTTAGAACCGACCAACCCATGGAAATTCTGAGACATGACGGACATAATAGTGGGAGCGAAGTTGAAAAAAACTAGTTTGTTCATTACTAACAAGATTAAAAGAAGTAACAATAAGGAAAGAATACGTTAAGAAGTATTAAACAATTTTAAATATGATTTTACATCCAAACATATTGTGCTGTGTCAATAATTTTGTCAACTTGAAATCGCGCCTAGAATTAAATTTTGATTTATAACTTCGCTATACAGCATAATTATTACAAATTTTTCTTTATTTTTTTTTTTAATAAAAACATGTTAATAAATTAGTTTGTTAAAAATGTATCAATCTGTGCCTTACTAATTTAAAAATAATTTTGTCCGGTCTGTATATGTTTCGTAACAATGCTATTACTTCTTCATTCATATTCCTAAAAAACGTATTTATAAACAAAGTTCACACCTAAACAATGAAATTGTATTAGTTTTTACATTTTGGCCAACAGGGAAACAGAACTAGAACGGCATGTACATTTGTACATATGTATGATCTTTAAATTTGCGCTGTCATTCTTTTTTTCATTTTTTGAAATTTACTGGCTGTATTTTTATACCCTTCATCATAAATAGTGGAAAAACGATATATGTATCTAAGTATGTCATTACGTTTGTAACAATATCCATTTCCGAACTCAAAGTATATATATTCTGAGTTCTTGCGCATGGCAAAGTCAATTGAGCTATGTACGTCTGTCCGTCCATGTTAGTGTTGAAATTAGTTTGCCAAGGCACTAGATCATCTAGAGAAAATTTTATTGCGCTAATCGATCAGACATAGTGTCGAAAGAGTTGCTATTAAAAATCAGCAAGATCGGTCCATGTCCTTCGAGGCAACAGGCAAAACACCATGTCCTTTAGAACAATGGAGTTACAATAAAAAAAAAAAAAATAAAGTATATGGGGCGAGTGCTTTGTTGTTTCTATATTTTGTTCTGAGCACTTTTTGATCACGGAAAATGTTCATAAATCTTCAGTTAATTTCCCTTTTTATACCCTTCACCACAAAAAGTGTAAAACGGTATAACTATATCAATTTCCGACCCCATATGCATAGCAAGGTCGATTGAGCGATGTCTGTCTGTCCGTTAGTGTTAGAAACAACAAATAAATAAGTCAATCGATCAGAGGTGATATTGGAAATCAGCATGATCGCTCCATGTCCTTCGAGGCAGCAGGCAAAACACCACGCCTACCTCTTCTTTTTCTATATCATTTGAAACAATGAGAAAGAAATATAAATAAGAAAAAAAGATCAAGTTATGGGCCTATGAACTTTTCACAGAAAAGTACGACAGGTATCAATATGGGTTTCATGTAAAAGCTTTTGAAGAGATTAGGGAAATACTAAATTTGTTTAAAAATTATTAACTTATTACAAGTCGATATAAAATTATATTGATTCCTTCAAATATAAATATTTCATGATATTCTCATGAAATATTTATTATTTAAAACTAAAAAATGAAATGTATTGCTTCGGGGAAAGCATAACCATATGGACATTTCGCTTCACGCTCACATACCTCATCAGTGGATTCTTGACAAATTTTGTATAAAAACCTAAGAGGCTCATATCAAAAGATAAATTGATGAAATAAGAACACCAATGAATTAATAAAGCAAAAAGACAATAAAAACACAAAAATTTTTTGCATAAACCTATTTCTATATAAGATCCAATTAACAAGCAAACTGAATGTTGCAGACTTACCTATTCGCTTGGAATTTTGCGAAATGATCACTCAAATGACGGCAGAGGATGAAAGCATCGCGAACTGCATTTTTATGTTTAACGGGTTACATTTTGATCGAAAAGGCAATGTTAACACGCAAAATTATTGAATATGGAGTAATTATAACCCACAGATACTCAATCAAATGCATACAATTTGATCAATGAATATCATTTTGATAAGATGTCGCACATGTGTCACCAAAGGTGGAGGCCAATCAAAATCAATTATTTTCAAACCTTCATAAATTACTTTAATAAAAGAGTTTTACGTTTTAAATGAATTAATAAAAAATAAATAACCTAAACTTTACAAAAAGTCATTTGAGTTTTTCATTGTGTGCAAAATTCATCAGCTAGCTGTTGCATAATAATACATTCAATTCATCCTAACAAAATAAAGAACGATAATTTTGGTAACACAATCAACCCACCTTCTGATTCACTATTAAAATTGTGACGATTTCAAATTGTTTTTTTCATGTATGTATGCAATTCGTCAAACATAAATTACCGTTAAGCAATAAATTTACAAAAATATTTAAATATTTAAATGTACGAGTAATTTATTTCAATTGAAACTAATGTCGCTGTAAATTGCATATTATTATAAGAAATAACATGTAACTTTAAATCGTTAGGAATTGCAAAAATTCCAATACAATAAAAAACAAGTAAGAGTGCTATATTCGGTTGCGCCGAACCTTTTATACCCTTCATCATCTATGTAAATCTAGTTTAGTAAAGTAACTCCAATCAAAAAAACAAATATTCGGGTGACAGAGAATTAAAAAACAAAAGAAAATTTAGTACTACATAAAAATTACATCGGCTCTTAATGGGTTAAGCGCTCTATCGCCCCATATATATATATATATATATATATATATATATATATATATATATTTTTATTGGGGTTACATTATTGTTCTAAATGACATGAAGAAATTGAGGTAGGCTTTCTCGACGGACATGGACCAGTAACACCTCTTTCGACACTCTATCTGATCGATTAATATATTTATCTTATTTTTGTGAAATCAAGTTTGCCGAGAAAAACTGGTAAACACAGACCGACATCGCTCAATCGACTTCACTATGCATAAGAAGTTAGATATATATAATTTAAAGCGTCGGAAATGGATATTCCAGAAATTCCAGACGGAATGACAAACTTAGATATACCCTTTTTCTACTTTTTGTGGTGAAGGGTATAGCAAGTAAGAGTGCTATATTCGGCTATGCTGAATCTTATATACCCCTTCACCGTATATGTAAATCTAGTTTAGTGAATTGACTTCAATAAAAAAACAACTATTGAGGTGATAGAGAATTAAATAATAAGAAAAAAATTTAGTACTAAATATATATGTATATGATTTTACATAAAAATGTCATCGGCTCTTAATGGGTTCAGTTGGTATTTTCTTAAAGGTCTCTTCAAAAGCTGTTAATTGAAACCTATTTTAATATTTAAAAAATATGGTGCACAGTCGTATTTTTATATGAAAAGTTCAGAGGCTCATAACTGGTAAAAATATTGGCGAGCGCCAATTTTTTTATTTTTTTAATTCTCTATCGCCCATATATTTGTTTTTATACACTTCACCACAAAAAGTAGAAAAAGGGGATATCTAAGTTTGTCAGTCCGTGTGTAGTTTCTACAATATTCATTTCCGACCCCATTTTATGACTTCTTATGCACAGCGAAGTCGATAAGGCGATTTCCGTCCGTGTAGCCTCAGCAAACTTGATTTCACAAATAAGAAAACAGCATGATCGGTCCATTTCCTTTGAGCCAGCAGGCAAGACACCACGCCGACCTGTAATTTCTTTATGTCATTTGGAACAATATATATTTGGGGCGATACAGAATTAAATAATTCTTGCGACAAACAACCGACTTCAAAACAGATTTCATCTGTCTGCCTATAACAGCTCAAGTGTATGGCCACATAAATTAGGTTACATTAACTATTGGGACACACTTATATCTCCAAACTTTATACTTTTTCAACTGTTCAATAGTTTGGCAATATACATCAAATGGCAGCAACAATAGGCTCACTCGTTAATTTCTAAATTCAAATTATATACTTGCTGTTGTAGTAGATTTAGCAATCAGGTTCTGTGTAAATTTCAGCCGTCTGTTTGTAACGGTTCAACAGTTTGCCCATATACATCAGATCATATCAACTATTAATTTAAAATATAAAATTTTTATACTTCTTATTATACCAACTAAAGTAGTGGACATTCTGTCTAAAATTAAGATGTTTGAATACAACGGTTCAAAAAATACGGACATATAGAACAAATTACATTAATTTTGGGATCACCCTTTACTTTCTAAATTCAAATTATAAACTCGTTGATATAGGGGATTTAGCAAAACAGGTCCCTTTTAAGTTTCAGCGTTCTGTCTATAACGGTTCAAAAGTTTGGTCACATACACAAAATCACATTAACTATGAGAAAGAAAAAAACAAAAAAAAAAATAGGCGCACGCCCATATTTTTCGAGTTAAATGGCTCTGAAATTTAAAATTTTTAAAATATCAATATGGGTAACATTTTAAAGCTTTGGAAGAGATCTTAAGGAAATACTAAAATTATTTAAAAATGCCTAACCCATTAAGAGCTGATGTCATTTTTTTGTAAAATTATATACATATATGCAGTACCAAAATTTTTTTTATTTTTTATTCTTTGTCACCCCAATATTTGCTTTTATGGTTAGATTTACTTCACTAAACTAGATATATGTACATGGATGCTCAAGGGTATATAAGTATATAACGCTCTTACTTGTTTTTATTGTAGTTATTTCATTGTTCCAAATGATATGGAAAAATTAGAGGCAGGCGTGGTATTGTAATCGCTGCCTCGAAGAATATGGACCGATCTTGCTGCTTTTATACAGCACCTCTTTCGACACTATGTCTGATCGATTGTCGTATGTAAATTTTACCTAGCTGCCTTGGCTTGGATAGACATATATATATATATATATATATTGTAGAAATTACAAACGCAATGATAAACTTAGATAATAATTTTTCACTTTTTGTTGTAAAGGGTATAAAAAAATAAAATAATACGGAAGTCGACGTAAAAATATGAATGACCGTACAAATTTGGTTGAAATAAAAATTTATGTTAGTCTGCAAAAGGAATAAAGTTGATTTAAAATGAATGTATCTTCTTAGCATACCGGCATTGAATTGTAATAAAATATACGGAATGGACATATTAATTTATGTTTCTGATTTTCAACAAAAACAAAAATTTAATTTGTTTGTGAACTTTATGCTTATTAAATTGCTCTTTCAACTGAGGTGGCCCATACGCCACACAACTGCACTTGCGCAATCAATTAACTCTGTTATCAAGCTTGAAACTTAAAATATCTTTTTTCAAAATGTTGAATAGTGACAGAGTTTGCGTTGCAAACCAATAATAATGACAAGTAATTATAATCAAAAAGCACATTTGGATGGAGAATGAATTTATTTGGCAATGTTTACTACTTAAGGACTTTCACTAAATGATTCAATTTAGCATGGTTATACATGCAGCTTGTCTCGCATACAAAGCGACCAATTAACTCTTACCATGACCGCTTGATTGCGCAGTAATGTTTTATGTTAATGGAGATACTTAATTACCTTTATAATATAAACTTGTACTAACATATTATTTGTCTTGTGCCTTTTCGTACGTTTTCTTTTAATAATAAAGGACTAATACCCAGCAAAAAATTTTTGAAAAAGTAATCAAGTGTGAGATTAAGAATTTTTGCCGGAAGTACTTCCCAACTAGATTGCCAATCTAATGATTTTTACAAGGCATGAGACTTTCATAATAAATTACTGAGAGTCTATTATATTAGTGATTGTAGGAAATAATAAAAACCATTAGTATGTATTTTAAGGTATTTTCTTTTAACATAAAGAACTAGTTCCATTACTACTTCCTTTTTTTGGAACTAATGTGATATTTTTTGTATGCGAGTAAAAAAATATGCTGGGTACATGGTACAGAAAAAGACTTAGATAAGGCAAATAGCAGATTTCCGTCCAAGTTTGCGATTGTCATTTTTCGGAAATATGTCACATGCAACAACAATTATAGGACTTGACCTTCTAAACAAATTCGGATTAATAGTACGCTAAATACATTCGAGACTAACTATCGAAGTTCGTTGTTATTAGTGAAAAATTCTAATGAAACAGTAAAACTTAGATATCAGCAGAATCAAATACTGACTTTGTCAGTATTCTTCGTATACATCTAAAACGTAGTTATCAACTGTAACTACTATTTAGATGAAATGAAATATGGGAAAATTTAATATTTTTACGATTTATTTTTGAAATATTTATTTATCTACAGAGTCGTTATTTATTATAAGTATTGGTTGACAGCGATATATTTACCTACACTAACAGGAACTATCCTCAACTATCATAATTCTACATTTTTCTACTGGCTATACAAAACTGAAAAAAATAATAATTCATTTATAAAAACCACATAAAAATGTTTCTTTTTTCAAGTATTTGGTCACTCTAACAAGTGGCATATGAAAACAAAAATATGTTTTAAAATTAATGAGTTTGAGCAAGGCAAATTGAATTCTAGGTAATCGCATGAGGACAAAAACAAAAAACGCGTGTATTTTGTTAGTAAAAATTTCAAGTGTATGTGTCAGTAAGCAGTGACGAATAATATAAAAAAACTGAGAAGAAAAAGAAATTTATAAACAAATGCTACTTCATTTAATTTTTCCTTTAGTCGTTTCGCATATCAAACAAAGTTCCACTCCCGCGCTCGTCTTTTTTCTCAAACCGCATTAATATTTCTTCATATATATTCAAATGTATTTTATAAAATGTGTATTTTGTTGAAAAAATAAACCATTTTTAAAAATGTTTCTCAAAGAAACTTCCTTTTTTAAATGTGTATTTCTTTTGTTTTACTTTATATTTTAACTGCACTACTTGGGCATACACATTCTTTTTAGTTTTCACACAACGGCTTTCACTATTTTATAAACAAATTATTAAAAATATATTTTCAATTTTAATATTGAAAATTTTTTTAGTTTTTAAAATGGCGCGTCAACAAAATGTAAACAAACTTAGACGTACCTTCGAAAAAATGTGTGAAGCAAATTCGATCACCTGCGCTATTAGTTTTACCTAGTATTCAATTTGCCTTGAGTTGGAGTCGACGAATTTACGCAACGATGGTTGAATGACAAATTCGTAGTGCTGTGTGAAATTCGTCGTTCGTCCCGGTTGTGCTTACACCATATCTCTTGCATTATTATCGGAAAATGCTTTAAAATGTGCGAATAAGTGGACCCCCAGGACTAATTTTAATAGAAGTAGTTGCTATTAATTTCAAAAGTTTATATATTAATAAACTAAGCGTGGTTTGTGTGTTGGTAATATTTGTTACAGCCTTAACATTTTTGTATCGGCTTCAAAAATAACTTTCATGTTGTTTTTGAAGTTTTTATACTTGGGGCCAGTTTTTGACTTTGTATTTAAATGTAATTTATATTTAAGTTCTATTTAAGTACAAAATTCAGTTTTCAATGAAACTTAAATGAACAATCTTGCGCATTTAAAGTCTATTTAAATAATACAGTTTTACCATATGGTTATGTTGTTTCGCAAAACTAAAAAAAGTAAACGAACATTTTATTTTTTTTTTATTTTTTGATAAAACAATATTTTATGTTTTGCACACATTTCTTATTAAAAATAAAGATAAAAAAGTTAAGTTAATAAATGAAATAAGTTTAGGTGGTGAATACATGAGTAACGATATATTTCAAATATTTTTAACAAAATTCGCAATTCATGAGTTTGTTAGCAGCTGTGTAAATTCATATGCTCACAGTCGCCTACGCATTTGTTGATAAAAGTTCATACAAAAAATCAATTTTCGATTTTTTCAATTTTCCGGAATTTTCCTTGATTTACACTAAGAACTTTCTATTTTCTGATTTGAAAAGCCATTAAGGAATAATTTCACGCAAAATTTCATACAAAAACTCGATTTTCGATTTGCCCAATTTTCCGACTTTTCTGGAGGGATTTTCCAATTTTACAGAAATCGGCCTAGCCATTATGAATTACTATACTTTTTTACACTATTTTTATATATGTATATAGATTGATAATTATTTTGATATTTTGTAATGCTGCCATATTTTTGTCATAAATATAGTCAAAAACTGGCCATTAAAGTAAAATATTTTTGGCTTTTCTAAAAACTTGGATAAAAGTTTCCTGATGTGCTGGCTTAAACAACCGGCGGAATGCGTATAGATACCTGCTTTTCAAACCAACAAACAAATTGCATTTTTATTTAAAAGTTTTATGGTATATAAGCATAATATAATAAATAATATTATAAATTTTTCAAAGTTATTTTATAAATTAAATTCTTTTTATTTAAACATATAAATTCCAAGAACGGAGCAAAATGTCCTAGGAATTCATTTTTTTTTCAATCACGGAGTTGTCAAATCCTTTATGGAGTATGTAGCCAACAAACGAGGATTTAAAAATCCGTTTACGTTCTTTTCATCAGTGCTTTGCACCGATTTATACATTTTGTTTCAAATTTGGCTATGTTTGGCTGGAGGGAGAACCATTTGACCTATTTTTTTTTAATTCGCATTTGCGAAGTACACACCTTTTGGGAAAAAAATCCTGAAAAAACGGTATTTTTTACATTTTCCCAATTCAAAGGCCTTTAACTTTTTAACGAAAAGCGCTATCAGAACAATACTTCAAATTTCTTATTCTAAATCTTGTTGCCTTGTTGCCAGTCCCACGATGCCGCAATCGTTCTTTATTTCGCATAACAAATTTAAAAAATCTTGACAATTGAGTAAAAAATTAACTTTTTATAACATTTTAAAAATTTATATGTCCGTTCGCAGCTCCAGTCAGAAACACATCTGGGTTGCCTATGTAAAAATCCATTAAGATATCTGTGCATAGGTAAGCAGTTTAACAAAAAGTTATTATTCAGTCTTCTGAAAAATTTACCTAAAATTTTTATGTATTTTAGAAGTTGCGAAATTCGAGGCATGATTTTCCTACAATCCAATAACTTACAGACTAATGATATGTATACGTAAAATAATCACAATTAATTATGTATTTATATGTAGAATAATAACGGAATTATTAATTATTAAGAAGTATCGTTATCAGCATAATTAGATCAGATCTATAGTAATTTTAGTATTTTTTTTTAGCTGAATATTACGAATTAGTCTACTTAGAGCACAATTTTACCAAGCAGAAACCCAGAAGCAGTATTACCTAATATAATGAAGTATAAAGGAAATCAGTGTAGGTCTATTGATTTATAATGGTAAAACAATATAAATTCTATCATAGGCCTCGTAAACAAAATATCAGTGTGTTTGAACGGTATCGTAAGAATCCCATATACCACCACGAAGTGGTGTATCAGATAATTATTTAGAAAAGCTTTAGAATAAGAATTCTGATTTAATTTTTTATGAAATAAGGAGTTGAACTGGTGATATTATAAATGGATTTTGGCAAAAAAAAAAATTTACTTCAAAATATATATCAGCTATTTCTATATAACGGTACGAAAGTCTGACCACATACATATATCAAATCAAATTAACTATTGGGACATCCTTAATTTTCAAATTTTATTCTTGTTATGCGACCTTAGCAATGCATCTAGTAAATTTTAACCCTCTGTCTACAACTGTTCAACAGTTTGGCAATACATGAAAATAACTGACTTTAAAGCCTATTTTTGCCTAATCCAAGCTAAACATGAATTACAGTTACCTATTGAATTGAGGAGCACGTTTAGTAATGAGAAGGATCTAGCAACAACATTTTTTTAATTTTGTTCAGCTAGATATTTTATTTAGCACAGTGTGCTAAGTAGTATCGATGCCAAACATTTAAGCTTTTGATATAAAATTGACGACGTATCTACCTTATTCTCAGAATAAAATATTTAACCACACTCTACAAGGTTAATTATGCTTTAAGGAAGCCATGTCGAAAAATAGAAAAAAAAACTCGGAAACTGATCTCTATAATTATGCAGAAAATTAATGACTTCTCCACGTAGTTGGCCTACTTTATATTATTTTGCAAAGTATTCAATTTATCAGGTGTTTCTTCGTACTCCACTTTGGGATCCCGCGTGATCAAATGTTACCAAAAATTGTTCCCGTACTACAAGTGTGGGAAAAAGAACGAGCTTTTGAGAGAACAAGATTTTTTTATCTTCTTCTTGACGAAACAGACCAGACTTTTTCTGTTTAGAAGATTTTGTAAACTGAAACAGTCAGCTGCAGCTGGTTGAAATGTAAACAGTACTAAATACTAAAAAACTTATGTTGCATGCACGCAATTGCCTACCAAAAGTGTTACTTAAAATTTGTATCCCAAAAAATAAATGTAAGATCACGCAAATTATTTGTGTGTTTAATTTTACCACGAGCAATTGCATTGTATATTTTGTTTAACAACTTTTTGTCTTAAAACAAATTAAGAAAGAAAGTTTGATTTAAGTGTTCCCGCTGTCTTCGAAATTTTTTCCTATAATTAATAATAATTAGTTTAATAATGATTATTTGACCCTTTTTTATTAAATTATTTTCTATTTTATTAAGCTTTGGGTCCTTATATTTTTTTATTAATATTATATTTCAATATTTCGGTACATTCTGCGTACCTTCTTCAGGAAACAAAAGTAATATATAAGCAAAATAACAAAATTGTTTTATAAAGAAAAATATAACATGGCTTATAAAACAAATAATACACTGAATAGATTATTTAGTAAGACTAAAGATAGAATTAATAAATTTGACATTTCTAATGTAGTCTATGAAATACCTTGTAAAGGTAGTGATCAGGAGATTTGCAATAAGGTATATATTGGTACAACAAAAAATAAACTTAAGACTAGAATTGCTGGACATAAGTCGGACTTAAGATGTGTTAATTCACAAAAAACAGCATTATCCACTCATTGTTTTGACTTAGGTCACTATCCTAACTTTGAAAATGCTTCAGTTCTTAGTATTGAAAAAAATTATAAGAGACGGTATATTTTGGAAATGTTACACATTGTAAATACTCCATTGACTAAAAGAATTAATTTTAAAGCAGATACAGATAATGTCGCTCATATATACAGACACTTAATTCACAAAATAACATAAATGTTTTTGTTCTTAATATATGTATGTAACACAAAACACTTTTTTATATTTTTGTTTTTTTTGAAAATTTTTTGAAACATTGTTTTTTAATTTCATAATGACAAAAATTTTTTTCAATTGTTAATTAATTTTGTTATTTTGCTTATATATTACTTTTGTTTCCTGAAGAAGGTACGCAGAAAGTAACGAAATTTTGAAATATAATATTAATAAAAAAATGTAAGGACCCAAAGCTTAATAAAATAGAAAATAAATTAATAATAATTTCTGTTTACTATCATTTCACCGAGATTTGCCCAAAAGGTACGGAAATTTGTGTAACTGCTCAAAACTTCTATTGATCACTAAACTTGCTTGAAATCCAAACATAAATTCAAGGAATTCAAGCTCTGACACACCTACCTACAAAATCCTTGAACTGACTTTGAAGATTTGCTTCATAAATACATATACTCGTATATATATTTCAAAATAGAGTATATGGTTAGTAAGCCTGCTAACATTTTTCAATAAAGGTCTTGCTAAAGCATGTCGTCATTCAGTTCTTAAAAATACACAGCATGTAACTTGTTCGCATCGAACTGAGTTCCTGAACATTAACATATTGAAACCATCGATCTACTTAAAAGCATTATTAAATTTAATACATATTTACCTTTAAAGTATAAAATAAAAATTTCGATTTCTGCTTTAAGTACAAGCGTGTTTCAGTTATACTTACGTAAAAGCGTATTTAAATAAGCACCTGAACAAAAACATTATTGAGGGAAAATCAAGTTCTAGCAAAACTTTTAACTTAATTGTTATAGATTAAATGGTCATTACTTTTCACTGGCGTAGAAAGGTATGTCTTGACAGATAAGTCCACCCCTAGAACTTTTTCCTTCTTATGGGCTTTTATACATAATACAATTTTCCTGTACGTTATAGGGTTGCAGCCCCCTCCTAGTTACGGTAATGGTCTTTCTAAACAAGTAAGAGATATTGGATGGATATTGCAGAAATTACAAACGGACTGACAATCTTACTTATACCCATTTTCCACTTTTGTGGTAAAGGGTATATATAATTTATATCGACACTTAATGGGTTTATAATTTTTTAAAACTTGTAGTATTGTCTTAAAGAAGTCTTCAAAAGCTTTAAAATAATATTGATATTTTAAAAATTGAAAAATTTTACAGCCCTGTCATTTGGAAAACATAGGAGAGCGATAATTTGATGTTTTTTTCCTATTTCTATATCGCACCGTATATTTGTTTTTTGATTGGAGGTTCTTCATTGTTCCAAGTAATATAGCAAAATATGAGGTAGGAGTGGTGTTTTGCCCGCTCCGTCTTAGGCCATGGACCGATCTTACTGATGTCCAATAGCACCCCTTTCGACTCTATGTCTGATCGATTGGAGTACTTAAATTTTTGTTGAAATCAAGTTTGCGACTTCGCTATGCATAAGAATTCAGAATATATAAACTTTATGGGGTCAAAAAAAGATATTGTAGAACGGAATGACTTAAATGACGGAATGACTTAAATTTAAAATTTTTAGTTTTAATTTAATTTTTTTGATTGGTTTTGTATAAGTCAATTTCATAATCCTTCTGCTGAAATTTTCGAATTACTTTCTTAGTAAAAGTTTGATGATTTGTTGGGCACTTTTATTTTTTGTTATTAGAACGGTACATTAGGGTGGTAGGAACAGATCTTTGGTGAATAAATATTAGAAATAAATACTTAGCAACACTAACGCTTACATTCAAATATTTGTCTTTGCAAGACAAAAACATTGATGTATCACACCGCCTGTAATTGCCAAAGATATAGCGAAACTAAATTTTTTAAACTGCCTAACAAAAATACTTCATATTAGGGGAGTACGGAAATTTTTTTTTGGCGATTCGGTCTAATATATAGATAACACTAACAACTTTGCATATCAAAAATATTAAAAGAGAAATGAGTAAATTCCGATGATTATGACACCATCGGAATTGAGTTGAGGCCTACGATGAAACTCGCTGCAAATTTAAAAGGGAACCCAAAAATGGCATGGTAATAATTCGGTAACACCGAGCTTATACTTGGTATTACCATTTTGGTATATCTATAACCAATAATACATATATTAACTTACATATGTCAGTACCATTATTCATTTTCGTTACTCTATAGGTATTTATATATATTTATGTCCGAAAATTTGGTATATATTAAAAAATTACAAATATGTTTTCTTCTAATATTTACCAAACATATTTAATAGTCAAGACGATTTTTCGTTCTCCCATTTATGCTCACGTTATACAATCGATTTTGATAAAAATTTAACCTGTTTAAACATGCTTTTGGAGAAACTTAGAATCGTATTTTTAATGCTATAAAGGGGTTAAAATTGACCTTAATGATGTAGCAACTACGAGAATTAAATAATTGTACTTATTTATTAAAAAATTCAATTTTTATTATTAGTTTATTTAAGACTTTTATTTAATTTTATTTGTTTTAGCTTTTTATTTATTACCGAAGAAGGCAGAATTTAAAACTGAACTTATTGAATAAATTATGGTTATTTATATTACAATAATTAGTTCTGTATTTTGGCCAAATTTGCATTATTTTGCATAGTTCATTAACTTATTGTATTGCATTTTCGTTATAATAACTTAAATGCAATTTATTAAATTATGAAAAGTCAAATGTCATATATTTTAAATAAAGAAAGTTTTGTACTGCTTTTTTTACATTTAATACCAAATTTATTTGGTATTTTGTCTGCCTAAACGGACACGTAAAGTGTTGCATCCGTAATTAAAAGAAATTTAAACGTAAATGAACTTAAAGTTAATTTACCTATTGCTTCTAAAAATTTATCAACGTTATCTTTATATGTAACTTCTCCCTCCTTTAGATTGGAATTCTATTGAAGTCTATTATTTAATTTCATTTTGATATCTGATGTTTCATTGATAGAGAAAAAATTATAATAACTATTACAATTTAAATTATAATATTACAACTTAATATGGTATTTTAATTCCTTAATGCTTTTTTACATTGTTTTTATCCTCTTCTTCAATTTGTTTTAAAGACAGTTTATAAGTAAAGTTTTAAGTTGATTTTGTGTTTTCGTTTGTGTACATATGTTTCTTTTTCAATTTCTATAATGTTTAAAAAGTAACAATCTTTTTTTCTAATTGAGCAGTTATTAAAATTAATTAAATATTTTCCATTTAAGATAATTTTGTCAACACTGCAAGTTTGATTAATCACCCCTACCGCGAACAGTTTTTCCCTCGAAATATTTTCCCTTTTCCCTAAATTGCAATCGTGAACAATTTTTCCCATGAAATTTGTTCCCTAATTGTGAAATGTTATTCAGTGGGAAATAACAAGCACAAAATTAATATCATTAAAAAATTCGCTATATAGTGAACGACTTTTTAAAAGTTATTTTTCCCCTTTTTTCTATTAGTTCGTTTACTTTGTTTTCTTTAGGGAACAGGATAAAAATGTAAGTTATTTTCTTTTTTTTAATATTTAAATTATTGAAAGTTATTTTTAAAAATCTAAATCGATAAATAAAGTGCAAAGCGACATTGCATGTGCTTTTGTAAAACTTTCGAAAGATGAGGTGGTCGAATTCTGAAATTTTCTTGTAGGAGAAGTATATAGTACTGATCCTTCTATAAAAGAAGTATATAAATGGAAAAAGATAGTTTTACTTTAAATTTCATACATTGCATATGTATATAAAGGGTATGTCCGGTCAACAGCTGCCGCTAATTTAAAAAGCAAAGGGAAAACAGCAGGTGTTTGCTTAATTCTCATTCTTTCAAGAGTTTATTTTCTTGGAAGCATATGTATTATTTTTAAAATTAAAAATTCGTTCTGTTTTATAATCAATTTCATAATTTTTATTATTTGGTATTGGTGCTATAGTTCTTTGTTTTAAAGTTACAAATTTTTTTTTTTTTGTTTTTTTAATCCAAAAATTAGTTATGAATCATTAAAGTATACTGTTCCAAATTTAATATATTTTAGTTTATTGTAATCTTTTCAATTTCATTGTTAGTTAAAATGCTTGGGTGCACAATCCTATTTTTCGCTGATACTGCATTATCCTGTAAAGGCTCTATCTTATTTTTAAATAACTGTACATTGTTTAGTTATTCCAAATATAGATGTTTATTAAATAAATAAATTTTTTAAAAATTATTTTCCTAATTTCTAAATATCCCGATTTAAAATATAAATCACCGATATTTACTATTGAAGGTGAAACCACGTCTCGATGGCGATTACGCTACCGCTTACTCAGCTCATCAGGAAACTTCTCACAAACATTTTAAATAAACTGAAGATTTATATCCAAACAATAAAGTAAAGACAAAAATCGAAGCTTAAGAAAAAAAAAGAAAACCAACAATGATTAAATTATTCTTTTTCTACTGTATATTAATATCGGTGATTTAAAATTCAAATCAAAATATTTAGAAATTAGCACAATAATTTTTTAAAAATTAATTTATTTAATAAATGTTTCCCGTCTTTTTTATTTTAGTAAATATTTATTATTTTCTATTTTCAAAAATTTATTTTTGAATCCAATTCTTTTTAAAATTGTTTACTGTCATTTTGAATAACTGTTTTTAAGTGTGTTCAAGTCATATTAAAATATTAAAATAATCATTGATAATAACTTGTTGGTTATTGTTTCCTTTGATCTCATTAATATTAGAAAGATAACCCTGTGTAATCTGCCTGTCCTCGTCGTCCATGGTTCCAAATAACCATACCATACATAACCATTGATATACTACCTACTTCATTTACTAGTCCACGTTTGTTGTCTTGGTAACAAAACTTTTATATCTTCAGTCTTTATTTAGAATCAATCTTCATTTAGAAAATGATTTTGGATATGGTATCTAAAATTTGTTTACGTTCATGAAGATTAATAACATGTAAAACTATGTTTATATCTTTAACAATTGCTTTGTCTCCAATGTATATGTAAAGGTATCCACAAAAAATGAAAATATAAGAGCCCCATAACTCGGAAAACATGGGTGAGCATTGTCACTTAATGATTTTTTCTTATTTTTTAATTCTCTATCGCCCATATATTTTATTTGTTTATTGGAGTTACTTTATTGTTCCAAATGAAGTGAAAAAATAAGAGGTAGGCGTGGTCATGCACACCTTTCGACGCTATATCTGATCGATTGACATCGCTATGCATGAGAAGTCAGAATATACATACTTTATGGGGTCGAAAATGGATATTGTAGAAATTACACACGGAGTGAAAAATTTATATACATCCTTTTTCCACTTTTTGTGGTGAAGGGTATAAAAATACATAACGAGAATTAAAACACGTTTACAAAATAATACTACTTGTTATGACACTTTTGCACCATTTTAAGAAATGCTTCAAGTGCTTAACTCTAAAAATATATACCTAAAAATTGCTTTAGGCAACGAGATAGGGCATTTCACTTCAAATCTATTTGATTTAGTTAAACCACTTAACTAATATATCGCACTTGATCAACAAGAATGTATTAACTTAAAATTTTTAATAAAGGTGAAAAACGGTTTCTGGTTACATTTTCAGAGAATTTGAAAATTCGAATATATCATAGCAAGCAAATTCCATTGGAAAATACATTTTTATATTTGAATTTGTCGATCATAAATGAAATAAATTTTATCAACAAAAAACTATCAACTCAAAATAAAACCAAATTTAAATAAACAATTTGATTATTTTTATCTTGAAAAAAAGGCCGAATTCAAATTATTACCTTTTTTTATGAAAATATACGATGCATTTCTATTCTAGCTTTTGTATTAACTGAAAATAATACCTTTTTGTTAATACGAAGGTAGACATTACATAATCACGAAAATGGTCTCAAACTCTTAAAAATTGGTCGATGAAAAATCATAAAATTCTCTCACTTGCTACAAAAGAGTCATAATATAAACGCGTGATGACTTACGGATATATATATCTAACTGCCGATTTCACTAAATGCGAACGAACGAAAACCAAAATAAAAAAATTTTATAGAGTAACCATTTTTATTATTTTTTATTTATTATTATTCTTTTATTTTTCACATTTAAGAATTAAAGTTGTGAAATTGTATTCATGTAAACACATCATTTAAGTGTAAAAGACATAAACCGTTTTTGTATTTCAGGCCATTGAAATTTATGCATACCAAAATGGTGTTGGCTAAACTCATACACGTTATTACCAGTGTTGCAAGGGGAAGACAAGATAAAGTTACGATTTTCCTTCGCAAAAGTTAATTTTTTTTGTGAAAAGTTACATTTTAAATATTTTCTTAAATAAATTATGAGTTTATATATATTTTAGGAAAATTACAAGGCAACAAATTCATTTATAAAAAAAAACTATAATAAAAAAGAGTAAATATAAAAATAACAAATATCAGGCCCATGCCTAGTTTGAAAATTTAAATAAATATTAACATATTCATTTAAATTCTCACACTAAAATATTAATATTTAACTTAAACGACTCATCGTTTGAAGGTCTTTATTATTTTTTTAGCCATTATTTACGCTGCCATTATATCAGTATTCAACTGGGTAAAATGGCCACTCTTTATAAATTTCAGTTGACTAGATATTCTTTCCACACATACATTGGAAAATGGAAGTATAAAATTAAACCTGGTATAAATTTAAATTTTTGAGCACTTAAGTCAGGACTCAACCTGAATATTCCGAAGTTGGCAAGTGCATGCTTTCGCCATTTAATAAAATTAGATAAGGAAAAATTGTCAGTCATTTAATGTTGTTAAAGTTTGTAAGCAAACAAGACTCAAATTTGTCTTTAATACCGATATTTTAAATAACAATGTAACGTTTTGCGGAATTGTAAAAACTGTAAACATTGCTACATATTTCAAGGCAATAAAACGAAAGCTCTCTTCTAAAGCGTTGTACTGGCGCCACTAGCGGGATATCAAATTTATAAGTGGAATATGTAATGTTGCTAACAATTTTCGGAAGTTCGAACAGAGCACTTAATTTTCCGCACGTAAAAAGTGTAGCTCATATTATTTAGCAATTAGAAAATGTTTTTTCCAGAAACAATATGTTGTTATTAAACAGAAAGCAAAAAACATTTAAAACTTCAGAAAGATTCCTTTTTTATTTTGAACCATTTTTAAATAGAATTGTGGCATTATTTGTGACCTATGTTAGTAAAATCGATTTGTTATGATAATAAAAACCGCTAACAGAGACGGGTTGTTCTTGTCTAAAATGATGTTTTAATAATATTTTAGTAATATTACTTTAATTTGTAGCTGTGTTGTCAAAAGTTGGCCAAAAATTACAAAAATAAACATGTTAAGTGGAGCCTTCAAAAGTTACGAAAAATGCAAAACATATGACCAAACGGCAACACTGGCTATTACGCTCTTTTGCTTAGTACAATTTGACAGCATTGAAAAATGATATACGAAAAGTTTCTTATTATTGAAAAACTTTTAGTGTTTTTTTATGCCTCATATATTATAAAAGATCTATATATATAAAAATGAATGTCTGTCTGTATGTTTGTGCTTTATAGGAGGCCAAACCCTTGGACCCATCTTCCTGAAATTTTCACAGCATGTTACTGTGACTCTGGAAGGAATAATAGGCTATATGAAGTTTTAATTGGACAACGGGGCGTGGCACCGCCCATATAACCCAAAAATTAAATCGCCATATTTTGGCCATTTTTTGACCTACGTCGACGATATTTGGTACATATGGTATTGGCATAATTAGGAATACGTACCAGGAGAAAAGTGGGTGGCACCCCGCCCATTTTTAGAAAAATTAAAAATCGTAATATAGTCTTAACTACTGGACCAATCGTCATTAAATTTTCGCAATAGGATATTCTTGACTATATAAAGTTGGGAGTGGAAAAAGGGGCGTGGCACCGCCCATATAACCCAAAAATTTAAATCGCAATATTTTGGCCAGTTTTTGACCTACGTCGACGATATTTGGTACGTATGGTATTGGCATAATTAGGAATACGTACCAGGAGAAAAGTGGGTGGGACCCCGCCCCTTTTTAGAAAAATTAAAAATCGTAATAAAGTCTTAATTACTGGACCAATCGTCATTACATTTTCGCCCCTTTAATTTTATTTAATAACGAGGGGGGTAGCGAAGCACACCGGGTTCATCTGGTATATCATAAAAGATTAATGCATACAAATTTAAGGATTTTAATTAAAAAGTCGTTTCTAGTCTTTTTATAGCAATATTAATAAATTAATATAAAATGTTTATATACGGAAATTTAGCAGCTAATACGTTTTTGCAAAAGTTCGGTAACGAATTTCTCCTTTCTCTTTAAATATTTAAACTGTTTCTTTCTTTTCCTTAACCATTTTTATTTAAAACAGTATACATATATTATTCAAATAGACAACCAAAATAGGCAAAAATATAAAATAATTGGATTTTAAAAATACGGAATGCGCCGTTCATCCACCACTAAGTAGTGTGGCGGCTATACCTAAACAAGCTTCTGATATCACTGGAATACTTGCGTATTTTTTACTTTGTGTTGTGCGTCGGATATAAGCCTGTTCCTTGACTTTTTTAAACAAATTTTCATATTTAACAATTTTTTTATATGTAAGAATTAATGTGCATACGTTAATTAAAAACACAGTTGTTATATATTTCAATGGATTTCATTTTGCCATTTAAAATATCTTTAAAATCGGTACAGTAGTAAATGCCTGGTTTCGCCTTATCTATGCATTGGGGTTCTAGAACTGGAAATAGAAATAACATATTTGACTTTATTGAGGAGGACCTACTTATTTTTTTTAATTTTATTAAAATGCTTAAATCTGTTCAGATGCATAGAAATGTCAGATTTCTCTTTTTCCCCACTGCTGGTCCACTGTTTCAAAATATAAATTGAGTCTTACAGTCCAATATAAACCTGTGCCCAATTTCATTAACATCGATTTAGACATTTAGATGTGGCTAACGCACTAATACACAAGCAAATAGAAAAGCAAACTTACAAGGAGATTTACTTTTCCAATCCAGCCAGCTTTTTAATGGATTACTTACCTTAATAAGAATTTCAACACTTTGCCTATTATATTTCTCTAACTTTTTATGGGAGGTACCATGCACTTTGTTAAAGTATGATGTATATTGATAAAAGCGTTACTTGAGCTAAATTTCAAAAGTCTACCTAATATAGTTCTCTAGCTGCATGGTAATAATTTTTCACTTTGTTTGAGAGGTACCACGCCCATTATCCCAACCCATATTAATGAAAGAGTTGCTTGAACAAAATTTCGAGATGCTTCCGAGTAACACGATGATTAAAGAAGAAGTAACATCTTCCTAATATAATCTGTAAAATACTGACAGAATTGGATTAGTGCTTATGTTTGCATCTGAAAATCAAATGTCACTATTGTATAGTAAAAATTTAAATCAAATCTCAATACCCCTAAATAAAATTTTATTTTTTATGAAAAAGTATATAAAACAAATCAGAGTGCTATAATCGGATGTGCCGAATCTTATATACTCATCACCATATATGTAAATCTAGTTTATTGAAGTAACTCAAATCGAAAAACCAAATATTAGGGGGACAGAGAATTAAAAAATAAAAAAAAAAATAAAAAATTGCCGTTATTTTCAATTTGTTCCAAAAGGATTTATTTATTCATCAATAACTATCCGCCCCAAATATAATAGTTATGCCAACGTTTTTTCCAATCCTCGAAACACTTCTGAAACGCGGTTTTTTGGTATCGCCAACAGCTCCTGTTTCGATTTTTCTTTTATCTCCTCAATCGTAGCAAAACGTTTCCATTCATCGGTGTCTTCAGTTTTGGGAAGAGGAAAAAGTCATCGGGGGCCAAGTCCGGTGAATACGGTAGTTGAGGCATGAAACGGTTTTGTTGCTTTTTTAGGTCTTGGGTCTTTTGCACGCTTCCATTGGGATGATTCAGCTTTGGTTTCAATGTCATACCCATGCACCCATGATCCATCACCAGTTATGACCTTTTGAGGACGTGCTCGGGCGACCAGGACGAGCATCGTCATTGACATCTTCTCGACCTTCCTTAAACTGGTTATACCGCAATTGAACTTGTGTTCTGCTCATAGTAGACTCGCCGAACGCTACAATCAATATTTCAAATTTCCTTGCGCATTAATTTCATTTATAACACAAAAGTTTAATACAGTTTCTTTGATCCATTTTTTCAAATAGTGAAAAGTCGAAGAGCATGCCAAAACACGACTAACCTTTTTCTCTGTCGAAAACAAACTGAGAATCCAAAATATCTGATATTGCCAACATATATAACAGACATTTGTACCAACATAACAAAAAAAAAATCGAAAATCGAACATACATAACTCATGAAGTTTAAAAGTGACGATTATTTTTTTGATCGGACCTTGTTTTTATAATTTTACATAAAAATGTCATCGGCTCTTTGTGGGTTAAGCATTTTAAAAATTTTTTTTTATATTTTCTTAAAGATCGCTTCAAAAGCTTTTAAATGACACCAATATTGATATTTTTAAAAATATGGTGCACAATCTTTTGAAAATCTTCTGAAACTATGACTGATTGATTGGCGTATTTAAGGCCAGTTTCACGATGTCGCAATCGTTCGTTCGCACAATTACATTCAAAACAAAAAAAAAATTGTAAAAAAAATGTTTTTGTTTTAACCAAAAGCAAATTCTACAAAATTGTTTTTGTTTTAAACAAAAGCAAATTCTAAAAAATTGTTTTTGTTTTAAATGCAATTATTCGAACGAACGAACGAATGCGACATCGAGAAACTGGCCCTAAGTTTTCTATAGCTGATCAAATGCCTTGGCACACTTGATATGCTCAATCGAATTCTCTATGCATAAGAACTACAAACGGAATGACATACTAAGATATAACCTTTTTTCACTTTTTGTTGAATAACAAATTTTGAAAAAAATAAAGTTTGTGTGCAAGATTATTGCAGCTGTGTCTTTGCAAGATGATAAATGTAAAATAAAGTTATTCGTAATGCATATAAAAGAGAGCATTTCATAAATGTTAGAGCAAAAACAAAGAGTCATGCGCAACTTGCGATCTGATTTTTATTCATGAAAGCGTTCAGCACTTGTCAATATTCGTTTGAAAACATACTATTCCAAGGTTACTTGTTTTAAACATATTGTGAACATAAATAATTAAAATTTTATTTTCCACATCATTTTTTGAATAAGGCAAACAGTCATTTTTTCAGTTTAAAGACAGCTGTAGAAATGTATTTATTTAAAGTAGATATTCAATAAATATATTAGATAAAATTTACAATTAATGGCAGATAACAGCACCTCAGAATTGTTTTGGCTCAATAGCCATTTAAAAAAAAAATGAGTTAGGTATGGGTATATATATACTTGAATACACTCTTTCTGACTAAAATATACATTTCATCATATCTCGTATTATATTCGAGATATCCAGTATCGACCTTGCTCTACATCCACAATTTTAAGATTATATTAATATTGTTTTGCTCCTAATGCCAATGTTTGGAGTATAAGGCAAAAATAGTTCAAAAAACATGAAAATTAACATTATTATTGTTTTGCCTCATTACCGCTAAACGAAAGTAGGGCAAAACAACACGATAAAACAATAAGAATAAATTGGCTCTAATACATTCAAACAACTTGAAACAGCTGATTTGCTTCTAATTCTAGTTTGTTGATTGTGAGGTAAAATCTGTGCTGGTGCGTGGAAAATGGATTTTGCATCGTCTGCTCCATCGTTTCATGGAGATATTGTTGAGTAAGCATTATTTAAACATTAATGGATATTTATTTCACATAACTAAACAATTTAGGATATTGGATGACAACTTTGTGGCACAGAAGTCACCAAAAATGTGTGCATTACACTTGGAAAACTCGGATCTAAAATATGAAGAAATCGAGTACATTATAGAAGATAGCAACAGGTTTAATTTTAATATGCATTAAATATTTTATTGGTTATTTGTTAATGTCTTCTTTAGCACATTTACTGAAAGCTATTTACCCAATGAATACGAAACACAATGTCCGCCAGAAAGCGACATGAAACATGAAATTATGTACATTATTGAAGATAATGACGCGTAAGTTTTAAAATAATGTTTTCTGGATACCTGTTTGTCAATAATTTATGTATGCAATTCAGGATTTCAAAAGGAAACCAATCAACTCAATTTGAGGACATTGTGGATAACCTTCTTGAGTCAGATGAAAAATCTCATCCATTAACAAAAAAGAGACAGAAAAATAAAAAAAAAATGGAAATCGCAAATAAGAAAAGAGCTCAGAGAATCTGGACAACCATATATTTCGGTGAAAGAAAAGGAAGTACCAGCAAGAACAATAAGAGAACCATGCAAAGACTGTTTCTTAAACTGCGTCAGCATTTTTAGTCCTGAAGACCAGATGAATATATATCACACGTTCTGGAAATTGAATGACAACGAAAAAACTATGTTTTATTTTAAATTTGTTACAAGACATCCTGTTAAGCGCCGCAGAACAAACTCGGTATCCAAACAATACTCGTTTTTTTACTACTTCGAAAAAGCGGAAAGAACTTACCGTGTTTGCCGTACTTTTTTTGTTAATACTTTATTCATTGATCAGAAAAGAATATACTACTGCTTCCAACATTTAAAAGATTCAGTAACAGGATCTCCACTTCCAAGAAAAAAAGGTCAAAATTCCAAACGAGTCACTCCACCCGATAAATTGATAGAAGTGCGAGAGCATATATCCAGTTTCCCTACAATTGATTCGCACTATTGTCGAGCAAAATCGACCAAGAAATATATTGATGGAAGTCTAAATTTAAATAGAATGTATAGCCTATATATTGAATTATATCCCAATCCAGTCGGTATACACATTTATCGAGAAGTATTTAACAACAAATTTAATATATCTTTTCATAAACCAAAGAAAGATCAATGTGACAAGTGTGTTATTTCTAATAATAAAGAAAATGTAATTACACCACATGAAAAAGATATGTATGAAGAACACAAAGCAGAAAAAAATGCATTAAAAGTTAATAGAGATATAGATAGAGCAAATTCAGACCCAACAAAATGTATTGTGTGCTATGATTTACAAAGCGTTTTTAGTCTGCCCAAAGGGAACGCATCAACATTTTATTACAAAAGAAAAATTAATGTATACAATATGACCGCAACTGTTATCATGCCAAACGTTCAACCATTTACATATTGTGCTTTATGGTCGGAAGCTCACAGTGGTCGCAGTGGTAATGACATTGCCAGTGCTCTAATTAAAATTTTGAAAGAACTATTGAAAGAATATAAAAACATTAAAACGTTAACACTGTGGAGCGATTCCTGTGTCCCACAAAATAAAAATAGAATTAATACAACAGCGATTAAAATGTTCATTAAAAATACTAACATTATTATGATAACACACAAATTTTCAGAACCTGGACATTCATTAATCCAAGAAGTGGACTGCGTACATGGTGTTATTGATAGGTATTTAAAAAAAATTGAAATTAATAGCCCACTACATCTTAAACTTTTGCTTGAAAATATGCCCACAAAAAAACGAAATTAAAAATTTTGGAAATGCTTCCAAATGATTTTCATACATATTCTGTAGTGGCAAATAAATTGGACTTTAGAACTGTCCCATTTTCAAAAATTAAAGTGATAATATATATAAAATCTGATGAGTTTCACATCCTTTTTAAAAATTCTATCAGGGATAAAGAGTTCCAAACCGCTCTTTTATTAAAATCAGCGTCAAGAAATTGCTTAAAAACCCCACCAAATATATTTGGGCAAAAGCTTAATATGTTGAAAGAAGTAATTATTTCAAGTGAAAAGAAAAAGGACATAAAAGATTTGCTTATATTCCTTCCGAATGTAGATAAACCATATTTTAAAAATTTGCTTAAAATTTAATTAGAACCGCAATTGCCCTTTTTTAATTATTATTTTTATGTTATTTTATTTGGAACATCGTTCCTTTAAGAAAAGTGTGATTTTTATATTTTTACAAAAAATACCAAAAAAGAAAGCATAACAGTAGGACTGTCTATTTTTTTATTTTTACAAAAAATGTAAGCTAAAGTAATTATTTTTACGTTTTAATGTTTTAGAATATTTTCTTTAAATTTTTTTAAGTATCTATGTATGTACATAATAGTAGAACTATTGACTTTATTTATTTTTGTAATTATTCAATAAAGATTGTTTTCATTGAAAAACAAAACAAACGAAGACACCACATTTTTTCCTTCAAATAACATTAACTTTTCTTTTTATTCATAATTTTACTTTTGTTGCAGCTGCAACAAAATAAGTGCATAATTTATTTATCTTAACGTAAAAGAAACGAGAAACATTTAAAATTTATATGGATATGAAGCACAAAGAGCTAATTTCAAAAACAAAATTTGATATGGAGCACAAAACATCAATTCTTATTTGCGTAGAAGACTGATATATCATGACTTATCATATTTAAACGTACTAAAACTTTCTTATTTGTAAAATATATGTACAGCAGTTTTTTGGCTTAAAAAAACAAAACTGATCGTTTATATTTTGAAAAAAACTTGTGTAAACATTCATTAACGTTTTTCTCATTACAGACTTTTTGGCATATGTGCCAAAACAATTCTGAGGTGACGACTTGACCACAAGTCTTAAAAAATTAAAAAAAATAACGTATGAAAATTTGTTACGAGGGCTGCTCTATATATTTCTGGCCTAATAGTGAAAATGCGAATATTTATAATCAAAAATGGTTTTATTATTTTTCAAACTGTTCTCCAGCATGATTTATACACTTTTGCATGCGCTCAAACCAGTTGTCGAAGCACTTTTTCCACTCCGATTGAGACACCTCTAAAACATGGTTTTTGAACACTTCAACAGCTTCTTCTGGCGACGAAAATCGTTGACCACGCATTTTTTTCTTAATGTGCGGAAACAAGAAGTCATTAGGTGCGAAGTCAGGGCTGTACGGCAAATGAACCATTAATTCGACGTTTTGGCCGGTCAAAAACGCTCTGGTTTGAGCCGATGTGTGAGAGCTCGCATTGTCATGGTGAACAATGATTCGTCTTCTCTTGTTGGTTTTTCGAATTTCTCCGATGACTTCAGGAAAACAAATTGTAGTGTACCACTCAGAAGTGACCGTCCTACGTTGCTCAAGCGGAACAGTCGCCACATGACAGGTTTTGCCGAAGAAACAGGCGACCATTTGCTTCGAATGCTTCTTCCACGAACAACTTTCGTTGGATTTCGCTCGTCTTTGAAGACCCACACGGTCGATTGTTGTTTCGTTTCGGGCTCTTACGCATAGATCCATGATTCGTCACCTGTGACGATCTTATAAACGTCTTTTGTAGCACCGCAATCGTATTTTTGCATTATTTCTTTGCACCAATCGACACGAGCCTTTTTTTGAGCGACTTTCAAATTGTGCGGGATCCAACGAGAACAAACCTTTTTTATGGCCAGGTGTTTGTTCATGCAGTATCGAATGTATGCTGGTGGAAGAAATGTCCAAGGATGTCTCTATCTCTCGGTATGTCGCATGTCGAACTTGCATTATGAGTTCACGCACGGCATCAACGTTCTCTGGCACAACAGCCGTTTTTGGACGACCTTCACGGAATTCGTCTGTGAGCGAGCTTTGGCCACGATTAAATTCATTATACCAATTTTTCACAGTGCTATAGGATGGTGCTTCATCGCCATACAAAGATTTAAGTTCATCAATGCACTCTTGTCGTGATAATCCACGTCGAAAGTTGTAAAAAATGATGGCACGAAAATGTTCACGAGTTAATTCCATTTTTTTCTATATTAATTTTTTCAAGTCACTGTAAACCACACAAATAATGGTCGTACGTCAAAACGTTTTGAGTACGATTATGCTTAAAAATTACAAACTTTCCAATGGAAATGTCAGATTGAACTTGGCAGCACTCAGTGTTGCCAGGCCGAAAATATATATATATAGCAGCCCTCGTACTTGTGG
Source organism: Gymnosoma rotundatum (assembly GCA_916610165.2). NCBI lineage: Eukaryota > Metazoa > Arthropoda > Insecta > Diptera > Tachinidae > Gymnosoma > Gymnosoma rotundatum. The sequence goes on from OU744336.1 coordinate 89,558,743, forward strand.
TGAATCTTAATTAAATTTTTGGTAAAATACCGTTGATTATTTTTAGTTGTTAAAAAATTAAAACATTTGTCCTTTCCGTACAGTGCCGCGTATGACATGTACCCACATGAATACTGTTTTCAAGTGAAGCATCTTCCATACTTTTTTTAAGGCTCACCCTGAGTTGTAAGTTGGGCGATCACGCCGAAGAAAAGATTAAAAAGTGATAAAAACGTAAATTTAAAAACAATAAAAATAACAATTCTCCTTGTCTAAAAATTTACAAAAGAATATAATAAAAGAATATTTAATATTACTCATAATTTGAAGATTTTTGATTCAGCTATCATTAATGCAGCTATTGTACCCGGGTAAGATGGTCAGTCTTTAAAAGTTTACATTGGCTAAATTTTCTTTCCATACAAAGGCTTGTCTGCATTACTTTTTATTAGTATCTAAATCAGGAATCGTATTATTCCTTGGTTGAAAGGTGCGTGCTCTCGCCATTCAGAAAAACTAGTTTATGTATAAATTTTTTTAATAAATCGGATTAACCTTTTCTTTGAAATATTGCGCTTCGATGTATTACGAGTAACTATTTTTAAATTTTAAAAAATAATTAAAGACAAATATGAGTCGTATTTACTTTAGAACTTCAACATAGAGTGTCTAACAATTTTTTCCTTATAATTTTACATATTTTATCCGGCATTTCTTTTAAATTAAAAAATTGTAAAAAGAGTCCAATTTGTTGTATATCTTAAGGTAATAAAAGGTCAACTTTATTTTGACCTAAATTTTTATATGGGATTTTGATAGCAGTTGCAAGTATGCAATCTTTACGATCAAAACCGAATTATTATGCACCAAGGTTCTTGCTTAAAATATTAAATCATTTTTAAGCTGTGTTTAGACAGCGTGTGTAAGTCATATGGACTGTCAGATTTTCCATCATGTAAACCTCATGAAATATAACATATGTTATAACCCATTAAGAGCCGATGTCATTTTTATGTAAAATTATATGTATACAGTACCATTTTTTCTTGTTTTTTGACTCTCTGTCACTCCAATATTTGCTTTTTTGACTGGAGTTACTTCACTAAACTATATTAACATAGATGGTGAAGGGTATATAAAATTCAGCATAGCCGAATATATCACTCTTACATGTTTAAAGTTAACATGTAACATGTATTTTATAAGAAATACGCAAAGTAATAAATTAAACATGCAGTTCTTAGCTTTTGATGCGTTATAACGAACACAGCTAAGTGCAACTTTATATGATGTCCGTTCGTTTACCCAAAACTTTGTACAAATTTGTACTGTGTTTTCCTAAACTTTACTGAAAGGCGTTCGTTGACTGACAATACTTGGTAGTCCTGGTTTTTAAGTTTAAATGAACACAAGTTTAATGTACTTTTAAATATATTTAGAGTGGTCAAATTCAATTTTAAAAAAATTAAGATATATTGTTACGAGAATATTTAATAGCTTACTGATATTTTAAAAAATCTTTTCACTTTAACAAAAATAAAATTGGATACCGACATTGCAAAGATTCGTGAAGCTGAAAGCGATAACTTTTCCAACACTTAGTTCTTTTACTATCAGCTGTTTACTAAGTTTACGAATTTTTACTAGTTTTCCATGCGAGTACTTTTTTAAACAAGACAGTTCTTTGAGAGTATTTTTTGTAATTTGCCCAAAAACTATTCATTTACTTCACTTTGCTGTAAAAGTAAACAAAAGAACCTATTATAGCAATTTTGACATAAATAATAATAATAAGCAAATATTTATTGCTAAAATAATGTATAGTAGACATCACTGTTTTAAGCATTTAAGTTTCCTTTTCAACAACAAGAAGTTATGTCATAGTACGTAACATAAGCTACTTTAAACATGAAGATTATAAATCGAATGTTAAGCACTAATTTTGACATACACAGCAAATTACATATGTATAGCAAATTTGACATTCCATATGACTCGTACATGCCGTCTAAACACAGCTTTAGTAATATTATTATATTTCGTCTATGTGCCATAAGTTACGAAATTAAGTGAAGTATGACAAAATTATACAATTTACGTAGAGTCTTTAAAAGTTAGAAAACATTTTAAAAATTAAACCAACGACAACACTGTCCGCTACCTTATTTTTTTGCTTTAATGACCTGCTGAGCATTGAAATATCATAGTGTATTATAACTGTTATGAAATGTATTACTAAAGTACTTTTCAGAAGTATCCTTTGCGAATTGAGGATGTATTGTTGCTTCCAATTTACAAATGTAAATATAAACCATACACATTTATAGAAGTCTACGTTTTTGTCAATATTCTTTGGGTGTCTAAAAATGTAATTAAAATGCAAGAATAAACTTTTCGTTTGAATTGCCATAACTCAAGCATTGAAGATGACTTGAATGAAGTCACAACTTTCTGTTTAAAATATGAACATCTTTATTAAGTTTATATATACTAAAAGCAATAATGAAAAAAAAATTACATATTGTTTTTTTAGCCGTCAGGTATTAACTGAATTCCTGTTGTATAAAATTATTTTCATACTATAAAATAAAACAAATGCCATAAAATATAAAGATATGAAAACACGTTTAAGAAAAGGTTGAAATAATAATAAATTCAGTTTAATTGTCATCTTTACGAGTGTATTTTTAGCATTAAGTTTTTTTTATATTGTTAATTGGATCATAAAAATAAATCTTGTGCTGAACCACCGTTATTGGTATTATTTAAGGCTGCTAATTTAAATATTTTTAAACTGCCAATAAAAGATTAATTAAAAAAATAAAGTAATATTGTATATTATTAGGCAAATAAGCCGTATAAACACAAAAAATGGCCTTGGCCAAATTGTATTGTTTTTAGTCCGGATTTCGTTTTAAATCTTGTTATAAGTTTATTTTATTAAATAAACACGGGGCTTGAAAATGATGTTATCACATCTAAAGCGCTCGCCAAACGTACGAAGTACACAGCCAGAGACGACGGTTTTTACCGGAAATTATAACAACGGTTTTATTAAATAATTGCATTTGGTCTAGTGTTATTCGTCCACCCGCCTAATTGTAATACATTTATGTATCTTTTCTTTATTTAACTAAACAATATTACTACTTATAAATTCAAATATGATACTTGCTACACCCTTTAACACAGGTGAAAAAATTTAAATTTATATATGTAAAAGTTTGTCATTCCGTATGTAATTTCTACAAAATCCATTTCCAAACCTATAAATCAGCGGTATTCACAAAGAGAACAACAAAAAAAACAACAAAAATCTTAGCTTACTCTAAAATCTTTAAAACATAAAAACGGCCCACGTAGTGCCACTCCGTTAAAAGCTAGCAAGCTACTAAATAAAATTTTTGTTTCACTCACACATTTTTTGTCAATTATGGCTGCCGTTTAACAATATCAAAACAAAGCTTATGGATATTTTTTATAAAAAGTTGTGTAGTGTTGTTATTTCACTAAATATTCTTAGGATTTTGGTCGGAAAATAGAACAGAAATACCTTTTCTGAAATTATAAAAGCAAGATAAGTAAATACGGAACAATATTTTAATTAAAAGGTAGTGTAATAAAGGTAAACAATACAGTAGGTTTTGGTGCATTTTAAGAATCTTTCAGGTAGAAATATTCTTGGTCTTTGGGTAACCCTGGTTGTTATATTCATAATAAGAAAATATCTAAACAATTTCGTTAGCTGGGTAATATGGATGACCAGCACTTCTATAAAGCATGTTTATATATTCTGAGTTCTTAAGCATAGCGTAGTTGCTTGAGCAATTTCCGTCTGTCCCTCCGTGTTCGGGTTGAAATCAACTTTGTCAAGGCACTAGATGAGCTTGAAAAAATTAAATACGGCCACTTTCAGATTAGACAAGCTTACTTGCGCAAGTCTTGCGTTTGTCGGTGTGAGAGGAAAGGTCAGTTTGAATGGGAAAGACTTGCCGAGATTTGAGTAGCGACTTGCTTGTACTTGGCAATTCTGCTTCTGCTGTCATTCTTGTCTTGGATTATTTATTAGTTTTTGACATTGTCTTTTAATTCTTCTTCGGCGTGTTGTTAAGCTACATTGCGAAGCGGGAAGAAATTTATGGTTTACAAACCCATTAGAAAATCTTCTTTATCACTGTCATCGGAATCTATATTATCTAAATTATTTTTTTCTTGAACTTCCATTTTATACACAAAATTTAATATTACTTTCACAATTAATATTAATACAGAAAAAAAGGAAAACGTCAACAAATAAAGAAAATTCGAGCATAAGAAAATTAAACTTGCTTAACAAAGTTGCCGAATGTGAACATAAGAGCAAGTTCAAAAGAAAAAAAACAAAAGTGAAAATTATACTTGCGCAAGTAAACTTGCCTAATCTGAAAGTGGCCTACGCCAATCGATCAGACATAATTTCAAAAATTTTGCTTTTGAAAATCAGCGAGATCGGTCGATGTCCATCGATGCAGCGGACAAAACACCAACTTTAATTTTTCTTAGCGGAAATACTAACATTTTTAAAAAGTGCTTAACCCATTACGAGCTGATGGCATCTTTGTGTAAAACATTTTTTGATAAGATTCAATTCTCTAAATTAGATTTACATATATGGTGAATGGTATATAAGGTTCGGCATTGCCGATTTACCAAAATAAAAAGTAGTTTTAGTTTTTTTAAAGAAATTTCTGGCTTATCAAACCTTGTTATTTTTTTGTGATTTTATTATATGTATTTCTTTTTTTACATAAATTTTATATTTGATTTACCAGCAGTGTTAAAGATATGCATAATTAACAAAGTTACTAAAATAAACTTCCTTTCAGTGGATATTTTAAATATATATGTATAAACCATTTTAAAATAACTGCTTTACAGTTTTGAACATGCAACGAAAAAAAAAATAGAGACAGAAACGTTAAACATGTATAAAAGTCTTTTAAAGTTCAGTATCATTTAGTAGCATTTAAATGTTAGACTTTTTATTCTATATTTATTGCAACAAACGAAAAACTTAAGGTCAGAAATTTGCGACAACACAAGAAGACTAGTTGCATACAATTTTTGTTTGTGCAGAAAATCAAGCGGGGTAATCAACTTGGCAAATTTGGAATTTTGAGGGAATTTTTTGACGTTTGCTTTGTATACATTTCGTTGCTCAGAGTTTCAGCAGAAGTTTATTAACTTATTTGCCAAATTTCAAAATGCGGATGGTATCAAAAAATTCTTTGTTAAAAGGCACTATAAAACTCACTGAAACTTCAAAAGGAAATTGAAAAAATGGCATGGAAACATAACATGAAAACATAAAATCGTTTAAGCATTTTAGGAACTTTCTGTTTTGTCATACTGGCCTTAAAAGCACGCTTCAAAGCGAGCATTTTCCAATGCTCATTTGTGAAATAAATATTTAATAATTGATTAAAGTCAATCCCCTGTTATAACGCTGTATTCAGGAATTCCCACTTTCTATACGAAGGTATACGTCGGTGTGCGGATCCTGGAGGAGGAGAAAACTGGTATATGAAAACTTATGGCGCTTTGGTAGTCTATCGCTGTTATTTTTAAATTTAATAAATCAAAAACGACCTAACAGAACAATTAAAATTTATTCGTCTTCATGCTCAAAGTTTGCAGTTTAAATAAAATATCGAGCAGTGTTACCACGGAAACGCAGGAAAAAGTTACATTTTTTCATTAAAAGTTACACTTTTAATAAATAGTAATTTAATGTAATTTATATAAAATATAGTAAAAGATTTTGTTTCATTATTCAGGGAAAATAGAACAATAACAATTTCATTTACCGAACAAAAACAATTAAAATTAAAATAGGTAACTGTATGCAAAAAATTTCATCATATTCCGTAATTGAGAAGTGCGAGCTCTCGCCATACGTATTATAATTTAAAATGAGATATTTTTAATAAATCTGTTTAAACTTTTTCTTTGAAAGATTGAGTTTCTGTAGAATTTACTACTTTAATAATTTTAAAAATACCGTTATTACCAATTTGAGTACTATTTGCTTTAAGCTTTAATATAAAATTATTGAAATTTTTTCTTTAAAATAGTCCGGCACTTCTTCAATGAAATTAAAAGAAACATTTTTATCTAAATCGACGGTACCACTAATTAGAAAGTTGTAACATTTAAAAAGCGGAATAACTGAAGTTGATAACATTTTCGCTAGTTTGAACAGAGTACTTACTTGCTGCTATTGCGGCCCTATGCTCCTCGCCTCACAAAATAATTGCAGCTCATATTATTTTACAGTTGGGAGAAATTGTTGGGAAAAATATTTTGCTGTTTCTAGACATGAAGCAAGAAAATTTTGTGATTTTTCACACAACTTCAGCAACGTTAGTTTTTGTTTATTTCGAATTAAATTTTTATGTGGAAATTTATTAGTTTTGCAAGTGTGTAACCTTTGTTATTAAAATAAAATTAATATGTTAAAAAACAACAGCTGTCAAGTGGTTCTTACCTCTAATAATGAAAAATATTAATTTTTCAGTAATAATACTTTATATCGTGTCTGTAGCAAAATTTACGAAAATTTGGCCAAATATAACAAAATTTAACATATAACGTGGAGTTTTCAAAAGTTAATAAAAATGTAACCAAACGGCAGTGTTGTCAGTTTGGTACCTTGTTAGTCTGCCTTGTATATACAAATAAATCTGTAAATTAAATTAAATTTGTAAACTAAATGTCAAATGGCAGAGGCACTCGCCCACATTTTCTGAGTTATGGGTCTCTGAACTTTTCATAAAAAAGTAATATTTTTTAAGATATCAATATGGGTATCATTTAAAAGCTTTTTGAGAGATCTTTAAGAAAATAATTTAAAAAAATGCTTAACCCATTAAGATCCGGTTACATTTTTCTGTAAAATTATGCATGTTACTTTTTTGTAATCTTCAACTCTCTGTCACCCCAATATTTTTTTATGGAGTTACTTCAATAAACTAGATTTACATAGATACTTGGTTAAGGTAAATTTTTTTTAATAACCTCTAATTTTTAAACAAAAAATAACTCTCGATAAATAATTGTTAATTTTTATGTAAAAAAATTTAACTTAAGAAATAACTTGAAATATAACTTAAAATATAACTTAAATATTATATTTTTTCATCAAACCCAATTAAATAAAAATTATCGTTGGTAATGGTAGTCCGGGTGACAACGATGACGTTTGTTAATAATCGTTATTTATGAAATTCTTCACAACAAGCAAAATGCAACAAAGTTACACCTTTTTCAATTTATACTCGTATACGTATGTAATTGCCAACTTAAGTCGCATTTTTTTTCTATGCTGTTGCAGTTTTTTGAAGTTTAATAGGCCTATTCTGCAGTTTGGCAATATAATTGCAGCAACTATAGGGGCACCATTTAATTTACAAACTTAAATTTTATACTTGCCGTTGTAGTAGACTTAGCAATACAGGTTCATTGTCTACAACTGTTCAAAAGTATAGCCATATACATAAAATTAAATGAACTATTGGGGCACCCTTTAATTTGTCTATAACGGTTCAACAGTTAAACCCATATAGGTTAATTTACGTCACCTATGGGAACATCCTTTAATTTTTAGATTCATTTTTGTATTTTCTTTTGCCATTGGGAGCTACGGGATAAGCAGTTGTTTTTTAATGCTAGTAAAATCATGTATATTGTATGGGAACACCCTTTAATTTTTAATATTATGAAATGATTTTAAAACGGCTCAACAGTTTGGCCATATACATTAGATTACATCAACTATTGTAAAACCCTTTAAGTAATAATTTAAAATATTTATACTTCTTATTATACCAAACAAACATTCTGTCTAATTTTCAAGGGTTTGTATACAACGGTTCAAATGACGCGGCCATATAGGTCAAATTGCATGCGCAGACTTATTCTAAAGACAGCAAGCAACAGTACCAAAAACTGTACCCAATTTGCTGCATGCGTTTCCAACAAAGTGTGTAAAACGACCATTTGGAATGTTCTAAACTCTTCCAAACATATTCAAAGACAGAGAATGAAAAAGGCTCCTCTCCTATTGAAACGTCATATCAATCCACGTTTGGAGTTTTGCAAAAATAATATGAATACAAATTGGTCAAATGTAAGTTATTTAACAACTTTGAGTTATACAATAGTTAACTTATTTATTTCTTTTTAAAGATAATTTTTTCAGATGAAAAAAATTTAATTTAGATGGCCCTGACGGCAATAATAGTTACTGGCGTGACTTACGAAAAGAACCCCAATGTTTCTCACGAAGAAACTTCGGTGGTGATTCTGTTATGATTTGGGGCGCATTTACTGAAGAATGTTGTTTGGAGTTGCTTTCGTTCTGAAAAAAAATTATTTTTTCTGAACTTTAGTTAAGGAGATATACTCAATTAAAGTTAAAAAAATGTGACTCCTTATTCAAGTGGAAGGCTGTGTAAATTATTAATATGTTGATAGTAATCAATATGGAATAGAAAATAATAATAGAATAGAATAAATTTTTTTTCTGTACGTCTGTCTAGATGTCTATATTTGCATCACGTAAAAACTGCTGGATGGATTTAAATCAAATTTTGTGAGGAAGTCCCTTAGATCCTGTGTTTAAATTTGGAATACATATTTCTTGTAAAAATAAGTCATTTCGTAGTGACAACAGAGATACAAATTTGAAAGTACCCAATTTTATCGGTATAATGGTAGTAAAACACACATTTAATTTTTTCAATAAATAAAAAATTGTATGCACTGCCAAGAGAACTTTAGAATAAATGGTTAAAAGGAAATTTTTCTTAATTTAAAATTTAAGAAAACTAGAATTGACACGCAGATGAAGTTGGGAGCACTGCTAGTTTCAAATATTTGGTGGGTACGTATGTACATAAAAAGTGTATTCCATAATATTAAAGCGATTTAAATAAACAATAGTCATTCTTCACTGAAATCGATTGTATAATGTAGATTATTATGCAGATACTGTGAAAGTTAAAAAATTACAAATAACTTGTTCCCCATTTGACATTAACATCTTATTTACTTTTCTTGTAATTGATTTGCAAAGGTTTTCGTTACGTGTGAAAAAAATTTTTTTCTCGTTTTTCAAATGTAGGCTGTTTTAAGCCATCCTTGTTGGAATTGGTCGCTTCTCTGGATTTTTTAATGATATTTAAACTTATAAATTCTTAACTTATGTTTGGAACCATTGGCTCGTTAAAATATTCAGTTTCTTTCCAGTTCCAATTTTTCAACATTTTTTATAACACTGTCCTTTAGAATATTTTAGTAAGTATACATTAGTTTTAACACACTTTTTGATAAATCTTTAACCCATCCGAATTTTTTTATCTTCTCCAAACTTTATTATTTGAAATTTAGTTTTATCCGTATATTTTTCGATACATAAAAAACGTTGGTTTTCTAAAGTCTTGCTGCTGCCATTTCACTATCCCTCGCTGGTAAATTCTCAAGCATATGGTGATGCCCTACATATTTATCAACATTCTTTATCGTGCAGAGATGCTAATTTTTACGGATGAAATAATGTCAATCGTGTTTTAAAATTAACTACAAGCTTTTAATATAATTCAAAATTGAGATACATACATACAAATTTGTTTATAAAAAATCACGTTGCACATTAATGAAATAATAATTTTCTTCATCTTAAAGTGAACTAGATATTATTACCATAATATGTATGTACATATTTTTACAACAATGTTCATAATAGGATAAAGTTAAAACTAAAAAAATCAATTAGAAATTAGGTCATTTTATTCGCCTTTAAACAAGTTTTAATCACTTATTGACAACTTTTTTAAATAAAAAAAACACACACACACACATTGCAGTAAAATAAAAACATAATTTAACACTTTTAACTTGTTTCTTACCGTTTATTATATTTTTAACTGGCAGTTATTTGGCTAACAAAAAACCTTAATACGAGTAGATTTAAGACATTCCTAAATATATTACTGCTTTAATATTGCTGTATGTACAAGTGTTGTCTTTTTATGAAAAATTTGTTTATTATTTATGCGTTTATTTAAGAGTTTGAATTAAAATCTTTTTGAACAAATTCAATTAAGAATATTCGTCAGCGAGAATTTTGACAAAATGTTTTTGAAATTTAACTTAAAATATAACTGCTGTCTTTTTGTTTGTTTAATTGTTAATTATAAAATATTTATCTCGTTTATTAATAATTTACAAATTTACAAGAAACAAATATTTTTGAGCCACTACTGCAACAAATTCTCAAGAATGTTCTGAGTATTACAGAATGATTTTAACTTGCCTCGTCGCACATCGTCGTTATTGACTTTTTCTTTGGCGGGCCAAAGAATAATTACAATCCAAAAGAGAAATATGGCTGTTTAAATTAAATTCCTTAATTTTATTAAGTATCTAAAGATACTTTTTAATTATCTTAATTAATATATTTTAATAACATTTAAAGCTACATTGAATTTTAATTTTATTACAACTTAGTTACATGCAATTAAAGACCCAACACTTGATTTAATACCAGTATTTATAATCTATTTACTGCTCTGCGTTTAATAACGTAAAAAGAGCGACTTAAAATTTACCATGCAAGAAGCAGGTAGATTTGTCTTACATTTGAATTCCTTTGCCGGTATTTTTTAACCTTTTTAAGTTCATCAGTGATTAATCAAAAGCATACATGGGAGCAATTAATTAAATAGACTAATTATTTGACGATATCATTAAAAAACAAAATCATTTCCATTTAATTTAATTGTTTCAAATCATTATCATTACTGAATGTATTCCTTGTCTTTGTAGAGCATTATTTTAAAATGGCATTTAGAGTACCAAAATTTTTTAAAATATATGTACGTCTTATCTTTCTCAGGAAAAATGAGACACTATGGAAACATGTAATAGTTTTCGTGTAAGTAATAAACTCTGTTAGCTGGGGTATTCGGTGACTTTAGATCTCAATTACATATATATCTATCTACAAGAGTATTAAGATTTACTTATTTTATGTATAGTTTTTTTAAGTTTCTGCGACCAAAAATTTGTGTTCCATACAAAAAATTATTTTTTATTTAATTTTTATTAGTAATTAAACGATTTCATCAAAACTCCACAAAAACAAATAAGCCCAATTCACAATCTTGTGCAAATGGTCTTGCATCATAGCATTCGCAAAATTGTGTACATATTTTTAGTCTACACCAACAAAACATATAGTAATGAGTAAAATATGCTACACAATTTTGCAAATGATATGTTGCAAGACCATTTGCACAAGATTGTGAATTGGGCTATAGTAAAAACAAATATAGTTCAAATAACATTATTGACATTACGTGGTAGATCAATTATTTCAAACTATGCAATGAAATTTTAATGATAATGAAAAAATTTCAAGTATGATCCAAAAGTACTACTAATTAATTCGACCTCCCGCCGCACTTAGCAGACTTTAAATTTTTTTGTGATTGCATCCCGTCGACTCATAATTATCGACTTTCTTCTTCTGCAACGGTCCGACGTAATTGACAGCATTTGCTACATTCACATTCATCGCCATTCCAATGGCAGTGTGCAACATTCGCACATGGTGTTAGTTGCCATCTAAGCCTTTTTAGACACAGCCTACGTATATCACCATTTCCGACTCTCGTATTTTTTTAAAGAGAAGAAACACTCAAGCAATAATGCCTACTTATCAATTGTGTGAACTTCCTTGGAAAGGGATAGCCGACGATTTGCTGTAGAGTAGTACCGGCGAAGAAGGGAGCTGTATTTTTTTATATATTAGTATACAGACCTTAATACACATATATTTTTAAAAATTAAAGTTGTTTTTAATTGACCGTGGCCGAGTTATGAACCCAGGACATCGAATCAATAACAGCTTAGTTGTCAAGGTAATAACCATATAAGCTATAGCACTCTCAATTACCCACATGAAATCACAGGATATTTCGTAGAGTAGACAAGTACGGTCTTCGCCTTCCTTTCTGTCATTATACGCTTCGCCACAAAAAGTGGAAAAGGGTATATATAAGTTTGTCATTCTGTGTGTATTTTCTACATCCATCCATTTCTAACCTCATAAAGGATATATGTATATTCTTACTTCTTATGCATAGTAAAGTCAATTGAGCGATGTCGGTCTGTCCGTTCGTGTAAGTGTTGTTGCCTCGGCAAACTTGATTTCACAAAAAAAAATACAAATATGTCAATCGATCCGACATGGTGTCGAAAGAGGTGCTATTGGAAATCAGCATGATCGGTCAATGTCCTTCCAGGCAGCAGGCAACACACCACGCCTACCTCTAATTTTTTCATTTTATTTGGAACAGTAAAGTTACTCCAATCAAAAAATAATTATATGGGGCCATACCCAATTAAGAAATAAAAAACATGAAGTAAAAAAATTGGCGAACGCCCATATTTTCTGAGTTCCGGGAATCAAAAATTTTCAAATTTTTTAAATGTCTATATGGGTATCATTTTAAGGCCTTTGAAGAGATGTTTAAGGAAATACTAAATTTTTTTAATAAATACTAAAATTTTTTTGAGGGCCGATGTCATTTTTATGAAAATTATATATATGCGGTACTAAAATTTTGTTATTTTTTGATTCTCTGTCACCCCAACGATTGCTTTTTTGATTGGAGTTACTTCACTAGGCTAGATTAACATAGATGGTTAAGGGAATATAAGATTCCGCATAGCCGAATATAACACTCCTACTTGTTTTTAAATTATTTTTATAATCCAACCTTTCAGAGAACTTAAGAAGCTTTTGTTTAACTTCTGTTTTTAACTCTGCTACTATCTTTGTGCGTTGTCGATGTGTTTGTATTATTATTATTGTTTTTTTTTTTTGTTAACTTGGTTAGTTTAGTCTCGCCACGTTAAAGCACTCCCTTTATGCTCCGACAGGTAACTCTTATAATTGGAATTCGGTAACGTATATTCTGGACGGATAGTCCTGTGGACAGACATGCTTAGCTTGGTGACTTCCATTCTTGACTCTGTCTCGCATATGAACAAAGAATTAATCTTGAAATAGCGAAAGTGAAAGCGTCTCCCCTAGTTAGTACAGAGCAGTGAACAAGATTCAAGGTCTGTTCAGTAACTAAAATTAATTACTAATTGTTACTAGAACGTGTTTACGTGCAATGAGAAAGTGAAAAAGTGCTTAAAATTTTGAGAGAGTACTGCATAAATTGTTGCAAGTTTTAACTAATCAATTAATTAACCAATCAATTAATTTTAAAAAATGCAGCTGAACATATAACAAAATTCTGCATCGTATAGTGAATTTTCAAGGCTTTTACTTGAGCTTTGTCGTTTTGGAACACTATTAAATTCGGCTAAGTTGAATAAAACGCATATGTAAGTTTTTATTGAGTTTATACGATTTTGAGAGGTTTTCAATATATTTTTTGCGGCTAAACGAATATAGATTTTGTATTAATTATTTTTTCTGTGAAAGGCTACATTAGCAGCTACTTACATTAAGGGCCAGTTTTTGACTTCGTATTTAAATGTCATTTAAATTTAAGTTCTATTTAAGTACAAAATTTAGTTTTTCAATGCACACTTAAATGACCAATCTTGCGCATTTAAAGTCCATTTAAATAATACAGTTTTACCATATGGTTATGGCATTTTTTGTTGTTGTTTCGCAAAACTAAACAAAAGTAAAAAACATTTTAGCCATTGATAGAACAATATTTTATGTTTTGCACATATTTTTTTGATGAAAATATTAATTAAAAAGTTAAATTAATAAATAAAATAAGTTTATGTGGTGAATACATGAGTATCGCTGTCATTTTTTAATATATTTAAAATATTTTTCACAAAATTTGCAATTCATTGTGTATGTTAGCAGCTGTTTTTCATAAACATTGGAGATTTATTTTGATATTTCGTAATGCTACCATATTTTTGTGATATTTAAATGAGAACTGAAAAAATGAAACTGCATTTAAATACAACTTAAATTTAAATGAAAATTAACTAAATGCGTATTTAAATACGAACTCAAAAATTGGCCCTAATTATTAGAACAATTTAGTTTTAAATATTGCGGTTTGCGTTTTTGAAGGATTGGAGGGATGCCTCCCCTTCCCATATAAATTAATTTCTATGGTTTTAAGGCGTATGTAATCCATTTCATTTAATAATTACATTCTATTTTCAAATAATATTCTATTTTACCGCCCGCAAAAAGGGGCGAGGCTTTGAAAGTCTATGATCATAGCAGATTGTCCAGCCAAGTTTCATTAATCTAGGGGCACTCAGTAAATTTTTAAAACCAATAGTAGCTGAAAAAAGTAATGTCCGGCAAGATTGGCAAAATACCCCTATGTGCATCGTTAGACGTTGGCAATGATGTTCGCCATCCAATAAGACTTTTAATTGAATTGTTACTTTTCAAATTAACGCCATCTATTGATCAACAGTGCTAATTCTCTCTTCCTTGTTAATAACATTAAAACAACCCTGACAACAAACAGAAAATTATGGTCAATCAGAACATAAACATCAACACGTTTTTGCCACAAACAAGACCATGAACAAATTAATACCGTTGTCCTGCCTGAGTTATGTGCATGTCAAAGCGAATCAATTACCAGGCGGCATCGTAGGCGAGTTTATTCATTGTCGCCGAAATCAATACTGTTAAACTTCAGTTATTAAAATATATACAGATTTGGTACATGTCTTGTTCAATTCGATGGCTATTGGAGACGTAGGGTTAAGAACAAGTTAAATCAATTACCAGGTGGCAGCGTAGGCGAATTCATTATGTTTTGCTGGAAATGTTTGCTGCCAAACTCCATATATAAAAAATCTGCATACATATTTATACGTAAAGTTTGACAGTAATAGTTTCTGCGAATGTGAATGAACTCGACTGCGCTGCCACCTGGTAATCGATTCGCTTTGGTTGGAATCAGCGTTGCCGCTTTGGTCCAATCGGACCAAACTTGGTAGTTTTTCGTTTTTAAAAAACAGTTTGGTAGTTTGGTTGGTTTGTTGCATTTTTTTAAATTTTTGGTAGGTTTTCCTCCTGTAGCAATTTTTTAGCAATAGTAAATTTTTCACCTTAAAAATTCAGAACATAAAATAAAAAAAATGTAACTTTGAATTAAATAAACAATAACTTTAAATGTTTTCAAAAACTGTTTTAGGTGTAATACAAAACATCTCTGCTTTTTTGCATAGAGATGATTAAAGCTATAACCATCTCTGGGTTAAGAAACGCGAACAATATTATGAAATTGAAATAACAATATTTTTGAGTGAAGGTTTATTTTCAAGTGTATGTATTAAAAAAATTAATAGACAAAATGGAAAAGTAAATTTTTAATTGTAAATACATATGTATGTACCTATTAATTACATAAATATTTACTAATATTGCATGTATTTTTTTTTTTTCAAATTTTAATCAAAAACTCCAACATTAAATGAAAATAATATAACTTTAGAAGACGACATTCCCTCAACCAACTCTTTTAGTGAACATTGTGAAGAAACAGTCAAAAGAAAATTTTGAACAGAATGGTTGAGCGAATTTGATTAGCTCCAGGAAAGGGATGGGTGTTCATTCGGCATAGTATGCTCTAAAACTATTTTAAATCATAACACCTATCTTAAAAATCATCAAAAGACAAACTTCCATCTCAACAATTACGGGAAAAAACCAATTGATTATAACAGGGTTTATGTGCAAGAAATGTATTTTTAAATTTTTGGTAGGCTGTGAACGGTTTTGGTAGGATTTTTAAAAATTATTGGTAGGAAGTCAATTTCTTGTGTGGCAACGCTGGTTGGAATTAAAAGTAAACAAGCCAGTGATGAAACGTTCAATGCAATGTACTTGTGTTTCAGTACAATTTTAAATGGAATAATAAGATTTTTATTCAGAATTATAATTAAGTTATACACTTGTATGAAGTTTTGATTATTAACCGACTTCAAAAAAAGAATTTGGTTATCAATTCGTCTAAATTTTGCTTTTTTCTACCACCATTCCTTCTCACATTTACATTTAAAACAAAAACAAATTCTAAAAAATTTATTTTATTTTACATGTAATTAAGAGAACCAACGATTGCGACATCGCGGGACTAGCAGTTAATGTTTGTGCCTGCAGAACTCAGTCATTTCTGAACTGATTTAAAAAAATTTTTGCAATAGCAGTTTGGTCCCGTTTTAAAAACAGTGTCCCCATACCGACATTCACGTTTTTTACGTGTATTAAGAACCGTAAAGGGCACTTTATAATTTAAAAAACTGCATTTCACCATAGCTCCCAATAGCAAAAACAATACAAAAACAAGTAAGGGTACTATATTCGGCTACTCCGAATCTTATATACCCTTCACCATCAATTAAAATTTAGTTTAGTGAAGTAACTCCAATCAAAAAAGCTATTATTAAGCTGACAGAGAATTAAAAAATAAAAAATATTTTGGTATTGCATATATATAATTTTGCATAAAAATTACATCGGCTCTTTATAACCTATTAAGATGTCTTAAAATGATACCCATATTAATATTTTAAAAAATTTGAAAATTTTATAGCCTCGTAACTCGGGAAATATGGACGAGCGCCAATTTTTTTACTTGATGTTTTTTTCTTATTTTGTAATTATCTATCGTGCCATATATTTATTTTTTTAATGGAAATACCTTATTGTTCCAATTGACGTGAAATAATTAGAGGTAGGCGTGGTGTTCAGCCTGCTGCCTCGAAGGACATAGACCAATCATGCTAATTTCCAATAGCACCTCTTTCAATTCAAGTTTGCCTCAACACTAACACGGACGGACAGACGTACATCGCTCAATCGACATCGCTATGCATAAGAAGGCAGAATATATGTACCTTATGGGGACGGAAGTGGATATTGTAGAAATTACACAAGCAATGACAAACTTCGATACACCCTTTTTCCACATTTTGTGGTGATAGGTATAATAAGTCTAAAAATACCATGACTGTTTTAATAAAAAGTATAATTATAAACTAAAGGGTTTTCCAACAGTTAATGTAATTTAATGTATATGACCAAACTTTTCAACCGTTATAGACAGACAGCTGAAATTAACAAATAACCTGTGTTGCTATGTCCACTATAATAACAAGTATACAATTTGAATTTAGACATTAAACGGAATTGCCATAATTAATGTAATTAGACGTATATGGCCCTATATAAAAACAGTTGAAAATTAGATAGAATGTTTACTACTATATCCAATATAAAAACAAATATAAATATTCAAAATTAGAAAGTAAAGTGTGCCCTAATAGTTAATGTAATTTGATATATATCTATGTAGAATCTTATAAACAGTTATAGACAAACGATTAGATTTCAATCATATTTTATTTAATTAAATTACCGATATTGATTATTGAGGGTGAAAGCACGCTGCCGCTTACGTGCTTTCATCCTCAATAATAGTTTTTAATCTGTATTTGGATTAATTGGTGAGAATTATATGTTTACTACGAAGAAGCGATTAAAATTCTTAAGGACAGAAAATTCTGCTTTTAAACACGAGTTAAAATGGCAAAATTTTAAGATCGTTTCATTTGGTCTACCTCGATTGATAACTGAAATAATAGAGGATGAATTTGTTAAGAAGCACAATGTAAAGCCGGTAAGTGTTAAGGAAATTACAACCAAAAGATCTAATGTGGATGATGCGCTGTATTTAATCGAGTTCGACAGACCACATGTCTGAAAACGTGAAATATTTATAATAAGGTATTCTTGTAATATATCTGTTCTTTTTTTTTTTTTTGAAAAGACCATTCCGGGGAAGTGGTCTACCCAATGTGTCAAATTGCTCAATGTATGCTTACGGTGCTAAAAACTGTAACCGAATCAATGTATGCTCGGTATGTGCAAGTGATCACGATGTCTCTGTTTGCACAATAAACAAAAGCTCCTAAAACTGGAACGTCTAATAAACGACCACGTTATACAAGTTTTAACTTTGATGTATCATCTCACATCAACTTTCCTTAGTTATCAAATTATAAAAAACAAGGGACTGTACTCTGAAGTCTGGAAAAGCAAACCCGTTGTTAATAATGACGATGATATTTCCAACGAAAGGCTTCTGCAGATATACTTCGAGGCTACTAATGCACTTCAAAAGTATCACAAAATGTTTGACAAAAGAAGAGTATTGAGTATGATGCTTAAACATATCATAATTCAACAGGTACCCAAAATGTTCATGTTATGCACGGGAATGCTCAAGGCATACTGACAAATTCGGCAGCTTCACAGCTCGAACTAGTTCCCAATGACAAAAATGTTGATATTCGTTTACTCAACGAAACTTAATCATAAACTTCAACTTGGAGGCTACAATATATACCAAGAAGACCGGCTAACTCAAGAAGGAGGTGTACTCATAGCGGTAAAAAGTAATATAGAACATAAGTTATTACCAAAAATTAAAACACATAATATTGAGAATATTATAGTTTTCATAAATAGACTATCAGTTCTTTGTCTTTTATCTAATTATTATATATACTACCCAGACTCTTTTATCAGGTTTGGTCAAAATACTTCAGCTGTTCAACCTTCTACAGTAGACATTTTACTTTCAAACTCTTGTATACTTTTTACGGCCTTGGAGTCCCATCGAAAAATTTTGAATTCAGACAATGTTCCGATCTCATGTTTTATCAATGGACATTTCAACTAAAAACAATTTCTGTTCCTTTGTACAATCAAGCTGATTGGCCAGTCATTAGAGATTGGCTAGGGATCGAAATTAGGCGCCACTAAGGAAGAAAATACTAATAACTTTGATATGGCACTAAACCAATTATGTTCTATTGTCAAACAGATATGTAATTTGATACCAGTTGGGCTAAAAATTCCTGGTAGAAAGAAATTTCCAATACATCTTAAATGTTATACTACAAAGAAATAAATTCAGGCGTAAATTACAGAGATGTAGAGATTTAAACTATAGAACCCAATTAATTAGTATACTGAAGAAGTTAAACAAACTAATAGATTTTCACATAAATAGGGATAGAAATGACTCTGGGTCAACATTTATTTCTAAGTTGCCTCCCGTCTCTAAAAAGTTTTGGAAGCTAACCAAAGCACTTAAAGACAAGAATTTTCTGTTTTCTGATCTTAAGAACTGACTATTTTCCTCTAAAAAGCCATGGCAATTCCAGTACACAAAGTGGGAAGAGAATAGAGCTATGTCGTTCGCTAACGAACGGGTTAAATTGACCGAAACAATCAAGTGGATCCGGTCATTTAAATTCGGTCTTTTCGTTCAATAGTGTACGGGTTAAATTGAACGGGTGACTTAATTGAACGAAATGAGCCAGATATTTAACCGGCTCCTTTCGTTCCATAGAGTACGGTATTGCTCAAAGCGAATAAATGACCAGGTGGCAGCGTTGGCGAATTTTTAATTTTTAGCTGGCAGAAACGAATGTCAAACTTCATACATAAAAAATAGTACACAGATTTTTTATATCTGGAGTTTGACAGTAATGTTCACGGCGAAAATTAATGAATTCGCCTACGCTGTCACCTGGTAATTGATTCGCGTTGGTATTGCAGTAAACACATTCACCGCAGCAAGATACACAAACACACGACAGCAAATGACGCTAAAACATTTGTCGCCTTGGACGCAGCTAAAGGCCAGGATTCACTATTATATACAATCGTACGATTTAATCACACAAAAATCTGACAGAATTCTGTCCTACTTTAAAACTTGTTTCAAAATGGCGTCGTAGGTGCCACACTATTATACAAAAAAGATGCAAAAACATATGGTTTTAATATTTTGTTGTTTTTTCTCCTCATCATCTTAAAAAAATCAACTCTGATGGCATAGAGAAAAATATTTTATGAATTATTTCAAAAGATTATAAAATCGTACAGATCTGGCAAAAAATCTGTCACACACATACACTTTTAATCCACACTATCATACATTTTGAGCACACATGCAATTTGACAGATCGTACGACTGAGTATGATAGTGAATCCTGGCCTTAAATAATTGTTTTGAAGGCAGCAGCTACATAATAAAAATATGATTTTATTGTATTTCAGTGATTACACTTCAGCGATTTTTAAAGAAGCTGCTCTGATTTATAATTAAAAAATATTTTAACTATTATTTAAGAGGCTATTAGAAGAGTAAAACTATACTTTATGTTGTTTCGTTTGGATTAAAGCAGTAATAATTACAGTAATGTGTGTCAGTATAAATAAGACTAAAAAAAGAAAAAATACTAAAAACAATAAAATATTGAAAGCTTTACTGTTCTATGATATCTATTAAAAACAATCGTGTTAAATAATTACACATGTCCCATAGATGAAATTTTTTACTCATAAACGAAAATTGAAAATATTATAGGGGTCAAGCTGTACTAAAAACAGAAGTAAATTTCCAACTAAATGTTTTCCACATAAAAAGGAATTGTAGTTTTATATACATCTTAATACATTCCTTTGTAATTTTTACAATTATTCTTTGTATACTTTCGCCATGAGAATTGTAGTATATTTAATTCGGAAAAATTACTTATATAAAATACTAGCAATGCCCACTACTTCTAACTTTTTTAAAATTCAAGTTCAGAAAAATATATTTGAAATGTGTATTGCAAAATATATAATAAGTTTTAAAAATTTTCTATCTAAAAAAAATATGCTAACAACTGTTTAAGTATATTTATACCCGTAAAACTGATTTATTTTACATTTATATCTCTATTTATCTACGAAAAAAAATATTCTGTATTTAAACCATGGTTCTAAAGGACCTCTTAACAAACTTTACTCAAATTCATCCAGCTTTTACATGATGCGAATTTAGACAGACAAAAAGTTCCAAGTTTAGTTATTTTGTATTCCAAATCATTACTATCTTCACCTACAACATTATTTTCCTAAAATATTCCATGTACAGAAATAATCCTATTGAAGTTTTATTATAAATGTACACTTAAATCTTTAAATAAATAATTTTTATTTTAAATGAATAGAAATTATTTTGGCTTAAGTTCATTTATTTTTTTAATTTCTAAAAATCTTTTTTAGAAAGAAAATTTATTTTACAAATGTAATCGGACGTTTTCCAAAGAAAACAAGAAAAATTAGAAGTTAGCAGAATGAAATGCTGCACTTTCTGGACCGCTACGACCTTCATCAGCATTCTTCGTATCTATCTACCTTAGTTGTGTATTTTATAAACATCATCTATTTAACCAACAAACTTTGTAAATAAGAATACGAGAAAACTCATAACTCATATCAACATTAATTTGGTTAGACGAAATTTACACACAAACCAACGTATTTCTTTACTGTTCTCTCTGTATTTCGTCTTGTACATTTGTTTTTGCTTTGTTTCAATCATCGATTGAACACGAATGCAAATTTGTTTTTAATGATTCTTACTTGTTTATGCACTAAACACATTCGAGACAGCAGCTATCGACTGCAAAATGTCAGAATTAGAATGCATGTGTTTATATGAGAATGATTAATTTGTTGACAGCAAGGCAACAAGGCGGCAGGTTGTTGTCTGGGCTGAATTCGCCGCTGCAGTCAAATTAAACTAATTTCTATTTTTATTGGCGACAATAAACAGTTTAGTGATGTCAGTATTATAAGACATGTAAAATAATTGGTGCTTAAAATCTCTTATTATGAAAAAAGAAAAGAACAATAAAAATTTAAAATAAAAATTATTTATTTAAAGATTTAAGTGTAAATCTATAATAAAACTGTAACAGAATAATTTCAGTACATGAAGTATTTAAGGAAAATAGTGTTGCTGGTAAAGACAATAATTGATTTGGAATACAAAATACCTATTTATTGAATTCTTATCTGTCTCACGTAAGTGCTGCTGGATAGATTTGAGTAAAATTTTGTGAGGAGATCATTTAGAACCTTGCTTCAAGCACGAATTTTTTTTATTCGTAGAAAAATAGAGAAACCACTGTAAAATAACCCAATTTTATCGGTATAATTGTACTTAAACAGTTGTCAGCACATTTTAGTTTTGTATATAGAAAAATTGTAACACTTTTTACATACTTTTCAATAATTGCTTAAAACATATTTTTCGAAATTTGAATTTAAAAGAAAACTAGAAATGCCACACCGGCAAATTAAAAATACTACAATTGTCATGGCTAAAGTGTACAAAGAATAATTGTAAAAATTTCTGAGGAATGTATTAAGATGTCCATAAAACTAAAATTCCTTTTTTGTGTGGACAACATTTAGTTAAAAATTTGCTTCTGTTCTTAGTACTTGCTGGTTGAAGTACTTATATTAATTTCAATTGTCGTATGGGATATCTGTAAATCCACAGCACGATTGCTTTTACTATATATCAAAAACTGTTATTTTTAGTATTTTTTATTTTAGTAGGCAAGAAACAGTTTTTATTATTGCTTCTGAGAAATACTTCTATATATTTTCAATCTTAGAGACAAAGCAAACGAATTATTCTATTCTTTAAATAGCCTCTTGCAAAATAGTTAAAACATATTTTAAGTATAAATCGAAGCTGTTTCATTAAAAATCGCTTAAATAACATCACTGAAATACAGTTAATTCGTATTTTTATTATGTAGCTGCTGCCTTCAAAATAATAATGTAGCTATGTACAAGGCGACAAATGTTGCTAGCGTCATTTGCTGTCGTGTGTTCGTGTATCTTGCTGTGGCGAATGTGTTTAGAGCATTATTTTGGCTTAAGTTCATTTATTTTAAATTTTTATTGTACTTTTCTCTTTTCAATACACAATAAATTTTTATTGTCGCCAACAAAAATAGAAATTATGTACTAAATAAATTCGAGACAGCAGCTATCGACTGCAAAATGTCAGAATTAGAATGCATGTGTTTATATGAGAATGAATAATTTGTTGACAGCAAGGCAACAACGCGGCAGGTTGTTGTCTGGGCTGAATTCGCCGCTGCAGTCAAATAAAACTAATTTCAATTTTTATTGGCGACAATAAAAAGTTTAGTGATGTCAGTACTATAAGACATGTAAAATAATAAGTGCTTAAAATCTCTTATTATGAAAACGAAAAGAAGAATAAAAATATAAAAATAGAAAAATTTTAACACTTTTTACATACTTTTCAATAATTGCTTAAAACATATTTTTCGAAATTTGAATTTAAAAAAAAAAACTAGAAATGCCACACAGACGAATTAAAAATACGACAATTATCATGGCGAAAGTGTAATAATTGTAAAAATTTCTGAGGAATGTATTAAGATGTGGACAACATTAAGTTAAAAATTTACTTCTGTTCTTAGTACTTATATTATTTTCAATTGTCGTATGGAACATCTGTAAATACACAACACGATTGGTTTTAATAGATATCAAAAACTGTTGTTTTTAGTATTTTTTATTTTACTGTACTTATTATTGCTTCTGAGAAATACTTCTATATATTTTCAATCTTAAAGACAATCCAAGCGAATTATTCTACTCTTTAAATCGCCTCTAACAAAATAGTTAAAACATTTTTTTAATTATAAATCGGAGCTGCTTCTTTAAAAATCGTTTAAATAACATCACTGAAATACAGTTAATTCGTATTTTTATTATGTAGCTGCTGCCTTAAAATAATAATGTAGCTGCGTATAATGTGGTGCTTTTTTAAAAAAAATTTTTGTACAAAAAATACACCTGTTGTAATACCATTTCGTTTAAGACGTACCAAATCATAAGCACAAAATGAAACGGTATTGTTGTTGTTTTAATTTATGTTAAAAAAGAAACATTTCACTGTATGGAATATACTATCCCTTTTTAGATTTTCATGGTCATTGTTTTTGGAGTAAAGGCTACTGTCGTATCTGTTAAACAGCTTAGCAAAAGCAGAGTTTTGTCGTGATCAGTTAACCGACTTCAAAAAAAGAAGGAATTTTTACAATTCGACTGAATGTTGCTTTTTTATGTTTGTGCCTGCAGAACTGAGTAATTTCTGAACCGATTTTTAAAATTGTTGGTAATATGATAGATTATGCTTACAGATTGGTCTCGTTTAATAAACAGTTCATAATCTTAAAAATTAAAGGGTGTCCCCATACATATTTTTTACGTGTATTATGAACTGTGAAGGACGATTCTGTAAAATATAAAATGACTGCGTATTACTATGGCTCCCAATAACAAAAAGTTATACAAAAATAAATCTAAAAATTAAAGGGTGCCCCCATAATTGATGTAAATTTACTTATATGGGCCTATGTTTTGAACCGGTATAGACAAACGCTTGTAAATTGGACAGAATGTCGGTTGCTATGGCCGATATAGTAACAACTATTAATACTAAAAATTATAAACTAAAGGGTGCGCCTATAGTTCACTTAATTTTATGTATATGGCTATACTTTTTAACAGTTGTAGACAGATGCTTGAAATTAACAACGAACCTGATTTGCTGAGTCCGCTATAACAACAAGTATAAAATTTGGATTTGGAAGTTAAAGGGTGTCCCATTAGTTGATGTAATTTCGAATTATTCATAATTTTTTTTTTGTATTTATCAGCCTTTAATAAAATGAATTTTGTAGGACAATTTTATATATTAAACTGTATGTATGTAATTATACAGAAATATTTTTTTATGAATGATCGCTGTTTTTTATTTCAAAATTTGTGTATGCAATATATGAAAAAAATGTATTATCTAGTACAAATTAACACAAACATATTTGTTAATTTTTTTATTTTTGTTAAGTTTTATTTTTTTAATTTTGTTTGTTTGTTTGTTTGTTTGTAAAAACCTTGAACTTTAAGACTGCTTTATTGTTATATTTTTAATACAAAAAAATTACAATTTTTTTTGAAAAACTAAATCATTAAAGATTTTAAATAAAAAAATTCTAAAACTTGTTGCGTTTTCTCTAAAATGGTGCGTTTTTTCTCTACTTTGGTGCATTTTGAAATTTCAAAATTGACAACGCTGGTCATTTGCTGTCGTGTGTTCGTGTATCTTGCTGTGGCGAATTAGTTTAATTCGACTACACCGGCAAATTCAGTCTAGACAACAACCTACCGCCTTATTGCCTCGGTGCAAGGCGTATTGAACAGGTGAATGCATTAGATCATGCGGTCAACATATGTTTGTTGTTTTCCTTTGCGAGTTGTCAAAATTATTGCTCTTTTTCTTATTGTATGAGTATATTGTGTATTGTGTGTGCATGTGTATTATAAGTATGTGTTCATTTGCTTGCTTATTTTTCACATATACATACATACATATTGCCAGACGGTTTTGACAGCTTAACAAAATTTTATAAAAACAAAATACACGCAAAAGCTAATGCAGTCACCTGTATCAATGTACCTTGGCCTCGGTGTAGTCAAAATAATCATTCTCATAAAAACACATGTATCCTAATTTTGACATTTTGCAGTCGGTAGCTAACAGAGACCTACGCCGAACGGCTAATAGCCGGCTTATAGCCGCCGCCGAAGATTTTCAATAGCCGCCGCCACCGACATTTTTTCAACTAAAATTTGACTAACATTTAAGGCTGGTTCACCGGCGAAAATTTTGTTCCGAAACATTTTTTTTTATATGTAGTTTGACATCTTATTTTTTGAGAGAGAGAGAGAGAAACTACATAAAAAAAAAATGTTTCGGAACAAAATTTTTGCCGGTGAACCAGCCTTTAGCCACCGACGCACAGTGGCGCCATTTGAGTTTTTTCGTTGCAAAAATCATATCTTTTGAACCGAATAAGATAAACAGTTTAAACAGCATATGATAGATAACTGTTCAGCCTGTGAAATGAGCGTTAGGAAAGGGTGCTACGCTTTGTAGGGGCCTACTTATGGGGTATCAAAGTTAAAATTAGTAGAAAAATCAATTTTATGGTAACTAAAAAAATTATTTTTACATTTTTAAATAGTTTTTATATTTTTCTTTAGGGTTTTATGTTTTAAATTATTACCCAACAAATTAAAAAAAAAAATATTTTTTTTAAATTATTTTTTTCAATTTTCTGTAAAATATTCATCACAAATCGTAAGAGAAGGTATATCTAAAAGACTAAGCATTTCTAAACTATGATTATTTTCTAACTCTATTCGTGACTCCACATGCCGCAGGGAAGAAATAAGTGGATCGGAAGATGCTGCCAACATGTTGAAGAGGTCCTTATTTTGCCTTACCCTTGATGTTTTGAATGTGTTCTGCAATCTATATTTTTTATAAAATATGTTAAGAGACTTCTGTGCTTCTTCAAAAAGCTCTTCAATTGGCAAAGACTGGAACTCAATTATATTTTTGCCATGCGCCAATATTTTATGGACGGTCGGGGTCAACTTCTTCTGTGGATACATTTCTGCTAAAAGAGATGCAGTTTTCGACGCATATTCTCCATATTTTATAGAATTGACATATTCTTTGCAGTTTAAAACATCCAAGATCGTTCCCAATCTTTTCTGATTGTCAATTCCAAAAACATTATTGGTCGGCAATAATGCACTGATGACGGACGTGGATTTCTCAAGTGTAGGGAAACATCAGATTTTAGCCGCAAAGGAACAACAGATGCCATAAACATATTTCCGTCCGATATTGTAGCGTCATCGGAAGATATCCTATCTATCGCAGCCCCATTTGCTGATCAATGTCAACTTCTCAGGAAGAATTTTCACCTCATTTTCAGGAAGAATTTTCACGTAATTTTCAGGAAGACTTTCCAGCCACCGTTTTACTGTATGGCCCATGAGATCCTGCAGATTGGCTTTCGCAGAGACTTCCGTTAACTCCGTATGCAGTGGTCGAGAATTTATTTTGGCTTGCGTAATATGCTTGTATCGGGGTAAAACGTCAGCGCCGTGTCGCGTTAAAGATGCCCGTAGTTTCTCATATTTCTCTTTGGAAAGTTCTAAGTCCATAAACAAAGCCAAGGCTTCTTCGGAACCATACTTTTTAATGTGTGCGTTTGTGGGCGTGGGAATGCTTTCCTTAATCCTTTTTAGTCGCAGTTGGCTTGCATCAGCAACAGCTGTGGTTATCTGAGACCTAACTCTTTCACTATCCTTTGTATATTTAATAGCTAGCGCGTCCGATAAATGCTTCGTGGTAAAGTCATTGGTGGCATCGGCAAGTTTCCTCTTTCTTGTGAAAATTGAACACTCCTCAATACTTTTTTTTGGCCTTCCTTTTGCTCCTCTGGTTGATGTGGTGGGTTTATCTACTGCCAATATAGCCAAGATGGTGTCTTCATTAAGCCAGTCCTGGTATTTGGATTTGAAGTTCTGAATGGTTCGATTAAATTTCACCCATTTTGCCTTAATATTTGCATATATCAGAAAAAAATTATTTTTTATAATTTCGCTTCTCTCAATATTTCCGTATAAGCTATAAAGTTCTTCTAAAGCAG
Organism: Gymnosoma rotundatum; assembly: GCA_916610165.2. Lineage (NCBI taxonomy): Eukaryota > Metazoa > Arthropoda > Insecta > Diptera > Tachinidae > Gymnosoma > Gymnosoma rotundatum. Next base: position 89,586,250 of record OU744336.1, read on the forward strand.
CTTCCGTGAAAAACTTTGGTGTGGTTGACTTTCTAAGCAGTTCAAATAATTTTAAACTGTTCAACGCCATGTTTTCAGTAGTTAAATTCTTTAATGATTTCAGTAATTGTTGCGCCAACTTTCAGTCGTAGACTAATCCAGGCCTTGTTTTTATTTTGCAATATATAGGCTTATGCTACCATGCCTAAAAATTTACTACTAAAAACAAAAATTTAAACAAAAATTTACTATTAAAAAAAACTACTGTCAGTCAAAACATAAAAGGGATGGACGCCATACAATATCTGCAACCATGTCTTTTTAACCTTTTTTACCTCTAGAAGCCAAACGGGCACGTAAAGACAGATAAAACCTTTTGAATTATGTAAAGAAATAATCAAAGAACAGGTTTTGCAAATATGGCAAATATAGATTTTTTTTTATTTTCCGTCAAAGTTGAAAATTAGTGAAAAAACGGATAGTTTTTAAATAGTGATTTACCAGGAGAAACACAAAGCAAACAGTTAATTTTTTTTCATCATTATACATTTAATAAATACATCAATCAATACAAACAAAAAATATGGCGATTCGTTACCTATTTTTCGTGATATTATACCTGAAATCGCAACAAATTGACTAAAAATTGTGTGTTTTTTTCAAAAACGAAAGTCGGTCACTTTTGAACGGTTATATCTTCTAAACTAAAAATGTGATATTATTAAGAGTGGCATATTTGATATCGTTGAAAAGTTTCCTATAACATGGGTTTATTCAAAACTTCGTGGGCGCTCAGAAAAATTTGGTTTATGCAACCTCGTTTGCTCTACGGGCGCCACTGTGCGACGTTTAGTTTCACCATTTACCAGAGTTCAGAAAAGTACACTCACAAACAACTAAGCTAAAACAACAACTAAAACCAACCCGAACATTTTTTTCATAACAATAATGTGTGTTACTAAATTTTTTAATTTTCCGTACACAACCACGAATGTGTTCTATTAAAATATTTTTTTGCGTACGCGTACGCGAATGTTTCACAAAAGCTATTGTTTACGTACTCTACTTTTAGTACGCGTTCGGAAAAAAAAAGTTCTTTGAAAAATTCAAATAACTTCGTGGTTGCAAAAAGAGTACAATGAAAAATAAAAATAAATTCGTGATTGAAAAAAAGAGTACATTAAAAATAACTTCGAGAAGAGTACATTGAAAAATGAAAATAACTTGGTGGTTGAGGTAAGTAAAGTTAAAGTAAGTTCGTGGTTGGAAAAAAGAAGCAAAAATAACTGCGTGTACGGACGGCAAAATAGTACATGTTACGATAGACCCAATATAATAACATTTTTATTGAAGGTTTTTTTAGTTAAAATTTAAGTATACCATTGCAGATTGCTTTTGATTATTAGTAAGTAGTGGAGTTCCTTGTAAATTCAAGCGAGGGTCATAGGAATGGCTCATTAATAAAAATATGCAATAATTGGTGTTTTAAAAAGTAAGGATTAAGGATAATAACTTGCTTATCTTTAACATTATTACAATTATACCTAAGGAAGGAATTTTTTATGTTTACTGGTATCATAAAATAATTATTTTCATTTGGGTTTTTTGTTTGTCCAATTGTTTTCCTGCCTTAAATTTGCATGTGTTATTTGTTTTTGTGGTTTTTTAAAACAATAGATATGCTTTGCTTTCAATTTACGTGTGGGTTGTTTAGTAGTGCATTTGTTATTGTTTTATTACTATCTTCATTATAGCTTGCCTTATTTTTTGTTGTTAAGTAGTTCTGTTTTTATGTGATTGTTTTGATTTTGTGTTGTCAAATGCGATGTATTTAGGAGTAGGTTAATATTGAGCTAGTTTAGAGTGTGCAACAGTTGACGTAGTAGCATTGGTTTTTACCCGACTTCAAAAAATGAAGAAAGGTATCAATAAATATTTTATAATATATGTACGTATTTTGCACGACGGCATTTTTCATGAAACTAATTTAATGAAATTTTTGTTTGTTGCAACAAACTTTGTTTATTGTGTTGTAGGGCTGTAGGAAATTGTTGCTGATTTCGGGATTCTTTTCCTTTGTCTCTTATGTAAAGAATAAAACCTTTCATTTCAGAAAATCAAATAATTTATTTAATATAAATGTTAGGTTAAATATGAGTTAGAACGATGTTGTTCGTCTGGGTTCTAATAAAGAAGTGAAGTTGCTTAATGGATACAGCTTTAAAAAAAATGTTTCGCTATTTTAAAGGAAATCCGAACTAAGACAAATTGACAACTGGAAATATTGAATTCATTGTTTTACCAGATGGGCAACTTTATACATTTTTACATTTAGTGCAAGTATAATTATTGGTAAGTATATTCAAAGGTAAGTATAATCAAAGTATTCAAAGGTGAGTATAATAATATATAAGTATAATGATGGTATAGGAAGGGTAAGTAATTCATTAACAGTTTCTATTATAAATTATTTATATTTAAAAATATTATGCTATGTAAAGCTAAAATAATACATGATTTGTTCGATTAAGTGTCCAACATTTAGTTTGGCCAATTATTATTATTAAAATCGCAATGTACAAAGTCCGATGCCATGCAAAATTTAATATTAAAAGGACGCGATAACACTCGCTGAAAATTTTAAACAGAATTTAAAAAAAAATGGCATGATATAATCGCATGTGTAAATTTGGACTTAGTGTTTTTTATGTCTGAAACAACATTTTTTTATTTCAAAAGTTATGCTTACAGGCTGGTTCTATTAAAAAAAGTCATAAATTTAAAAGGTAAAAACTGTCCCAATACAACGCAAAGTATTTTTATAGAAAAGAGAGGGCATTACGGCATTTACACAATGCATTTTTTCATTAAACTAGCATTAAATTTTTGTTTTATTTTAAAGGTAGAGGGGTAAGCAATATAGCATGGCTTCAGTTTAGAGGGGATATTTTTGCTAGTTATGTTTGGTTCAAAATAACGAATATCGCTGCAACTTATAAAATTTTGTACAATTTTAACATCTTTGTAACTTTTGAAAATTTATTTATTTATTTATTGTAATATTTTTTTATATTATGCCAAATATTCGTAACTTTTGATAAAAACACGAAATAAAGTAATATCACTGAATAAATTCAATAAAGATAGATTAATGATAATTATTAATAAAAGCAAATATTGGAGTGACCGAGAATTAATAAGAAAAAAAAATGTAAGGACTATTTATAATTATACATAAAAATGAAAAAAATGGGTTAAGCATTTTTTAAAAATTTTTAGTATTTCCTTAAAGATCTTTTCAACTTGGCGAGCGCCAATTTTTTCACTTGAAGTTTTTTTCTTATTTTTTAATTCTCTGTTGGACCATGTATTTGTTTTTTTTGCTTGGAGTTACTTCATTGTTCCAAATATTATGGAAAAGTTAGAGATAGGCTTGGTGTTTTTCCCGCTGCGTCTGTGGACATGGACTGATCTTGCCGATTTTCAATAGCACCTCTTCGATACTATGTTTGCCTTTGCAAACTTAATTTCTTCATTAATTTTCGTATTTTTTTCTTACAAAATAGTTACAATATAATACATACTTTTGAAGAATTTCTAGGGTGTAAAATGCAATTTTAAGCGAAAAATTTTTAATGAAAATTTTAGAGCTGACCATAAGTTTAGAAGTTACGGACCTCCAAAATTTTTCTGTTTTTATAGCAATATGGGAATCACTGGAAAGGAAATTGTTTGCATATAATTGCATTTTACACTTAGTAGACAACTTTTCTTTTTTTTTTGAATTGCATCCGTAAACTGGACTGGACACCCACAAACACAAGACTTGCGCAAGTAAAGGTGCCTAATCTAAAAGGGTCGTTTCCAAGACGAATTCATACAGGTATACTTACGGCGAAAATAAAAACAACACTGCGATAGAAAAATGTACATTTTGTTTTTTTACAAATTGTTTTCGGCAGTCAAAGGCAAAAGGCAAGGCAAATCAATTACCCGGTGGCAGCGTAGGCGAATTTATTATTTTTATTGGTAAAAACTACTGTCAAACTTCATATAAAAAATATACACGGATTTTTTATATATGGAGTTTGGCAGTAGTGTTCACGGCAAAAATAAATGAATTCGCTTACGCTGCCACTTGGTAATTGATTCGCCTTGGCAAAGGATATTATAACTTTAAGGGCTGTTAAGGCCACCTGTTGTTAATTCGCCTTGAGTCTTTTGTGTTTTTCGTTTATTTGATGACGGAGATGCAACTCAATTTAAAATAGTGTTAATAGAAAAAAAGTTGCCTATTACGTTTAGTTGAAGTTAGTGAATATTTTAATCGTTACTGCAAATAAAAGAAAATGTCTATAAATATGGCGACTGTCGTATGGTTTAAAGTTAGTGAACCACACTACTGGTTTAACCCTTTCGCGTACACTTTCCTTTTAATACAAATCAAATACTTCTGGTGGGACATGACGTTTATAGATTTGAAAAAATGTTTCAGCTACAAAATCTTTGCAAATGAATTTTTCTATGAGAAATAACAGAATACAAGCAGAGTCATGACGTTTATGAACGTCAAAAATTAAACACTGTTTTTATTCTATAGATCGATTTATTTTTCAATTTCCAGTAATTTGGTGCTTTCAGAATACTGCAAGTGTACCACGGGAAGTCCTCTTAAAAATAAGGTGTCCGCGAAAGGGTTAAATATTATTTTATTTATTTATTTCAGTCACATAATTCAAAGCCTTAAAGCCAAATAACGTATTATTAAGTAATCTATTAATAACAGTTATTAATAAAAATATCTGTATGAGTAAACATAAGTAAAATCAAATATAAATTTCCTAAGAAAGTGTTTATTACAAACAAATAAATATTATTCTGTAACAGCCATAGGTCTTAACTCAGTTACAATTTCAACAGAATAATATACCCATCAAAAAAGTAAATAGAAAAACAGTTCAATTTAAATTTAAAAAACTTTTAAAAACTTACTAAAAAGAAAATTGAAATCAGAATAAATCATATTTATTAGCGGCGTGTAATTGAAATCATCGGCGGCTCAACTTAAACGGCTCCGTCGCTGCAGTGCATATATTTGGCCTTGAGTTTACTTGTTTTTCTATTTTTGTTTTGCAATTGCCTATCGTATGTTTCTTATCGCTTTAAGAATTATAAATTATTGTTGTCACCGGCAGTTGTATTAATTCTGAAAGTCAAGTGAATTGACTCAAGTCAGTAGTATTTAAATTATAACGCTGGAATAGTTTTAAAATATTATTATATTAAAAGCTGAAAAATGAGTAGTGTTTATGAAGGTTACAAATCACCCCTTAGTACTCGATATGCCAGCAAAGAAATGCAATATTTGTTTAGTGATCAACACAAGTTCTCCACATGGCGACAACTATGGATTTGGTTAGCGGAAGCTGAAAAAGTTAGTTGTTACATATATTAATAATTTGTTTGCAACAAAATCTAAAAGGCTGCATTTTATTCTATAGACTTTAGGTTTAGATATCACGGATGAACAGATATATGAAATGAAAAGAAATGTTAATCTGATAGATTTCGAAGCGGCGGAAGCCGAAGAACGTTTAACACGCCACGATGTAATGGCTCATGTTCATTTATTTGCTAATCAATGTCCTTTGGCCTCTCCGATTATTCATTTGGGCGCTACATCTTGTTATGTTGGTGACAATACTGATCTGCTAATATTACGTGGTGCCTTGGATCTTCTGCTTCCTCGTGTTGCTTCTGTAATTCATTGCCTTAAAGAGTTTGCATTAAAATATAAATCATTACCAACTCTGGGATTTACTCATTTGCAACCCGCTCAATTGACAACGGTTGGCAAGAGAGCGTGTCTTTGGATTCAGGACTTAGTCATGGATGAACGAGCATTGCGTCGTTGTCGTGAGGATTTGCGCTTTCGAGGTGTTAAGGGTACTACGGGTACCCAGGCATCTTTCTTGCAGCTGTTTAATGGAGATAGTAAAAAGGTCAGGCAGTTGGATATGCTTGTAACTAAATTAGCAGGATTTGAAAAGTCGTATGCAGTGACTGGTCAAACATACACACGCAAAGTTGATGTTGAAGTTTTGGGTGCTTTGGCTAGCTTGGGAACAAGTATTCATAAAATGTGTTCAGATTTGAGACTCTTAGCTTCGCGAAAAGAAATTGAAGAACCTTTTGAAGTAACACAGATCGGTTCATCGGCCATGCCTTATAAAAGAAATCCTATGCGTTCCGAACGCTGTTGTGCGCTAGCACGTCATATTATTACTTTATACTTCAACGCTGCCAATACACATGCTACACAATGGCTTGAACGCACTCTTGACGATTCAGCCAATCGTCGATTGTCTCTGTCAGAGTCGTTTCTTTCGGCCGATGCTGCTATTCTTACATTACTGAATATTTCTCAGGGTATGGTAGTTTATCCAAAGGTAATTGAACGTCATATTGCTCAAGAACTGCCATTTATGTCAACTGAAAATATTATCATGGCCATGGTGAAGGCCGGAGGTGATAGACAAATTTGTCATGAAAAAATTCGGGTTCTTTCACAGGAAGCAGGCGCACAAGTTAAGCAACATGGAAAAGACAACGACTTGATTGAACGTGTTCGTAGCGACCCATACTTTAAACCCATACTGAACCAACTAGACGTAATTTTGGATCCAAAAACTTTTACTGGGCGCGCTAGTGACCAAGTTGACGAATTTTTAGCGGAGGAAGTTGACAGTGTTTTAGAACATTATAAGAAAAACTTGAAAAACATTCAATTTGTTCAGTTAAGTATTTAAGATCGCTTAATGTTAAAGTATGTATCTATAACGATCATTGTTTGTTCTTTTAAAGTACAACTTTTAATAAATAAATGTTTTTTTAAATCTTAATACTGCTTTTAAAGAAACTTAACGTAAGTTTGGATATATTTGTTTGATGTAGCATGATTCATTTTTGCACACATTTTTCGTTTAAAATCAACAACCTCTTCGCATAATGACTACGTCGCGTTAATTGAGAAATAAGCAAAAATTGTGTTTTAAATTTTTGCTCTTATCTACAATAACGAAAACTAGATTGTTATTTTTGATTGAATCGGGGTTATCGCCAATTGACCAAAATAAAAAAACTTAGTTTCACTTTTTTAACTTCTCTTAAAGGTAAAGCAGAAGATTATAGCCATTGATTGTCATTTTAAATGTTTTAAAAGAGACAGGAAAAATTGGCATCTTATACATCTGGGCTAAACATAACTAAGAAACATAGAACGCCTGTGTGACCAGAATAAAGTGTAATTAAAAGAAATTAGGGACTATGTTTATTCAAACTGGGTTTTTAAAATTTAATTTTTGATAAATTTTATGTTTTAAATGATTAACAACACTTAATGGCATATAATATTTGAGCCATTACATGCCATCTTCATGGTTTTCAGGTTATTTTTCACGCAATTTACCAAAATTAATATCAAAAATCTCCAAAACGAGTTTTTGATAGTTTTAGTACATAATATTTTTAATTTTTTTTAAATAAAAATATTTAAAAAATAAAGTTTAATCGAAGTGGCTGAATTTCGCCAAAAATAGAAAATAAAATCGACAAAATACATAGATATGTAATTTATGTTTTATTTAAACTAACAAATAATCAGTGAACACATGAAAGGTACGTTTCTATAAACTAGTTATAGTTTAATTAATTTAACACCAAAAAAAAAAAAAATATATATATATATATATATATATATAAATTGAGATCTGATCAATCAGTAAGTTATATAATAATTATTTTAAACTTTTATTATATTTCTAATATGCTGTACACTTCACACTTAAGAAATTCGTCAGCGTCCTCTTCTTTGGAATACATTGCATTCGAATTAAATTTATTAAGCATTTCTTGAGAAGGTATAAAAGAAGTACAACATGTGCTTTCTTCATTCACATAATTTATAACGTTCAACAAAGTATCAAAAAGTAATAGAATTTGTTATCGAAAATACTCTCAAGTTGAAAGTTTTAACGCAGGCATTATTAGTTGAATTACAAGCATATAAAGCACGGCCAGAGCAAGTAGCTGTAAACCTTTGGCCTAAATAAATAAGTAAAAAAAGTGCTGACGAAGGTTGTGGCGAATCAGAAATTTTACTGTTCTCTTTTCAATTTCTCGGAATTGACCTTAAGCCAATACTAAGGAATAATTCATTTATAACAAATAGAACAATTAAAAGGCAATAAAAACGTTAAAACTTTACTGGCGCGTTTTATTATTTTTTTTTTTGTCTTACAATAATAATTATTTTTTGTATTCAATAGAGATTACATTATTCTAAGTAACCGCGGAATGTGTATTTGCATATACCAAGGAAAAACTTTTTTGTCGGCTGCCAAAATTGATATTTATGAGCAGTGCATTTAAGACAGTATACCTATTTATTCGACGTTAATTTGTGTGAAATTTTAAAGTATTTTGAAGAAATAAAAAAATGTATGTAAAGCCTATATCATGTTTTGGTTTTTGTTAACTATTTAAATTTCGGAAATCATGCTTAAAAAAAGAGTTTTGAGTTTTGTTTAAAAAGTATAACGCGTCAGAGTGCATGAGTGTTCATCAAGCAATTTTTGTTTTGTGAATCGCATGAGTGGAGGGAGGCAACCGAAGACCGAATCGAAGAAACTATACAAATAGGTTCAGTAATTTCGGTTTAATTAACTTTTCATTAGACCGAACACTTTTATTAATAATAAAACAAGTAAGAGTGCTATATTCGGCTCAGAGATCGGTTTCGGTTGCGTAATTTTCGAGTCTACTTAAACAAGCACTTAGTTTTTTATGACTCGAATCGTTTTTGTTCAAAAGCAAAATACACTTGTTGAAACAACCGCTCGTTTAAAGCATTCATTTTATGTACTTGTCATTTTGTGCGAACATGAATGTTCTGACAGTGTCATTTAAGGTTTGAATCTATTTTTGCATCAAAGCAAACTTGTTGTTAGCGAAACAAGTGTTTTATTCAGTTGTAAATTAATTTTCTACTCGATGTTTTCTTTTCTTGTTGTTTTTACGTTTTTTTTACATTTTTAAATTATTTTTCAATAAATTTTTGTGCTTAATATCCAAACGTTTTTTGAATGCCCGTAAAATATAGTGTTGAACTTGTTCTTTTTTTTACCATGAATTGCTACTTAATTTTGTTTCTTTTTCCTTTTTCAAATTAATTTTTGTAAATATTTTTTAATTAAGATTTTGTTATGTCCTTTTTATTGTTTTATAAATAATTTTTTCATGAAAATGTAATTTTTTAATAAAATGTTACTTTTTTTTAGTTATAAAAACCTAAGCAACTTTTTCCCACTAAGTAATAATAGACTCATATATTTTCCTTAAATAAATTTATAGAAAATATTTTTTTATTTACTACTACACAATGTGTCTATAATCTAAAAATAACAACAGAAATTAAAATGCATTTCTTTGGAAGTTATGATAAAATAAAAACAAAATTAACTTAAAAATTGGCTGTTCAAAACCTAAGCAACTTTTAATATTTGGTATGATATCCTTTATTTTTCACGACCTCAGCGCATCTTTTGGGCATAGATTCAATAAGATTCGACAGAATAGATGTTGTTATAGCTTCCCACTCCGATTTTAGACAGTTCATCAACTCCTGTTTATTTTTAAAGCGTCGAGTTCCAACTCTCCGTTTTAAAATTTCAAAGAGGTTCTCTATGGGATTCAAGTCTGGCGATTGAGGTGACCAATCCAAAACTTAAACCCCATTAGCTAATAACCAACCCTGACTAACATCGATGAGTGTTTTGGGTCATTGTCATGTTGAATCACCCATCGAAGTGGCATTTCCCACTTAGCATAGTTAAGCATGTGAGTTGCTAAAATGTCTCTGTAAACAAAAGGGTCCATTTTTGTTTGAATTTCTACAAAGGGACCAACACCACTTGCCGAAAAACAAGTCCAAGCCATCACATTTCCCCCCATGCTTTATTGTGGCTTTTGAGTACCGGGGATGTAGCCGCTTTCCTTTGGTATTCTCACGTGGCAAACTCTATCTGAGTTTAGTAAGTTAAATTTAGATTCATCACTTAACAGAACAGTTCTCCTTTTGGATATAGTCCAATCCATATGTGCTCTAGCAAAATCCAACCTAAAACTACCGAAAAGCTGAGAAAATCAGAGACTACGTTGCAATCAATCAAACAAACCTCTTTTTTAGATGCTTCTTAGTCAGCATAGGCTTTTTAGATGGCATGAAGCTCCTTAAGTTTTGTTCCAATAAACGTTTTCTTACTGTAGAAGAACTAATCTGAAGTTCAAGCTCATTCACTATGCCTTTCGAGGAAATAAATGGATTTATTTAACTAGACGGAAAATTTTCTGGTCTGTTCGCTCAGAAGTTTTTCGAGGTCGCCCACCGCTACTGGCCTTCTCTACTTTTCCTGTAGCTTTATACTTTTTTATAAGTCGGGAAGCAATTTGGGGTTTACCGTTATTAAAAAGTTCAATAATCTTTAGTTTAAAAGCTGATCCATAACGTGTTCGCGTCAAAAATTGGTACAACTTAAATGCAAAAAATCAACCAAAATTACTTTTTTCAATATCAATCATAACGGGACTAAAATTTTTGTTGTTGTTTTAGTTAATATTTTGCAACAAATGCAACAATGTAAAAGTTGCTTAGGTTTCGAACAGCGAATTTTTAAGTTAATTTGGTTTTTGTTTTATATTTGCTTCCAAAGACATAAAATGTATTTTTTGTTGTTATTATTAGTATGTAGACTATATGTATAAAAATAAATAAAAAGGAAATTTTTCAATAATCTATTTAAAGAGAACATATACGACCATGAGTATTTACTGGTAAAAAGTTGCTTAGGTTTCGAACAGTACTGTATATGTATATATACTTTTTTTGAAAATAAAGTCTGAAAATGAAAAAAAACAAATTATATACTTTGGATTTCATTATTTATAGGTATATGGAGGAACAATTTCAAAATATATATTTTTAAATTTATGTACATAGTACTTGTGTAAATATAATTTAAACAAAAATTTTGTTTGCTTGTAAAATATTTTATATGTATAAAATTTTGTTTTCACCTTTAAAGCTAGAAATAAAAAATGCTAATATAAAAGAAAATGCACATCTGTAAGTTTTTCTTATTGTTCTTATATTTTTCTGCGTAGCGCTTTTTTACTTTCAAGTGGCTCGATTGTTTTGAGTAAAACTCCAATCAGATCATCTACAATAAAGACGTTGTGCAAAAAAATCACTTCTTGTTAAAGAGACTTTTTTGTTTCAATACAAATCTGTTCGAGTCTAATGTTGAAAATGATTTACACTTATTGTTGCATTTTGTGTTTGTGTATAAAAAGCATCAAGTATTAAATTGATGTAATACTTGTTCGTGTTGTTCTTAAAATTCAACTACTGTGAACAAGACGACTCGATCATACAAGTTGCAGGTCTCTGATTCGGCTATGCCAAATCTTGCATATCCTTAACCATATATGTAAATATAGTTTAGTGAAGTAACTGCAATTAAAAAAAGTAAATATGAGGGTGCAGAGAACTAATAAATAAGAAAAAAATTGAGTACTATATATTTAATTTTATATAAATATGTCATCGGCTCTTAATGGCTTAAGCATTTTTTAAAAATGTTAGTATTTTATGAAAGATCTCTGTAAAAGCTTTTAAATGATACCCATATTTATATCTTAAAAAATATGAAGCACAATCGTACTTTTCTATGAAAAGTTCAGAGGCCAATAACTCGGAAAACATGCGCGTGCGCAAATTTCTATATCGCCATATATTAATTTTTTTCCATTGGAGTTACTTCATTAAAGTATTATATTTAAATTTTCTCTAGCTCACCTAGCGCCTTAGCAAAGTTGATTTCAACCCGACCACAGACAGACATCGCTCAATCGACTTCGCTATGCATAAGAACTCAAAATATAGATGATATTCTAGAAATTACGAACGGAATGATTAACTTTTTCCACCTGTAGTGAAGGTTATAAAAATTATCTAATGTTTGCTTGACATAAAGAAAGGGGCATTTTACAATTCCAACATTTCTCAATTCAGAAAGAATAGCTGTGCCAGTACTTTTGGTATTATATCATATTTTGGCATTATTAACATTATAGGTTCTATATACATTCATGCTTAACTAATAACAATCAATATTGTAACGTTTTTCCCTTTTTGACAACAAACGTACGGATTCTTTTTGATTGCAAATACCACTGTGGCTCATTATAAATTCTGTATTCAAACTTTATGGATTTCTCTGGCTATACTTTTTGATCCTACTGGTCTTGTGAACCCTTGGTCTCGTATTTACTAAACATGCGTTATTACTACAAACGCAACCATCCACGCTACATTACTACATTACCGGAGAAAATACACGAAAAAAGGATTTTATTTTCAAAATAAAATGTGATTAATAACAAATTTTAAAGTTTTTATTAATTTTATATGAATATGGCAGTAAATATTTATATTTTATATTTCCTTGCAATACGTTTATTAACGACGTTGCCTCTTGATATTTTAAACAATAAAAACGATCAAATTTAGTGAACTTTTTGAAAGAATACCTTTTGTAAAGTGACTTCAATTATTTATTTTTCTTATACTGCACAGACACTTAAGATTTGGAGTAAAAGTTAATGTTATTGTTGTTTGTATTTTAATTGTCAACTGTTAGACTTTGTTTATTCATGACTATTAACAACACAAAACATCAGCTATTTGGGCTTTTGAGTGATCTGGTTTGAGACTTTATGTGTCTCATGCAATTCATGATATAAATCAGCAAGCTGCAGGAGTTTGACAAGTGTTGACTCGTACATGGTAAGTTCGTACATATTCTTATGTGTATGTGTATACATAAATATGTAAGTATATTAGGGTGGGTTAATTTTTTTTTGTAAATAGGCGTAATCTACAATAAATTCGAAGAAAATTGCCTGAGAAACTTTTGGTCCAAAATCAAAACCTATCTCCCGCCGGAAGACATAATGGAATTTCGGAAATTGGGGAAAATCGTTAAAATTTGAAATCAGTGTTCTGACATAAATGCTGCTATCTGAAAAAGTACTCAAGATCAGTGTTCTAACATAAATGCTGCTCAAGATACATTTTTCATTTGGGTATGTATGTATATCCCTTCAAAATGGTATTACATTTTTTTTTTGCATAAAGGTCAACGTTCATTGGTTAAAGCTTAAACTTTGGAAAGCTGTATCTCAAAAGCGCTATTTTAATAAATTTGGGGAAAACTTATATTTATATCATGCTCTAAATGGATTTTACCTGCTGAGTTTGAATACGACCTTGGCAATTGTCTTTGGGTTTTCGTTTTTGAGATACATATATATTTAAAAATAACTTAAATCGAATAACTAAAATAAAAACTGAAAGTTAACTATGAAGTGCATAAATCAATCGAAATACATTTTTAGAAAATGCATTAACGATTAATTTCTAATGGAAGGCTAAATTTTAAGGGCCGATGTTGAATGTGAACCACACATAAACGTCAAGTATTTTTCTGCATTTAAGTTGAAATAAAGCGCGTTAAAGTTATTCAGGCTAATTACGACCAAAAGTGCGTACCTTCGAAAAAATCGTGCAAAAATTTGAGCAAACCGGGTCTGTAGGAAAAGTGAAAATACCAGTGCATGCTCGTACTGCAAAAAATAGTGTGGCTGAAGAGCCGCTCACCTCAACACGTCGTTGTGCCCAATATTTTCACCTATATAAAATATGTAGTTTCAACATGACGGTGCCACTTGTCACACAGCTTACGAAACAATCGCTCTTTTGCGCGAATAATACAATGGCCGTGTTATCTCACGTGGTGACGATGTCAACTGGCCGCCAAGATCATGTGATTTGACACCGTTGGGCTTCTTGCTTTGGGGTTATTTGAAAAAAATAAGGATGAGACGATTCATTAACGGCATAGATCCTCAAATATGCCTCGGCGCATCGAATGATGGCCGATATTTTGTTCCATACGTAATTGAACCATATCAATATTATCAAAATAAAAAGGAAATAATAATAACTTTCTAAATTATTTGTGTTTTATCAAAATTAACATTGGCCCTTAAAATTTAACCACCCTTTACAATGACTAGAATTATGTATTAATAATATTGAATTCTAATTACTCTTTGTTGATAACTTTCATTGCGGGCTATTGTTTATAAAGAAAAGAGTAGAGCTTAATAAAATCATTCTGTCTTTTAAGATTCGTGACTCGTATACAAATTGCAACATTATATCGATTGGTGCAAGACCAATGTGAAATTTTTCTTGGGAAATACTTAGTAAAAACATAATAATTTATCAATACGAAAATTTATTATTTGGATTTTTTTTATGTTAATTTACTTTATTTGTGCTTGATTCCTTCAAATATACATACATAAATATACATATATATATATATATATATATATATATATATATATATATATATATATATATATATATATATATATATATATAAAACTAAAACAAGCAAGAGTGCTATATTCGAATCTTCTATACCCTTCACGATCGATCTAGTTTAGTGAAGTAACTCCAATCAAAAAAGCAAATATTGGGGTGACAGAGAATTAAAAAAAAAACTTGTACTGCATATATGTATATTACTTTACATTAAAATACTATCGGCTCTTAATGGGTTAAGTGTTTTTAAAAAATCTTAGTATTTTCTTAAAGATTGATGTATCAAAAAATATGAAAATTTCAGAGCCGTAACTCGAAAAATATGGGTGAACGCCAATTTTTTCACTTGAATTTTTTTCATTGAATTTTTATTTGAACTGTGAATGTTATAAATGAATAGAAATTATTTGGCTTAAGTTCATTTATTTTTTACTTTCTAAAAATCTTTTTTAGAAAGAAAATTTATTTTACAAATGTATGCGGACGTTTTCCAAAGAAAACAAGAAAAATTAGACGCTAGCAGAATGAAATGCTGCATTTTCTGGACCGCTACGACCTTCATCAGCATTCTTCGCATCTATCTACATTAGTTGTGTATTTTTATAAACATCATCTATTTAACCAACTAACTTTGTAAATAAGAATACGAGAAAACTCATATACTCATATCAACATTAATTTGGTTAGACGAAATTTACACACAAACCAACGTATTTCTTTACTGTTCTCTCTGTATTTCGTCTTGTACATTTGTTTTTGCTTTGTTTCAATCATCGATTGAACACGAATGCAAATTTACAAAGTTAGTTGGTTAAATAGATGATGTTTATAAAAATACACAACTAATGTAGATAGATGCGAAGAATGCTGATGAAGGTCGTAGCGGTCCAGAAAATGCAGCATTTCATTCTGCTAGCGTCTAATTTTTCTTGTTTTCTTTGGAAAACGTCCGCATACATTTGTAAAATAAATTTTCTTTCTAAAAAAGATTTTTAGAAAGTAAAAAATAAATGAACTTAAGCCAAATAATTTCTATTCATTTATAACATTCACAGTTCAAATAAAAATTCAATAAAAATTAAATTATAAGCACGCAAGGCACAGCGAGCATTCATGCTTACATCATAACAATCAAAATGATACTGGAACAGCATCTATAATGTTATGAGTAAACAAGTAAGAATGATTAAAAATAAATTTGCATTCGTGTTCAATCGATGATTGAAACAAAGCAAAAACAAATGTACAAGACGAAATACAGAGAGAACAGTAAAGAAATACGTTGGTTTGTGTGTAAATTTCGTCTAACCAAATTAATGTTGATATGAGTATATGAGTTTTCTCGTATTCTTATTTACAAAGTTAGTTGGTTAAATAGATGATGTTTATAAAAATACACAACTAATGTAGATAGATGCGAAGAATGCTGATGAAGGTCGTAGCGGTCCAGAAAATGCAGCATTTCATTCTGCTAGCGTCTAATTTTTTTTTTTTCTTTGGAAAACGTCCGCATACATTTGTAAAATAAATTTTCTTTCTAAAAAAGATTTTTAGAAAGTAAAAAATAAATGAACTTAAGCCAAATAATTTCTATTCATTTATAACATTCACAGTTCAAATAAAAATTCAATAAAAATTAAATTATAAGCACGCAAGGCACAGCGAGCATTCATGCTTACATCATAACAATCAAAATGATACTGGAACAGCATCTATAATGTTATGAGTAAACAAGTAAGAATGATTAAAAATAAATTTGCATTCGTGTTCAATCGATGATTGAAACAAAGCAAAAACAAATGTACAAGACGAAATACAGAGAGAACAGTAAAGAAATACGTTGGTTTGTGTGTAAATTTCGTCTAACCAAATTAATGTTGATATGAGTATATGAGTTTTCTCGTATTCTTATTTACAAAGTTAGTTGGTTAAATAGATGATGTTTATAAAAATACACAACTAATGTAGATAGATGCGAAGAATGCTGATGAAGGTCGTAGCGGTCCAGAAAATGCAGCATTTCATTCTGCTAGCGTCTAATTTTTCTTGTTTTCTTTGGAAAACGTCCGCATACATTTGTAAAATAAATTTTCTTTCTAAAAAAGATTTTTAGAAAGTAAAAAATAAATGAACTTAAGCCAAATAATTTCTATTCATTTATTAAATTTTTTTCCTTATTTTTTAATTCTCTATTGCCACATTTATTTATTTTTTTTAATTGGAGTTACTTTGTTGTTCCAAATGACATAAAAAAATTAGAGATAGGCGTGGTGTTTTGCCTGCTGCCTCGAAGGACACGGACCGATCGAGCTGATTTCCAATAGCACCACTTTCGACACTATCTGATCGATTGACATATTTATATTTTTTGCGAAATCAACACTAACACGGACGGACAGACGGACATCACTCAATCGACACCTCTATGTATAAGAAGTCCGAATATGTATCTTTATGTGGTCGGAATGACAAACTTATGTATACCCTTTTTCCACTTTTTGAGGTGAATAAAAATAAAAATTATGGCATTAGTAGATCCAAAAAGAGCAACTATATTTGTGTTTTGTAGTGCTAGGTTTTTCATTTTCATAATCAAAAATCAAAAGGATAGAAGATTTTTATGCTCAAGGAATTTGTTTGAACACAAGTCCAAATTAATAGTACTCGTATATTTTGCATAGATTAAGTGTTAACATGTTTTTTTTCAATTAAATCTTTCCACATTTTTAAAAATACCTTCAAGTAAAACCTTCACTTTTCTTCGCGGAAGCTTTTCTGTGATTTTCTTAGAATTCAGATACTCCTGTCACCTTTTTTGTTTTAACCGAACAAATTGACACCCCCTAATATATATACTTATATGTATGTTTAGGTTTATGAAGTAGTATTTTTTCATGTTATTGAGCCTTTTCACACTGGACTAATTGGGCTGGCATAAAATCGCAGTTTGTAGGCTTTTTCGGTGAGGAGAGTGGTTTTTGGCTGGCACAATTTTTCAACCAGCTTCAACCCCGCACAAGCAGAACAAAACTAACACATACACACTTATGAAAACACAGGTTCTGCGTTTTTTTTGCAGAGCGATTTTTAGTATTTAGTTGTCCATCGACGCGTAAAGATGAATATGAAGAAAATGATATTAATTATGTACATGATTGAGATTTGTTATGAGTGACTTCAATTTTCTTATATTTTATCAAGGGATTTAATGTGATGTTTCTATATTACAGGCGATTAACTCGTCTGAAAAAATTATATGGAAATAAAAAAACAGTGCTTTTCATATAATTTTTTTAAACGAGTTCATCGCATGTAATACAGAAACAGCACTTAAGTTTAAAGTTAATTGAGTTGATTTTTATATGTATTTTACAGGGAAAAACTTTGAAAACGAACTTTTTGTCAAATATGAATAAAATATTAATTGAAATCTTGTGAAAATGTGGCATAAGTTAATAAATTCCTCCTAAAATTAATTGTCAATTCATCATAACTTATTTTATTCAAGTATGTTCCGCAATTGCATATGCATGTGTTTAACGAACGAAAGGCAAACGTGAAATAAACAAAGAAAATACTAACACACACAAAGCTGTGTATACGTGCGCAATTTTATGCCAGCATAATTAGTCTAGTGTAAATACGAAAGAACAAAAGTTGTGCGAATTAAAAATTATTCCTGTGTGAAAAGGCTCATTTATCTGCAAATTTAAGCACACAATATTTTGTTTGTTATTTCATTGAATAAGTAGTACGAATAGCAAAATAATGATTGTCTACTTAATGCTTGAATTGCTTTCCAATAACTTTGTATATAGTGTGTATATATGTATGTAAGTACCTATATCAAAATTGTAAAGCATGAAATTAAGACGCAATTACCGCTAAAGCCACAAATAATAAAATTATACGTATTAATATTTTATCACATTTTTTAAGCTCGAATATAAACTGAGCTAAATAAGTACATGTACATTTGTATATACATACATACATATGTATTTACTACATTTCAGATTTCTTTTATAAGTTTATAATTAGGAGTCCTATGGGATTTCTTGGCCTGAGGTTTATTTTCCAGACTTGAACGCACATTTTTGATTCAGATGGTCCACAAAAAAATTGACTAAAAGCAAACAAAGGGCTTCAAGAAAATAATCTTATTAAGACTGTGAAGCAATTTGCGGAAATTTTATGGTTTGGGGATGCATCGCAGCATCTGGAGTGTGAAATCTTGTCTTTGTAGATGATAAAATGGACAAGCACTTATATTTAAAAGAAAATTTATTTCTAAGTGTTGCAAGGCTGGGCTTAGATAGGAAATTCTTGTTTCAACAAGATAATGCCCAAAATATTTTTCATATCTTGTGCAGGAATGGCAAACAGTTGAAAACCCCTCCGCAATCGCCCGACACGAATCCTATAGAGCATATTTGGCACCTGCTGGCGAAAAGGATACGAAAACATCACATTAAATCAAAAGAATAACTTAAAGCAGCACTTCGCTTAGAGTGGGAAAACATTATTCCTGATGAAACGTCTAACCTAATAACAAGTATGTGACGATTAGAAACAATTGTCCAAGCTAAAGGAGGTTCAACCAAATACTAGACAAGCAAAAACCCCGAATAAACCTAACATTTTCACTTGTGTGAGTAAACTTTTTTTTTGTTTTTTTAGTTTTATAGCGTTGTATAGTGGAAACTAAAAGACATGATTTATTTTCTATGTTAAATGGTGAATAAAACCATCAATCTTTAAAACGGCATCATTAGTGTTTTATCAAGCTAAGCAGATCCAGAATTATTGAAGTATTGCATAAACTTTATTGATTCACTGTATGTATATGGCCGCATCCTTTGAAGCGAATAAAAATAAAGGTTGTCCCCATGGGTAATGTAATTTGATGTATACGGACTTATCTATTGAACCGTATAATTACATTTTTTATTTCGTATTCGATGACCTTTTGCCGGTCTGTCTGTTTTGAAGTTTGTTTTTGTTTTTGCAAAAAATATTACATATATAATCTTTTAATTAGGCTAAATAATAGTTAAGAATTTAGGAAAACTTCTGGTAAAATCTTAAAGTTCTGCTAAAACATTTCTTGATAAAATTAATATTATAGAAAATGTTATTGATATAGATGTATGTAGATAATTTGTTGTTTATAAAATGTACAATGACTACGTTCCAAAATTATGTCTAAACTGTACGGTAAAAACTCAGCTTATCTTAAATAATGAAACGCCTATTTATAAAAACCAAGAAGATTAGCACCTTTAGCAACAAAAGTCGTGATCGATTAAATTGAAGAATGGTTGAAAAATGAAATCATAATGCCTTGCGAGCCAGAGTTTTCAAGTCCAGTTGTAGTTGTTAGGAAAAAACATATTGGCTATCGTTTATGTGTGGACTTTCTAAAACTTAGCAAGGAAGTACAAAAATACAGATTTCCTATGCAAAGAATTGATGATCGAATTGATAAGCTGATAAATAAAAAATATTTTCTATAATTGATACGAAAAATGGGATTTTCATGTTCCAATGCATGAAGATTGTATGATGCCTTTTCAACCCCTGATGAACAATACATGTTCAAAAGAACTCCATTTGGTTTGTGTAATTCGCCATCAAGTTTTAATTATCATAATATATTTAATATAATTTAATTAAATAAAAGTGTAAATAATTGTACCTTCAAAAGATTACGAAAATGGTATTTTTCGCCTTAAACACGATTTTGATGTCGCAGCTAAAAACTGTTTGGAAAAAAATGTCAGTTTCTAAAAGCAAAGGAAGAGTATCTTAGATATGCAATTTCAGATTCACATTTTTATCTATCTGAAGTTAAAATGGAAGCTGTGAACAATTTTCCAATACCTACTAACGAAAGAAAAAACGGCAAAGCTTTCTTGGATTGACGGGATTCTTTCGAAAGTTTGTAAAGGACCATGGTTTTATTGTTGCTCCTCTTACAAAACTTCTTAAATAGGGCGTATTAAAAATAATTGACAAAGAACAATTATTTGCATTTAAATTAGTGAAACAAAAACTCTTAAATAAGCCTGTGTTGTAAATTAATTATCCTTTGGCTATAACAGAACTGCATACCGATGGAAGGAAGGTAGGCCTAGCTGCCATATTATTGCAGCGACAAACGAAGGTGAATTTCATCCCGTTTACTATTGGAGTAAGTCCACTACAGACGCCGAGAAGAATTATCTCTCCTTTGAGTTAGAGGTGTTGGATATTGTAGAATCAATAAAAAAAGCTAAGACCCTACTTGCTTGGTGTTAAGTTTAAAATTATAACGGACTGTGTAGCTTTAAAAAAAACTATAAATAAAACAGATATACCACCAAGAGTAAAAAGATGGACGTTATATCTGGAGGAATAGGATTATATTATAGAGCATAGAAAAGGAGAAAGAATGAAGCATGTTGATGCACTTAGTCGAAATCCAATTTATGTAATTGAATCAAGTTTAAGAGCATTTATAAAATAATTCTTGCGAAAAAACCGACTTCAAAGCAGATTTTATCTGTCTGACTATAACTAATAAATTAGGTTACATTAACTATTGGGGCATACTTATATCTCCAAACTTTATACTTTTTCAACTGTTCAATAGTTTGGCAATATACATCAAATTGCAGCAACTATAATTAATTACCAAATTCAAATTATATACTTGCTGTTGTAGTAGATTTAGCAATCAGGTTCTGTGTAAATTTCAACCGTCTGTCTGTAACTGTTGAAACAGTTTGCCCATATACATCAGATTATATCAACTATTTAATGTATAATATAACATTTTTATACTTCTTATTACACCAAACAAAGTAGTGGACATTCTGTCTAAAATTAAGGTGTTTGTATACAACGGTTCAAAAAATACGACCATATAGAACAAATTACATTAATTTTTGGGAAGACCCTTTAATTTCTAAATTCAAATTATAAGCTTCTTGTTATAGCGGACTTAGCAAAACATGTCCCTTGTAAATTTCAGCTGTTTGTCTATAACGGTTCAAAAGTCCGGCCACATACACCATATTATATCAACTATTGGGACACCCGCTTATTACCAAATCCAAATTTTATACTTGTTGTTATAGAGAGTTAGTATTACAGGTTCTTTGTAAATTTCAATCGTCTGTCTACAACCGTTTAAAAGTATGGCCCTATTCCAAATTAAATGAACTATTGGTGTACCCTTTAATTTATAATTTTAAATATTATCAACTGTTACTATAACGGCCATAGCAATCGACATTGCGTCAAATTTACAAGCGTTTGTCTATAACGGTTCAAAAGATAGGCCTATATAAGTAAATCTACAGTAATTATGGGACACCTTTTAATTTCTAAATTCAAATTATAAACTCGTTGATATAGCGGACTTAGAAATACAGGTTCCTTTTAAGTTTCAGCGTCTGTCTATAACGATTCAAAAGTGCGGCCACACACTTTAAATTACATCAACTATTGGAACACCCTTTAACTTCCAAATCCATATTTTATACTTGTTGTTGTAGCGGACTTACCAATACAGGTTCGTTGTAAATTCTAAGCGTCTGTCTATAACTGTTAAAAAGTATGGCAATATACATCAAATTAAATGAAATATTGGCGCACCCTTTAATTTATAATTCTTAATATTAATACTTGTTACTGTAACGGCTATAGCATTCGACATTCTGTACAATTTGCAAGCGTTTGTCTATAACGGTTCAAAAGATAGGCTCATATAAGTAAATTTACATCAATTATGGGGGCACCCTTTAATTTTTAGATTTATTTTTGTATAATCTTTTGTTTTTAGGAGCTATAGTAATACGTTGGCATTTTTAATTTTACACAAGTGCCCTTTACAATTCATAATACACGTAAAAATTATGTATGTTGTGTGGGGACACCCTTTAATTTTTAAGATTATGAACTGTTTTATAACGGGACCAATCTGTAAGCATAATCTATGATATTACCAAAAATGTTCAAAAGCGGATCAGAAATGACTGAGTTCTGGAGGCACATATATAAAAAAAAGCAACATTCTGCCGAATTGTATATCCTCCTTCTCCTCCGTCGGTTAAAAAAACAATGTGAATAGGAAATAATAATTGTACTGAAAATAGGAAAATAATAATTGTACTGAAAAAGGTTTTGGAAAAAGAGCCTTATAATTACTACTTTCTGTGTGATCGTCAATCTTAATGAAGAACGAAAACAACAGAGATGTTTTTGTAGTTCCTGAATCGCTACAAAGAGATATCATTAAAAGATGTCACGAAAAAGAACATTTTGGTGTTAAAAAAACTATCGATAGGAATATTTTATTGATGAGTAAAAATTAAAAGTAGATTAAGTGATTCAGAGTTGTGTTGAGTGCAAATGAAAAAATCAAAGATGATTATCGTTAGTAACGTTACACATGGATCATTTGGGTCCAATGAGTACGACTTTTAAAGGATTCAAATATCTATTTGTAATAGTTGATGGGTTTTCAAAGTTCACGTTGATTTATTCTGTTAAAACAAAATCAGTTAAAGAAGTTATAGATCGGTTTGAACAATTAGCTAAAACTTTTTAATATCCGCAAAGAGTTGTGACTGATAAAGGATCAGTATTTATATCGCCTTTTAACCCTTTCGGGTCTACTGGGATAATGCGTCCCAGAAATTTTCAAACTGTCGTATTTTCCTTATTTTCAATGCAATTTGTTGTCTAAATAGTCCCTAAGCTATGTTTAAGTGTTCACTTTAATATGTAAATAAAGACAACGGTAAATCTCAACTTCGTTGAAATTTGAGCAGTTTGTATTAATATTTTGATGAAACCAGTTGTAAAAGTGATGCAATTTAGTGAAATGGTTTTGTTTTGGTTTGGTTTTTTTTAAATAAAAATATTTAGTGGTGTTTTATGAAAATAAAAGGTAAGTTATAGTTGGTATGATAAAGTTGGGATATATCGTAGCAAAACGTTTTTAACGTGGGATCAATTGTACCAGTACGTTTTTTATGTGGGATTTATTGTCAGAGTTAACATTATAGATGCCAAAAAGAAAGCTTATTTGTGAGGAACTTGAGCGTATTATGTGCGAAGAGTTAGACTCTGGTGATGACTTTGAGAATTCTGGAAGTGAATATTTAACTGAGAGCTCCGGCGACACGGACTCTGCCTCAGAAACTATAGACAATATAAGTGTAATATATGAAATCGACGAAGAAAATTACGAGTCACAGCTAGTTGCTCAATTGGTAAATGTTTTCCGTGATATTCAAAAGACTTCCAACCTAAGTACAAATTCCCGAGTGAGCGAGACGGCGAGACCCTTATTGCTCTTACTGACGATTCCAGCGAAGTATTTGCAGGATGATGGGAGGAGTCGACTTGGCGGACCAGAAGACGGCCGTTTATGACTTTAACCGCAAGTTTTAAAAATGGTAGAAAAAAGTTTTCTACAAACTGCTGACTGTTAGCGTTGTAAATTCATGGATGGTGTACACCGAATCTAAGAAGCAAAAATTATCGTTAAAAGAATTGCCGGTCCCTCTTGCTGAAGGTACGATTTCTCAGGGAAATTCAAGACGAATGACAATGCCAAGTCGCCAGGGAGGTAGAACTCCCAAACGTCCAAAAACGGATAGTCTCAATATTGGAGACCACTTGCCAGTAGAGCAAGAGAAGCGTTGTTGCTGTGTGCGACATAAATTGTGGAGTAAACTTCTTAACGTGAAGATCATATCTCTTTCTAAAACATCGTCACATTTCGTTTTGTGACTGTATATATGAAAAGGTGATCTTTTAAAATCTATCGGCTTTTTACGAACAAAGTTATGCTCGGTTTTTCTTTTCATAAGTGACGACACATTTTTGTTTATGACACGTTGGTGGATGTATTTTTACAGCAATAACGTCATAATTCAAACATTCCACGTTGTTTGTCCAAAACATCCTCTTTAATATAAATTTGATGCATGTTTTCTTAAATTTACTTTTTATTTCTGAACCATTTTAAAAGTCAAAAACTTCAACTCGATTACCTCCCAATGATTTTTTTGCGTTAAGGCGTTCTAGTAGTAAATGAGCGATATGTACTTTAAGTATTGGTTGCACAAATATAAACAATTTTTTAAAAGTACATTATTTTTTCAGCATTATTCTAATCCTGAAATCCGTTGATTTTCAAGAAAGAACAAAAATAAGAAGAAAAGATATCATTTTTGTGTCAAAATATGTAGAAAAAATTATCAATAAATAAATTAATTCTATTTGATGTTTAAAATAAATAAATAATCTGTAGTTTTTATTGTTTTGGTAGGTTATTATTTAGATGGTTGGAATAAAAGAAAATATCAGTTATTTTTACTGTTTCAGTAGGTTAAATTTTATAAATTAAAATAAATACAGAAACAGTTATTATTAATGTTTTGGTAGGTAACATTTTGTTAGTTGAAATAAATGAAAAAACAGTATTTTTTCTTTTCTGGTAGGTTCTTTTTTCGTGCGTTGGAATAAAAGAAAAATTACTTATTTTTACATATTTTGTAAGTTATAAAATTAACATTTAATAACAATTGAAAATTACATTTAATTTAAATGAAATGTAAGTGGACCGTTTTTTTAATGAAAAAGTAGTTGTTAAAAGTGATTTTTCATTTAAATTTACCTACATAATATCTTGAGTGCGGGGATTGGTAAGGCATTGGAAAGATTAATAGCAAACATTTTTAGGAAATCGACATAAATTAAAATTTGTTTTCACAGGGACGTTTTTGGGGTTGGGATTGGAGGCATACCTTTCCTGCCCATATAAACTAATTTCCATTTTAGAATCTCATGTGTCCAACTTTAAGTTTTTAAACATTCCTTGAAAATTAAAAAAATTGTATTTTTCAGAGGTAGGATTATTTCTTCTAAGGGGAACTCTTTTCTCCTTAGTCCGATTTTTGTTATTTTAGAGCTTTAACATTCTACGACCATAACAGATTTTTCAAAAGAGAGCCATGTAAAACGGTCGAGTGGTTTTGATTGCCTAGGGTAATACAATAATAATAATACATAATGTGATAATAATATGTTCTTTCGTAGATGACTTTTATTATTTTTAATTGACTTCAAAAAAGAAGTAGGTTATCAATTCGACTGACTGTTGCATTTTTATGTTTAAACTTGCTGAACTCGTGTCATTTCTGAACTGATTTAAAATTTTTTTTATGATTTGATAGATTATGCTTACATATTGGTCCCTTTTAAAAACATTTCATAATCTTAAAAATTAAAGGGTATCCCTTTACAACATACATGTATTATGAACTGTAAAGGTCTTTTTTTTTAAATTTAAAATGACTGCGCATCACTATAGCTCCCAGTAGCAAAAAGTAGTACAATAATAAATCTAAAAATTGAAGGGTGCCCCCATAGGTGACGTAAAATGACTTATATGGGCCTATCTTTTGAATTGTTATAGACAAACACTTGCAAATTGGACATAATGTTGATTGCTATGGTCGTTATAGTAACAAGTATTAATAATAAAAATTATAAATTAAAAGGTGCGCCAATAGTTCCTTTAATTTGATGTATACACTTTTACACAGTTGTAGACATACGCTTGAAATTTACAACGAACCTGCATTTCTAACAAGTGTAAAACTTGGATTTGGAAGTTAAAGGGTGTCCAATAAACTGATGTAATTTCAAGTATGTGGCCGAACTTTTAAACCGTAACAGACAGAACGCTGAAACTTAAAAGGTACCTGTATTGCTAAGCCCGTTATAGCAACGAGTTTATAATTTGAACTTAGAAATTAAAAGGTGTCCTTTAATTAATGTAGATTTACTTATATGGGCCTATCTTTTGAACCGTTATAAACAAGCGCTTGAAAATTGGACAGAATGTCGATTGCTATGGCCGTTTTAGTAACAAGTATTATTATTTAAAATTATAAATTAAAGGGTGTCAATATAGTTAATGTAATTTGATATAAGTGGTTTAACTTTTGAAATGTTATAGCCAGATAGTTGAAACTTACAAAGAACCTTTATTCTTAAGTCCGCTATAGTAACAAGTATATAATTTGAATTTGGAAATTAAATGGTGCCCCTTAGGTGCTGTAATTTTATGTATATTACCAAACTATTGAACAGTTGAACATGTATAAAGTTTGGAGATATAAGGGTGGCCATACTCTGAAACAGAAAGATGAAATCTGTTTTGAAGTCGGTTTTTTTGCAAGAATTATTAAATATTAAGAATAAAAAACGATAACAGATAAAATAACAAATCTTTCGAAATAGTGTTTATTAATTTTTTACCATAATTCTTGCATCATTACCATAAGCTGGCATCAAATTTGCAGTTTAGTTGTCGATTATTTTACGTTCTGAGTCCTATCTCTGCAATGTTCATTCATTTTAGCATTTTGTTAAGCAAACGCAATGGAAAAGAAGATGAAAAGGTCTGTAGCAGTGATCGGTTATGAGTAGTGGAGAAACAAGTGGAGTTGAATCATGACTCTTATTTTTTTGTACTTATACGCATTCATACTTTTTTCTGACTTACTAAACACCAAACACCTCAAAGGTTTGAACTACTCTGAGTATTCATACTTAACAACATGTATGATGTTGATGATTTCGACTCTCACTAACTCATTATATGCAGTCAATACAAAATAAGTATGATTCTGTAGAAGGCTTCACAGTGGCGTGGCTTTTTTTTATTATTTTAGTAACTTTAAAGGTTTTTAGAATAATGTTTAGAGGAATGTTTATTACTTTCACAATGCTTCGAAGTAGAACCTTTTTAACTCTTGTATATATACAGGCATGTCACAAATTCCGATCGGAATGGTTTGATTCCGTATTAACAATTCCGATCGATTTTGTTTTACCTTCTTCAGATTCCGATCGATTTTGCTCATTTCTAAAAAATGATTAATCTCCACCTTTTTAATTAATTGTGGCAATATTGCGCACACCAAAGTAAACAACAAGGCTAATCTTAATAAGGACACACAATAAAAGTAAATTTGAAAGCCGCAGATAAGGAAATTTTAAAGAATCTAAATTCCACTTTGAAATTTAAAAGTGGTTTCATTCCGAAAAATTTTTTCGTTTTTCGTTTTCTAAAGAACCAATTTGCGGAATTGAAACCACTTTCGATCGGAATTGAGTTCTGTGACATGCCTGATAATTCAACCAAAAAGATTTCTACGTTTAAAAAACTGCTTAAAAAACAAAAGCTGCTTTGAAGAAAATTTCTTCTATTTCGAAAACATTTCTATCGGAAAATTAATTTTCGAGAAAATTTAATTGAAAATTTTTACGTGGCAACGTTCTTAGTGAAAGTTTTCCTAGGAAAATTTTTTAGTTGAAACTTTTTTATAAGTTTTAGGCAGAGTTTAAAGATACAGTAACGAGCCCTATTACTAGTGGTTTTTAAAAAAGAAAGGTTTGTATTGCTGATTCTCCATTTTATTACTTTTCATTTATTACATTTTCATTGATTATAACACACTTCTATATTGATAAAAAATATTTTATATTTATATTTTTGTCGCCGTCCTTTTGTAAAGTACTAAAGAATAGAACCATAAATTTTTCTTGAGTGGCTTGAATGAGTTAAATGAGTTGTAAGTATTCAGAGTATTTTTCTAAAATTATAAATCTAAACGACATACTTCACGAATCATACATATATGAGTTCGATGTCGACGTAGTACTCATAATCTTACAACTTGTCTTTATGAATCACTCTTATAGTGAGTGCGAACAAATCTGAGTAGTAAAATTTAAATGATGTATACTCACTTGAATTTTAAATTTTCTAAGTGATTATGAATAGCGAAAAAACGACTTATTGCCGATCACTGGTCTGTAGGCCGTTGTCAAACAAAATAATTTGTGCATAAACTCAAAGAACTTCATAAATTCTTTTAAAATCTCAATTTCACTATTTTTTCAACAGTTGTTTTTAGTTTATATACAAATTTACACTAATAAAAACAAAAAAGGTTTTATAAGTTTTATTTTTTTACATGAGTTTTGAAGAAATAATTAAAAATACATTTTTTCGATTAAAAACTTAAATTAAAAAAGTACATACCTTAAATGGACTCGAATATTCGTAAGTATTTAACGATATCGTAGGTACAATTAAAACTAAAAAATACAAAATTTATTTTTAATATTGTTATATTGTTTGAAGATATAGAAACCTAATAATAAATAACAAGCAAAATTAGAAAACCAAACACAATATATCGTTTTAGCCATACTATTTTCTTTAATAGCGAAAGTAAACATATTGCTCTTTGACCTGAATGGGGAAAACGTAATTTTTAAATTTATACTGCCATATTTATAAAAAATTTAATAACTTTGCAATGTGTTTTATGACAAGTTTTACATATTTGTCGTAAAATACATTTGAAATCTATTTTAATATTTTATGAATACAGCAGATCTTCTTTATAGAACAATATAGTTAACATAGATTCCATAATCAGCTCGTAAAACGCAATACTACCTAGCGCACAGCTTTTACGCTGAAATGACATAGCTAAATAAGAGCGTCAGTTTGTATCTTGAATACTAATATTAAATCTTTGTATTTTATGAAACCCACTCAAGTGCATGCAAAATAACTGAATTGTTATTACTCTTTAACAAGCTGCCAATTTCATTTCCTATCAAAATCCGAATTTTCAATTGCTTAGCGCTGATGCCACTCTATTTAGGTTTGCTGCATGCTTTTTGTATATACATGAGAAATTTTGTCTGTAAAAAATTGTATGCAGTTGCTTCTAAAAAGTTCTCCGCATTTTAGTTCAACTTCCGTTTAAAGAACTCGTACGATAACAGAGAAAATGTGCGTTGTGGAAGTTCTGCAACAATCAAAAATTGTTGGTAAAATATTTACAAGAATACAGTTTAAATAGCTGCTAGACTATTTTTTGTGAGGATATGTAAAGTCGCTAGCCTACGCCGATAAGTCCGAAACGATTGACCATTGGATGATAACATTCGGCGCGATATTGTTGATATATGTACATTCGGCTACAAATGTTGGAAAGTCATCGAAAATTGGACCTCCACAAACGATTATGCCCGTGACAGCCGTGGTGGTCATTACCAGAAGTCATTATTTTTCAAATAAAGTAAGTTAAATGTCAATTTAAAAAACTCAAAATAATTTTATTCCATTTCAAAGTTCAATATGTCAAAAGGCAAACATATCACATTTAAGAAATAGTTTATCAAATATAAGGGCCCACCTTAAACGATGTCTTTTAAGACATGTTTTATTTTTTCTAAAATGTCTTTTGAAATAATCATTTACAATGAAACCATGTTCCTTTTAAAATGCGTCTTTTTGCAGGGTTACAGCATAATTGTATAATCTTCTTGTTCACTCATTTCTAAAAAAATTACTATTATTTGTGGAACGAACTTTATCTAAATATAATAAATTTAAATAAGAACTGTTAAAAAATTTAATTTTATTTTCTGTATTGTTGTTAATTTGTTGTTGTTGTTTATTTTTCATTATTATATTTTATGTTTCTACTTTTTTTCTTTCGTAAAAAGTACTGGTTAAGGGCAAAATTCACTATCACGCATAATCGTGTACGATTTAATTACACAAACTTCTGTCCTACTTTAAAAATCGTTTCAAAACGGAGTCGTCGGTGCCACACTATTGTACAAAAAAGATGCAAAAAACACATCCTTAAAAAATCAACTCTGATCTTTTAGAAAAAAATATTTTATGAACTATGTGCATATTTCAAAAGATTGTAAGATCATACAGATTTGTCGAAAAGTCTATCACACACATACACGTTTAATACACACTATCATACACTTTGAGCACACATGCAATTTTTGACAGATCGTACGACACTATGTCTGATCAATTGACATATTTATTTTTTGTGAAATCAAGTTTGCCGAGGCAACACTAACGCGGACGGACAGACGGACATCGCTCAATAGACTTTGCTATGCATAAGAGGTCAGAATATATATACATTATGGGGTCGGAATTGGATGTTTTAGAAATAAGACACGGAATGACAAACTTAGTTCCGAACCGGTTGGCCGAGTGAGGTTTCCGACTAGCTGTTTTGAAGTTTCATTCCCAGGTGGTTCCAACCCTCTCTCCCCCGTTGCGTATCCTAACACAATACAAGAGTCAGAAAATAAACACAATCATGTAGTTCAACAACACCACATGAAACAATTGTTTATGAAGACAGGTGTTAGTGTCCTATTTGCTCTCCCAATCTAGCCATACTATCCATAAAAAGTTGTCCATTCTATGACCTCAAAACCCACTTGACCACTTTTCCACTTTCCACTTGCTGTTTTTTTTCTTATTTTTATTTCTCCGTCGCCCCATATAGTTCTTTTTTGATTGGAGTTACTTAACTGAACTAGATTTGTTTAAATGAAATGAAAAAATTAGAGGCAGGCGTAGTGTATTGTCTGCTGCCACGATGGACATCGACCGATCTTGGTGATTTTCAATACCAAAATTTTTTAATCTATTTCTGATCGATTGGTGACGGTCATCGGCCAATCGACTTCACTATCCATAAGGAATCAGAATATATATACTCTTTGCGGTCGGAAATGGTTATTGTAGAAATTACAAACTGAATGATGAAGTTAGATATATGTACCCCTTTTTCATCTGTTGTAAATGGTATAATAAAACTCAATGGTTACTGTGCATAAAAGATTTTTTTATTTTGTTTGCCTTTTTGCTTAATTGATTTATGTGCTGTTTCCATATTACGGGCGATCAACACGTCTAGAAAATTTATATGAAAATAACTCAAAAAACTGGGTGCTTTTCATACAAATTTTTTAGACGTGTTGATCGCCCGTAATATGGAAACAGCACATTAATGTAGTTCGCATTTAATCAATTTGGCGTAATATATAATGTGCTGTTTCTGTATTACAGGCGATCAACTCGTCTAGAAAATTTATATGGAAATAACTCAAAAAACTGAGTGCTTTTCACATAAATTTTTCAGACGAGTTGATCGCCTGTAATACAGAAACAGCAGATAAGACTCTTTAGTTTTCTGTAAAGAATTTGTGTAAAATCCATTGATAAGCTATATGAGCAGTAGCGAAACCGATTGCTTTTCCCTCAGTGATACATTTCATTTTGTAATTTTAAAAAATAAATATTTCATGGGAATATCATAAAATATTTGTATTTGAAGGAATCAAACACTATTTACGTAGATTAACATGAAAAAGATTAAAATAATAATAATAATATTTTATGTTGGTTATTTATTTTAGTTATATTAATTTTACCTTAATAAATATAAACTTATTTCTCAAAACCAATTTTTAATTTGTAATGATACAGTATCGTTTCCAGTGTTGGCAAAAGTATTGAACCAGATATTACTAGATATTACTTTAAAAAATGCTAGAAACCGCTAACTAGTCGAAATAAAAAGCGCTGACAAAACCCTAATAATTTTATAAACAATTTATATTTTAATACTGTTTTTTAATGCTAACAACTGAAATAAATATTAGACGTTTCAATTAATATTAATATTATTAAGCTGATTTAAAATTGTTTCCATTATTTCTGGACTATAACCAAATATTCCAACTTATGACAGACATCCTCTTTTTTTTTTTTTGTTATATATACGTTATTTACTGATAATTTTCAGTTTTTCTAAAATATCTCGATCTTCTGGTAATGTGAAATGACAGTTTCCCTTAGTTAAAAAAAGTTTTTAATGGCCCAATTAAAATATATTCCGTTAGTTCCCTTTAGATTAATTGTTTTAAGAGTTAAAAAAAAAACAAGGCAGAGACGGTTAATCTATATATTTACATAAAAGGTTAGAAATGCGGGAAAAACACCGTTTTGGCAACACTGATCGTTGCATACTGCGATGCCAGAATGAAGATTTTACCTGAATTATAAAGATTTTTAATCAAAATACGACTTAAGGTTCTTTTACCTACAATTAAGATTATTTTATTTAGTTGTTTGACACCTAAATTTGCAACTTCTTGTTAAAATTTATTAAACATATTTACTCATATAAAAATAACAAATATTACACTACCGCTATTAAATAAGTACATACATATATAAAAAATGATAAGGTAAAAACTAAAATTTCCGATACAATATTTTTTATTATTATTAATCATTCCGCGTGTAATTTCTACAATATCCATTTCCGACCCCATAAACAATACATACTCTGACTTCTTACGCAAAGCGAAGTCGATTGAGCAATGTCCGTGTGTCCGTGCAATCGATCAGATACAGTGTCGAAAGATGTGCTATTGGGAATCAGCATGATCGGTCCATGTTCTTCGAAGCAGCTGCCAAAACACCACGTCTACCTCTAATGTTTTCATGTCATATGAAACAATAAAATAACTCGAATCAAAAAAATAAATATATGCGGCGATAGAGAATTAAAAAATTAGGAAAAAACATCAAGTGATAAAAGTGGCGCTCGCCCATATTTTCCGAGTTGCGGGGTTCTAAAATTTTAAAATATTGTAAAATATCAATATTGGTGTAATTTTAAAGCTTTTGTAGAGATCTTTAAGGAAATACTAAAATTTTAAAAAATGCTTAACCCACTTAGAGCCGATTACATTTTTATTTTTTAATTCTCTGTCACCCCAATATTTGCTTTTTTGATTGGCGTTACTTTACTTAACTAGATTTACATACTTAGATGGTGAATAGCATAGCCAAATATAGCACTCTTACTTGTTGAATTAAATAAGTTCATTGTAACTGTGTTGCCTTTTATATTGAGTTCTGTAAACAGATAACAAAACGATTTGACTTTAACAACGCAGCCTTAAAAAAGCTTTCGTACATTGGCCCTCAAGACGTTATTAACAAAACAATTCTTCACTAACAAGTCTAATAAAAGTTTTTTCAAGTTTAATTGAAGACCGTGAGATATAAAGTTCAGATACGAATTTAGAGAACTCCTTCACATGGCTTTTATAAATATATAAAAGATTTAGAAAATGTTACGGTGGAAGACTCTTAGCACACAAACTCAAAAATTTCTAGAGTGATAGTAAGTTGTTTCCAATTTGGTCGAAGTTTGCATTAAGTTTGATATGTCGCCCTTGTTCATTTGCAAACGTTAAACGGATATTTTCAAAAGAAAACTTAAATATAATAAAATAAGGATTATCTATTCGTAATGTTATTAGTAATGTTCGTGCTATAATTTAAAAATTGATACTATACTATTGATGTTATATTATTATTATATTATAAAAAAATATTTGAATAAAATTTTTGATTTTTATGTTTACTTGTTAATTTTAATTTACATTTGCATGTACATTTTTGTTTGTTTAATTTATTCATAGTATCCTCAGTAAAAATAACAACACGTAATGAAGAATAAAAAATATTAAATATTTTTTTCGATGAATTTCTGGCACTACTGGTTGCTTACATGATATATTTCATTCTGTTAATGACAGTGACATTTTACAAATGTGAAATTACATTTACTATACATTTTCATGATTATTCATGGTATATTACAATTAATACATTCAAATTTATATTGCAGAAATCTCAATTTAATTATGAATATTTATTTTTCAATAAAACA
This sequence comes from Gymnosoma rotundatum, assembly GCA_916610165.2. Taxonomy (NCBI): domain Eukaryota; kingdom Metazoa; phylum Arthropoda; class Insecta; order Diptera; family Tachinidae; genus Gymnosoma; species Gymnosoma rotundatum. The sequence goes on from OU744336.1 coordinate 89,620,408, forward strand.
ATTTTTATAGTAATAATTGGACCGAAAACGATGTCCAAATTCCTAACCTTAATGTATGAAATCGTTGCATTTACGAAGTTTTTTCTTTCAGTGTATTAATGTAATAAAAAGTAATTGTTAACTGTTGTCTGCACATAACTCAATCGCTGTTAACTATTATTTAGTTGTTTGCGATACTGTGAAAAATTGTCATGATTTTCATCATTAGTGCTTGCATTACATTCATCAGTGTTGCAACAGTTTAAACAACAATAAACATATAATAAAAACATTACCCACACACGCACACAAATAGAGTTGTTGTTAGTAGTATCTATTTATTTGTCATTGCTACCAAAAAAAGTAAAGCAAGATATCAGCTTGTTTTACCCTATACCACCGTTGATGGAAAGGTAATAAAAGTTCTGAGAGCCACTATTTAGTAAAACAAAAGACAAAGGAATTGGTCTGACTGTAAAAAGGACTATTATAAAATAGCATATTTTAAGGAATTAAATACCTACATATCGTCTGGTCTCATGTAGAAACCAAGGCAGATTTATTTTACTAGGTAGTGTCGTCCGCCCAGCTGGTTTGTAGTTGGAAATGTCAAAAGTTTTTCTATTTTCCTTTGTTTGTTTACGAATTTCAAAAAACACTAACAACAAGCGTTTGCGAGATAAAGCAAGCATGTGCATTGAGAGCAATTATCTTTTATTTCTCTTTGTGTTTTCGACGTTTCCAACGCACAAAACAACAATAAAAAGGCATGTTGTTTTTGTAAATGTTGTATTTGTTGTATTACCGCTTCTACCTAGTAAAATAAATCTGCCTTGGTAGAAACGTTAGGGTGTCGAATTTATATGAAAATAATTTTTTCGTCGTTCCAATACATTCCACAAAAATACACCACGTCACAAAAGTTTAATGCTGTAGTTTAAAAAATAACGATTTTACAAGCATTTGCATTTTAATTACGTACATTGTAATGAATAAAGATTCTATTATGTTCTTACCTTCTGTAAAGTTATAATTATTCGAGTTAGGGCAGTTTTCGCAGAATGAATACCACTGCGGTCCCTAATAACAAAAAAAACTAGTCCTACTACAGCCGTCACATCAGGAACTAATAAAACCACTTTTGATATATTTAAAAGTATAATGCACAGGCAGATTTTTATACATTTACACAGTGTGCATTTTAATCTCGCTTTTTAACTTATGTTTACTGACTAGTCCTATATTTATGCCCTTCACCACAAAGAGTGGAAAAGAGTATAACTAAGTTTGTCATTCTGTTTATAATTTCTACAATATTTTCCGAGTTACGGGTTTCTGAAATTAAAAAAAAAATTTTCATTGGAATTAGGTCAGACAACTGGGAAGAAGAATGCAGTTGTTTAAGCACATTGGACAACAGCCCTTCCTTCCAACGGCCGCAGTGTGCTTTGGGTCGTTATCTTATTGAAAGTACCAACTTCCAAAAAGACCCATTTTGGATGCTGACTACTTCAAATTATCTTTTAATACATTCAAATACATAAATCGATCCATTGCTGTCTTTATGAAAACTAAATTTTCAACTCCAGCGGACGGCATACTGTGTTTTACTGTGGGCATCAAGTTTTTATGTTCCAGCTCTTCATTCTTTTTGCGCCAAACTATTTGTTTTTCATTAAATCCGAACATGTTAAATTTACTTTCCTCACTAAAGACAATGTTTTTCCAAAAGTTGTCATCGTAATTTTTATGGTTTTTAGCAGGTTGAGTAATTTTTGGCGGACGGCCTCTTCTTGGTTTACAATTAATACTGCTATTCTTTTTCCAATTTCTTAAAAATGTTTTTATTTCACACTAGACTTTGAGTGCCCAACAATTTCAGAAATTTCGCCCAACGATTTTTCATTCTCTTGATGCTGAACAATGCGATTTTTAATATCTAAGCTTATTTCTTTAACTTTTGCACACATGGCTGCCAAGCTTTGCAATTATTAACTGAGAGACATGAACCATTACAACGTCATGGCGAATCATGTGTAACTTTTTTAACTGGAAAAGTACCATTGACCAACAGTGGGAGTATGTATACTTTTCTGTGTATTAAAATTTTTTAATTTTTAAATAAATATTTCCATTTTTCAAAAATCATTTAGTTTATTTTTATAGCGAATAATTAGGCATAAATAATATTGATAAAGAATTTTAAGCTTTACGTAAAATGCAGTTTTTTGGAGGGTATGTAGAGTTTTCTGTGTCACTGTACATCCATTTATGGAGTAAACGATATATTCTCATATTGAAAATACGTAATGGTAATTCGGAACTGATTACACATTTATCCAAAACTTTTAACACGTTAATCTGGCATTTGCGGTAATATATTTTGTTACATAATATCAATTATTGCTAATGAATTATATGACATCTTAAATTGAAAATATGTAAATGGTTTCACAATTGTGCCTGAAACACAAATATAAAGAATTATATTTATGTACATATTTCAACCGTTATAAAATGTTGTGCTTACCTTTTTATTTGTTTTCATATTTTGTATGTACATATATTGCTTTTATGTGGAAAATGGGTATGTATGTATATCTAAGTACATATGTCATTCCGTGTTTAATTTCTACAATATCCATTTCCGACCCCATAAAGTATATATATTGTGACTTCTTACGCATAGCGTAGTCGATTGAGCAGATATAGTGTCGAAAGAGGTGATATTGGAAATCAGCATGATCGGTGCACGTCCTTCAAGGCAGCAGGCAACGCCTTCCTCTAATTTTTTCATGTCATTTGGATCAATAAAGTAACTCCAATCAAAAAAATGGATATATGGGGCGATAGAGAATTGAATAATATACAAAAAATCCAGGAAAAAATTGGCGCTCGCCCGTATTTTCCGAGTTACGGAGCTCTAAAATTTTCAAATTTTTTAAAATATCAGTGTGGAACATTTTAAAAATTTTTAAGAGGTCTTTAAGGAAATACTAAAATTTAAAAAAAAAACGCTTAAACCATTGAGAGCCGATGTCATTTTCATATAAAATTATATAGATACATACCCACATTTTATTTTAATTATCTGTCAGCCCAATGTTTGCTTTTTTGATTGGAGTTACTTTATTAAACAACAAAAAATTACTTAACAAAATATTTTTAAACGCAAACATTATTTTGTTTGCTTTTAGTCATACTTTAATTTAAAATATTACATTATGATTAAATATATTATATTATTTTTAATAAGTAATAAAACTTTCATTGCGCACAGTAATCACATAATGGTTAACCGTTAAAAAAAATGTTTGTCGTGACTGAAGTTTTGTTTTTCGCAACCAAACATTGTTACAAAGAACATAATATGATTATTAAGACTACGTCACACCCATGTTATTTCTCTGCGTGTAAAAACTGATGTGGAAACAAACTACAAAAATGAGTCAGACATACGGACTAACAACAACTTAAGAAAGAGTTACACATTACTAACCGGGCACGTCGAACATGATGGTTCACCCGGATCATCAGAGAGATGTGCTTGATAAAAGCAAAATGTCTACTACTTTGCAGGTATTATACGAAGTATTTTTGCATGTTTTGGAGGCGGTAATTTTTTTGCAAGCTTTATAAAATAAATCTTTTTTATTGTGTTTATCAATTAATTATGTGACTTATAGGTCACAAATTATAATTAAGTACATAATAATTTTTATTATCATATAGTTTGTTTTAGTTTTAAAATAGCTGGGTAACAAATAAATAAATAAATTCCTTAACAAATATATGATATATTCTTTTATTTCAACTGACAAAGTGACTGTTTGATTTTATATTTTGCAATTGTTTATAATTAAAATAAAAACCGATGCAATATCATATAACAGGCTTTATCCGACATTGTTTAAAATGTTTTTCTTTTAAGTAAGATAATGATAATAAGAAGTTACAACCGTAACTAATTAAGGTAAAACATCAATATTTTTTTTTTAATAACTGCTACAATTATAAATACAAATGTAAGTTTTATCCATTAACCACCAATGAGCATTTAGGCATGACTTTATAAAGATCCGGATTGAGTTAATGTTTTTTTTGTTTATGCTTGGCGTCTCACTGTCATTAAGATAACTAACCCTTATTGCTTGCATGTTTCTTTTTATACTATTCACCACAAAAAGTGGAAAAGGGTATATTTAAGTTTGTGATTCCGTGTGTTATTTCTACAATATCCATTTCAGACTCCATAAAGTATATATTCTGACTTCTTATGCATAGCGAAGTCGATTTAGCGATGCCCATCTGTCCGTCTGTCCATCCGTGTTAGTGTTGAAATCAAGTTTGCCGAGGCAAAACAAAACGAAACAAAAAATAAATATGTCAATCGATCAGATGTTCATGATCGGTCCATGTCCTTCGAGGCAATAAGGTAACTCCAATAAAAAAAAAAATATATATATACATGGGGCGATAGAGAATTAAAAACTAAGAAAAAACAATATGAAAATTTTTTATTCGGAATCTTTTTGATTTCAATTTACTTTAATCGTGCTTGATTCCTTCAAATATAAATATTTCATGATAGTAGTTTTATTAAAAACTACAAATTGAAATGTATTACTGCGGGGAAAGCATATCAATATGGCCATTTTACTACTGCTCATATAGCTTTTTAGTGGATTCTACCCAAATTTTGTATTGAAAGCTTAAAAGTCTTATATCAAACGCAAAAAAAAGAAACAAAACAAAAATAAAAATAGTTACTACATGTTTGCTGTGTTTTTGTATAAAACATCGATGGAGTTCTCATTTAATCAATTTAGCTTTTAAGATAAGACATTCAAGTTTTATATAAAAAATTTGCCTAGAATCCATTGATGAGCTATATGAGCATAATAAATAATTTTAAAATACAATATGAAAGAATTTCTGATTTGCTGTTTCTAATAAATAGTTATAAAAAATAGAAAAATTTACAATTAATAATTGATACGAAGAACGCTGACGAAAGTTGTAGCGAACCTTAAAGCTACTTCCATTCTGCTAGTAAGTAAATTTTAGTGTTTAGCACAATTAATAACGAATTTAAGCCAAAACTTAAAAAAAAATTTCTATTTGTAAGGAGAAATTTCGCATAAAAATGAGTGCAACTATTAGAAATGCCGTCAGCGAAAAGTTGTAAGTTGAACAATTGTTTCTAGTTTTAGTATCATTTCGGATAGATTTTCCTAATTTCCTAAGTCTTCCACAATATTGAGTGAAAATTATAAATTAAAATTTTCATTTCTGTTCATCATTCATTTATAAATACATCTTTATTTACATCTTATGTTTTAATATATACTGATAATCACAGATCTTGATTATTTATTTCTGTTACTTATTGTCTATCGTGGTCAAAAAGAAACAAAAACATTAGTTTGTGATTATTCAATATAAATTTTGTAAATGACTCTATAAATCATCTTGATGATATGTATGTATGTCAGTGTTGGTACAATGTATAATATATTTAGCTCAAACTAAAAATATTCAGTCGATTTATTTTGTTGGAATTATTTAGTTTATAATATTTATATTTATTATATTATTTTTATCCGCTGGTGAACAGTGCTTGTGCTTGTTAATTCATGTTTAGTATTATTTTTTTATTGTTATTTTTATCAAAAAACTTTAATTTATTAATGTAAACTGTACTGTCATACTGTAAGTTAACACATTTTTGTACATTTTAGCGATAATTGCTTTTAATTGTAACTGTGTTAAATTTTCTTCTTTTTAATTAAATAGACGACCCCTTGAGAAAGTGAACAAAAAATTCACGAAACGTTGGGAAAATATGTAATAAAAAATTGTTTTTAATTTACATGGATCAATTTAGGCCTTATTAGCTCAGAATATAATATTATTAAAATTTGGTGGCAAAAATAACAACATAAGAACAGTGGTTTCCTTTATATAGAAAAGCGACCAAAAGTCTATATCTCCAAAACTAAAACTTAAGGTCCATAAATTTTGTCAGCTCATTAGCGTGCACGAAGAAGTTGAAGTACGCAGTAGCCATTTAAGCTGTGAAGGGTTAAAGATAGATGTGTTTTAAATTTTTGAAATTGTGTATTTGAATATAGAAATTCAATGCCTAAGTTTTTTTTATTTAATTTTAATTCGTTCGAAATAGGAATACACTGAAAAAAGCTGAATTAAAAAGTCATACAAAGCTATTTAATGCAATATAAAGCATTATTAAGTTATATAAGGCAGTAAGGTAAAACAAGATATTAATCCAAATCAAATATTAAGCAAATTTAAAACTTCTTGAATTAAATAAACTACGAGACTTGCTTTCTTTGTCGGTAACTTTCGGTCTCCAAAAACACAGTATGCTAAATCCATATTCGTACACCTTTAGGAAATTCATTATATTTTTAATATTCTTAAAAGGTTCAGCTTACTGCTTTTGAATAACTTTTTTTGTATATTCTTAATATTCTTAGCGATTTGCATTTTTAGCGTTAGCAAAATCCATACTCGTACACTGTGGGAGCATGTTTTCTTCTTGAGTTATGTGGAAGTTTACAGTTATAATTAATTTTTATTTTACATAGAACAGCAAAAAAATAGTTTAGAGAAATTTTTTAACAAAAACGGGCCGAAAATGTTGTGATATTTCTTTGGATTTAAAAAAATGATTATAGATTTGCATAAAGATGTTAAATCTCTAAGAAAAATCATTCTGCAATACAACACGTTTAAGAGATATACAATGAAAATGGATAATTGAATCAATAATGACAAAAACAAAATACTTTTTTACAAGACAGAAGATCACAATCATTTCTTTTCGGCAGATATGCAAGGATAACGCGGTTAGTGCTGTAAAACTTCAAGCCATCCTTTTTAAGCATCTTAGTATTAATGTGCTATCTCAAACATCTCAAATAGAAATATTGATTGAACATGACTGCATTTTTATTTTTTATCATTCTTTGCTTGTTTTCTAACAACATTATAGATGCGATCCAGAAAATGCAGCATTACATCCTGCTGGTGTCTAATTTTTCTAGTTTTCTTTGGAAAACGTCCACATACATTTGCAAAATAATTTCAATTTTTTTATTTTATTAATAGTTATTTTTGCGAAAATTTATTGTGTACAAATAGGGATTTGCATATTGTAAATGGATCTAAACTAAAAATAAAATAGTTAAGATCTGTATGTATAGCAATACGCGATATGTGTTGTGTGCAATCAAGGCTGTTACATATGCTTCTTTTCGATTGCGCTGCTTCCTCTGGTAATTCACCTATTGACACTAATAAATGCTTCATCACCATTCTTTAGCTTCATGGATTAGAATTTTGTGTAACGATGGAGGGACTTCGTACCAGGGATATTCCTTAACAATTTTTCTAGCTGTCTCTTGTCAAACTTTTTGACAACAATTTCAAATCCAGAATTTATAGTTTGGATAATTGTGGCACATTCTTGCTGCTATTTTGAATTAGAGGCCAATCTTTAAAAAATCTTATGAAGAAAATGTAATGAGATTTATTTTTATTTTTCGTCAGATGACCATGCAATCACATCCATATGCGAAACCCTCGGCTACAATTGGATGCATAAGAAGTTGTGGGTGTATGAGCGCCAAATAACTACTCGTATAAGTCTACGTGAAAAGTAGTTTTTCTAAAAAGTGTGTTTTGAAGAGTTTAAAAATGTATTCTTAGGGTTTTTTAATGTGCATATATACATATTTTCAGTTAACATTATTTCATTTAGTAAAAGAATACGTTAAAATTAAATGTTTGTAGGATTTTTGGGGACTTCTGCAACAATAACGCTAATAACTTTTTAAATAATCTTTTTATTTAATTTGATGACTATGCTATCACAATATATGGAATATAAACATAACGCCACCTTCACGGTTAAAAATATTAAATCTTGCAAAAAAAATTATTGGATTAATAATATTTAGAGTGTTATCCATAAATTAAGTGAAATAAAGATTACAAAAAAATTACATATTTTGATTTTTGTCTTGCGGTGGCAAGACAGAAATAACCATTCAACAATGCCTGACAACTTTCACTAGAGCAAATTAACCTTATCTCCACTATCTCCGGCTTCCATGTTTTTCAGCTTCACTTATTAATTCTTATATCAAAAATGAACAGTAGTTGATTTATTGGGATTTTTTCGAAACCAGGAATTTTTCTAGCTTTTTTTTTCTACTTTTTTTTTTTTAGAAAAAATTAAGTTTTTTTTTAAGTTTAATTTTTTGGTACAAATATAGTATTTTGGTGAACTTCTGATAGTATAGTGAGATTTTGACTACTCAGTAATATAGAGCATTTTTCTAAAATTTTGGTTTTCAATACAAACGCCTTCATTTTTACAGCAACAATATAAAAATGACTCAATAGCCAATTTTTTTTACTGAATTTAAAATTTTTGTGTTAAAAAACAATAACTTAGAATAAAATTAAAAATTTTATCGATTGAAAAATTAAATCCATTTTTCCGCAGCCGTTTTTTTAAGTTTTTATGAGGTCGCCCGTACTTCATTCCTAAAAAAGTACTTTTTTTTTAGGACAAGCACTCAGGGGACGACTCCTACATATGCAATGCATTGTGCCAGAACTAGGAAATTAGGTTGTGGGAAGGAGGATAGAGGGAGTAGTGCTTGTGGACACTTGATTTGAATCTTTGCACATTGAAAGTGGCAGGAAAGACCTCTGCGGGGAGTTTATTCCACATACGAACTGTTCGGCTAAAAAACGAATTCTCTCTGTAATGCGTAGTGCGATTCACTGGCCAATCGCCCACAAAAGAATGCGCTCTTGATGCAGAACACGTTGCACGTACGAAATTACGGTTTTTAGGAACAAGTTCCCTGATCTCATAAGAGCACATTTCGTTGTAGTAACGATAAAACAGTGAAACACACCCCACATTGCGTCGATGCTCCAGTGACAGATCTATACGTTTATTGGTCTTTATCGCTAAAATATTTAAAAAGTATATACTTCATAGGGTTGAACACGGAATGCCAAACTTATATACATATATCCTTTCACCTCTGGTCAAGAGTATAAAGTGGCAACCATCAGTATGCTACTTGATCTAATGCGTGTACGTGTTACTGATTCGCCTTGCAGAAAATGTAAATGAACTCCTATTACGATATTACAATCACAATCTTGTTGCATTACAGCAGGGCAACAAAAACTGGCAGAATGAAAATCACATCCAATTTGGAAGAAAAAACTTACTTTTACATTAACTTTTTTTAGCAGTGTTGCCACAGTATAACTTTTTTGTTTCCGTTTTGATGTTTAAAAAATTGTTGGTTATATTCATACAATTCATGCAAATGCTGTAATATATAAAAAAATCAGATTCTGCAACAAAAACATTGAAAAAAATGCTTAGCTTTAATATATCAAACAGTCGTGTTCAATATTCGGTTAAAGATTTTTTGTCCAATATTTTATCCAAGTTTATATTTTATTTTCAACTCTGCAATTAAATTTTTAATTATTTCTTCTACAAACATACATAAATGCTTTTAAAACTAAATTCCGTTGTTGCTTAAATTTGTTTTGTTTGAAAAATAAACCATTGTTTGATTTTGGGTCAGTAGTAACGATAAAAACAAAAAATATAAAAAAGCGTAAAGCCCCTAAGCTATGGATTTTACACGAAACGCGGAAACCGTTCATACAAATATGAAAAAATTACAAAAAGTTACTTACGCATTTGGCCACAACTCCAGACAGAAGGTAATCGAGTGTGGAATTAAGTATTTTTAGCAGAAGGACTTTCCAACTTGATTACCAACCTAATGATTTTAACAAGGCATTATTATTTTATAATCAATTACTGAGAATTGATTACATTGATTATTGCAGAATTCAATTCCGATCAAAAGTGCGCAATATAGTCACATTTATATAAAAACGTGGAGATTAAGTATTTTTTAAAAATAAGCAAAATCGATAGGAATCTGAAGAAGGTATGACTAAATCGATCGGAATTGTTAATACGGGATCAAAACAATTCCGATTGGAATTTGCGACTTGCCTGTATAATTTTTCTAACTAAAAAATTAGACGTTTTCAATAAAAAAAAAAAAAAATCCATAATTATTGCATTTCTGCAATTTTTAGTCAGAAATACGCAGTATTGCCAAAAATCTGTCTGAAAATTTGCACATATTTATTTATAAATGGTCTTGTGGCTTTACTCGATATAAAGGATGAATATCCAATAAAATTCCTAACCGCATTAAATTATAAATTTTCGTTCAATAGCATTATACAGACCTCTCTTGATAGTAGCATTCCAAAAATGTTTCATTCAGAAATAAGCCGTTAGCTGCTCAACTCGTATTGTGTGTTAAAAAGTGTGAATAAGTAATTAATTTTTATTGTAACTTCTTTGGTTTGAATATGAAAAGGGCAACTCTGAACATTGCATTTTACATTGAATCAAGTGAATGCATTGTTGCGTTAGCGGTGAATGAAGATTGTATGAGTTCCTTAACAGGTTGTGTACGAACCATCTGAATCCAATTTAGTTCGCTAGTTTTTTTCTATTTTCTGCTATGGCCATTAAATATGAGGATATTGTCAATGGTAAATTATTTGTTTTTTATATTATTATTGTTGCTATCACTCGTAGTCTTTACTTCTTTCTCTTACAAGATCTATACGACACTGCAGTTGCTGCAAGTTTGTGTTTGTTAGTGAAACTGTTTTGCTTTATTATAGGTGTTGTTATTCACTGTAAAATACTTTGTTTCGAACATAATGAATTTGATCAAGTTTTACTTCAAATATACTATTTCATCTTGTTATACCTTTTGGATAAACGTAACGCTGTTTTCGTTACATCAAATATACTATTCCATCTTATTATACCTTTTGGATAAACGTAACGCTGTTTTATTACAATAGGTTATGGGCCCAGATCCCATAAGGATATAATATTAAAGGATACATTGAAGTCAAGGCATAATAGCAGCAAAAATTTAAAAGAAAATTAAAAAAATGAACGCAATAACAGGACGTGTCCCTTTATTAAATGGGGATAATTATGGTACGTGGAAAGCTCAAGTTGCTTAAAATTGTAATAGGTAAGGAAAGAGCTCCGAGCGTGAGAGAACTTCCAGAGTCGCCGACTGATGCACAAAGTCGTGCATACGAGCAGTCACTGAAAGCTCTGCTGCAATATTGTGACAAGGATATGGATGCAAGAGCGGAAATTTTAATGGCCATAGAGACAAACATTGTTACAATGGTAAAGAATATGAAATGATTACAAGAAATATGATGCTTCAAGAAACTTTTGATCGTAAGTCAATAAGGAAGAAAATAGATTGTTACCATAAGTTATTAAATATGAAAATGTCTGAAAACCAATCAATATTGCAATTTTTAATTGATTTTGATGTTTCATGCATAACGGATATCGGGATCGAGATTGATGAAGACCTTCTTGTTGTTATAATGCTTGATGCTTTACCAGTTTTTAGCTGTAAAAGCTGTTATCATCACTGAAATGAATTTCCAAAATTAGTTATTTTAAAGTCAAGATTGCTAGATATTGGTGATAAAGAAGAGAGAAATGCAATTAGCTCAGCGTTTAAAGCTAAGTTTTATAAGCATATAAACAACAATCAATCAAAAAAAAAAAATGTAAAAATCAAGAAGAAGGTATGATTAAAAAAAATTTATTTATAAATGTTTTCGATGTGGAAAAAAGTCATCAAACTAAAGATTGCAGGATATTCGTTGAAAATGCTCGGTATGTAGAACAAGATCAAAGACTTGGAATGTCAAGTGAAGTCTTAGTTACTTTAAGCGAGACAACATATTGTAGTAGTTCCCCTGAAACATGGATAATTGATAGTGGTGCGTCGTCTCATATGTGCAATCAAAAGTCTTTATTATTCGAAATTATAGATACACAGTTTAGAGGCAAAGTTAAACTGGCATGTGATAAGAATTGAATATTAAAAGTATTGGAAAAGTCAAGATAATGCTAAAGGCAAGTGGTAAGAGTCAAGAAGTAGGAATATGTAATACTCTTTATGTCCCAGATTTACGATGCAATCTTATATCAACCAGCAAATTGAATGATAATGGTTGTACGGTTGTTATGAAAGGAAATAAAGTAGTTTATAAAGAGAGAAATGAAATCATCGAAGGGATAAAGATGAATAATTTATACTTTGCAAAATTATACAAAAATGTTGAAAATATGATACATATAACAGAAAATTTAAATAATTTTCAGGCAGTGTTATGGCACAAAAATACGGTCATTTTAATATGAATCAATTAGTAAAACTGCATAAAGATGAAATGGTTAAGGGATTACCTAAACTAAAAGCTGAGGCAATCGATTGTGTATCATGTATTAGTGGTAAGCAAACACGTTTACCTTTTCCTCTTCAGATTGAAAAATCTACTTCTGAAATACTTGCGCTAGTTCATACTGATCTTTGCAGTCCCATGAGAACTGAATCTTTTGGTGGTAGTTTGTATTTTGTAACATTTATTGATGATTATACCCGAAAAGTTATTGTATATTTTATACGCAATAAAAATCAATATTTAGAACAATTTATAGAATTCTAGAAAATAGTAGAAACGCAGACGGGAAAAAATATAAAAGTTTTAAGAAGCCATAATGGTGCAGAATTAGTTGGTGAGAGTTTTACAGTTTATAAAAGAGTGTGGAATTAAGAGGCAGTTGACAACAGTTTATACTCCTCAACAAAATGGCGTCGCGGAGAGAATGAACAGAACATTAGTAGAAATGGCGCGTTGTTTAATGTTAGAATCAGGTTTATTAGAAAGTCTATGGACAGAGCTAATACAAACTTTATTGTACATAGAAACCGCTGTCCAACAAAGCTAAATGGAGGAGTTATGGACAGGAAGAAAGCCTATTATAAGTTATTTCAAACGCATTGGTTATATATCATTTGTATTAGATAAAACATCGAAAAGATCAAAGTGGGATACGAGAAGCAATGAGCACATTCTTGTAGGTTACTCAGACGAATCAAAAGCTTACCGACTATGGAAAGCCGGAAGAAAAAAAAAAAAAATTGTAATAAGTAGAGAAGTAAAATTTTAAGAAAACGAAATGTATGATATGAAATGAAAATCCTAATTGTATCTAGTGACAAAATGAGGAACAGCGCGGATCAAATAAATTTGGAATACTCTGAGGCAAGCACTAATGATAAATATGAACAGGATGTGAACAGTAAGCCTAGAAAAAGAAGTAATTGTATAGAACCAGTAAGAGAGAATTAAATTCAAAAATCAAGAAAGAACTCAAGCTGCAAAAGAGGAAATAATAGATCCTAGAAATATAACAGAAGCCATGGATTCCGATTACGCGAAAGATTGGCTAAATGCTATGCAAGATGAATATAAGTCATTATTAAAGAATAGAACTTGGAATTTAACAGATTTACCAAGTAGGGGTAAGGCAGTAGGATGTAAGTGGGCATTTAAATCAAAAATTAGACCAGATGGAACTATAGAAAAACGTAAAGCCAGATTAGTAGCTAGGGGTTATTCCCAAAAATTTGGATTGGATTACGTTGATACCTTTGCTCTTGCAGTTGAAAATGATTTAAAACTTCGTCAGCTGATGTGACAACTGCATTCCTGAATGGAAACTTAGAAGAAGAGATTTATATGCAACAACCAGAAGGCTTTATTCAAGAAGAAACAAAAGAAAAAGTATGCAAGTTAAATAAAGCTATCTATGGTCTCAAACAAGAACGATAATAATTATACAGAAAATTTTATAAGAAAAGAAAATTTCGATATTCGTGACAAGGATTCCAAAGCATTGCATTGGTCTATAAGTAAATATTAAAGACAGAGAAATTTCGATTTCGCAACCAGGATATATTTAAAATTTGATCAAAAAATATGATTTAGGGAATTGTAAGCCTGTAAAAACTCCTATGCAGTCAGGTATTAAATTAGAAAAAGAACCAACAATTTACGGGGAAGCAGAGAAAGAAATTTTATCAACATGTGCTGTAAATATGTTTTCACAATTTTCTCAAGACCCTCGTAAACAACATCTAAATTCAGCATGTAATGTTATTAAATATTTTAGTTATACTAGAAATGCTGTATTAATGTATAGAAAAAGTGGTTTACCACTTATAGGTTTTTGTGATGCAAATTGGGCTCAACATGTTAATGATAGAAAATCTCAATCAGATTTTTGTTTTTTACTCGCAGGTGGTCTTGTTACCTGGGAGTCAAGAAAACAAAGGGTAGTAGCAACATCTACTGCAGAGGCGGATTATGTGGCGTTAACCGAAGCAAAAAAGGAATCATCTTATTTGCGGTATATATTAGGAGGGATTGGATACACAAAGTGCTCAGAGAATGGCTGAATTCAGATCTAATCATTCCCGTACAAAACATATTCATTATAAGTATCTTTACGTTAAGGATGCTATAGAAAAAAATATTGTTAAACTAAAATATTTGCCTACTAATATGTTAGCTGATGTTTTGACAAATCCTGTACCTAAACCTAAACATTTATTTTGTTGTAAAAGTTTTGGAATTGTAATGTAAATTCACAATGTTGAGGAGGCATGTTGTTATTCACTGTAAAAAACTTTGTTTCCAATATAATGAATTTGATCAAGTTTTACTTATTTTAATATGTTTCATAGAAAAAGAAATTTTCGTTACTTCAAATATACTATTCAATCTTATTATACCTTTTGGAAAAACGTGTCGCTGTTTTATTACAATAATATGTAGCCTTGTTTAATCACTGTAAGTTGTTAACAATTTTAGAAAAAAAGAAGAGCATAAAACTGTGAGAGACAACAAAATTGGTTTTAGGTTTTTGCTTGTAAAATGTTCACCAACAATAATTAGTCCAGATTTACACTATGCAATTTTTGAGGCATTTTTCCCAATTTCTATTTAAGTTACAGCGTTATGCGTTATCTTAAAGTAAAAAAAAAACAGTAACATCCCCTTAAAGCCCAAGCAATACCATATTGCTTACTTCTCCTGCTTCACAAACAAACAAAAATTTCATGCTAGTTTCATTAAAAATTGTATAGTGTAAATGCCGTATTCGTTAAAAAGCTGTTTGGTACTCTTATTTACAAAATAATTATTTAAAAAAAATAAATATTTTTTATATTTGCTAACTCAAAAAAAATCTTATTTAAAATTACTTATATTTATTTCGGCTCGAGATCATTTCTTACTATTTAAGTAAAACTCTCTTTTTGTTCTATTTTATATTATTTATTATTTAAATATTTCGAAAATCTTTGGAAAAAAGTTTCTATTATGTATCTATTTTTGTAATTGCTCTCATGATGTAATACTGTTGTATCAAAGAAATTGGCAGATTGACCACTTGTTGCGCAGTAAATCCTTTAAGTATTTTATAGTCTGTCTTGCAGGCAATCTTGTCCTCAACGTAGATTTAGCCGTTCCAACACCTATTTTGTTACCTTTCTCCATGGCAAGGTATTTTTTACATTACGTTTGCTTTGAGTTTAAAAAACGCTTTTGGTTGTCATTTGTGTGCCCGAAACGTATAATTTTTGCTTTTCAAACATTTCATTGCTTTGCACTTTACACAATCTACCCAATAAAAAAGTTTGGGCTATTTCAGATAAAAAGAAGAAGGATAATATTCTCTCGAAAGCTCTACCTATTTCCTAGTTAAGGACGGAAGCACACCAAAATGATAAACTACCCAGGCATGATAACGTGTGTAATTATGTACCAGAAGATAGCAGTGATGTATTCATTAATTTTTGGTATCATCGAAATGTTAAACATCATATAAAAAAAAGTTTATGCAGATTTGTATATGTGAGTTTGTCATATCCAGCAACAAGGAAATTGAATGAATTCTTTTCTGCAATCATCTAATAAATGATTTCACCACGGATGATACATTCAATAAAATTTTTTCGGTTCTGTCTTTATACCCTTAACAAAAAAAAACCTGAAAAAACGGTAAATCTAGGTTTTTCGTTCCGTTTGTAATTTCTTTAATATCCATATCTTATGGATAGCAAAGTTGATTGAGCGATGTCCGACTGTCCGTTCGTTTTAGTGTTGAAATCAATTTTGCCGAGCCACTAGATGATTAAAAGAAAATCAGGAAGATCGGTGCATGCTCCTCGAGGCAGCAGGCAAAACACCACACCTGCCCCTAATTTTTCCATATCTTTTTTTAACTTTCGTTTGCAAGTGGGTGTCGTTATTACTTATTACCTCTCAGTACTTATTCACAGTTTTCGCCGCTTGTATTGGACAGATAAACTTAACGGTAGGAAAGAATTTCTTATCCCAATTTATATGTACATGTGGTTATACATATATGTTGAAGGGTATATAAGATTCGGCATAGCGGGATATAGCACTCTTACTTATTATACCCTTCACTACAAAAAGTGAAAAAAGGGTATATCTAAGTTTGTCATTTCATGTGTAATTTCTACAATATCCATTTCCGACCCCATATATGTATATGTACGTATATGTTCTGAAAAGCGAAAAACAAAAGCATATGTTTTTGTACTAAAAAAAAAAAACAAAACAAGTAAATGAATTTTTAACAAAAATGCCATTAGCATTCTTACTTTCTATTTTGGCTTTGAAAAAGCTGCAACCAAAAGGAATTAAAATAAAACAGTAAGGGATTTTTCTAATCAAATGGACATTTCAGACCATATGCTAACATTTTTAAATTTACAATTAAATTTTAATTTTCAACTGCAAAAATTTGTTGGCACTTTTTCTTAGCAGCAAATGCTTCTTATTACTTATAGATGTTGTATATAAATACTAAAGAGTAATTGATATTTTTTCCAAGTGCTTTGTTTTTAAATTATCATCGCTAGCATTACATATTTTTTCCAAAAACAAATTTTTCAGCTGTTTCAGTTTGAAAACAATTGAGACAGTTAAAAAACTCGTAAGGGAGTTTTAAAATTGCAAATTTTTTGTTAAAATCGTAAAAAAAAGTTATCAGTTTTCATTCAAATAAAAGGAAAACACATTCTATTTAATTTGTGTATTATTAAAATTTCTCTTCTAAGTGCAGTTTATAGAAATAAACCGGATCGTATCTGTATACACTAACGCTAAATTTCTAGCGTTTTCGTTTGTGAGAACACCTTTAGGGCGTTTTCAAATAAAAATGCCAGTTATAAGCGAAATGTTTTTTTTTCAGAACATGGACGATATTCTGACTTCTTATGCATAGCGAAGTCGATTAAGCGATGTCCGTCCGTGTTAGTGTTAACATCGGTACATGTCCTTCGTGGCAGCAGGCAAGAAACCACGGCTACCACTAATATTTGTAGTTATGGGGCTTTGAAATGTTAAAATTTTTTAAAATATCAATAAGGGTATCATTTTTAAGCTTTTGAAGAGATCCTTAAGAAAGTACTAAAATTTTTTAAAAATGTTTAACTTATTAAGAGCTGATGTCATTTTTATGTAAAATTATATATATACAGTACAATTTTTTTTTTTAAATTACCTGTCACCCCAATATTGGCTTTCTTTGATTGAAGTTACTTGACTAAACTAGATTTACAAAGATGTTGAAGGGTATATAAGATTCGGCAAAGCCGAATGAAGCACTCTTACTTGTTTTAAGTCGAATTGGTTTTCACGCTTTAATGCGGTGTAATGTATATACGTACATACATTGGTTAATAAAGCATTGCAATATTCAATTTAGTAACATAAACTAAAGAGCCTTTGTCATCTTCTTATAGGCAGAGTTTTAATATAAATATAATGAAATAATTATTAATTATATTTTGGTTTAGTTACCAACATTTTGGACTAGTAAAGGTAAGTGTAAAGTGATAAGTTGAAGAAGTTAAAAAGGTTAATAAATTTTTAATTAATATTGTTTGAATGATCCGCCCATGTGGTACATATACATTTTAGAGGTAATATTTAATAAATAACTTATGCTAACGTAAGTTACAAATAAGTTAGAATAGTACCCTAAACCAAACTTTTGATAAAAAAATAAAATAAAATTGAGTTTTAAATCCCCTAATCTGACAATAATGGTTGTAAATCCATTACAACAAAATGAGTAACTAATATTTTTTGAGAGAAGGATAACCAAAACAAATTATTAACCAATATAGATAAAAGGTCGGTAGTTTTAAGAACAGATTTAAAATTGGCATCCAATTTAAATTTATTAATAGTAAATAAAAGATTTTTATTTGATTTTGTTATTTTCAACTAAATTTGCATACTCCCAGGTTTAAAGAGTGTGTTATATGCTTACGCGTAAAACACGGGTCGAGAACCAAAAATTTAAAAAACAGCTAGCAGATTAATCTTTCATACCTCTTAACATTTTTGTTATTTAAAATGAAGCCTGGGAGTAACAACATGTACCGTACTGCAGTTTAAATAAAAGTCGGCGTAAGAAATTCTTTCCTGCCATAAAACTTTTCTGTTCAATAATTCTTGCAAAAAAAAATCGACTTTAAAACAAATTTCATCAGTCCATAACAGTATTGGGAAACGCTTCAATTTCCATATCCAAATTATATATTCGTTATAGCGGCCTTAGCACTACAGCTCCTTGTTAACTAAAGCTGTCTGTCTACAACTGTTTGGTCCCATACATCAAGTTACATAAACTGTAAGGGCACCGCTTAAACTCCAAACTCAAATATTATACTTGCTTTTGTAGTAGACTCATTAGTAGTATTAGACTTATTAGATTTAGGTTCCTTGTAAATTTCAACCGTCTATCTAAAACAATTCAACAGTTTGGCCATATACTTCAAATTGCAACAACTACTCTAATAGCCTTTAATTTATAATTTAAAATATTTATACTAAACAAAGTAGTTCCTTTTCTGTGTAATTTTCAAGCGTTTGTATATAACATTACAAATTACATTAATTTTGGAAACACTTTTAGTAGTTAAATTCAAAATGTATACTTGTTGTTACATCGAACTTAGCGATACAGGTCCGTGTGTCAGCTGTCTGTATATAACGGTTCGAAAGTTTGGCCACATATATCAAATTGCATCAGCTATTGGGACACACTTTAATTCCAAATCCAAATTTTATACTTGTTGTAGCGAAGTTACCAATACAGGTTCCTTGTAAATTTCAACCGTCTGTTTACAACTGTTTGGGGCACCCTTTAATTTATGATTTTTAATATTTGTACTTGTTTTTAAAACGATAATAGTAATCGATAATAGTAACTGATCAAAAGATAGATATAGGTAAATTTACGTCACTTATGAAGACACCATTCAATTTATAGATTAATTATTGTATAACTTTTGCCTTTGGAAGGTATAATGATTCAGTGATTACGATGGTTCAATGATTACGATTCAAAGTACACTTAAAAAACATGTATGTGGTTTTAAAACGGGACCAGTTTGTAAGCATTACCTCTTAAATAAAGAAAAATGTTTAAAATCGGGCAAAAACAAGAAAGTAACATTCAGACTAATATATAACCTTTCTTTCTTTTTTTGAAGTCGGTTAAAGGGGTTTTTTTTTTGAAAATTGTAAGCTTTTCTGAGGTTGTTGTTGTTAGTAAATGAAAAGGTTGCTAAAGGAATACAAACGAAAGTTGAATAAAAAAATTTTCTTCGAAGGACATGGACCAATATTAATAATTTTCAATAGCAAAATTTTCGAAACTATGTCTGATCTAGATCTGATCTGGAGTTACTTTGTTTTTCCAAATGGCATGAAAAATGAAAGGTAGGCATGGTGTTTTGCCAGCTTCCTCGAAGGACATGGACCGATCATGTTGATTTCTAATTGCACCTATTTCGACACTATGTCTGATCGATTGAAATATTTTTTTTCTTACACTAATACGGACGGACATACGGACATCGCTCAATCGACTTCGTTATGCATTAGATGTAGGAATATATATATATATATATATACTTAATGGGTTCGAAAATGGATATTGATTTTTTTCAGTAATGGTAATACTTGTTGGTAATGAAAGTTACTTATTACTGCATTATTTCAATGTAATACACTATCAGTTTAAATTGCGGCAGTTTTATTAGTACTGCAAAGTGCCCATCTTTATCTTAGAAATAAATGTTTGATATAAACACAAATACATGTAAAGAAATTATAAAATTATAAATAACTACATTAAGTAACGAACTTGAAAATAATAACTTAATTTAATTTTTTCCTTTCTTGTGTTTGCCTTTCTTGCAATGCAAGAATTTTTGTATGTGTTTGTTGCTTAAAATATTTGACCCCTTTTTACATAATTGTTTTCATTAATTACACACTTCCATCGTACAGACAGTAAGATCGCAGATACTGACATGACAGAAAGTTCACTTTCATTTTTTATTTCTCGGAAGCAAAAAAAAACCTGAAATTTAGGTCGCTTTAGCAAACATTACTTCGTTTAATTATGCAATTAACAAATTCAGGCAGAAAAAAAAACTAAAAATAAATATAATTATACCATTGTTACGAATTTATGTAAAAAGGTTTAAGTTAAAAAATTCATAATGTAAATAGAAGTTATTGATTAATTAAGTTGCTTAAAGTATACTTTCATTTAAATGATCTATGCGATTTAATTAAACCACTTTTTTGTCTAAAAAATACATACGTAGAGACTTCAATTTGGTTCAGTAGCGAAAGCTTTAGTTTTTGTTACTATTACAAACGAGCGCCGCGTCTGAAATATTTGTATAAAAAGTACTTAAATTTTTTAGACGACTTGATCGCTTGTAATAACAAAACATCACATTCAAGTAAAAATGTCTGCAAGGAATTAAATTTAAGTTCAAAGCATTTAAGTAATAATTGCTTCTATGGAACATCTTTCTTTAAACTTTACTACGTAAGAGATTTTAAACAATCAAAAGTTTATAACATTCACACTAAAATTGTATGTGAACATGTCATGAAGCTAAACAACAGAAGAAATAATATTACTGCATCATTAAAATATTTCATGCTAACGTTTGATTTTTAATTTAAAAGAAAATTTTTTTTCAAAACATAACATGCATGGATGACATAACAAATCTCTAATAAATAACCATCAAGTTTTGTTTTCTCAACGTTATCCTAATTTTTTTAATCACGGCACCGGAATTGCTCATAGATTACTTATCAACGATTTCATATAAAATTTAAGACGCTAAAACATCTGAATTCCTAGCGTGACTTATCTTTTTCTATCTGTGACAAAACTATGAACTGGACTTTTTTGGCGATAATTTTTTGCGTTTAAAGTAAAAATGTTTT
This sequence comes from Gymnosoma rotundatum, assembly GCA_916610165.2. NCBI lineage: Eukaryota > Metazoa > Arthropoda > Insecta > Diptera > Tachinidae > Gymnosoma > Gymnosoma rotundatum. The sequence goes on from OU744336.1 coordinate 89,641,744, forward strand.
TTCAAACCTTTTTTCCTTAAAGCTTTCGGTACTCCTTTTCCTTTATAAAATAAAATTTTTCATAATCAAAATTCCTGTTTATGAAGATAAGAGTATAATAAAGGTGTGATCCTACCATTCACCTGAGTTTCTGCCTAAATTTTACGTACTGTGCCTGTTAAGATTCAATGTCATCAAGAAATAAATGCTTTAAAATAAATTTTTTTCTAAAAAAAAATTAACAGAGAAAATATGAGTTACTTTTAACTAAAAATTTTAAAGTAGGATCCATATAAATATTTCAAGTCCACTTTATTTATTTTTTATGATTAAAAAAAAAAGAAAAAGCACGTTTAATTATAAAAAAAAAAACATTTGCATATTTGCTTTCAAGAGCAAATAACTGTGATTACACTAAAAATTACTGAAATTCTGGCATTTAAAAATAATATGAATTTAATTGTCCTTGTACTGTCATTCACTATGAACGAAGTTTTAAAGTTATAAACGTCTTAGAAAATAGAAGCACTTTTACACTTTTCTCCCAGTTTACACTCCAATGACTTTATAAGTTAAATTCAATAATAATATCATTACAACACTTACCTCTTTCTTTGTTTGAGTTAAATAGTTCGTGTATATTAAGAAGTTAAAAAAACAATTTCCTCTTTTCAATAGTTTTGCATTTATTAAATTTTTTTTTAACGATGAAATTAGTAATATAATATTTATTATTCAGTTATAATATTAAGACAATAACATGATGTTATACTTCCTTGTTAAATTTTACAATGTGTTATAACTGTTACCAATAAACAGTTGTATATTTATTTATAAGTAAGTACGAGTTCGCTTATTTATCCTTAGGTTTTCGTTTTTTCGTTTGTTAATTTATTTTTTTTTTGAGAATATTCCATGCAATTATTTAACACACTAATTAACAATTTACTTTTAAAGACTTAAATTTTTAAAACTTAAAAATTAAATCACTTTTTTATTACGACAGTATTAATCTAAGAAATCAAAAGAATTGTTCGTTAATGAAAAGACAAGGAAGGCTCTTGACAAGACACTGACTAAGTTCCAATAGTTGCAACAGCAAACTAACTTTTTGATTTAGGTTTGTGGTTATTTATATCAGTTGCTGCAGTTGGGCAAACCGATTAAATGAATATCTATACCTGTTGTTTTCGCTGTGTCTTTTCTGCGCAAGCGCAAGTATCAAACGTAGCTTTGCAGCAGCATTGTATTAGCAACATTTTTGTACCGGCACTTATTTACTCTTTTGTTTAACTTTTGGGTTATTGTTGTTGTTGGTAAATTTTTCAGTGCTTTGTGAGCGTAGTGTGTAGTTTTATTTTTTTTATTTCTGTTTAATAGGAGCCAGCAACAAACAATACTTAGACTGCACACATACATATTTGGTTGGTTTGATTTTGGTTGATTCGATTTGATGACCACAACAACAGCAAAAATTATTATTGTTACTAAAATCTAATATAATTTCATTTTAATTGTTTTTCTGGATTTTTGTTTTTTTTTAGCAATGTCAAAGCTTTAGCAACAAAAGCTTAAGGTAACGGAAGTCATGCAAAGTGTGTTTCTATGATAGAGTGTGAAAACCTTGATTAACAAGTTAATAACTGAAAACAATAGAAATTTATGTCAACTATTGCTTCAAACTCGCGGTGGAAGAGACTTAAAAAACAAAGGATTTTGACAAACCATCTTTTGGATTCAAGACAACCGTTAGCGACGCAAGTAACGTTAAAGTACTTGTTCAGTATGTTGTCAGCTATTTACTGTTGTTGTGTAAATTTTATAGTTAATGTTTATTTAAACAAGTAAGAGTACTATATTCGGCTATGCCAAATCTTATATACCCTTCACCATCTATGTAAATCTAGTTTAATGAAGTTACTCCAATCAAAAAAGCAAATATTAAATAAAAAAATTTGGTACTGCATATATATAACTTTATATAAAAATGTCATCAGCTCTAATTGGGCGCTATTTAGTTATTATACTTGTATTGAGTGAAAACCTTTTTTTATTTTAACTCTTATTTTGGCCTTTGTCATTAAAAATGTGACTGTTATCTGCTTACTAACTTTTGTTTGCTTCTTAACGACGTCATGGAAAATTGTGAAGTTTTTCCGTTTCCATGACATTTGTAAAGTCAATGATGAATTTGTTCGATAGCGCATTCTATCCAACAGTTAATTACGGAAGACTTCCTTTTCTTAATGAAACCGTTTTCGAGCATGGCTATGAAAATGTGAAACTTTTATTCATAGTTGCGACATCCAACACAAACCATAATTAAAATTGCATAAACAATTTAATAAAATGCAAATGTAGAAAAAACAAAATAGATTAAAAAAAAAATTATTTGCAAGCGCAATAATAATTTCTTGTGCAAATATAAAATCTATGTCACTGCAGTATGTTGAATTAATCGAAAATACCCTAGAGCATGGCGTATCAATACCAGGTGATTGCGATAGCGAATTTAATATTTTCGCCGAAATCCCAAATGTCAAATTCCATTTATAAAAAAATAAGTAAATTTTTTTACACGTATCGTGTTTGACACTTAGAGTTTACTGCTAAAAATAATGAATTCGCTAATGCGACCACCTAGTATTGTTTCGCCTTGCACTAGAGTGAGAATTTTTTCGAGAGCCACTCAACTATTTTACTTTTTCCTTATATGAATTTAACCATTCGTTATCATTGAACAATATTAGCTTTAAGTTTTGGTCTTATTATTTAAAACCACAGAGATCGCCAATAAATAAATTTTTAGTTGAGTTTTTTAAAGACCTTTTCTTAAGTTTTTACTTTTAAATCTTAAATACTATTAAAGATATTGGTGGTCTGAGGTTTATAGCCAGACACTTTCTTATTAAGTTTTGATGTCATAGAAAGCAATAAAGTCGATAACATAATAAGCGAATAATCACTAAATCCAAATGTAAACTCAATGATAACGTACAAATGTAAGTTATGAATGAGAAACGAAGAGAATGAAAAAATGTTCCAAAATAGTAGTGGTGCGGTTCGCTATTATGCAAACTTTGACTATATTTAAAAGTTGTTGAAAATGTTTTGTTGATAGGGATAACGTAAGGTCGTACTTTTACAAAGCTACGACTCGTCGGAAGGGAGGGTTATACTTTAATAAATTTCGTAGAATTAAAAAAAAAAATGGTCTACCACCACGTTAACGTACAACAAAAAAAGGCTCATACTCCCACTCAAGAACGGATAGACTTACAGTCTTATTCACAAAAATTTTAAACTGCTTAATAAGAGGTTAATAAGAAGCAGTCGCTAAAGTAGTATTTACAAACGATTAATAGCACTATTGGGCTGTTATTAATCATTAATAAATTTCAAATATTTAATGTAGCAGTTACCCTTCTTTAAACCTTTAATAAGTCGATATTTCTGTTTTGAAAAGCATTTTTACCGTAGAATTTGTGAAAAAATCTGAAAAACTATTAATAAAAAAATACAACGAATATAAATAATTTAATTTCTACAATAGGTAAGTTCTTAAAACATACTTATATATAAATGCAAATATTTCATAAAATGGAAAATTATTGCAGATACTCTTGCCCAAATGGCCAAGGATGAGATAGAATTAGATAAAAGAGGCTGTGGAACTTCAGCCAAGTTACAGGTTTTGGTAGCTTTGCGTTGTTGGGGCCGAAGAGAGGTAAGCATGCGAGGCGAATAGCTGTAGGTACTTACGAAACACATTTTATGTTTAGCGGCAAGATGAAGAGGCAGTACATATGTCTGCCAAATCTTTAATTAGTCAGTTATGAAACAAAGTTTTAAAAAATGGCGATTTAAGAGGACGCTTGTTAGGTAACTTCGGGTATATTTTACAACTACATATATGTATTTATTTACACCATTTAAGACCACAAAATGCAAATAAAATCAAATACAATAACACTCAAATTATTTTGAGGTTTATAAGATGGACTTAGTTTATTAGATAGACTTACAATTAGTTTTTCAAATGCAAAAATTTTTGTTATCACTTCATCTGTTTTGCACAATATTGCAATTAAATAAACGGTACGTTTCCAGGTAATAAATATCAAATTAACTATTAATATTTGGAAAAAATATGTTTAGAATAGAGAAAAAATCATAATTTAATAATTGTTCTTTCATAATTAAAGCATTGTATTTTATTGATTTGAAAAATAAAATAATAAATAAAAAATTCACAAACATGTATTATAAATAAACAAAATAATATAGTGATGTTAAAACAGTAATGCCGAGCTCGGTATTGGATACTTTTTTGTACTCGTTCAGTGAATCATTGCATAAAAAAAGGTTTAACACCAATTTTTATGTTATTTTTCTGATGTGCAACAATAAATAATAATTAAATAATGATAATTTAAGTTATATTAAATATTATTATTGCTGATTTAATTATTCTTTTTTAATTATATAAACGTTATTCAGGTATTTGGTTCATTGTTGTATGCATCACTATACGTAAATTGACATATAATATGATATGATGTTACCAACATTAAACTACAATACTATTAAAATCGTTTAATTGTTAATTTTGCGTTATTAAACGTTTGTGAATAAAAGTGTTTAATAACTAAAGTACACATTAGGCTTACTATAAGAAATTTTTGTGAATAAGACTGTTAAACTTCATTATATTCACTAGCTTTCGACGATAAACCTACAAGATACTTTCTGGTATGTGGTGATGGATGCTAATTCTAAAGAAGCACCAGTTTTTATATGCCATTCTGGCATATGCACCGGCCACTTCTGAATGCTTAATGGTTAGTTTATTTTTGAGCTTGGGCTGGTGCGGAATACAGCCAGAACATGCCATGGTGCATTCAAGCGTGATCTATGTAGCTTAATAAAAACGACAAATTTTCCAAATTTCCCAAAACTAGGCTCATAGTTACGCCGACTCTTGAGACAATTTTATATTGGACACTGGTGCCCCCAATAATGGCATCGAGAAAGTTACAGAATATTGCAGCAAGAAATTAATAAATTCCGACGAAACTAATGTGTCACTGGAAAAGAGCTGCTGATCGTCTTAATAGCAACAAAGCACTGTCATCTCTATTTATTTGTTATGTTATATGTTTTACGAACAGACCATGCATTGTTTTAATGATACCCTCTATTACTCGTATATACATAGATTCAACTGTACATTACATTTTTGTCAATTCTTCCGCTTGAACTAATTGCTTCAGTTCTTATCATAATTTAATAACAGAAGGCCACTACCAGAGCAATTATGAACAATGTTAAATTCCGTTATTTTTGAGTTGGTTTAGTGTGTACGCTTCGCGAAAAGCCTGTTCAAACGATTAGTTGGACTGCAACAACCGATCATTATAGGTGAACCATAACGGTTTTGGATCCGCTACTAATTATAGCCAGTCACAATAGTTATATATTGGTGATGATGGACTATTTAAAGAAATTGCCGGAATGTATAGCAGTGCCGTTTATCGTTTTGATATTTCATTTTTAATTCATTCGAACCAACAACGTAGTTTCGACTCGGAGCTTTTCCGAATGTATTTAAAATTTTAGGATCGAGAAAAGTATAGACTCCGCTTTTAAGACCAAATTCTCATGGAATGGTAGAAAGATTCAAACTCTACTAGATTACTTGGCGAAATTTATAGATGAACAGCAATGAAACTGGGTTATTCTATTAAGCCTTTAGCCTTACTATCTTATATAAGATCATTTCATCAGACTTTCGGTTACTCCTTGATTTCTCCTTAACTTCTGTTGGGGATTCCAGAGCAAAAAGTTAGCTTATTAAAGTTTCTTTCCGAAATACAAAAACAAGCCAAATGAAAGATAAGCAAGAGACAACCTGATTATTAATGCCAAAAGTATGAAAAGTTGGTACGGCTGGTTAGGGCCAGCCGCCATAATTGAGAAAATAATTAAGATGTTTTATGAAGTTAACGCATATAATAAGAGAACTTAAATGATTTTGCGTGTCAAACAATGGCAGCATATAACATAAGCTCACCTTAACTCTGTTAGGAGTCATAAGGCTCAAAAGGGGATATTGCATCAATTTTAACACTACAACAAACCAAGTAGAAACATTTCTGTTTACTTCGAACCTAATACAACACCTTACTGAAGAAAATTAAGAAGGTGCAGACAAAAAACCGAAAAGAAACGTGTTTCAACATCAAGGACATAAACCATAATTAAACAAACCAAATTAACTGAATGGCAAGTACCTTTTGTTTTATACAATTAATCAGGACAAAGTAAATTTGTTAGCAATATATAGTCACGAGTGTGTAAAGACACCTTTGGACTAAAATAAAATTTAGAGCGCACAGTGGTTTAAGGATTTATTTTGGACATGATTCGATATCTAATAAATTACTGAAGACATCTTAATAAAGTTTTACAGAGGCAAAGTAGAGTTGATTTTGAGTAGCGCAGCGGTCGGGCCCTCAGGGTAAAGGGGGGCTTCTGGGTGGGCCATTAAGGTTGGATACCTCGGGCAGATAATGTCTTGAATATGTCATTAAAAGTTTATTTTTAACTTAAATATGAATATTTTGTTTAAATTTAATAAGACCTTGAAAATATCTACAAAAACGTGCCTACATGGAAAATGTATTAAAGTTTGCGAGCAGTATCCCTTGCATACGACTACATTACTCGTATATCTGCAGTCAGTGTGTCGTACCCTAGGGTTTTGGTGCAGCTTAATTTATTAATGATATCCCCAACCTCAGTTGGAATTATGGGTCCAGCAGGGTGCTTCATTTGACAAAACATATCTAAAATATTTTCAATTACAGCTTGTACTAGAAGTTGATTGGAAGTTAATTCAAAAATGTTTTTTTTATTAAATCTTAAGATTTAATGCCATCTATTCTACACCAATCAATTACTTCTAGTTTTAATTTCGATATTTCTTTTTGTTGGGCGTTTCCAATATTTTGATCTATTAAATTAGAAAATGACTTAATGACTACCATTAATTGGTACATTCAAATTTAAATTTCATTCTATCCAGAAACCAAACTGCTGCATATTTGGTTTAAATGTAACAACATCTTATAACTAAGAAAAATCTAGTATATGTGCATAGACACCAACAACAAATTTTATACCCAAACTTTAAAAAAAGTTTCCTGGCTGGACTTAATTACTTAATAATATGATGAAATTGGCACCTTAATTCTATTTTGTATGTTTTTGTATTGTCTTTAGTTATTTATCCTGTTAGTAACAAGATTTTTAGAGGATCTACATCGTTTTCACCTCGCTGTCCGATTTAACATGCACTGAACACAGTGTGGTGTAGTATCAAAGGCTTTCTTGCAATAAGCACTTGTATGTCCTAACTCTTAATAACGATAATATTTTATTAAATCAGTACTTCTAAGAGGTGGTGCAATTTTGACAAGTGCATTATTTATGGGTTTTATCTTATACATATACAGATTTATTAACAGGCTTGGGTAGAGGTCTACAAAGAACGTTGAGGAAGTTTTTTTTGAAACACGGTTCTTAACATTTGTTATAGATCTAAATAGTGACTTGGTCCAACAATTCGCCTTTAATATCATCCTGACGAGTAGTATTATGAAGACCTTTCATAGCTAGGCTATACGTTCTTCTTTGTTTTAGATTATAATTATAAAAATTTATAAATTAATTTAAAAGAAAAACGTTTTGTCGTGCTACTATCCCGATTGAATCATCGATATTTATTGTTAAGGTAAAAGGGTGACTGTTGTTGTTTTTGCTTAAGCTTTGAATTTTTTCTTTACTTTATTGCTTAGGCAAATATCTTTAGTTTACTTTAAATGTTTGTGAGAATTTTTCTGAAGAACTAAATAAGCGATAGCAAAATAACTATGCTTTCACTTTTTTATAAGGAACTTAACCTTTTGCTGAAAAATGTAAAAATATACATATTTTACACATGTTTTAATAGCAAACTAAACGATATACAGTAAGAACAAAAGCTTTTATTTAGCTCAATTTTGCCACGAAAAATGCATAAAATATTTGAAAACATAGAAATTTAATAATACTCTACAAAAATATTGGACTATTGTGTTTAAACGTGTTTGAGCAGTTCAGGATAAATTTAACAACAATAACTGTAAACGACAACAAATTACAGACTGTTTATAATATATTTTATGAAATATGTGTCTACAGTTGTTTCGTGATGCATATATAGCTTTTAAGCTCAAAAAAACGTAAGTTATCAGAAAAAGTTTTGCGTTAATTGAACAAATAAAAGAAACAGCAACGATTAGAAGAAGCATTCCTAGGCCTTAATAGAAGCATAGTTGTTATGCAAAGGAATAACGGAGATGATTCGAACTAACATATTTATATAAAATATGTAAGTATGTATATTTTACATATTTTCTTTACTAAATATACATACATATATTTTTTAAATAACAAAAGGGTTTATGATTTTGTTGCAATTTTACTATTTTTTTTAATCTGAATTAGTTGATAGCAAGGGTACAAAACGACAGCGCCAGGATATCCCACCAGTTTTTAGATATTTATAAAACTTCTCCAGGAACTCCACATCGACCTATACCTTTATATAGGAAGTGAGAAATCCTGAAAGTGGTATAGTAATTGGGTATCGAAGTATGGACAATTGTTCTAATCCGAAATTTGTTTACACGGTGGGCATTGAAAAATTCCTACTTCCAATGATGGTCTTTAAAATTAAAACGTGGGTAAATGATATTATAGTAAATCAGCCAATTTGACTTCATGAATAAAATTCGCGAGTTTAACAAAGATATCGATGTTGTGTGTGTTGAGCAAGGAAGATAAGTCTGTAAATTCACCAATAACAGGATGCTTCTGTCGAACAGAAGTGTGTTCCTGGCATTGAAATATAACATGTTCAGAATCAGCGACCGTATTACAAGAAGGACACAGATTGGAATCCTTCCTGCCAATCTTATGTAAATAAACATGGTCATAAGTGTGACCTGTGAGAAGACGATTGATTATCTTAATATTGACCACATCTAAACATGTATGCAAGAACCATGGTTTCGTAGGTATGTCTGGAAATAGTGAAAAAAGAAATCAAATTAGTGCGTGACTGATTAGCAAACTGCTCTTTCCATTGATTTTCAGTTTTTTTTTAAATTCCTTTACCGCCTCAGTATGTGTCAGCAATGCCTCTTCAAAAATGCCTATGTCAATAGCCCGTTTGGCTATATGATCAACTTCTCGTTGAAAGTAACTCCTATATGCGCAGGTACCCAGACAATATTAACGTCCAGGATAGATGATGAATCAACTAAAGAATGAATTTCATGAACTAAATAATTGAGCGAATTCAGCTGACGAAGAACAAGACATGAATTATAACTGTCCGCGCAAATGACCAAACGGTCTATGCTGCTTTCAGTGACAATATCTATCGCTTTTTTAATAGTAAGAAGTTCACCAGTAAGTGAAGCAAAATTGTGCGAAAATTTAAAAAGGTAGAAGCGATCTTTTATAATATGAAAAACAGCACAACCTGTAGTGGAGCCTGATATGGAAGCATTAGTGGCGAGAGGTATATACCCATTTGCAATATATTCATCAACTTCTGAGTAGTAATGAGCCCTGATGTACTCAAGAGGGGTACCATCTGTTTTACTAGTTATAAATTTTCTCTTGAATTTAATTTTACTGGACAATTTATGGGGAATAATGGAGCAACCTTATCAAAAATAGACTTAAATTTGTGATAGACAAATTAGTAACTGTTTACAAGAGATGGGGAAGAAAGCTTTATTTCCTGTAGTAGATTGAGGTGGAAGAAGGCAATTTTAAGAATCTCCTTAGCTGCTAAAAAACTGCTCTCAAGTCAGGAAGAAGTTCATTTGCCGGTACATATATGGTATGAACAGGTGTGGAAGGATTAAGTCCAAGGCATCGCCGGATGCTAGCATTTAAAAAAGTTCTAATTTTCTGATTAACATAGTTAGGGGCACGTGCCGTAACAGCTCTCGCATATTCTAATTTACTCCTGATAAAACTTCTATAAAATTTTAGTGCAACATTCGGTACAAGTCCAGCTCCAATTGTTCTCAGTTTTTCAGAAGCAAATAAAAAAAGGGTACTAGACATTTGTGGTTCTTCAAATACGATATTCGCTGGAAATGACTAAGAGACCCTTGTTTAGTAAGATTTAAGGTTTCTTCAGGAAGGGCCACTAAAGGTGAACCAATTATTAAGTGGCCTGGTGTTAAGGCTTCATCATCATTAGGATCGTCAGACATTGGAGCGATGGGGCGAGAATTTAAAATTGCTTCAACTTCAGCCACAAGTGTCTGCAATTCTTCAAAAGTAAGATACGGCGCGCCGATGTTTTTTAAGAGCAATGTTTTGGCTGATTTTACAGCTGCCTCCCATAAACCACCGCAATGTGGGGCACGAGGAGGAATGATACAAAATTCAAAACCTTTCTGGACTGAATACGTTTTAAGCTCATGAATGACATCTTGATGGAACAACGAATTTTTTATTGCAACGAGTTTGTTGTGTGCTCCGACAAAATTTGTGGCGTTGTCGCAGTAGATTTTTTGGGGAATAGCTCTTCGACTGATGAACCGTTTTACGCACATAAGAAATGTGTTTGTTGAGAGGTCGGACACCACTTCTAAATGTGCGGCCTTTGAGCTAAAACAAACAAAAACAGCTATATAAATTTTGTATGGCATTTTACCTCGGCTACGGTGTGTGGCTAAAAATGGGCCACAAAAATCCACTCCAGCTACTAAAAACGATCGATTAACTCGAAGTCGATCAGATGGTAAGTTACCCATGATTTGATTCATCAATTTTGGCTTGCAGTGGAAACAATGGATGCAATTTCGAACGACCTTTCGAACCACTTCTCTGGCGTTAATGAGCCAAATTTTTTGACGAATGATACCCAGTAAAACCTTTGGACCAGCGTGTAAATGAAGGCTATGCAAATATTCGATGTACGATAATACAAACAGATGATTTTTGGGAACCAAAGCAGGAAATCGGGCATCATATGGTATAGGTGCCTTTGCTAGAAGGCCACCAACACGTAGTAACGTGATAGCTGAGCCATTTATTAATTTCATTTCTTGTAGAAAAGGAGCCAATTTCTGTAGCGAGGGATGAACAAATTTTCCTTTAGAAAGTGCGACAATGTCCGCCTTGAAGTTGGCATTTTGAATATGGCCAATTATGCGCCAAAAAAACACAATCCAATTCTGCTACGGTTATATGAGCTGCATCTTCGGGCTTCAAGTTGCGGGCTACTGGGTATCTGTTAAAAATACGAAAAACAAATGAAATTATTCGAATTACTTTATAAAATGATGAATGCTTATCGATTATCTCTTCGATTATTGATTTTGGCGCATCAGTACACTTGAAAACAGCCGCTTTTCTTCTTTCCAAAATTTCTGAGCTAATTTTTGTTTCATCAATTTTGGGCCAAGTTGATTGATGATCGAGAAGAAAACTAGGATCGTTAAACCAAATTGTTGTTGGTAATTCCTGTGCACTACATCCTCGGGATACAATATCAGCAGGGTTGCATTTGGACGGAACGTGACACCAGATAATATCTCTAGTGTTGGTTTGAAGTTCGGAGATACGATTAGCGACGAAACAATGTAATGTTGATGAGGGCAGCTTAAGCCATTGAAGAACAATTTTCGAGTCAGTTCAAAAATAGGTTTTCGATACAAATTTAGTCATTTTTGATTTTATTTTCTCCCACGTTTTACTAAGCAGAACAGCGGCACACAGTTCAAGCCGGGGTAGTGATTGTGCTTTAATAGGAGCTACTTTGGACTTGGCAATCAGTAGAGTTGTTTTGTATTTGCCTTCGACCAAAACTCGAAAATAAAGGCAACACCCATATGCACGTTGGGAGGCATCTGCAAAACCATGGATTTCACCAAGTATTTCAGGCGATGTAAGCACATATCTAGGCACTTCGATATTTTTTATATACTGCAAGTCATCTCTTATTTTGAGCCATAAAGATTTGAGATCTTCATTCAGCTTGTCATCCCAGTCGAAATTCTGAACCCATATTTCTTGAAGAAGTATTTTACAGCGAACCACGATCGGGCTCAAAATTCCCAGCAAGTCATAAATTTTTGCAACAAGAGACAAAACTGACCTTTTTGTTGGCTCCTTTAATTCAGGCAATTCAAAACGATAGCAAAAAATATCTTGTTGTGGTTTCCAGGACATGCCTAAGGTTTTTCTAATTTCGTCTTCTGGACCTTTTATCGGGACTTCAGCTTCATTATTTGAGGTAACTTCAAAACTATTACTGCTCCATTTTGCCAATTCGAGCCCATGTAGTTTAAGTACGTGAACCAACTCTGCCTTTTTTTTTAAGCAACGTTTCGACGTTATTGGAACCAGTAAGGATGTCGTCTACATAAAAGTCTTCTCGCAGGGTCTTAGAACCAAGAGGAAACGATGAGCTATATTTATCTGCAATGAAAAACAAACTACGAATTGCTAAAAATGGGGCTGAAGACAAACCATATGTAACAGTGTTAAGTTGAAACACTTGCAATTTTTCCTCCCTGCTGTTGCGCCATAAAATGAGCTGGTACTTGCGGTCCCGTTCATCGACTTCAAATTGTCGATACATTTTAGAGATGTCAGCTGTGAGCGCGAATTCGTTCAAACGAAACAAAAAAAGTGTGGTGATTAGGTCCTGCTGAATTGTAGGGCCAACCATAAGAATATCGTTCAACGATATGTTTGAGGAGCTGCGAGCTGAGCCATCAAATACGACACGGAGTTTTGTTGTAGTACTCTCTGGACGAAGTACAGAATGGTGTGGAATGACGAAATTTGGACCATCTAGCGAATGAGTATACAGCGACATGTGTCCAAGCGACAAATATTCATCCATGAACTTAATGTACATAGATTTAAGTGTTGAATTGCGATCTAAGCGTCTTTCGAGCGACAAAAAACGCTTGTAGGCCATATCAAATGAGTTACCAAGTACCTCTGGTGGTGTTTTAAATGGTAAACGAACTTGGATCTTACCATTTTCTATAACTCTGACATTTTTAATGTAGTGTTGTTCACAGGCTTCTTCTTCCTCTGTGAACTTCGATGGAGTGCTTAAATAGTCCTCAATCTCCCAAAACTTTTTTAATGTGGTATCAATGGATTCTTCGGCAGCCTCGAAAGCTAAATTGTAAATCATTGGAGCTGCGGGGAATTTAGTTGTAAATTTACTACCGGCAATCCATACGAACAATGTATTCGTTAATGTTAGGCCACTGTCTCCTAATGATATTTGACCGTCTACCAACAAGTTAAAAAAAAACTTCTGTACCTATTAACAATTCTATCCGCTGGGGCTTGTAAAATAATGGATCGGCTAGCTGAAGAGTGTTGAGTATCTCCCAATGAGATGCTTCGATGTATTCGCCGGGCTGACGAGATGATATCGATTTTGTTACCGCAAAAGTTAAGGACCACTCAAACGAATTAAAACGAGATTTTAATGTAGCATCAACGTAAGATTTAATTTTTGTGCGCACTTCACCAATGCCGGAGATTTCTTGCGTGTATGGATGAAAACCCAATTTTTTTTTTAATTAGGACCAGCACTCAGGGGATGACCCCTACTTATGCAATGCATTGTACCAGAAATAGGAAATTAGGTTGTGGGAAGGGGGATAAAGGGAGTAGTGCTTGTGGACATTTGATTTGAATCTTTGCACATTGAAAATGGCAGGAAAGACCTCTGCGGGGAGTTTATTCCACATACGAACTGTTCGGCTAAAAAACGAATTCTCTCTGTAATGCGTAGTGCGATTCACTGGCCAATCGACCACAAAGGAATGCGCTCTTGATGCAGAACGCGTTGCGCGTACGAAATTACGGTTTTCAGGAACAAGTTCCCTGATTTCATAAGAGCACATTCCGTTGTAGTAACGATAAAACAGTGAAACACACCCCACATTGCGTCGATGCTCCAGTGAGTCAATAGAGCTGGATACCCTACTGTCACCGATGAGCTTCTTCGCTCTCTCCTGCACGCGGTCGAGTAACTCCAAAATAGACTTTGAAGCACCGGCCCACACATGAGAGTTGTATTCCATTTTCGGTCTGATAAAGGAGATATAGATAGTAAGGAGGTCAGATGGAGTGAAGTATTTCTTACACCGTTTCAAAAAACCTAGGCACTTGAATGCTTCTTTTGCGACATGAAAAATATGCTGGTTCCAACGAACATCACATTGAATTTTCATGCCAAGAACATCAAGAGCTTCTAATTCCTTAATATATATATCACCCATAATTACAGATGAGGTAGCATATTCAGCCGTACGCCTGTGCGAAAGCACACAGCACTGGGTTTTATGAGCGTTAAATTGAACCCCATTCGCAAGGCCCCATTCGGAGATTACCAAAAGGTCGCGATTAAGGGTATCATCCATGTGCTTTCGCATAGCCCCAATTTCCCGAAGGCTTGGTCTATTGCGAAAAGAAAATGAATGGCATATGCTACTGTCATCTGCGAAAGAATAGATAGGGTTGGAAGTCTGACGTAGAAGGTCATTGAGAAAAATAAGAAATAGGGTAGGGGAAAGAACGGAACCTTGCCTCTTTGCAGTTTCCTCTAGAATGAAATTTATTTCTGAACAAGAATCAAGAAGAGCTCTTACCGGTTGAAATATGCCACAAGAATCTTTGATGAGAACCACAGCTGTTGGGATGAGTGATTTTTTCAGAGCCCGAGTGACGAAAGTAGTTGAACGATTATTTTCAACTTGAACTGGATTGCTTACCGAAGAACTGGAGGGTTTAAATTTTCAGGAACCTTGTAGAAATGAAGCACTGTGTGATGAGCTGATTTGCATACCTTACAGCGAGATTTAGATGGGCAATTCGAAACCATATGACCTTTGTTCAAACAATTGATGCAATGGCCTTTGCGCTTTACGAAATTAAAGCGTTCCGAAACAGGGTGGGATGAAAAGGATGCACAAGAATTTAAACTATGCTTCGATGAACTACAATACGAGCACTTAGAGTTTGACTGAACAAAAGTGTGAGATGAACGTTTAAAATTAGGCTTTGCCTTTGCAGAATTAAATTTTTCAGATATTTCAACCTTTTTTCCATGGCTTTCTAAAAATTGACAACGATTGCTTAAAGCGTCATAAAATGCATCCCAAGTCGGCAATGATTTGAAGTCTTGTTTCTCATCGTAATTAAATTTTGTTTCAGAGTTGATTTTCGATAATACAATGTGAACCAAAATACCATTTAGCACCTCCATTTCTGAACCGAGAGACAACAAAGAACCACGAATAGCCGAAATAGTATCAATAATTTTTCGTAACGAAGCACTGTCACCTTTTATCATATTAGGAACACTAAATAAATCATTAACATGTTCCAGAAAAATTAAAACTTTATTGTCGTAGCGTTCTTTTAATCTCTCTAGTGCCTTAGTATAATTTTGTGCAGTTACCTGAAATGGTTCCACAACTGCCAAAGCTGGGCCTGATAAGCAGTTTAGCAAATAATTAAATTTGTCGACATCCGTAATTGAATGATTTTCATGCACTAAGTTATTAAAAGCAGTAATAAACCTTTCGTACTCAGCATACTTGCCATCAAATTTGGGTAACTTCAATGAAGGAAGGCGAGATGAATGCACTGTACCAGCAACAGAAGCATTAAATTGAGTAGCATCCATTGATACAGAACCACGATGACGTTTTAAAATACCAAGTGTTTTTACCTTCGTAGCGATAAATAATTCCTCGTAATCACTTCGGCCATTATCAGAGGAACAAAGCTGTTCAATTTTTCCTTGCACGTGGCTCAACTGCTTGAAATACGATTCTAAAATTTCGAGTCTGCATTCCAAAATGGCGTCATCGACATTTTCACCATCTTTTTCTGCATATATGCGCTTCATTGTACTTCTTTGATGTTTTAATGCTGCTAATTCTGGGCCACTGGCGTTTTGTGGCTCAGGAACTACTTCATCGTTCGTTGCCATTTTATTTTAAATTTTTAAGTTTGTATCAATGTTCAAACCACGAAGCGATATTTTTTATCTTTAAAAAGGAGGTAGCACTTAAAGCTGGTTTCACGACTTTTTTTGAAAATGCACTTGTACCACTATAGGCAAAATGCACACAAACAACGAATTTTTGTGATATGTGACACGAAAGTATACACAACTAGAAATATTTGCAGTAGATGACACGAAAAAAAACCACAAAAATTGGTACTAGGTCACGCGTAGACTGCAAATTATTTGCAAGAACTTTATCACGAATCAAACGAACAAAATATTTTTGATGTGGCTCTACGGGCCAAAAAGTCCAAGAAAACCGATTAAATTTCTATTTATTTAAACTTTAGAACTACCGTCCTGTCACGGTCGCCAAAAAATGTCTCGTAAACAAATTAACTATTTTTAAATTAATAATTAAACGCGAGACAATTATTTCTTTTGTGCGTGGTTCTTTTTTGATTTCAATTTTTAAGACTAAAAACTAAAATTACAATATGTAAGCAATTGAGCTACAAAAATATAAAATTACCCGTTAACAAATCATCAAAAATAATAAATGTAAATGCATTGTAAGTATTAATATTCAAACTTAACAACAAGAACAATGCAACGAGTAAACAAACAAAGGGATTAACAAACAAACAAAGGGATTAACAATAGTGCTGGCACTTTCATCAGTGATGGGCAGGTGAGTAAACGTGATCTCCTCCGACAAGTGGTACTCAATTTTTAACCTGACTTATTGCCGGGAATTAGGGCTATCACTTTTTTGGTAACACCTAGGTCAATTAAACCAAATCAATTTTCAGATTTTCTAATGCAGAATCTCCTATCAACCATATGTTTTTGTGGAACTTTATATCTTATCCTGTTTTGAGGTCCAAATCTATTCATTTTTGACCAACAGAGGAAGAGAAGACAGTTATGTGACCGATGATATCCATTAAAGGCGTTGTGGCCTTTTGTTTGACGCAAAAAAGATATTGCCAATTTTGTCACCAATAGACTTCCTCGACTAAGTCATGAAGATTTAAATTAAAATTTAACGGTTTTCGTTTATATATAAGTCCCAACTATTAATACTTTTAATGTCGGTGCGTTAACAATTTTACACAAGATTGGTCAAAAACCAACTTCAGAACTTTTATGGACTGGCAACCCATCGAATCCAATATCCAACTGCAGATTATCACTGCGCTGTGATGGAATTTGTTTTGCTTTATCGAGCTGTATTTGCAAACCAATATAGATGTACTCGCCAAGTGCCAGAATTCTTGAGAAACACTTATCATTTCTTTGCATTAGACCGCCAACATTTGTAGGAACATCCACGTTTTCCGATTTGAAAATTTTTAAAAGGCAATTGCAGCATTGTATCGATGGTTTGTACTCTTGAATCCAAGGTTTAACTTTGTGCCGTTATATCAGTGGTAAATCTCTATTCGTCGAAAACTCCAATCAACGAATAAGACGGAATACCTGTGGTGGTGGTTTTAGTTTTTTTTTGAAGACGCCGCTTGTTTGTTGACTACTTATTATTTTCATTTTCTTGGTTAAAATCACTTGAATAGTGAATTCACTTATTTTATTTATTTACATATATCAATCGTTTTTTTTTTTAATTTATTATACCCTTCATCACAAAAGAGGAAAAGCAAAAAAAAAAATATATATATATATCTCAATCGATCAGATAGAGTGTCAAAAGAGGTGCTATTGGAAATCAGCATGATCGGTCCATGTCGTTCGAAGCAGCAGGCAAAACACCACGCCTACCTCTAATTTTTTCATGTCACTTGGAACAATAAAGTAACTTCAATCAAAAAAATAAATATAAGCGGCAATAAAGAATTAAAAAATAAGCCAACAGCATTCAGTAAAAAATTGGCGCTCGCCCATATTTTCCGAGTTACGGGGCTCTGAAATTGTCAAATATTTTAAAATATCAATACGGGTATCATTTTAAAGCTTTAAAAGAGATCTTTAAGGAAATACAAGAGTTTTTTAAAAATGCTTAACCTATTGAGAGCTGATGGCATTTTATATATATATATATATATATATATATATATATATATATATATATATATATATATATATTTTTTTTTTTTTTTTTTCGTTTATTTTTAATTTATATACATATTTTAATTACTACGATAAACAATAGACAAAATAATATTTACAATGTTTTACAACGACCCCAATGGAGTACTCTAGTAAAGCTTTTAATCTTTTGAGATAAGTTGTTATAATAAGTAAGCTATGATTTATTTGTATTTTTAACACAATTATAATTGACTTTTTTTTGTAATGAAAGTTTAAAAAACATTACATAATATTATCAGTTATAATAAAAGTAGTAAGGAACAGAGAAAGGATTATTATTGTGAGTGTAGCCACCAATATTTTTTATTGTAGTTATTTCGCCCAAAATATTTATCCCTTTGAGGAATCGAGGTATCATGCCTTATATTTTCCATATCAACTCTGTTGTAATCGATGGATTTGTTGATTGCCCGCCTATATAGGTGGTAAAATATTGAGATTTCTACATCATTTTGAAGAATATGTTTGCCATATAGAAATAGAAAGGATTCTGGAGGCACAAATTCGTATAATTATAAGGTTAAAATTTTTTAGTATATGTTTCCTTATAAGGTGGATAATAAAATTATCTATTCTGCTTATTTTCGCAGCTTTGTATAATTTGAAGTTTGAAATATATTTTCGGTAATTACTTTGGTGGGATCTATTTATACAGGTGCATGCTCTTAAGCATTTCCTTTCGAAAACTCGTATTTTTTCCATATAGGAGGGTGAGATGTTGAACCATATTGAACACCCGTAAGTAATTATGGGCCTAATTAATAATTGATACATAATAATTTTAACTCTTTTATCTAGAAACTTGGAATAAAAAAGATTTTTATAGACGAAAAATGCTTTTGTGGCTTTTTTATGGTATCAACAACGTGCTTGTCGTAGTATAAAAATTTATCTAAATAGATTCCGAGATATTTTACTGTTTCTTTGTTTTCTATTTTGCTGTTATTTAGATTTGACATTATTCCAAAGGGTTTCCAGTTGGTTTTGACATTGCTAGTTGGACGAAATAAAATTGTTTCACATTTTTTTACGTTAATTTTCATGTGCCAATTTATTGTATATGTTTCAACGAGATTAAAGGTTTCTTGTTGACTTTGATTTAAATTTTTGACTTTGTTGTCAGAATGGTAAATTATTATGTCGTCCGCAAATGAGATAATATTGTTACGTTTTACCCTTTTTTAGAGCAACGTGCGGATTCTTTTGATTGCAAATACCACTGTGGCTAAATTCTGTCTTCGAATTTTATGGCTTTCTCTGGCTATACTTCTCGATCCTACCGGTCTTGTGACCCCTTGGTCTCGTATTTACTAAACATGCGTTATCACCACAAGCGCAGCCATCCACGCTACACGATATTTATTTATTTATTTATTTACGCATCATGACTTTAAGAATGAAATTCTTTTACAGTCCAGTGGTATTACATAACGGGCAATGGTATTACATAAAAATTACAATATAGCAATTTGTATTAAAAACTAACAAAAAATATAAAAATTAAGAAAACAAATAAATTAAAAGCAAAAAAAAAAAAAACTAAATAAATAATAAGGAATGGAATAATAATGAAAAATAAAAATTAAAATATTTAGCAAGAATATAAAAAGTGATGGAATAGAATAACTTTATTAGAAAATTTAGTCGATGAAGAATAAGATAGAAAGAAGGAGAATGACTTAGACTATATATCACGTATAAAAAATTCCATGAGGGATTTCTTAAAACCCTGTCTGTCAGCAATGAGTTTTATGTTTGCGGGTAATGAGTTCCAGAGCTTTATGGCATTGATGAGGATGGTTATACCTTGGTGGTATTAACAACAACCCCCTGGCTGACCTTCCAAATGAGATTTTGTTAAACAAATAGCCAGGTGATTGGACACTTATTAATTTATGCAGAAAAATCAAGTTGCGCATTTTTAGATAGTCCAATAGGTCACAACCAAGAATCATACTTCTCCAGGACGAGATACTACTAAATCTTGTAATACCATATACATATCGCGTAGCATTGTTGAACGAAACTTCTAACTTATGAAGCGAATTCGAGTCTAATTTGCTGTATACCTCAGCAGAGCTAGTGATAATAGGTACAACTAGTTGTAATACAAGACGTTTCTTTACATCTATTGGTGTGTAATTTGAGGTTATTCTTAAATTACGTAGTGTTAGATACACTCTACGCACTGTATTGTTAATGTGATCACAGCATGTTAACGACGAGTTGAGGATAAATCCTAAATATTTAACTTTTTCCACATAAACAAGTGGAGTATCACGTAACTTAACAGTTGGAAGCTGGTTGAAATGGAGCTTGTTCTTGCTAATGGGTAATAGAACCGATTTGGTTGGGTTAAGCGTAAAGTTGTTCCTTTTAGACCACATGCAAACATCATTTAGATCCTCATTAAGTTTATAACACATATCGTCAACAAGACCAATGCGGCAACATGTGCAAAGTTGGATATCATCAGCATACGCATGAATATTAACAAATTTAACTACATTAAAAATATCGTTGATAAAAGTACTGAACAGCAAAGGCCCAAGAACTGAGCCTTGTGGAACTCCAGAATTCACGCACATAAAGCTTGACTCCTTCGAACCAACAACCACTTTCTGTAAACGTTCAGATAAGTAGTTTCTTATTAGCAACACTGCGCAGTGGTCAAACCCAAAGAAGCATTCTAGTTTTTTACAAAGAATTGCATGATTAACTCTATCAAACGCCTTTGAGAAATCTAATAAGCACATAAGGGAAAAGTCACCCATATCATTGGCCGGTCTGATATCATCAATTACTTTTAGCACTGCAGTAGTACAACTATGGTTTTAACGAAACCCAGATTGCAGCGGAGACAGCAAACAATTTACATTGATGAAATCTATCATTTGTCGAGACATTATTGTTTCACAAACTTTTCCAAGAACAGGAAGTATACTTATTGGCCTAAAGTCACTAAGGGCAGACGGTAAGTTTGTTTTTGCAACCGGTATAATCCTGGCAATTTTCCATACTTTAGGGAAGGTAGAAGTTGTGAAGCAATGATTTATGATATGTGTAATAAATCCAACAACATATGGTAAAATTATTTTTAGAAATCGTATACATACACCATCCTCACCAATAGCATTAGAGCGAATGCTCATTACAGTTCTAAAGACTTCGTCATCAGAAACAGTGGAGAATCGGAACTTATTCGGGCAATAATAAGTAGGCTGAATAGTAGATAAGTCCGGTTTGTTTGGATCATTTACAGAAAAGAACTCGTTTAGAGTTTTAGGATCTAAAAGGCAATCCGACTTTCCTCTCGAAAAGACACCTAAACTTTTGATATTTTTCCAAAGCTTACCAGATGGTAAGGACGTGCTTAGCTTTCGTGAAAAATAAAGTTTCTTTGTCAAGTTAGCTCGATTTCTAGCCCTGTTATATAAAGCTCTATTACAATTAGATGGGTTTTTTTTCCATCTATTATAACAGAAATTGCGCTCACGAATTGACTGCTTCACAGTTGTATTAAACCACGGACAAGAACAATTTTTGATGTAAAAAGTACGCACTGGTAAATGTTGGTTATAAATTTCTAGAACTGATGTTAGAAATACATCTAACTTATCATCTACTGTCGACTCATACCAGCAATCAGTTAAGTTGTGATTAAGAAGGTCAGAAAATAACATAGGATAATTAATTGATTTAAAGTCTCTATACGATATCAAACGTGAAGTCTCAGTTTTATTAAGATTTATATTAACGGAGCAAAACAGAAGGTCATGATCTGATACAAATGATATTTGATCAAATAACAGTAAGCAGTTAGCATCTGATAGCAGAAACAAATCAAGTAAGCTTGGGACACAATTCGTTGAAAAACGTGTAGGCATTTGGCGATTAACAATTGAGAGACCAACCGAACTTACGTAGTTAAGCAAATTTGCTTTATGATTATCATCACTAAACAAATTAATATTAAAATCCCCACAAGTGACATAAAAATTATAATCTATAATATAGGTGGCAAAATCAGTAAAAAAAGGACTAAGATCATATTTTTTTTTGGGGTTATATACACATGACACCAGAACTCTAGTTTTATTGTCATAAATTTCAATGTTAAGAAATTCAACTCCTGGTTCAAGGTTGATTGACTTGCTGACATATTTAGATTTAATACTGGACTTGCAATATATAGCTACGCCACCACCTATTTTGTCACTCCTATTGTTATGATAGAGAGTATATCCCTTTATACCATAATAAGCAGTAGACACTTCATTATGAAACCAAGTTTCAGTTACACAAATAACATCAATATTTGAATTTTCAAAGGTATACTTCACATCATCTAACTTTAAACCATGCAGACTCCTAGCATTGAAGTGAACTATGTTTAAACCATTTCTTTGTTTAGAGAGAATATTCAATAAAGCAGATTTCCTTTCAGCAACACCATATCTTCGATCAAGCTGACACATCAAAAACCATTACACAGACAGAGTCAAGAACAAAGAATGTTACACGTGAGAATATAGAACAATAGAGGTATGAAAAATAGCTGTACAGATTAAAGGAGTACAAATAGAAAACATTAAGTAGAGTTACACATCGGTTCACAAAAATAACAGTCATGGTAATAATAATAAAAATAATCATAATAATAACAATGTTAATAAAGATAATTAAGGTCATAACAATTGAAATAAAAGAAACAATAACAAAATTTCTAGTTAACAAGACTAGTAAACAATATATCATTATGTCAAGATAATAATCTAGCGTCTTCATTTGAGCAAAAAATTTGATTAAGAGCGTCAATGCTTTCAACGCAAATTGGGTTATCAGCATCCACTCGTTTCACATAAACAAGCCCTCGAAAAGAATACGCTGACTGTAGACGTTTCAGCTTTTTCATACTGACTGCTTCCCGAAGTATTTTGAAATTTTCAGTTGTAAGGTTTTCATGCAGGTAAAAATATTTGTTTTTCCCATCAGGATGAAAACCAAAAATATCTAAGGTTAAGTTAGAATTCTGCTTTTTATAAACACTTACGGATTTCAGAAGGAAATTTTTATCATACGGCGACATTAATTTTGCAGTTATTACACTATCAGGAAGTTACCAGTGTTTCTGCTATTTCTATTATGTAGACGATGAATAGATTGCAATTTAAGCGTAGGAATATTTAACGTTTTACAGATAGTGTCAAATATGGAGTGAAGGTCTTCATTTGCAGTAAAAGGAATGCGGTTTATACGTATATCACAGGCAACAACAGAATTTGAATGTTTTAGTGATTGAATCTTTACACTACTGTGTTACTGCGGCGAGACATGAACTACTCGATGCCTTGTTTAGTAACCTTAACCATCCACAGACATCTCCTCTATTCCTTTTATCCAAGCCAGTCTTCTCCTTTAATCCAGTAGCCACAACACACGTCTGCCATACACTGTTGTTATGCTGTTACACTTCCCTGCGCTAACCGCTACCGTTTTTACTTTTAATTATTATAAAGGGCTTCTTGACAATTACCTGTTGCTATTATATTAAATTGGACGTCTCCACTAAATCATCTGCCATGGCTTTACACAACAATTATCCTTTGCCTCTCGGGAGGTTTGTACTGCTGTTTTATTAATTTTAAATTGCTTTACAATAATTATTATTTTCTGTTGTATGCATGTCTGAACGCGGGATCGAACTCAGGACGTCCTGTTTTGCAGCACGCACCTCTACCAACGCAGCCATTGAGGCTGCTCTGCTTTTGTTGGCTAACTTGTGGTTTTGTTATTCTATAAACACACCATTAGTTGAATTAGCTTATTCACCACGCTCATACGGAAGCAACTACAGGGGTTGCCAGATTTTATTATTCGTAACAATATTATCAATTTTGTTAATCAAGTCCAGGATAAAGATATTAAAAAGAATTGGCGCATTGACAGTGCCTTGCTGGAGACCATTTGTCATATTGAATATTTTGCTAAATTTGTTGCTATGATTCACTATGAGGTTGCCAGATTTTATTATTCGTAACAATATTATCAATTTTGTTAATCAAGTCCAGGATAAAGATATTAAAAAGAATTGGCGCATTGACAGTGCCTTGCTGGAGACCATTTGTCATATTGAATATTTTGCTAAATTTGTTCCTATGATTCACTATGAATGATTTACCTGATAGCATGTTATACAATAATATTATTAAGTTTAAGAGGAATTTGTAATCGAGTAATTTGCATATCAGACCTTGAACCCAAACAGTGTCAAAGTCCTTTTCCATATCTATCAAACAAGCACCTGTGCAGAGATTTTTATTCCAACTCCAGTTGATGTCGGATACCAATTTATTAATAGCGTTAATTGTTGAATGTTTATGCTTAAATCCAAATTGTTTGTCGTTTACGAGGTTATTATGTTTGCAAAATTTGTTAACAGTATTATTAATGCACATTTCAAAAATTGTACTTATGTTTGGTAATAAACTGATAGGGCGAAGGTTTTCTGGTCTAGAGGGATCCTTATCTTTCTTGGGGATAATAACGACTTTTGCCACTTTCCAGTCTGTTGGATAATATGAGTTATTGATAATATTATTGAACAACGTGCAATAGTCTAAAATTAATTTTTCTGGTATATTTTTTAACACAATATTTGGTATATTATCTAAACCTGCCGAAGATTTATTGCTTAAGTTTTTGAAAATATATTTAATACAGTCTTGCGTTACAAATTATTGCCCGCTTCCTCTTCGGATAAGGAATTTGCCCTTTTTGTAACCGCAAACGTTGTCATAACAGTCTGGTTACGCTCAAATGATGTTTTTCTTTCCAAAAATTCATTGAATGTACGCAAGACATGAGTTTGTACGGTATTGTTGTTATCAATAATTTTGCTTGAATGTATATTTTCAAAATATGAGCCAATTATGTTTACAACTTTATCCTCATCATTAATAACAAAATTTTAATTTACGTCTCTTTCAATTGTTTGTGCATCAATACCTGCTTTATATATTATATGGGACGACTGTGAAGAAATTATAATTGTTTCTAAGTTGATTGTTTCGAATTTTTTAAAGTTTTTTCTTATTTTATCAAACATTTCTAAAGATTGCGTTGTTTTAATACTTGTTATTCTCTTCTCTAGGTTGTTATTCAACACGAGTATAATATTTTCATTGATTAGTTTTTTAATTATTTTTAGTGTTGATTTTATCTGAGATAATCTGTTTGGCGAAATTGCGATTTGTAATCTGTAATGTCGTTTAATTATAGTAACTAATCGACTTTTCTCTGAGTGTAGTTTTTTTATAATGGGGTTCGTTGGCACATTCTGGTTATTCTTTTTGAATTTAGGGACAACTTCATCCATTACAGTTGTAATTAAATTGTTAATTGTGGTTAAAAAAGATTCTATTTCGTTAATTTGTATGTTGTAATTATTAGGGACAATGTTGTCGTTGTTCATTTTGGTTAAAATATTTGATTTGAAGTTATTGCAGTTTGTACCTTTAAAGTTGTATTTAAAATTTTCTTTTTCTCTGAATAGTGTAAATATTTGTTCGTCATGCATTGAAGCAATTATTTCCAATGCGTTATGATCGCTATCATAGTCTAAGGTTTTAATACAGTTTGTAGTATGGTTCACAGATTTTAAATCTATCCTGGCATCGGAAATACATACATCAATAAATGATCTCGATCTTGGATAGGATGGTGTGGAAGAAGCATATAATTTAGTTCTAAATGATATTTCATTTTCTTTAAGCCAATCAAGTAATATAGAACCTTTTGAGTTATTCTCGTTATTTCCCCATTCGGTTCTTTTGCTATTTAAATCGCCTGCTAGGATGTAGTAATTATTCTCGTTTTGGATGTAAAGAGACTGAAAAAGTTCATGTAATTCCACTTTGAAATAACGATCGTTGTTTCCGGAAGGATAGTATGCAGATATAATGTACAGTGATTTATTATTTCTCATTAGTATTTTTATAATAGTCGTTTCAAAAATTTGAAAGGACTTAATACTATTATTAGGGTATGGTTTGTATTTTATATTATTTTTTATTAGGATTGCAGTTCCACCGCTTCTTTCTGAATTTGGTCTGTCCCTTCTGACAATATTATATTGATCGAAATAGAGTTTGTGTTTTTTGTTTAACTTTGTTTCATTGAGAAGAACAATATTACGCTTATTTGTTTTAATAAATTCATTAAGGGTGTATCTTCGGCTTAAAAGGATTAAAGAATTGACATTGATGTGAATAATTTGTAACTTTTTAGATATGGTGTTTGTAGAGTTGGTAGACATTATTATACTTCTTGTAGGTTAAACAGAGTATCGATGCGAGACGTTTGTATTTGTAATTGATGTTGTAGATTAACTAGTTGTGTTGTTAAGTTTGTCATTATATTTTTTATTTCATTTAGTAATGTATTATTTCCATTATCATGAGGTTTTGTTTCATTTCTTACATCGCTAGAAAAACTTAGTCCTTGATTAGTATATAAATTAAACATTGCTTTGTCATTTTTTTAACTGCTATTGCTTGTTTCTTTTGTTTTAGTTTCTCTTGTAATTTTCTATATATCTCGCAGCCTTTATACGATGCTGGATGCCCAAATTTTTTGCACAAAATGCAATAAAATTTTTCCCTACGGGCTTCCTTTAAATCACATTTACCTCTTTCATGGTTGACGTTGCATTTGACGCATTTTGTCGGCAGAAAACAGTTCGAGGCGCTGTAGAAGAACCCCTGGCAGTTTGTACATTGGGTTATCTCTGGTCGACGTAAGATATTCCATACTACCACACGATATAAAACAGTTTTAATTTGCTTTAGTTTGTTTGTGTCACTTTCAAGACTTATTTGTACCATGAATATAGGTAATTTGTAACCTTTTTATAGAGAATCTTTTGTGCTAAGCTGATTAATTTTTATAAACTTGAGTTCATCACTTTCGTGTTTGCAGAGCTCATCGAAGATTTCTTGCATGTTGGTGTCGGCATCTAATCCTTTTAGTAGATATGTTTTATTTTTTAAGACCTTTGCGGTAAAAGTAAAGAACTTTGCTTTAATTTTTTCAATATTGTTTTTAACTTTGGCATAATCGTTAAAGGAATTTAAAAAAAGGGATTATTTATAATTGAACTTTTTAATTTGGAATTCCTTAATTTTTAATCCATCCTTTAAAAATGAGATTAATTTCTTTGATTCTATTTCACATACATTAATTGGAGGTAGTTTTTTTTTATTAATATTATTTGTTAGTTGTTTCTTTTTCTACTGTTATGTTTACATGTTCTTTGTTTTGATTTGCAGTAGATGTACTGGCCTGACTGTGTTTATTTTTGTAATTCTGCACGTGCTTTTTAAAATTTTGTATTATTACCTCGTCACAGTCATCACTGTCGTCAGAGAGGGGGGCGTAGTAGTTACCTCTGGTTTGCTTCGACTCGGTGATATCGAGCTTATTTTTTGCTAATTAAGAGTCTCTATCTCTTCTATGTTCAAAATTCCGATATTGAACACCATAAAAGGAACAACAAAGCATTGGCTTGTTTTTTTTCTTTAATCAAATTTTTTAAATTAATTTTTGGGTTTTATTATTTTTAAGACACAAAAAAAACAGACTCAAAAATTATATATATGTAGTACCTACATATACATACATAGTACATAGATGGTGTAGGGTATATACGATTCGCCATAGCGGAATCTATTTTTTTGAATTCTCTGTCACCCCAATATCTATTTTTTCGATTGGAGTTACTTCACTAAGCTAGATTTACATATATGATGATGGGTATATAAGATTTGGCATAGCAGAATATAGCACACCTACTTGTTATACCCTTCCCCACAAAAACTGAAAAAACGGTATAAGTAAGCGTTACGGTATTTGCTCGAACGCCAAATTTTCACCAGTCCAACAATTTAGAGTTTATGACATTTTATATTTCATTGCTTCAATTCGTAACTTCACAAATATAACGATAAATTAATTTATATTAATAAAATGAGACTACTTCTTTAGAGCGGCATATATATATATCTTAAGTAAAACTTTAGTTAAACAAATTAATTAAATTACTGTGAGTCACACCTATACAACTATTGATCGAAAATGACTTATACGTGTGCGCTTTTTGGCTTGGGATACCTTATTACTGTTTTTTGTAAGCAAGAAATTATATCTAATCGATAACTTGATCTACTACACAAAAATAATCTACAGTGGCGGTACCAAAAATTTGTTCTTCCGTGTGTAATTTCTATATTCGATAAATTATTAATAACTTCAAATTTTCTCGTCCTAATTGTGTCAAAGTCGACGAACTTACGAAATTAATTTCTGTCGACATGTTCGATATACTGGTCGAAATTCGTCGTTTGTCCCAATTGTGGTTATATCATAAAAATTGGTAGCCTAGAATTTTTGAATTAAAACAAGTAAGAGTGCTATAGCCAATTTTTGAACTAAAACAAGTAAGAGTGCTATAGCCGAGTAAAGAACTTTGCTTTAATTTTTTCAAGATTGTTTTTAACTTTGACATAATCGTTAAGGGAATTTAAAAAAAGAGATTTTTTATGTTTGATTTCTTTAATTTGGAACTCCTTAATTTTTAATCCATCCTTTAAAAATGAGATTAATTCCTTTGATTCTATTTCACATACATTAATTGGAGGTAGTTTTTTATTAATATTATTTGTTACAACAGTGTTAGTTATTTCTTTTTCTACTGTTATGTTTACATGTTCTTTGTTTTGATTTGCAGTAGATGTACTGGCCTGACTGTGTTTATTTTTGTAATTCTGCACGTGCTTTTTAAAATTTTGTATTATTACCTCGTCACAGTCATCACTGTCGTCAGAGAGGGGGCGTAGTAGTTACCCCTGGTTTGCTCCGACTCGGTGATATCGAGCATGTTGTTGCAATTTTTTCTTTTTCGTTTTTGTATTAATTTTGGTTTATTTTTAGCATTGTTAATTTCAGTGCTGAGACCACTAGGATGCCTTATTCTCATCAAGAACGCGAGCGAACTCCATAGAAATGTTTCTTTTATTGTTTATTTATTTTTTATTTATTTTTTTTTTGCTAATTTTTGCTAATTAAGAGTCTCTATCTCTTGTATGTTCAAAATTCCGATATGGAACACCGTAAAAGGAACAACAAAGCGTTGGCTTGTTTTTTTTTAATCAAATTTTTTAAATTAATTTTTAGTTTTTATTATTTTTAAGACACAAAAAAACAGACTCAAAAATTATATATATGTAGTACCTACATATACATACATAGTACATAGATGGTGTAGGGTATATACGATTCGCCATAGCGGAATCTTTTTTTTAATTCTCTGTCACCCCAATATCTATTTTTTCGATTGGAGTTACTTCACTAAACTAGATTTACATATATGATGATGGGTATATAAGATTTGGCATATCAGAATATAGCACACCTACTTGTTATACCCTTCCCCATAAAAACTGAAAAAACGGTATAAGTAAGCGTTACGGTATTTGCTCGATCGTCAAATTTTCGCCAGTCCAACAATTTAGAGTTTATGACAATTTTATATTTCATTGCTTCAATTCCTAAATTCACAAATATAATGATAAATTAATTTATATTAATAAAATGAGACTACTTCTTTAGTGCGGCATATATTAATTTCTTAAGTAAAACTTTAGTTAAACAAATTAATTAAATTACTGTGAGTCACACCTATACAACTATTGATCGAAAATGACTTATACGTGTGCGCTTTTTGGCTTGGGATACTTTATTACTGTTCTTTGCAAGAAATTATATCTAATCGATAACTTTATCCAAAATAATCTACAGTGGCGGTACCAAAAAGTTTGTTCTTCCGTGTGTAATTTCTATAAAATCCATTTCGATCTCATAAAGTGTATATTTTCTGACTTCTTATGCAAAGCGAAGTCGATTGAGCGATGTCCGTCTGTCCGTCCATGGTAATGTTGAAATCTAGTTTGCCTCGGAGCTCGTTCCAGATTGCATCGCCGATTTTATAAATAATTTTTCTTACGGTTGACTTACCTAGATGGTACGGCCATGATAAATACTGTGGGCTACAAGCTTAAGATAAGTACAGAAAAATTGTAAACAAAATTGCAAAATCTGTTTGACAATCGATTTTTTCACAAGCACTTACATAAGAGTTACACCCTAACGCGTCTCCTTATCAATAGGATCTCTTCTAAAAGATTTTTGAAATTGACGTATTAAACTTGTCAAGTTGTTCTTGTAGTTTGAAAGAAGTGTTCCTTATCTTTTAATTTCATTTGTGCAAATCCGAACGCAGTATTCACGGGCCGTCCTAAACGCTATTGTACGAAAACCAAAGCCTCTACCCTGATAAACATGATATTTATGATTTGGATGAATTTTACAAACCGCAAAATATTATGATTTGTGTTTTCTTTATATTTTTAACATAGATTATTAATAATTTCAAATTTTCTCGTCCTAATTGTGTCATAGTCGACGAACTTACGAAATTAATTTCTGTCGACATGTTCGTTATACTGGTCGAAATTCGTCGTTTGTCCCAGTTGTGGTTATATAATAAAAATTGGTAGCCTAGAATTTTTGAACTAAAATAAGTAAGAGTGCTATAGCCGAGTATAGAGTCTTATATCAAAAAAGCAAATCTTATCTTTAAAATGACACCCATATTGATATTTTGAAAATTTCAGAGCCCCTTAAGTCGGAAAATGTGGGCGAGCGCCAATTTTTTCACTTGATCTTTTTTATTTTTTAATTTTCTATTTCCCCATATATCTATTTTTTTGATTTACTTTACTGTTCCAAATGATATGAACAAATTCGAGGTAGGTGTGGTGTTTTGCCTGCTGCCTCGAAGAACATGGACCGATCATGCTGATTTCCAGTAGCACCTCTTTCGACATTGTATCTGATCGATTGATCTTATGTCCGGATAGACGGACATCGCTCAATGGACTTCGCTATATATACTTTATGCAGTCGGAAATGGATACTATAGAAATTACA
Organism: Gymnosoma rotundatum; assembly: GCA_916610165.2. Lineage (NCBI taxonomy): Eukaryota > Metazoa > Arthropoda > Insecta > Diptera > Tachinidae > Gymnosoma > Gymnosoma rotundatum. Next base: position 89,673,005 of record OU744336.1, read on the forward strand.
CATGGAATAACAAACTTAGATATGCCCTTTTTCCACTTTTTGTGGTAAAGAGTATAAAAATAATTGACAGCGCGGAAGCAAGAATATCGTCAGTTGGAGTGGCAGTTAATAAATCTAAAACTTTCATATCGTAATAACTTAAATCAAAATTTGTCGTTGTAAACATTTTTACTAAAAAATGAGTTCTTTAATATATTTGTATGTACATTCATAAATATACTTTTACATTTAAAGGTTGCAATTTTAAAATACTTCATTTGGATTAAATCCCTGACTATCAGCTTTTCGTCGAGCTCTTGCCAATTTTGCGGAAAGCTCGGAAGAACGCATAGTTTTGTACTGGAAATAAAAAGTAAAGAAGGAGAAAATGTAATTTGCAATCATAAGCAGAAAACTTAATTGCTTATTTACCTCACAAATATTTTTCTGTAAAACTATTTGTGATATTAAACGTCGACTTTCTTTTTGTCCAAAATATCCTTCAATAACATGTGGCGATAAGGCAAACAAGTCGTCTCCGTTAAGGCCAGATAATTTTTTGACAATAACATCAGAGAAACCTTTGCCGCGCAACCACTCTTCAACTTCCTTAGAGCTGGAATATTGATTTATATATATTAATGGTGTTTTAAGAATTTCCAAATCTCTGCGTTTTTCTCGTTGCATAAGTGTCAATTTTAATTCATCATTTACTGTATTTTGTAGCATGAGGGCTTCATCTTCAGTATCACAATCCTGTCGCGTGCGCAGAGCTTACAATGAAAGAATACGAATATTAATATCATAGACATGAACTAAAGATCACTTGCTATTATACCAGTAACTGCTAAATTTCGTTTTAAATTTCCACTTGAAGTACTAGGTACTGAAGCTGGTGGCAATGGTGGTGGTATAGGCACATTTGGCATACTGTAGGATCTTGGTATGGATTTTCTGATAGAACTGGCCCGTTGCAGTGGCATCTCATGCTCCGATGGTGGTGTAGAAGTGCTCAAAGTATAACTGATGTGGAAGTTTTGACAATTATCTACAAAAATAGAGAAATCTATAGAAATATGTTTTTTAAAATCTTATTTACGTTAATCGCCTTGGATTTCTTAAAAATAAGTATCATCAAACGAGGTGAATAGAAAGAGTGGAGTGAATATAAGCAAAACTTAATTTCAACAGTGCAGCCAACCCAACAAAAAATATCTCACGCGAATAGTAATTAAAACTATTTATCACCCTTATTCTGTGTTTCAATTCAAATCGACAATTTCTCGGTTTGGGAAATTTTGTTTCATTTCAATTCATTTCTTCGATAGTATGCATTCTGTGCTTCATGGCTCGTAACATCAAAAGTTGAATTCTAGATCGGTTGGATATTGCTAATGATAATGGCAAATGTAATTTTAACCAACGGTTTTCTAAGTTGTGTATGTGCTAACGAAATTTGTTTGATTCTTGTTTGAAGTTTTTTAAAAAAGAGTAAAATTAAAAAATATAAGTATTTAATACACTAAAGTTATTTTATAAGCAGTTTCTATTTAATTGAAATTTTAAATTTTTATTTATTTTATTGCAGGTTGAAAACAACAACACCTCGGTAGTACAAAAAGCTGGTAAGTTTAATTTAAGCAACGGGCGATATTGCTTGTGGTTACTACAAGCGTCCCAAGGAAGAAATCAAAGCATTCTAGAAAGAAGTTGCAACTAGGCTTAACGCAACGAAATGACTCCGAATGGTAACGTGTTGCATATGAAGTATACTAAATATATTATTTTTAAGGTTTGGATGGACAGGATAAGCTACACCAAATTGAAGCTGTCAACGAACAAGAAAAAAATGATGAGTACCGGAGGAGGATCCTACCGGCTATAACATATTAGTACACTTGAAAAAGTTATTTAGTTGACGAATCTGTTGGTTATAATCTCTGAAACATTTTTCAAATGCAAGTTACCTACCTTGACGCCCTGTGGTACTACCCTGTACTGACACAGGGTATATTCAAATACAATAGGCGAAAAGCTTATGACCTCCTCTATAAAACGCTGTTTGTTTCATGAAAATTGGGCAAGTAGGTTAGAAGTTCCTGACTTTTATTCCATTTTTTTGTATATTACGCCACTGTGCGTGATCTGTATAAAATTGTCCAATTTTGGGCCAGTTTCACGATGTCGAAATAATTCGTTCGTTCGCACAATTGCATTACAAACAAAAAAAATTTGTTAGAATTTGTTTTTGTTTTGAATGTAATTGTGTGAACAAACGATTGCGACATCGTAAAACTAGCCCTTTATATTTGTTAACCGACTTCAAAAAAAGAAGGAGGTTAAAAAATTCGGCTGAATGTTGTTTTTTTACATTTGTGCCTCCAGATCTCAGTCATTTCTGATCCGAATTTGATAATTATAGGCCTATCTTTTGAAACGTTATAGACAAACGCTTGCAAATTGGACAGAATGTCGATTGCTATGGCCGTTATAGTAACAAGTATTAATATAACAAATTATAAATTAAAGGGTGCGCCAATAGTTCATTAAATTTAACGTATATGGCCATACTTTTGAACAGTTGTAGACAGCGTTTAAAATTGACAACGAACCTGTATTGCTAAGTCCGCTATAACAACAAGTATATTTTGGATTTGGAAGTTAAAGAGTGTTCCAATAGTTTATGTATATTTGTATATGTGACCATACTTTTGAACCGTTATAGACAGAACACTGAAACTTAAAAGCGACCTGTATTGCTTAATCCGCTATATCAACGAGTTTATAATTTGAATTTAGAAATAAAAGGGTGTCCCATAATTGATGAAGATTTAATTATATGAGCCTATCTTTTGAACCGGTTTAGATAAGTGCTTGCAAATTAAACGGAATGTCGATTGCTATGGCCGTTATAGTAACAAGTATTAATATTAAGAATTATGAATTAAAGGGTCCGCCAATAGTTCATTTAACTTGATGTATATTCCCATACTCTTTAACAGTTATAGACAGACGCTTGGAATTTACAACGAACCTGTATTTGTAAGTCCGCTATAACAACAAGTATAAAATATAGATTTGGAAGTTAAAGGGTGTTCCAATAGTTAATGTAATTTTAAGTATGTGGCCTGCATTTCTGAGGCCGCTATATCAACGAATTTGAATTTGGAAATTAAAGGGTGTCTCATAATTACTGTAGATTTACTTATATAGGCCTATCTTTTGAACCGTTATAGACAAATGCTTGCAAATTTGACGCAATGTCGAATGCTATGGCCGTTTTAGTAACAGCTGATAAAATTTAAAATTATAAATTAAAGGGTGCACCAATAGTTCATTTATTTTGTTATATGGCCATACTTCTCTATAACAAGTATAAAATTTGGATTTAAAAATAAACGGGTGTCCAAATAGTTGATATAATATGGTGTATGTGGCCGGACTTTTGAACCGTTATAGACAGACAGATGAAATTTACAACGGACATGTTTTGCTAAGTCCGCTATAACAAGAAGCTTATAATTTGAATTTAGAAATTAAAGGGTGTTCCCTTTAATATAAAAACATATATGGCTGTATTTTTTGAACTGTTTTATACAAACACCTGAAATTTAAACAGAATGTTAACTACTTTATTTGGAATAACTAACTTAGTAACAAGAAGTATAAAAATTTTAAATTATAAATTAAAGGGTTTTACAATAGTTGATTGAATCTGATGTGTATGGGCAAACTGTTGAGTCGTTACAGACAGACGCACAGTGGCGCCGTTTGAGTTTTTTCGTTGCAAAAATCATATCTTTTGAACCGAATAAGATAATTAAACAGTTTAAACAGCATATGATAGATAACTGTTCAGCCTATGAAATGAGCGTTTGGAAAGGGGGCAACGCCTTGTAGGGGCCTACTTATGGGTTATCAAAGTTAAAAGTAGTAGAAAAATCAATTTTATGGTAACTAAAAAAAATTATTTTTACATTTTTAAATAGTTTTTATTTTTTTCTTTAGGGTTTTATGTTTTAAATTATTACCCAACAAATTAAATAAAAAATTATTTTTTTAAAATTAATTTTTTCAATTTTCTGTAAAATATTCATCACAAGTCGTAAGAGAAGGTATATCTAAAAGACAGCATTTCTAAACTATAATTATTTTCTAACTCTTTTCGTGACTTCACATGCCGCAGGGAAGAAATAAGTGGATCGGAAGATGCTGCCAACATGTTGAAGAGGTCCTCATTTTGCCTTACCCTTGATGTTTTGAGTGTGTTCTGTAATCTATATTTTTTATAAAATTTGTTAAGAGACTCCTGTGCTTCTTCAGAAAGCTCTCCAATTGTCAAAGACTGGAACTCAATTATATCTTTGCCATGCGCCAATATTTTATGGACAGTCGGGGTCAACTTCTTCTGTGGATACATTTCTGCTAAAAGAGATGCAGTTTTCGACGCATATTCTCTATATTTTGTAGAATTGACATTTTCTTTGCAGTTTAAAACATCCAAGATCGTTCCCAATCTTTTCACGATTTGATTGTCAATTCAAGTGATTTTAGTTACTGCCTCATCATTTTCAAAAAATCTCCTAGCAGTGTTTCCATCGTTTGAGTTACCATATCCGTGCTTGGGACAGTCTACTTTTAATCCAACTTGTTTAAAAAAAGCATCCTGTATTTTCTTCTTTCTAATCTTTTCCTTATCCTTTATTGATATATTTTCATCGAAGTTTTCCTCCTCTTGTGGTAAGGTATACGCCAGTTTTAGCAAGAACTCCATACACTTAATCCTTGCGTGCAATGGTGATATTCCATATTCGTAATTCTCTCCATTTGTAGAATCGTTTAAATTACCAAAGTTCTTCTGACTCTTTTTGCAAATCGGGCATGACATTGTTGATTTTCTTCCTGTCAGTTCGTTTACGACTTGGTTATAAACGCTTTGTCCGGATGATCCATCGCAGCCCCATTTACTGATCAATGTCAACTTGTCAGGAAGAATTTTCACCTCATTTTCAGGAAGACTCTCCAACAACCGTTTTACTGTATGGCCCATGAGATCCTGCAGATTGGCTTTCGCAGAGACTTCCGTAAACTCCGTATGCAGTGGTCGAGAATTTATTTTGGCTTGCGTAATATGCTTGTATCGGGGTAAAACGTCAGCGCCGTGTCGCGTTAAAGATGCCCGTAGTTTCTCATATTTCTCTTTGGAAAGTTCTAAGTCCATAAACAAGGCCAAGGCTTCTTCGGAACCATACTTTTTAATGTGTGCGTTTGTGGGCGTGGGAATGCTTTCCTTAATCCTTTTTAGTCGCAGTGGGCTTGCATCAGCAACAGATTTGGTTATCTGAGACCTAACTCTTTCACTATACTGTCAGTCAAAACATATAAGGGATGGACGCCATACAATTTCTGCAACCATGTCTTTTTAACCTTTTTTACCTCTAGAAGCCAAACGGGCACGTACGGGCAGATAAAACCTTTTGAATTAGGTAAAGAAATAATCAAAGAACAGGTTTTGCAAATATGGCAAATATAGAAAAATATAGATTTTTTTTATTTTCCGTCAAAGTTAAAAAATAGTGAAAAACGGGATAGTTTTTAAATAGTGATTTACCAGGAGAAACACAAAGCAAACAGTTAATTTTTTTTATCATTATACATTTAATAAATACATCAATCAATACAAACAAAAAATATGGCGATTCGTTACCTATTTTTCGTGATATTATACCTGAAATCGCAACAAATTGACTAAAAATTGTGTGTTTTTTTTTAAAAACGAAAGTCGGTCATCTTTGAACGGTTATATCTTCTAAACTAAAAATGTGATATTATTAAGAGTGGCATATTTGAAATCGTTGAAAAGTTTCCTATAACATGGGTTTATTCAAAACTTCGTGGGCGCTCATAAAAATTTTGATTTTTGCAACCTCGTTTGCTCTACGGGCGCAACTGTGAAACGGTTGAAATTTACACAGAACCTGATTGCTAAATCTATTACAACAGCAAATATAGTTGCTGCAATTTGATTTATATTGCTAAACTATTGAACAGTTGAAAAAGTATAAAGTTTGGAGATATAAGTGTGTCCCAATAGTTAATGTAACCTAATTTATGTGTCCATACACTTGAGCTGTTATAGGCAGACAGATGAAATCTGTTTTGAAGTCGGTTTTTTTCGCAAGAATTATGGTAAAATACATTTGAATTTTATTTATATTTATGTAAGTTTATTATACAAAGTACCATATATGGCAACGCAAATTTTATTGTTTATAAAAATATATCTTAAATAATTCCGGCACAGTTTAAAAAATGTTGTAGTGTACTATCTTCTATAATTAAATCATGAATTATTAAAGTGCAGTTGTTATTTTTGAAATTTAAAGACATCTATTTTTATATGCAGTCTGACAGCGAAGACCAATAAAGTTTATATGAAAAAAATCATAGGTTAGTTCACGGAGAAATTATAGCAGGTGAAATTATTAGCCTAGTAATTTATTTTTATTTTTTACTTTTTTATTGTTGAAAACTTCAAAGTTTAATAATTTTTTAACAAGAAATAAGTGTTAAAAATAATTTATTAATTTTTTTCTTTGTATTTTAGTCTGCTTTTTTGATACTGAGCGTCCAGCAAGAAACAATGAATCGCCTTACATACACTTTATTAACTAAGCCCTAATGTATTTTATTTATTTACAAATTTATTATAATTAAAATTATAATAAATCAAAAGCTAAAAGCACTAGCAACACTGGCTATCGGCTTATTATTTCCTGAATAGGTATATGCCAATGTATTCATCTGTTAATATATGTACTTATTCACGTATTCATCTGTTAATATATACTGCGTTTAGAAAGCTAATACTGGTGATTTTAAATTTATATTTTGTTATGCAAAGTGGTTTTTTTTTTAAGGAATTCAAAGACTTTATGAATATTATTATTAGTTGGTGTCTTTAGCAAATCAATCATGTTGGAAGATTTGCAAACCGATACACGTAAGTTTAATAGGGCCAGGCAACCATTCCTCTTGTATTCGCTGTACAATTCATTAAATAAAGATTAGGGTTTGTATTAGTTTTGCCAAAATTTTCCAAGCTTTTTAAAAAATTGTTTGGTTCAAGCAGCCATGGGGGGCGAGATACCAACGTTGGAGAATATAGACATATATTGTGTTTTTTGCAGTATTGATGATATCGCATAGGGTTGAAGGATACTTAAGTTTTGTTTTCCTTTTTTCTTGACAGGCTTATATGTTTATGAAGCAGGGATGAGCTGGCGCAGCTGCTAATGTGCAATAGACGGTGCAATAGTCTATTGGCACGAACACGGAGGGGTTCAAACCCACCTTCTGCCTGCATGATCGTGATCGGGGTAGTGCGGAAAGCTCTCAGACTTGTTCTAATGGCCGCATTTAGAATATTTTCAATAGTTTTAGAAGTTGTTTTGGAAGTTTTATTGTAGATTACTAGTCCATAATCGATTTTTGACAATATAATAGATTTCACTAATCTTAGCAGAGTATTTGTGTGCGTTTGGCTTTAAGCTGATGATAAAAACTTAACAATATTAAATCTGCTAGTTAAATCTTTTTTTAAATAATTACAATGGTGCTTAAAATTATATTTACTATCAAAATTAAGACCCAAAATTTTACAATAGTTTACATTTTCAATAGTAAAGTTATTAAAATTTATATTTATTTTATCACAATTACGTTTTTCGCAAATGTGCAGATGACATGTTTTTTCCAGGGAGATTCCTGCACCAGAAGTTTTTGACCATCTGTCAATTTTGTCTAAAGTTTCTTGAAATACTTGGGAAATTTTTTTGTTCTTTTGCTATTACGTAGAGATCGTCAGCATTGATGCAGTGATCGACTCTTTTATCGATTTTTAATAGACGGCTTATGTCGTCGAAAGCAATTATAAAAAGAGTTGCGGATAGGGGCGATCCCTGAGGAATGCCATTATCTAGAGGAAAAATATTTGAAAAGGTCTCATTGATACAAACGCGAAATTTTCTTTTTGTAAGGAAAGATTTTATGAAGTTAAACATTTTTGGTCCAATTGACAATTTGGACAGTTTCTGAAGTACGACATGAGTTCCTATTCTGTCAAAAGCTTTAATGAAGTCAATAGAAAGTATCGAAGTATGTTTTCTTGAAGAACGACTTTTGCATACAATATGATCAAGATATAAAAGGGAATCGATAGTGCTGCGACCGGACTGAAAACCTGTTTGGTTATGTGATAGGAGTTTATGCTTTTTGATAAACCACATGAGACGCCGGGAAACGATTTTCTCAAGTAGTTTTGCAGTTCATGGGAGTAAAGATATAGGTCGATATGAATCTATGTTTTCTATGTTGGTTTATTACTTTTGTGTATAGCTATCACTGAAGCTGTTTTAAAGATTGGGGAATTGTGCCCGAATCAAATATGTTGTTAAAAAGATTAAGGATACGGTGTTTGAAAAATTCTGGTACCTTATCGATCATAGGGTGAGATATATTGTCCAGGCCTTGAGTTTTCCCTTTAGATGTTCTTAGGCTATATATTAATTTTTGGGTTTTGAAAGGAGACTCTATATCCATGGCTCGAGAGGAGCAAGTTGTTACAGCAAGAGAAGCAAGCGTTTGTGACTTTGCTGACATAAAGTCATTTGAAAAGTTTGAGTCATCGGAGTTTTGGGACCAATATTTAGCAAAAGTCTCAGATATGTCGTTGGCTGATAATATAGTATTATTGTTAGAGTATAGTTTCCTGTTATTTTTCTTATATTTGACCATAAAGTTGCTGAGGATGCAGACGGGTTAAGAGTGTCACTGAATTTTCTAAATGAGGCAATTTTTAATAATTTTTTAGCCCGATTATTTTTCTTATAATTTATGAGGTTCTTTATTGACATATTACGACGAAATTCTCTCCAAGAAGCCTGTTTTTTATCGCTGAGATTTTGCAGTTCGAAAGACCACCAAGGAACGGTTTTTGATTTTTTTTTATTAGATGTTACGGTGATGCTTTCGTTTGCCGAAAGCTTTATTACCTTTATTATTGACATTGGGACATGCATTAAATTTCTGGTTTAAATAAAAAATTTTGTTGCGGTAAATTTCCCAATGGGCTTGTTTGGTGTTGAATTTAGAAGTTTTTGTCGGTTGGTGCTGAGAATCAATCAGAAGTTGCGTCATAATGGGGTAGTAGACGCTATTGTGAAGGTCGTCTATAATATGCCATCGATACATTGGTATGATAGATAAAGATGAAATTGTGAGGTCAATATGCTAAAAGGTGTTGTGTGTACTGAGATGAGTAGGTGACCCATCGTTAAGTACCGACAGGTTAAGGTTTAACAAAAAATTTTCTATTACAATGCCCTTCCTGTTTGAATTTGGGCACCCCTATAGGGGACTCCAGCATTAAGGTCACCAGTTATTATGACTGGAGTATTTATTGCCGCAATTGTGCTAGTTAATTCCTCTGTGGGTATGGGATCTGTGGGGAGGAGTAAAACGAAAAAATTGAAAAAGATAACGTAGTTTTAATTTGTAAACCAATTAGGTTTAGTAAGCTATTAGTGTTAATTTTGCTGTGCGGAAGGTTCTTTTTTATAAGTATGGCTGAGCCCTGTTTGGAGGATGAATTAGGGTTAAAGAAGTAACCAATATAATCATTGGGAATAAATGGAGAAGAGCCATTTTTGCATTTTGTTTCTTGCAAGCAAATTATGTCCGGTTTTTTTTCGATATTAAAAGTTGTAGACAAAAACATATTTTATTAGTTAACTTACACTTTTTTGTTGTGGCACCATTTCTTAATTCTTTCATATAACAAACTGCCATCACGGACTGTATTTTAAAGAAAGGTCAATAATAATAAAACACAAAATACACATGTTGAAAAAAGCAGGGGCGATTGAATAATTTCTAATTGTATTTTACTATGGTTTTTTATTACTAAATCCGAGTTATTTATTCAACATAATAATAAATTAACCTCATTCATATCATAGTTTGATTGACATTTTTTAAAGTATAGTTTAATGAAATTTCTTATCATGAATGCCACTCGAACAATTAAGATGCAGTTTATATTATGTTCATTATTTCATTTGAAAAAATGCAGAAAGTCCCTCAGTTAATTTTTTAATCTACGCCCTCGTTCAAGACTTTTTGTAATTGTATAACTGAAGTTAAACATTACTAACTTAGATAACTCTTTGACTGACAGACCAGTTAAGGTGCGGTTGAGGCCATATGCTTATTAATCTGTAATTTAAATTTTGAAACTAGTTATTACGATCGCCAATACAAAACCGTTAATAAAGTATGAATTCACCACCAATCGCCAGGGTCACGAAAATACCCAAAGGCAGTGATATTGGTTCGTACGGTCATGACCAGTTTTTTTTTTGTTTGATGTTTTGAAAAGTTTTACTCGTATTTAAACTGGATTAAAAAAAAAGTTCAGACAATTGTTCATCAATATAAGCCTAACTAAGCTCAGAACTCTAAAAAAGTACCGAATTCGTTTTATTATATAAAGTTATGTTCTATTACTTTCTATCGAACTTTAACTGTCTTTAGAATTAAATAAACGATTCGAGTGCAGTAATTCGTGCATTAAACCCTATTTTTAAGACCTGGGGTGGAATCGTTACATATGTGAACATACAATCCGTGTCGTAAAAATACAGTTTTTGAATGATGACATATGTTTAACATAACATAACATATCGTTTAACTGAGCGTACGTTTTTTATGAATTGCCATCCGTTAACAAAACTTCGAATAATCTGAAAAGTGCTACAAGTGGCTAAAAAATAAGATAATAAAATTAGTTTTAGTTAAAAGAAATTTTTTTATGAAATTATTTTTCAAACACTAATTACAAGAAGTTAAGTCTCAAGTTCATGAATGAACACAAAAACTTGTAAAAAAAAATGCTTTCTAATTGTGCATAAGAAAATCGATTGCTATAGGATGACTATAGGATGAGTTTTCTAAGCGTGTGAACGCAATATTACATCCAGTTAATGATGTAAAGATTTGAAAGAAGGTAATTAGTAATTCATATTTTGAAGAAAAAAACAATTTTACGATTAAGGCTGATCAAAAATATCAAGCAAAGGATAAACTTTTTTAATTAATGTTCGAAAAAGCAGCCTGGAGTTGGCCCTTGTAAGGGAAAACTGTGCTAACAAAAATGAGCAACCTCAATGGCTACGTTGGTAGAGGTGAGTGCTGTAAAACAGAAGGTCATGAGTTCGAGCCCACCTTCGGACATGCGTACAATGAAATATGTATAATAATTGGTATAGTGCAAATAACAATTAAGAAGCAGCAGTACAAACCTCCCGAGAAGTAAAAGACAATTATGAAGCCATGGCAGCAGATAATTTAGTGGAGGATCAAGAAGTATACCCAGATAAAGCCACAAAGTAAGAATACAGAATTTATAATGAGCCACAGTGGTATTTTCAATCAGAATCCGTACGTTTGTTCCAAAAAGAAAAACGTAACAAAATATTCGCCTAAATAGAATAAATATTTCCAATGTATTTAATTATTTTAAATGGGATTTTTCAAAGATTCTAAAGTAAATAGGTGTTATATAAATTTATTTGAGAGAATAATGCAATACTCATATGTATATTTCTTTTGACATAGATAAAAAATGATTTAATCCAGATTTCAGAAAGTACACACATCAAACACACAATGTTCTATTTAAAACCGGATTGGTTTTGAATACATATTCTTATTCTCATAACAATTAGGCGTTTCTCTAAATTTTGAAATTTTCTGTACACGTCCACGAGTGTGTTTTATTAAAATATTAATTTGCGTACACGTTCGTGAATGCACGACTGTAGCTATTCTTTGTGTACGTGTACGGCTAAAAACGTACATGAAAGACAGAGAAGTTTGATAGTACTTTATTTTGAGTACGTGTTCGGAAAAAAGTAGATGAAAAAATTAAAATAAATTCGTGTACGGAAAAAGCATACAAAAAAGTTAATTAGTGCACGGAAAAAACGTACATGAAAAAATGAAAATAACTACGTTTTGTTTCCAATATTCGTATATGTTAATATTAAAGGGTTGCATTGGTTTTTCACATAAAGCAAGTAGTTCTGTTTTTGTGTGATAATTTTGATTTTGTGTTGTTAAATGTGATTTTTTTTTTTTTTTTTCCCAATTTTATTGTTATAGTAATATTTAAAATTTTACAATAATTTAATTCTTAACTTTAAGAGATCAATTTATAAACAATTTTTTTTCTTAATTAGTTACAGCAGTTTTTATTAGACTTATTTCATTTTACATATCGTTTATTTCAATTTGGGAAAAGATATAAGAAAAAAACCCATAAGTAGAGCAGTAAAGTTAGGTGGTAAAAACATAGGATAAAACATTATCATGCTAATGCATTGATGTGTTGATAGCTGGAGTATCTACAACGGTGTTTGAACTTTAGAGACAATATATTAAGTTTGTCTTTAACTAATTTTATGTTAGACATAGAGTGCAACGTTCGTGTTGAAAAATGTGTTGGCAAATTATAAATCATTTTGAGCAATTTATTTTGACAGATTTGTAGTTTTTTAACATGACAATCTGATGTGATATACCAAGCTGGCGCCGCATAGAACATTGTTGAGTGGAAAACTGTTTTTAATATAAGAAGTTTGTTGTGAATATTTAGTTCAGCCTTTCTGTTTATTAACGGATACATTATTTTAGTTGTTGTATTAATTTTGTGAACTATGTATTTGATATGCTCATTAAATAATAATTTATTATCCAGCATTACACCAAGATATTTAACCTTGACATCCCAGGGGACAGATTCGGTACCAACAATAACATTGGTTTGTGGTAGAAATACATTTTTTCTTCGTCTTGTAAAGAAAATAGACTGAGTTTTTGAGGGGTTGATCATTATTCTCCATTTTTTAAAATAGTCAGTAACTATTTTAGTTGATTCCTCCAAGTTGTGTACTATATCTTCCGGTAATATTTCTGAACTAAGTATTGCTGTGTCATCGGCAAAGATAGATGAATTACATCCATGTAACGCGGGAAAGTCATGTGTAAATAAATTGTATAAAATTGGCGAAAGACATGATCCTTGTGGACATCCGGCAGGCATATCATAATTCAATGAAGAAATATTTCCAATATGCACTTTGAATGTTCTGTCCGATAAAAAACTTCTAATTATTTTGACAAGTGCTGGATCCAGTCCAATTGTATATAGTTTGTGAACTAGGGCATTGTGCCAAACAGAATCGAAGGCAGCTTTAATGTCCATTAGAACCATTCCTGTAGATTTACTTTCATTTAAGGACGTCTTGACAATATTTCTTATTCTAACGAGAGGCTGAATTGTGTTGTGTTCCGAACGGAATCCAAACTGTTGTGGCGGTAAAATGTTAGTTTCTTCCATGAAATAAACTAGTTTTTCTTTAATAATTTTTTCGAGTATTTTAGACATTGTGGATAGTAAACTTATTGGGCGATAACAGTTTGGATCGCTGCTATCTTTTCCAGGTTTGTGTATTGCTATGGTTTTTGACTCTTTCCAAATTAATGGGAAGTAACAAAAATTTAAGCAAGAGTTGTAAATGCGACATAGAACTTTTAAACCTTTAGATGGGACTTTCTTCAAACAAGAATTTGAGATGCCATCATTCCCTGGTGCTTTTTTGATTCTTAAATTTTTAATAATATTCTTAAGAGTATCGATTTTAACTATCGTGTAACTTAAGTTTTGGTCGTCGTCAATCGTGCTTAAGGTGCTGCTAACTACTCTTTCTGTATCCAAGTCACTTAAATTTGACGAAATATTATGATTCAAACAGAAATTTTGAGCCAGTATTTCGGCTTTTTCGTTATTGGTTACATACAATCTATTATTTTGTTTAAGTGTGGGTATACTGTTTACTTTCTTCTTAAGAGCTTTAGATATTTTCCAAAACTTTGAAGAGCCTTTAGGTAGATTGGTCAGGAAGTTATTCCACTGCTGATTTTTAAATTCCAGAATTTGACTTTTAATGACATTGTTTAGGAAGTTCATTTGAGATTTAAATAGGGGGTTTTTTAATCTTACCCATTTCCTACGTGCATGGTTTCTTAGTTTAATAATATTCAGAATCTCTTCTGGCAATCTTTTCACGTAAATATTTGGTGTTGAAATTTTTGGTACACCAGCATCTATAGCGTCTTTTATAACATTTGTAAATTTTTCAATCGAATAATCAATATCATTCTCAGAATTTATATCCATTTGCAACAGCGAGTTTACGTTATTATTTATATGGTTTGCAAATGTATTCCAGTTTGCATCTTTGAAATTGTATTTTTCAGAAATTTGGCGGTTACATGAAAAATCTGTAGAAATGTGTACTGGCAAGTGATCAGAATTCAAACTGTGGAAAATTTGTGCTGCAGATAATTTTTCAGGAATATTTGTTAGGAAAAAATCGAGAACTGATGCTTGGGATGTACTACTTGTAGGGACTAAAGTTGGATCAGGGGGGAACAGTATGCTAAATGTATTGGTTGTTATCAATTCGTGGACTATTGATCCCCAACAGTTTAGTCTTAAACAACCCCAGCTATGATGACGGCTATTAAAATCCCCACCGATTATAAAATTTCCGTTTATTCTTGAAAGCATTTTTAAATCAGTTTTATATAAATTTTTCTTCAAATCGTTGGGACCTGCGGTCCCTCCAGGAAAATAACAGCTGTAGATATTAATGGATAAATTATCAGAAGTATATAATTTAATTCCAATATTTTCTATTAGTTTTGTTTGCATAGTGTAAATTGGATCATGCTTTAAGTTTTTTCGAATTGCAATTGCTACACCGCCACCCCTTTTTGAGTTTGCTCTATCCTCTCGGTAACAGAAATAACTTAGATGTTTCATAATTATTTTATCATTTAGCCATGTTTCACAAACTAATGCAATATCTATGTGTTCTCTAATTAGGTAATCAAAAAATTCGTTTAATTTGTTACGAATACCTCTAGCGTTCCAAGTAATTATTTTTATATTATTATCCATTTTTACGACAAGAATTTGAATGCTAATGAAGTTATAACCTCAAACTGCTCTAACTTATTTTTACAATTTGTTAAATTGCTTATTAGTTCAAAGGTTAAAGATTTTAGTTGTTCTATAGAAAACAAATCATTATTGTGTTTATTATTATTATTATTATTACCAGAAGATACAACATTAGCCCAGCTTCTGTTTCCATAATTTTGTTGTGTAAAATTTACATTTTGTTGAGCATTACCATTTAATATTCCAGTATGGGAAATCTGTTGATTATTTTTGCTTTGTCGATTTGCAAAACGTTGCTTCAATCCAATATAAGCTGTTTTGCTTGGACAGCTATTATCAGTCGATTTATGATCGCCGTGACAGTTTGCGCATTTTACTATATTAGTCTTGCACTCCATTGTTTTGTGAGGGCCAGCACAATTAGAGCAAAAGGTAGTTATGTTGCAATTATCCGAACCGTGACCATACATTTGGCAGTTGTAACATTGTGTAATCTTATGTGGTTTCCTAGCTTGATAGATCCATTTAACCCTGACATAATTTATACTTTTGTACTTTTCACGCAATTCTTTAAGCGTTATAACACCTTTTTTAAAGTAAACAATGTACAAAGTTATTTCCCTATTATTTTCAGTTTTCCTATAAACTAGCTTAACATCAGTACACTGCAACCCTAAGTTCAATAGAGTAGATTTTATTTGGATTGGATCGGTTTTGTCCAAACCAGAAAGAACAACCTTGTATGGCCTATTATTTTTGGGAGTATAAGAAAAATACTCAACTTTGTTTTCCCTGAGGTATTTAATTGCACACTCATAATCATATTGAAGCTCACAGAAGAGTTTGTGACCGATAGTAATTTTTCTGATCGAGTATCTCGAAATTGACAGCCTCTTACACATTTGATGTATTTTTTCCACATCATATTTAACTAAAGTAATAGGTGGTGCATTTCCTATAGTTTCTTTTGTTGGTAAATCATTTGCATTTTCGTTGTCTTCTTTATCATCCATTAATGTTTGTAGTGGATAGAAATAATTGTTATTTAAAGATGTTTTAGCATTTTTAGCATTGGAATCTACTCTATCATTCGCTCTTTTTCTCTTACTCGAACTCATGTTCGAATAAGAGAGCGTTTAATAATTTGCTCACTTGTTTACAGAATCTCTCCAAATGGTTGACAAAACAAAATAAGCAAGAAACAATAACATATAAAATGCAACAACACTAGATTGCATTTATTTTGTTATTGTTAATTTTAACAAAAAATTTAACTGTATAATGGAATGTTTTTAAATATAGAATTAATGCGCGATCTTGCCTGTTGTGTTTCAATAGCCAAGAGAGACTGAGTTAAATGTGATGTATTTAGGAGTAGGTTGACATATTGTGCTAGTTTAGAGTGTGCGGCACTTGTCGTAGTTACAGTATTATCTAGCGAAGTAGAACATTCGGAAAATGACATATTGTCATTTTCGTCTTGCGAAGATGTCGAATGCGATATTTGATTATTAATTTGTAACGTTCTTATTAAATAATCCTGAAAATATAATAACATTTATTATTGTTATTATTATTGTTTTTCTTGTTTAGTTAAAATTCAAACCTAGTGGAGTTCCTTGGAAATCCAAGCAAAGGTCATTTGAATGGCTCAAATAAAAAGAGCAACAAAATATTTCTTATGAAAAACAGCGACGCTATTAAATGGCACAAAAGGAACTACAACAAGAGGAAATAGTTAATGGTATAAAAAGGATATGTTTTAAAGGCAATTTGACCTGCGTTACTTACATGAAAGCGAAAATACATGTACAAACATTTAAGAAAAATACTGAAATAAAAATATTCTGAACTTAATTTACACTGATGTGTGTGGTCTATTTAAACACGAATTTATTTTCATTTTTTCATGTACTTTTCTTCTGTACACGTACTTAAAATAAAGTACAGTCAAACTTCTCTGTCTTTCATGTACGTTTTTAGCCGTACACGTATACAAATATTTTAATAAAATACATTCGAGGATGTGTACGGAAAATTTCAATATTTAGAGATACACATAATTGTTATGAAAAGAAAAATATGTACGAGTTGGTTACAGTTTTGTGTACGAGAATATTGTACAGTGAGTATGCTTTTCTGAACTGTGATTTAATCTCACTGATTACTAGTTTATCTTACCTTTTTCTAATACACAAGAATTTAACGAATCAGCGTCTTGTTCTGGGTGCAGCGAATGCTGATCGAAATTGGTCGGAGACAAAATAGTGTGAGGTACGTAACCAATATTTCCAGCTGCATTACGTGCTTTCCACCAATTTCGTGAATCATCGATAATCTATAAGAAAATATGAGTGTTTTTATAACAGGCAAAAACAACAAGAGTTCTATATGCAGAATCTTAAATACCCTTCACCATCTTCAAATCTATTACAGACAAATTGCCGAAATAATTGGATGCTCTAAACAATGGAAGAAAACGCCGTCAAATATGAAAGCAAGGCAGAAAATATAGGAAGACCGTCAAAAATTACAACTCTACTGGAGCGTCATATAAAAAAAGTTCCTTTTGTCACCTCTTCCATTCTTAAAATGGAGCATAATCTAGATGTTTCTACCTCAACCATAAGAAGGCTTCTTATTAGAAATAATTTAAAGGATAGAAGTAGTAGAAATGTCCCATACCCAAGTAAAAAGCACCTTAAGACAATATTAGAATTTTCCCAAAATCGTGTAGATTGGCCTGTAAGCAAATAGAGAAATATTCTATGGTCTGAAAAATCAAAAGTTAATTAATTTAATTCAGACAGAAGCATATTTCCTGTACAAAGACCTCCCAACACCGAATTTCGTGCACAATACAACACAAAAATCACTAAACATGGAGCCGGAAAAATAATGCTTTAGGGATGTTTTTTTTATTATGGTATTGTGCATTTATTTCGGATTGTGGGTAAAATGGATGCCGCTTATTATACAAATATTTTAAATGACACTATGATGCCTAATGCCGAATTGAAAATGCCGTTTCGATGGGTGTTTCAACAGGGCAATGACCCGGAACACACATCGAAGCGGGCAAAAATCTGGCTTGAAGAACATAACGTCAAGGATTTAAGCTGGCCGGCGCAGTGCACAGACTTAAATCCTATACAGAACCTATGGCAAATAAGCACTAAAAACGAACTTTGGACTTTAATTCAGGATGCGTGGAAAAATATTCCTGTAGAAACCTGCCAAAAACTTGCGGACTCAATGCCAAAGTACTGAGGTAAAGAAATAATAATTTATGACAAAAAATCCAGTCAGTAAGCAAAAAAAAATTAATTTAGGTCACTAAATTTGCTGGCTCTATTTTTATGCACAGGCAGGACCTGGTGACTTGTAAAACTTTAATGGATAAATTTTTATTTAAGTTTTGAATTTCCACATTTGCATTATTTTTGTATCATTTAGTTTATGAGTAAACAGAAATATAAAAAAAGAAACATTTAAAAAGTTTTTTGTACATTATTTTTAGTTTGAAAAAAGCTAGATCAAGGTGGCTCTATTTTATCGAACACCACTGTATGTATAATTTTAATAAGAATGACATCGGCCCTTACAGGTTAAGCATTTTAAAAATGGTAATAGTCTTTCCTTAAAGATCTCTTTATAAGCTTTAAAATGATACCCGTATTGATATTTAAAAAAAATTTTTAAATTTTAGAGCACCAATATGGGCAAGCGCTTTTTTCACTTGATGTTTTTTCTTATTCTTAAATTCTCTATCGCCCCATATATTTAATTTTCTTATTGGAGTACCTTTATTGTTCCAAATGACATGAAAAAATTAGAAATAGGCTTGGTGTTTTGCCTGCTGCCTCGAAGGACATGGACCGATCATGCTGATTTTCAATAGCACCTCTTTCAACACAATATCTGATCAATTGGCACTTTAATTTTTTTTGTGTGCCACAGCAAACTTGATTTCAACACTAAAGGCCCAACTATAATGTGCATATACTAGCTTATGCCAACTTATACAACTGTGCAAATACATAAAATTATATGTGGTAAACTATAATGTACATAAGGTAACTTTTCGTCAAGTTTCGTTAAATTTCATTTCCTTATGCAAGCTACGAAACTGATCGCACTTTCCGTACGGAAACAGCTGATTGTGCTTTGTGTTATACATTTATAAAGAAAAATTTTAATTAACCCCTAAATTGTTAAATTTTTAATTCAATAGAAAATGTGGAAAAAACAACTTTCTACTTTATGGCCTATTTTTTACAATTATAACAGATTTAAATTAAATTTTTATTTATACACACATATGTATACCATAAAAGCCATTAACATCGTTGCATTTTTTAGTACGGTTGGCCACAAACACAAAACAGAAAATAATTTGTAATAATTTTTTTTTTACATTTTCTTGGAGCATTAACCAAAATATGTACATGGCTATGTGAACGTTATTAAATATATAAAATATTTTCTTTAAAGCCTTTTCGTTTTAAAATTTTGTTGATTTATATAAAAATTATTTTTGGCAAAAGTACGACTTAAACATAAATGTGCAACTGTGGCAAATAAGTTACTAAATTTATATTAGTACATTGTAGCCACATAAATTTCTTTGACAAGTTACCTAAGCATTTGACAGGCTTTTCGTTGAATTTTTGACATAAGCTAAGGCTAGCTTATGCACATTATAGTTGGGCCTTAACACGGACGGACCGACGGACATCGCTCAATCGACTTCACTATGCATAAGAAGTCAGAATATATATATATATATATATATATATATATATGTATGTATATTGTAGAAATAACACACGGAATGGCAAACCTCCAGGGTATAATAATCAAAGCTTTATTTGTGTGCATGTGTGCGGATTACTGTCGGTCTTACCTCAAGATGTTCTCCCTTTGTAACGTTCAATTCTTTGTCATTGCTGGCACTTTTATTGTAGATAACTTCAGCAATTTTAACATTTCTTGACTTTAGACGTGACAGCCATGTAGCATTGTAGTCAATACCTGCGGAAACGACGCCCTTTGTTGGCTGTTGGCACGATATTGGCGGTGGGATGTATATTACTTCCTCATCTACAATCCAATCTGGAGACCACTCATCGTAAAATATCGGATGGTATGCACTTTTGTGGTCCTTAAATTGATCTTTGGATTGTGACCAGTTCCGTCCAAGTGATTTCAAAAATGTTAACTCATCATCTTTCAAATGGTTATTTAGTAATATAACTGTTTCTTGCCTAAGCAGGGGGTCGACAACATTTTCAACAATTCTCTTGCCAACATAAACATCGTTGCACACATTAACGATTGTTTGTAAAGAAACGAAAGAATTGTGTAGCAGTTCTGAAGGATCTTGAAAGTGGCTTGTTAACTTGGTAACATAGTTAAATGACAATTTGTGTTTAGCTAAAATATCTATAAATTCCTTTTCTGTAGGCGGGCGGGAGCGTATTTTAAGCAGACCTTCTCCGTAACTGTTGTGTTCATTTTTGCGAAGTTCTAATTCACGCAAAGCTTCTACTGCGTATTGCAAACGAACAACGAATCGTTCAATATCTTCGAAACAATGATTTAAGACCTGAATATCTTTAGCTGTTTGTTTCTGGTCATGAGCATTTTTTTCTGCTGCCACTTCAGCCGCCGCAACAGCAATTCCATAATGATCTTTAGTTGGTTGCAAGACTTTATCTATTTTAGGTGATTTGGCAGGTATTTCATTACGTTCTCTTGTCAACATTTTACCCAAACTAAGATTTTTTAAGTCCTGGACCAGATGTATAGCTGAAATATTACAAACCTGTTACATTTAAAAAAAATAATTTGTTAGAAATTTTTTATTTACAAAACATTTACGGAAATATTCACAAAAACTTAAAAAAGGTTATTAACTCTAAAATAAATAAATGTTCTTGAAATCAGAAATTTTGTTGGCTTTATCCTTTTACGTTGAATGGAACAACATGGACATCGTAGAAGATCTTATTAAAATTCCTATCAAGCGCTATAAATATCGCAAACAATTTATTAACTTATTATGAACCAATAAGGTTCTCAAGCATTAAAAGTAAAAAACTAGCCCTTAAGTCTAGTTTTAGCATAAGCACATACCCATGTACATATAACATAATATTTTTCTACAAAAAATTTCAATTTTGGTTCAACAATGTGAAAATATTCGCAAAATTAATAATAAAAATTCAACCATAGTGGCCCCTTCCGTCAAAGAATATTTGAAATGTTGCATATTTTTTACAAAAATTATGCGGTTTCGCAGGATTTTACACGTAACAATCTCTCCGTAAAATATTTCTTTTGAGCCCCGTACAAATTTTTATTTTATTTTGAGCTACTGGACTAAACTAGATTTATTCAATTAAATAAAAATAAATTAACACAAATTTTTTTAAATAGTGATGTATATAAAACCTAGACAGCTCGTTATAGAATTCGTTATTCGAATACTTTTCTACGTACCGTAATTTTTGGCACATGCAATCCCTTTTTTGACCTTAAATCAGTGATTTAAAATATTACATATTGTTTAAAATTTTATTTTCTTAAAAATTGTACAGAAGGGTCAAACTAAAATTGAAAAAAGGCATTTGTCATAAATAATTATAAAACCACAAAACTATTAGAGAAATTGCAGAAATAGTAAACAGGAACAAAGTACAGTGTTTTGTGTTATAAAACGATAAAAAGCTAGTGTAATAGTGTTTAAATAAAAGAAGAAATTGAGAAAACAGGTGCAATTGGCCCGACCGTGAAAAACGGTTTTGTTCGAAGCTAATAAAGAACGATCCTATTTGGTCAGCAATTGACATAATATACAAATTGGATGAAACAAAAAATGATGATGATAGTGCTGAAGCAGTCCGCTGAATCTTTAGAAGTAATAATTTACATGAAAGGTCTTGCCGCCGACGTTTTCGCTCAAGAGCATGCAAATAAAGGTGAATCATTCTGTTCAAAGGTAAGGACGATTGCCGTAAGTTTTACTGATTTTTTGAATGCATATATTATCTTCTTAGGTTATTTTTACTGACGAAACAAGAATAAAGCTTGGAGAAAATCTCGTAGTGAATTTCTAGGCGACACCATAAAAAAAACGTCAAATGTTGTGGTGCTTCTCTTATGATATGGGGTTGTATGTCAGTGGCTAGAGTTGGAAAAACACATTTGTAAACGGAACTGTGGACTCTAAGGTTGCACAGGCTGCCGACGAGAGGAAACCGATTCACTTGGGTCCTGAAGGTCCCTTTGTTTTAAAGTATTATACAAACATTTTAAGAGAAATCGTTGGGGAAAGTGTCGAATGGCTAGGCATAAGAGACAACTTCCTGTTTTACAGTGATCCCAAACATAAATCTTGGATTGCACGCAATTGGCTTTTATATAATTGCCCAAAAGTAATGGAGAATCCTCCTTAGTCTCCAAATTTGAATGTTATTGAGCATATATGGGCAGATACAAACAGTATCTAAGCAGAGGCCAAAAAGTATTGCCGCATTGAAGGAAGCAGGAACTGGAACAATACTGAACCCGATTTTTGCAAACATACGGTGGAAAGTATATCACGACGTCTTTAAGCTCTGTTTGTTAGCAAAGAAAAGTCAACCAAGTATTGCAACTTTATTTAGCTATAATAAAAATACGAAAACTGCAATACAAAATGGCAAGTAATGCAATATTTAAATGCAATGACTGAATTGGTTTTTTTTATTATTATTAGTAGTATAGTGGTTTTAGTACCTATGTTAAACGTAAGTTCTCAAAATTAAACTATGGCCTTTATTTTCCGTTACAAATATAACAAGAGAATTTTTGCTCTGTATTCTTCTTTTAGTGGGATACACGAACACACGAGAGCAAATAACTGTAGCAGCATTTGTCGATTTGTACGCCGCTATATAAATATTTTGAAGGCAGCAGCTACATAATAAAAATATAATTTTATTGTATTTCAGAGATGTCACTTAAGCGATTTTTAGAGAAACAGCTCTGATTTATAATTAAAAAATATTTGATTATGTAACAGGCTATTAAAAGAGATAAATAATACTTTTTAAGGACACATCGATTTTTCGTTTGATTGTCTTTAAAATTGAAAATATTTTGAAGTATTTCTCAAAAGCAATAATACGTAGAGTAACGTGTGTCAGTATAAATAACAACAGTTCAACAGTTCTATGATATCTGTTAAAACTAATCGTGTTAAATATTTACAGATGTCCCATACGACAATTGAAATAATTATTAGTTCTCCACCCAGCAAGTACTAAGAACAGAACATTCCTTTGAAATTTTTACAATTATACTTCGTATACTTTCGCCATGACAATTGTAGTATTTTTGATTCGAAAAAATTACTGATTTAAAAAAATTGCAGTGCCCAATACTTCGTCAGTGTGGCATTTCTATTTTTTTAACATTCAATTTTGGAAAGATATGTTATAAGTATTTATGAAAATGTATGCAAAAAGTATTAAAAATTTTCTATCTACAAAAATAAAATGTGCTGACAAATGTTTAAGTAAAGTTATAACGGTAAAATTTAGTGATTTAACATTTGTTTCCCTATTTTTCTATGAAAGAAAATATTCCATATTTGAACCAAGGTTCTAAAGGAAAAATTTTACTCAAATTAAAGAATTAAAAAATAGGTATTTTGTATTCCAAATCAATTACTATCTACACCAACAACAATATTTTCCTAAAATATTTCATGTACCGAAATGATCCTGTTACAGTTTTGTTACAGAAATACACTTAAATCTTAAAACAAATAATTTTTATTTAAAATTTTTATTGTTCTCCTCTTTTTTCATAATAAGAGATTTAGGCACTTATTATTTTACATATCTTATGTACTGACATCACTTAACTGTTTATTGTCGCCAATAAAAATAGAAATTAGTTAAATTAAACCAGTGTTGCCAAAACGGCGGTTTTCTCGCTAGATCTGGTGGTTTTTTGCCCTTAAAAGTGGGAAGTTTGAAAAAAAAACCGCTAAGTGGTTTTTTTAACTGGAAAAATTTTAGTTGGCGGGTTTTTAGCGTTTTTTAAGCTACAACAAGTTTTGTTTGTTACAAAGTAAGCTCAACTATGTATTTGTAACCCTTTATATATAAATATATAAATTTTACATCTCTGCCTTGTTTATTTAAACCGTTAAAACAATTAATGCAAAAGTAAATAACGAAATTTATTTTAATTAGGCCAATAAAAACTGTTTCTAACTAATAGAAACTGTAATTTTAGATTACCAGAAAATCGGGACATTTTAGAAAATACTGATAAATTATGAGCAAATAACGTATTTATAAAAAAAGAGGATGCGTCTCAATATTTAATATAAAATGCTATAAAATGGAATAATCTAATAGATACTACATATTTTTGTTGCGAAGTTTTTAAATATTAAAATTCGGCTGGAAATAAAATAAAGAGCTAGCTGAGTTAGCCTTGGGTTTTTTTTTGCATGCGGTGGTCTAATGCAGGAGTGCAAGGAGTTTTTAGTCAACTTAATAGAGCTACTGAGAATACTGTTGCGAGTACAAGGTTCTAAACTTAATCGGAACCTCTAATATTTATTTCAGTTCTCAAAACGAAACTTATATGTATAGATAATCAAATTCTTAACTAGAGATGAACAATATTCATAAAAAATAATATTTATTTTATGAGTACGGCAGTTAGTATTTAAAAACAGTATTAAACTAGTTAGAGTGCTATTTTCGACTATGCCGAATCTATTATACCCTTCACCATGTAAATTTAGCTCAGTGAAGTAACTCCAATTCCAGGTAGGCGTGTTTTTTTGCCTGTTGCATCGAAGGACATAGACCGATCATTCTGATTTCCAATAGCACCTCTTTCATACATATTTATTTTTTTGTGAAACCCAGTTAGCCTCGGTGAAGGGTATAAAAATAAATTGTTCAAGAATTTTTTTAGCGGTTTATGTCAGCGTTTTTTTCGACTAGTTAGCGGTTTCTAGCGTTTTTTAAACTAATATCTAGCGGGAAATGGTTCGACAGTTTTGGCAACACTGAATTTAACAACAGCGGCAGATACAGCCTACACAACAACCTCCCGACTTGTTGTCTTGCTGACATTTTACAGTCGGTAGCTGCTGTTCCAAGTGTGTTTAAAGCATTAGTAGCGGGATGTATGTACATATGTACATACATTGAAAATTAAGCTCAGTTACAATGCACAACCTGTTCGCTTTAAATATATACATACGTCAACTAATTATTGTTTATGTTTCCTTTTTATACCGTTCAGCACAAATAGTGGAAAAAGTTTGTCACTCCGGTGTAATTTCTACAATATCCATTTCCGACCCCATAAAGTATATATATTCCGATTTCTTATACATAGCGAAGTCAATTGAGCGATGTCCGTTTGTCCGTTCGTGTTGAAATCAAATTTGTCGAGGCAAACTTGATATTGGTATCATTTGAAAGCTTTTGAAGAGATCTTTAAGGAAATACTAAAAATTTTTAAAAATGCTTAAGAGCCGATACCATTTTTATGTAAAACCATATATTTGCAGTGCCAAATTTATTTATTTTTTAATTCTCTGGCACCTCAATATTTTCTTTTTTGATTAGAGTTACTTCACTAAACCAGGTTTTCATAGATGGTGAAGGGTATATAAGATTTGAAATTGCCGAATATAGCACTATTACTTGTTTTGTTTGTAGTTGTTTATTATATGACGATATATTTGGGCACAATTGATTACATTCTGTTTTTATTTACAAATATTTTATAGCATTTCATATTTGTGTATTTTTCAGTAACTTTGTTTGCCCTAAAAAAGTTCTTTCTTCTTGAAATAAATAAAAGTATTTGAATTTCGCGTTATTTGAAAATTGGTTTTTAAAAGCACAAAGTATTAAACGATATAAGGAGTTGCCAGGTAAAAACATTCAATTGCTTAAAGTATAGATTAGCTATTGAACTGCCACTGTTCTTCTTTTATAAATATTGTTATGAATAAGACTGTTAATCTTTAAATTGAAGCAATAGAGTTATAGTACTATAAATAAAAATAGAAATCATTTTATAGTTTAACCTTGAACAAAAAAAGTAATTATGAGAAAAAATGTATGTTTTTTTCTGTTAATTAAAACTATTAAATTTTTACCTGAAAAACATGCATTTCAGCGTTTCCAAGAGAAATACCTGGCACTGTAAAAATCAAAATATTGTTAAAGGTTTCCATGGGATCTTCACTTATAAAGGCTGTCGGTTCTGTAATTAGAACTCCGGGGAAGTTTTCGACTTCTTTCATATCGCTGTCAAACATAACGAGCCATTGTCCACTAAAACACATGTACATTTTCATTGGCCAGACACCACCTGTTTTGCTCAATTCAACAAGCATTTTTAATTTTTCTTTCGGTCGTTTTATATCTGCTTCATTTTTCACTTTAAAAGTCGCTAAATGTTCGAGGGCGTAAGTTGGCTTATTTTTAACCGAACTTTCATCATTTGACATTGCATTGTCGTTTTCGTAGCGATTTAATACCATTTTTAACTAAAATATTTGATAAAATGAAGTCTATTAAGATTAAAAATATAAAGATAAATATTCTATCAGCGAGCATAATTTGAAAAAATTTGCTAAAACCCAGAAAATTAAAAGGAATAAAATTCAGTAAACTTTTGTTTGATATACAAAAAAAAAAAACCTCGAAAAATTTTAGAAAAATGGTTTTGACTATAATTAGATCTGGTTAAAAAACAGAAAAACGACGAAACTAAAGGGGAAGAAGTAAATCAGTTTTATTGAAAAACAAGTCAGAGTGCTATTTCGGCTATGCCGAATCTTATGTACTCTTCACCATCTATGTAAATCTAGTTAGTGAAGTAACTTCAATAAAAAAAAGCAAATATTGGGATGACAGAGGAGTAAAAAGAAAAATTTTTGTTACTGCATATACTCGTATATAATTTTATATAAAAATGACAACGGCTGTTACTGGGTTAAGCATTTTTAAATTTTACAATTTTCTTTTTTTCTCTTAAAAAGCTTTAAAATGATACCCATATTGATGTATTAAAATTGTGAAAATTTCAAAGCCCCGTAAATCGGAAAATATGGGCGAGCGCCAATTTTTTTCACGTGATGTTTTTTTTGCTTATTTTTTAACGGCCATATTCATAAAAACTTAGAGGAGATTAACAAGCCTAAAATAGATAAATGTTGATAAAATTATAATCATAAACGATTAATAGAATAAAAACCTTTAAGTAATATTTTTTTAAATCAAACATTTTATTGTTGTTGTTCTTTAAAAAAAATTAAATGAATTTTATTATATATGTAAATATTTTGTCTAAAAATGTTCGTCTTGAAGTAGAAAAACTTATTTAAAGAAGAAAATGTAAAATGTCAAAATCGTCGGTGACCCATATTTGTAAAGTTACGTATCGCTAAAGTGCCTATAAATATTTTGTGATATCTCAAACACTCTGATGCGGAGTGGGACAATAGTGATATCATAGATGATCTTATTCCTATCAAGAGCCATACATATCGCAATCAAATTGTTAACTTATTATGAACCAAGACTAGTTTTAGCAAGAACGCTGGAATATGTACATACTCATGTACAATAATAATAAATAATATTTTTACTACAAAAACTTGCAAGTTTGGTTTAACCACGTGAAAGTATTCGCAAAATCAATAATAATCAACCGGTTTCAAATGGGATAACACTTTTTTCACACATAATCTTGTGAGGATATTGATATTTTTTTTCAGCTTTCCTGTGATACCGATATTGGCCCGTTCCTTCAAAGAATATTTGATAATATGAGGTTTTGCAGGATTTATCACATAACATTTTTTCCGTAAAGTACTTTTTCTGAACCCCGAGAAACTTTTTATTTCATTTAGAGCTACTGGGCTGAACTAGAATTATTCAATTAAATAAAAATACATTAAATTTATTTAAATAGCGATTCGAATACTCTCTATTTTAACTACGAGCAAAATACACAAAACATATTTATTTATATTTTTTATTATATTTCTTGTTTATGTATTTTGCTGTAATCGAGAATCTTGATTTGCACTAAAAAAGTTTCCTTTTTTCGCGTTAAGTAAATAAAGAGAGAAACCATGATCGCTTTTCGCGTTATTTGAAAATTAGTTTTAAAAAGCACTAAGTATTAAAGGGCGGTTTACATGGTCACAGAAGTCTTACGACATGTCAAATTTTTGTGCAGAATAGTACTAGTGGGATCGTCTAAACAAAATACGTAATGAATCTGCACAAATTGAGAGAAAATACGGATGAAAATTTGACAGTCGTATGGATCTCTTTGTTTTTTGGAAATTTTCAAAAGACAAGTACGAATCATTAGATCAGGGGGCTAATTCTCGCAGTCGATACCTTGCGAAATTTACTCGAAGTTGGATTTTTTTTTTAGTTTTGGGATTCTCGCACTCGCTATCGACTAAGTTGTATCGAAATTTCCTATGATGGCACTCGAAAGCGACTGTACGATCGAATGTAACCATGCGAGTTTTTTTCGATACCAAATTTGGTGTCGAAATTTAATTTTTTAATAGTTCGTTGGAAAACAAGTGTTTATTTAAGATTTTAATTGTTATATTAATTAATTATTCGTATAGATTTTCGTACTTTTTTGTATTTTACCCATTTTTGCACCTTTTTAAAGAGTTTTTACACAAACTCTAACGAATAACTTAACGGTTTATTGCTTTTGTTAAAAAGTAAAAAATAATTATTCTTGTTTGAACGCTTTACAAGTGCCACAACAGTTTTTAAAAATTAACCACATTTTATTTATTTACGCAAACAACAAGTAAATGTAAGTTAAATCTTAAATACGTTTAATGCAAATTAAGTAATTAATATTAATTATTAAGTCGAATATAACAAAAATAAATTTCAGACAAAAAACAAATTCTTGCTGAGTTTATGTCTGAGTACAGCAATTTAGCCAAAGGCGTTTTACCAAATACATGCCAAGGAAAATGCCTCCGGTAAATTATTAATTGTTTTCCACATTAAGATGCTGCAGATACAGACTTTTGTAATTTTTGTCCATGACCGCGATTAAAAAAGGAAAACTTTCAAAATTATAAAACAAATTCCCAATTCTTTTGATAAATTATTTAATTTTCTTGGTAAGTATATGTTTTTTGTTTACATATTTGTAGTGTTGGTTAAGGTTTTTTTTAAGGTTTTATGGTTTTCTTTTACAACACTTTATTAAAAAATCGATTCGCAAGGTAGCGAGTGCCATCATCAGAAAAACTCGCACGATCGAAATTAATTTCGATACGAATTTATTTCGATCACGAGTCCCAGAATTAGCCCCCAGGGAAGTATTTTTCTGCAAACAGCTATTTTAGTTTTTTTGTGTTTTACTCATACCAATTGTGTAAACCCAAAAATTATCTGTAGTATGATTTTTACTCTCAGTTTTAAAATGCGGATGGAATTTTATATTATTTTCTCTTGGATTTTACGTACGTAAAGTCGTACCGTCTAAACCCCCCTTAAGTGATATTAGGAGTTGCCAGGTAAAAACGGTTATTGCTTAAAGTGTATATTAGCTATTAAACTGTTATTGTGTATGTTTGAACACAAATTTTTATTATTATGATTCTTATTATGATTCTTTTTATTATTATTATTATTATTATTATTATGATTATTATTATTACTATTATTATTATTATTATTGTTTAATAGAGAAAAAGTGTTTAATAAATATTATAAACTTTAAATCTACAATATGATTTTTTTAATAAGACCGTAATTCTTTATCGCCCCATGTATTTATTTTGTTTATTGGAGTTACTTTATTGTTCCAAACGACATAAAAAAATTAGAGGTAGGCGTGGTTTTTTGCTTGCTGCCTCGAAGGACCGTGCTGAGTTCTAATATCATCTCGTTCGACACTATATCTGATTGATTGACATATATATATAAAATTTATACAATAGCAAACAGCGTCACAGAATGTTCAAGGATTCGTTAGCGGACGACTTTGGTTGCATTGACCACCCCAATTTCACACATCTCAATGCAAAAACAATCAACGTAAAAAACGCGACCTTTGCAAATTGATGGAGCTCCTTAGACCCATGATTTGCTCTAGCCGCCTGGCCCGACCCGTCGGAATTAAACCCCATCTACTATACAAATAAGATAGACACAACGCAAACAAATGTACACAATTTTGCACTACGAAATTTGCAACCATTTATACTAAACGGCTTTACTGCTTTTAGTATTTAATTAGAATAAAAAGGGATGGGCAGAAAATATCGAAATATCTATGCATGAATTTTTTAAATTTTCAATACATATCGCCGATATTTTAAATTTGGATGTATCGATACGTTGATATTGAATTATTTATGAATTTCGATATTTTTTCCAGGATTATGTAAATTAACTTTTGGTAATGTATATTGTTCACATTGGCAGTCTGTCTTCGTCAAGAAAGAAGAAGCAAGGATTGGTTGCCTGGTAATGTCACTTTGTAAATTATAATTGCATATGCGTCTCTATTCTACATACGCTTCCAGCGCTTTTTAGACAAACTTTAACGATTAAACTTTTAAAAAAACATGAAAGTAAATTAAGTACTTTTTTCTTGCCTATTCCCATCAAAAAATTTATATGTATTACTGTAGAGACAAGCATATTCATATGGCCATTTTACTATATCCCAAATAGGGATTCTTCCCAAATTTTCAATTGTTAAACTTAATTTCATATTTCATAAACTTTATTAAAGAATTTTATATAATAAAATCTAAAAAAAGTCCAATAACTTTATACCGATGAAAACACTGTAAGATATTCAAATTCTTAAAATTAAAAAAAATATTTAATATTTTTATTCTTTTTACGGGAATAAGCACAAAAAAGTTATTTACTTTTATTTTAATACTGGTTCCTGAATACTGTTTATATGTTTTGCACCAGGCTTCAAAGTTGGTGAAATTTGTAGTTGTAGAAATTTATAAGAAGTTACAGTGAAACTGAATGTAATTTAGATTAACATTATTTTTTGGTAAATACTTTCCAAGCAATTTTTAATCGATATATCGATATTTTTGGGTCGATATATTTCGATGCTCTTAAAATGTATTGATACAATATATATCGATATATTTTTCCCATTTGCTCATCTGTAGAATTAAAGCTCTTGTAAATTAAAATTCAGTTTTGGCATATGTCAAAATGCAGCTAATAAAACTTTTACAGTTAATTATTTTCCAAAGATCAGGAAAAATTTGGATTAATTTTTTGTAAAAAAAAAATTCACTGGCAAACCTGTGTGCTACAGACACATTTATACAATACATGTTTTTTTTATTTTGCCATTAAGAATGAGATAGAAACTTTGTTCTACGTAATGATCTATAATTTTAGCATCATTGATTGTCAAATGATTGGTGAGTTGACTGTCACTATTTAGTAGGGTTCATACTTCATACGTGTTCATAACACGTTTAATAGTTTTAAAAAATGACAATTTATTTACATATGTTTTTGTTTTGCTTATTGAAAGCCATAACATTTAAGTCGCAAATATAAAAAGAAATGAAGAACAGTCATAACTAAATAAAAGCGAAAAGCGGCACTTTTCCTTCCGCATAGCTTTAACGCTGAAATGCGATACCTAACCCGCAATGAAAGAAAAAAAGTTTTTTTAGTATCACCAGAACTGTTGCACACTTTTTTAAAGGTCAAAAAACAAATCGTGTATTAATTACGCGCTGATAAAATAAATCTTTTCTTAATTTGTCCATTAAAAAATATTGATTTGTCACTCAAACGAAGCACTTATAAATTATTCAACAATAAAGTAAAATCGCATTGCTTAAATATGTTATTTAAAAAAAAATTGTGTAGGTGTGAGGAATTTTGATTTACATTGAATAGTTATTCTATTTTATATTATTCTTTACTACTCACTGACAAAAATCGAACTGTTGTTAATATTTTTTCTGCGCTTTTTCAACGAAGCGAAGAAGCAGGTGAATCTTATCAAAACACCAGAACCTTCAGACTTATCAATTGATATGAAAGATAAAAATATTAAAACTGATGGTATTTTCGTAATTACTTTTTTACTACTATAGTCGACCAAAGACTAGTCGATATGTTTAGAAGAAATATAAAAAACGTTTTTATGTTGGATTACTATCGGTATATATACTTATAAATAAATAAGTATATAAATATATGTATAGAAAAAGTAACTTTAAGAAGAAAATGGTTAAAGGCAAATATGTCGGTGACCCATATTTGTAAGTTATGTATCGCTAAAGGTTTTCTGATTTCTTAAACAATTTGTTGCTGAATAGAACAATATGTATATCATAGAAGATCTTATCAAATTTCCTATCAAGCGCCATACATATCACAAACAAATTGTTAACCCAATAAAACCCTTAAGCATTAAAAACTAAAACTAGCCCTTAGATCTAGTTTTAGCAAGTACCGCCGAATATAAACAAATATAATTATGTATATACATATAGCAAAATATTTTTGTTACAAAAAGCGCAAATTTAGTTTGGCAAGGTAAAAATAATCAAAAAATTAATAATAAAAACTTTTAACTGGCTTGTAACAACTAACAAATTTTTGTAATAATCCTGATAGCTGCTTATTTAAAAATCTTTAATATAATAATTTGCAAAGGGTCCGTGCATGGATTGAAAATAAATTATGTGCTGTTTCATATTTTATTTTCATATTTTAATTGTGTAAAGAAGCCGAAAAAATTCAGCCGTAAACAGTCGAGACATTCTTTTACCCTTAAAAATCAATATCGGTGATTTAATAATTTCATCAGGATAAAAAATATCACGATATTTAAAAAAAAAATCAATTAATATTCACTTGGTTAATAATTTATCTTTAAAGTTGCTAAAAAAAGAATTCTTTGTGCTCTTTATGTTTTTAATTGCACAAAATCTGCCGTCATTTACATTTTTATTGCAACAAATTCCAGTAAGTTTAAAAAGAATTTAGTACTACTACGACATTGTCTGTCGTTTAGTCATTTTACTTGCATCAACTGTTAACAACAGCGTAGCCCTAGTATTTTGTTAATAACAAAGTTAGTCGGTATTAATCACTTGCACTTGCTCTTGGTGACGAAGGGTTATATAGATACATATGTAACGGATAATTTCAGGGGTTGCAATGTATATTTAGAAAAATTTTTTAACGTTGACTTGGGTTAGTTTATGGAAATTAAAAAATAAAATTAAGTTAGAAATGAGAAATTTTTTGTAAAATAATTTTCTGTCAAAAATTTAGTTTGAGTATGTTTTGTTTTCAAAAGGATGATTTTGGTCAATTTATTATTTTTCTTAATTTGTAAATAAATTATTATTAATTGTTAAATATATTAACGAATTTTATACTAAAAAAGCTTAATTTTAAGGATTTTGTATTTTCTTTAAGCGGTGAGGGGGAATATATCTCGCAACAGTGGTGTGCCAATAATATACTATTCAGATACTGAAAACTGTTTATAATTGTTGCGAATTGCTACGAGAACGTGCATACGTACTCCATTTAAAATTATTGCCACCTATTGCAAAACAGTGCGAATACTCTCTTCCCTGTTAAAACATTGAAAAATGCCGGACGACAGGGAGAAAATTATGCTCAGACAGATAATTAACACGTTTTCGCCACACACAAAAACATGGGTAAAGTAAAAAATAAAATAAAATTTCTTAATAATAAAACAATTTTTGCTATTTGGTTATTTAGAGTTTTATTGTTCCCTTAACCACAAAAAGTGGATAAAGGGTATATATAAGTTTATCATTCCACCTGTAATTTCTACAATATCCATTTGCGAACGCATAAAGTATTTATATTTTGACTCCTTATGCATAGCTAAGTTTATTGAGCGATGTTCGTCTGTCCGTCTGTCAATCGATCAGATATAGTGTCGAAAGAGGTGCTATTGGAAATCAGCACGATCGGTCTATGTCCTTAGAGGCAGCAGCAAAACACCTCCAATTTTTAATGCCATTTGGAACAATAAGTAACTCCTCTCAAAAAAATAAATATATGCGGCGATGGAGAATTAAAAAATAAGAAAAAAACATCAAGTGAAAAAATTGGTGTTCGCCCATATTTTCCTGAGTTTCAGGATTCTGAAATTAAAAAAAATTTTTTTTAAATATCAATATGTGTATCATTTTAAAGCTTTTGAAGAGATCTTTAAGGAAATACTAAATTTTTTTTAAATACTCAACCCTTTAAGAGCCGATGTAATTTTATTTAAAATTAGCATTCTTACTTGTTTTTCCTTATGTTTGACATCAGATTTCTGGCTTAAAGTAGTCTATTGTATAATACATTTTTTCAATGTAGTAAAATTTTTTTAAAAATGGCACTATTGAATGCTCAGACTGTACAGTTTTTAAGTCGTACATATCATTCCCAAAGCCATAAAAATTTACGTG
Source organism: Gymnosoma rotundatum (assembly GCA_916610165.2). Classification (NCBI taxonomy): domain Eukaryota; kingdom Metazoa; phylum Arthropoda; class Insecta; order Diptera; family Tachinidae; genus Gymnosoma; species Gymnosoma rotundatum. The sequence goes on from OU744336.1 coordinate 89,707,615, forward strand.
ATAGTTTCTGCTAGATAAATGTTATCTCTTGGCATATAAGTTTCAAGAAAAAATGCTTGATTATTATAGTAAATTGCTTTTAATTTATACAGTGACCAATAGTGCCAACAGAATAAACGTAGAAATATTTCACAACATCTCGAACTTCATTTTATATCAATTTTCGTAAATTTTCCAGTAGTATTAATATCATTGCTTGCATCATATTGTAAGGACTTAGTAAATCCCCATAGCATTGGAATTATTGACGCTTATCATTTTCATATTTATGCAGTTTTAAACATAATCGTTTCAAGACTATGGCTACTGCAAACATTTATTTGTTTGTTTATTTATTTTTTATTTTTTGAAAAAAGAATTAGCACTTCAGGCATAACGTTTTTAGTTATTTTCATAACCGTGCTACATTCCTTAGGAAAGGAATAGGTGAGAGATAAGACAGTTGGTGAAAGGCGAAAAAGAGATATAACTATTTAATTAGTTATTTTACTTCGCCGGTGAATATGCTATGAAGAAGTACCGAGTAAGGATGTTTGTGTAATGTTAATTCTGAATATTATTTATACCATTAAACAGAAAAAAAAGATTTCTATTTTTTGATTGCTACAAGGGTTGAAATCTGGCCAACCAGTCTTGTAGTCAGCGTGCTTACCACCTTGACTACAGCAGTCACGGGGTCCTGTATCTCTAGGTTGTTCACAGCCCTAAATTGTGGAGACAAACTTTTAAATCGAAAACCAAAATTTACTAAATACATTTATTTTGCCTCTACAATCGATTTTTTTCATGGTTTCACGTTGTTGATAAATATTTAAAAGATATTGAATAGTTATATTGCTACTGAATACAAAATTATGAGAAAAAGCAAATTAAGAAAATGGCTTCAGTAATGATACAACAGAAAAAGTTTTATCATCCTGATGTGTCGACATTTTTATACCCTTCAAATATCCATTTCCGACCGCACAAAGTATATATATTCTGAGCTCTTATACATAACATCCGTGTCAGTGTGGAAATGTAGTTTGCTAAGGCATTAGATCAGCTTAAAAAATTTAAATACGCCAATCGATCAGTCTTAGGACCAAAAAAGTGCTATTGAAAATCAATAACACCAGTTTATGTCCTTCGAGGCAGCGGGCAAAACGCTACGCCTGTCTCTAATTTTTGCATATCATTTGGAACAATAAAGTAACTCCAATAAAAAAAGAAACAAATATATGCGCCATTGCCCATTAAAAATAAAAAATAATATAATATATATAAAAATATAATATAATTAAATAATTCCTGCAAAAAAACCGACTTGAAAACAGATTTTATTTATAACAGTTGAAAAGTTATGTCATATACATAAAATTACATCAACTATTGAGACATGCTTTAATTTCCAAATCCAAATTTTTTATATATTGTATTAACTTTGCAAAACAGCTGCTTGAAACTTAAACCGTCCGTCTACAACAGTTTGGTAAAATGCATCAAATTTAAAAACCTATAATTTCGCTCTTTTATTTCCAAGTCCAAGTTTTATACTTGTTGTTACAGCGGCCTTAGAAATACAGTTTGTTTTTAAATTTAACCGTCTGTGTACAAGTGATCAACAATTTGGACATATACATCATATTAATTTATAATTTTAAATATTAATACTTCGTATAATACCAGACTAATAGACATTTTTTATAATATTCCAGTAATTCTATGCAACGGTTCAGAAGATAGGCCCATATATGTAGGTCAAATAACATCAACTATGGGAACACGCTTAATTTCCAAAATGTATACTTGTTCTTCTAGCAGACTTAGCAATACAGAATACTTGTAAATTTAAGCTGTCTGTCTATACATCGCACACCTAGTTCAAAAGTGACACAACTCAAAATTTAATTAAACTGTTCAGTATCTAGTGTATAAATATTAAACAAATAAAAAGAGCTTTTTATATCATAATCGGTATGGATTTTCTACTAAATAGTCCCAAGTTTTTGTTTTTAACCATTTTTATTCAGGTCAAAAACATTTTTTTTTTTTTTTCGATTTTTGATAAGTTAAAATTTTGAGTTGTGTCACTTTTGAACTAGGTGTGTGACATTTTAAAAAGTTTGGCCTCATACATCATATTAGATCAACCATTGTGACACCCTTAAATTTCCAATTTCTTTATATGTACCTCAGTTTGCGTCACCTATGGGGTCACTCTTTAACTTTTAGATTTATTTTTCTATTACTTTTTGCTGTTGGAGTGTGATACTTTCTTTTTTCAAATTTGAGTGTGGTGTCCTTAACGGTTAATAATACAGTTAAAAAACATGTATGTTGTATGGGAACACACTTTAATTTTAAAAATTATATACTGTATTTAAAACGGACCAATCTGTAAGCACAACCTTTCAAATAAAGAAAAAATTTTCAAAATCTGTTCAGAAGTGAGGCACAAACATTAAAAAAACAACTTTCAGTCGAATTGATAACATTTTTCTTTCTTTCAGTCTATTAAAAAGTAGCTGATATACATACAAGAGTATTATTAAAGTCATTTTGTGTGCTGAAAAATTCTGTAACTTTTCTGTCTGTAGAGTGTCAGTTGAATCGATATGTACTTATGTATTATTTTCTATTATCTCTGTGTAAATTTTATTCCTTTTAAACAGTATCTTATCGCATTATTGATAATAAGAGTAAAGGTTTATTATGAATTTTATTGTACATAAAATAGCAGAGCCCACCACACGTGTCTTTGTTCTTAACGAATAATTCTTGCAAAAAAAGTGACTTCAAAACAGATTTCATCTGTCGGTCTTTAACGGTTCAAGAGTATGGTTACATTCATAAAATTATAATAACTATTAGGACACCCTTATATTTAATCTCCAAGTTTTATACTTGTTCAACTGTAATTTCTAGATTGAAATTTTAAACTTGTTGTTTTAGCCGACCTAGCAATACAGATTCCTTGTACCTTTCAGCTATTTGTCTATAACGGTTCTAAGGTTTGGCCAAATATATCAAATTGCATTTACTACATTACTAATGTTCATAGTAATCGACATTCTGGGTAATTTTTAAGCGTTTTTCTATAACGGTTCAAAAGATATGCCCACTACATCAACTTACGTTACCTTTTGGGGAATCCTTTTAACTTTAGATTTATTTGTATTACTTTTTGCTATTGTGGTCTATAGTAATACGTAGTCATTTTAAATTTTTGAAAAGTGCCATTTTCAGTTCATAATACACGTATAAGTATGAATGTATGTTGTATGGGTACATCCTTTAATTTTTAAGATTATGAACTGTTTTACCATTACATTACCAAACTGTAAGCATAATCCAACAAATTACAAAAAAATTTCAAAATCGGTTCAGAAATGACTGATTTCAGCAGGCACAAACATTGACGAATTGATAACCTCCTTCTTTTTTAAAGTCGTGTAAAAATACATACATGTTTATGGATTTGCATTGCCAGCAAAGACGCAGGTTTAAATTCATATTAATAATAATGATAATACTAAATTAAGCTCTCTTCCAGATGACTTAAGAAAAGATGACTCGCTTTTGAACTTTTTACTCAGCAAAAATGGGCAAAGTTTTAAAATTTCAGGTTTTGTGTGCAAGCAAACGTTTAAAAATTCGATTTTTATAGCTTTGCTTACAAGAAGCGGAATTAATTATTAATTTCCGACCGAATAATGTATGTACACATGTACATGTCTGTCCGTCCGTGTTAGTATTGAAATCAAGTTTGACAAAGCCCTAGATCAGCTAGAGAAATTTAAATACGCCAATCGATCGGACATAGTGTCAAAAAAGTGCTATTGAAAATCAGCAACATCGGTTTATGTCGTTGCAGGCAGCAGGCAATACAAAACTCCTGCCTCTAATTTTTCCTTATCATTTGGAACAATGAAGTCCAATCAAAGATAAAACAAACATATGGGGCGATAAAAAATTAAAAAAATTAAGAAAAAAAAACTTCAATTGAAAAAATTGCCGCTCGCTCATAGTTTCCGAGTTATAGGCCTCTGGAATTTTAAAATTTCTTAAAATATCAATATGGGTATCATTTAAAGGCTTTCAAAGAGATCTTTAAGGAAATACTAAAACTTTTTAAAAATATTTAACCCATTAAGAGCCGATTGCATTTTTATGTAATAATAATTTATATTTTTTCTAATTTTTGATTTCTCTGTGTCATCCTAATATTTGTTTTTATACTCTTTACCACAAAAAGTGGAAAAAGGTATTTCTAAGTTTGGCATTCCGTGTGTAATTTCTAAAAGTAAAGTATATGTCCTATATATGTCATTTGGAACAACTCCAATCAAAAAAATAAATATATGGGGCGATAGAGAATTAAAAAATAAGAAAAAACATCAACTGAAAAAATTGTGGCCCGATTTTTTAGTGACATCCATTTTTTGCTATTTTATGGCTGATAGATTACATAATCAGCCAAAACTTTACTGACGACGCTGTGCAAATGTCCTGTTGCCGGATCACAAAATTTTTTTCTGTTGTTTCAGTTTGTCGCCTCCAAATAAGAGGAGCGATTGTACATTTACGAGAGTCAGTCCAGCCAACTCTAGGCTAGGTTCCATGAACATGTTTTTTCTAATTTTTGAAATATAAATTTTGTTAAAACACAAACAATGATGGTGCTTTGCTGGCACAGATTACAATTCCTACGTTCAAGAAACAATTCAGATTTAAAGACTTTTTTACTTGAAGCAATTTAATAATTAAGTTCTATATTTTCACGAACTAAAATTACTTTTTTTTGGGAAAAAACTTTTTGTGCTTTTGTTTTCTTGTTAAATATTTAGTGGTTGTTTTGTTTATTTACCATTCTTGGTAATAAAAAACACTATATTTATCTCTCTCTCTCGAGAACTTACAGAAAATCCGATTATATTGTTTTCTATTTGCCAAGAGTTAAACCTCTATATACTTGTGGTTTCGATAAAAAGAAGAAAATCGCATCCAATAAGGATTCCTGTTCAAATTCGTTCAAATTAAACAATTGAACGAATTGAACGAACGGATCAGTCTTTGACAAATGCCGAAAAAGACCAGAACGGACGACCGGGCACATATCATTGATTGTCTTGAAAAAATGAAATTTGTTCTTAAATATAACTAAAAGATAAATGAAAAATCAAAAACTGGCCCTTAAACCACGGACGACGTACTTCAACGAAATTAATCAAGAAAACAAGATTGCGCATCTACGTCACAATAGAATGAAAATAGTGTTTGTTGTAAAAAGTGTAGGAGATTTTTGGCGCAAAACTGGAAATAATTGCATAACTTCTAAACGGGTGCATCGATTTGAATAAAATTTTAAATAGGAAGAAAAAAGATATAGTCTAGTAAAAATTTTGTGCTTGGGCTTGAAGCCCGTGAAGAAGAAGAGCTATTTCGGGCTACCAAAGTTTTGAATTTTGGCTTATATGAAAATTTTTATAAAAAATTATTATCAGAAGTTATTTCATTAGTTATTCCAAATTAATCTTTTTATAAACGAAATTCATATATAATAATTATAAATCACCTTAATGCCAAATAACTGAAAGTAAAATAAATTTGTTTTCTATTTTTTAATTTATTTTCCAAGCACAAGGTCTTTTTATTTTTTCAATAATTCGCTACTCCCTTGTGTAGCATCATCAGGAAAAACAAATATTTATTTGAACATAAAACAACAACAAAAAGGTTATAAAATTTTTTTTCCAAACTAACAAAAAACCAAAAAAATTATTTTGTCATATAAAAAATTTTTGAAACAAAAAATAAAGTACATTCAGGCATCTCTCAAATTCCGATCGGAATGGGTTTGATTCCGTATTAACAATTTCTATGGATTTTGTTTTACATTCTTCCAATGTATTTTGCTTATTTCTAAAAAATGAATAATCTCCACCTTTTTATTTAAATGTGGCAATATTGCGCACACCAAAGTAAACAATAAAGCTAATCTAAATAAGGACACACAATAAAAGTAAATTTAAAAGCCGCAAATAAGGAAATTTTAAAGAATCTTAATTCCACTTTAAAATTTAAAAGTGGTTTCATTCCAAAGAAATTTTTCGTTTTTCGGTTTCTAAAGAACCAATTTGCAGAATTAAAACCACTTTCGATCGGAATTGAGTTCTGTGACATGCCTGATTATTTCTTATTAATCAAGTGTCTATAACTTTGAGCTACATTATCTGTGCCTGCCTTAAAATTAATTCTGTGTGCTATTGGTGTATTAATTAACGCCGTTTATAATTGTTTTCTGTGTTTATTACTGAAACATTTTCAAAATTAGGATAGTGATTTAATCTAGCACAATGAGATGATAATGCAGTTTTTTGTGATTATATTTTTATATACCTTTGATCAGATTTATGACCAGCAATTCTAGTTTTTAGTGTATTTTTTGTTGTTCCTATATATACTTTATTACAAATCTCGTTATCATTTCCGCTACAAGGAATTTTATAGACTAAATTTGATAATTCTTTAGTTTTACTAAATAGTCTTTTTAATGTATAGTGTGTTTTATATGCTATTCTATATTTATTGCAGTCAAAAATTTTTGATTTCTCTAACCGTTCTGATATTTCAGGTACATAAATCAAAGACTTATAAATTTTTGGTTCAATCATATTTTCTGTATTTAAATTATTCTTATTTATATATTGCCTAATTAATCTATTTGTAAGAAGAATTGGAAAATTATTATTATTCATATTCATATTATATTTCTAATATTTTCCTTATTCTTTTTATGAAACTCAATATCACTTATCATAAGTATCCTTTCTATCAAATTTTTAGCTGCATTTATTATAATTCTTTTACTATGTTTAAATAATAAATGATTCTGCCAGAAGCCGTTGGTTTTTGATACTAATCTATCAATAAATTATTTCCACTCCGAATAAGAAAAGTATCTAAATAAGGAAGTTTTTAATTACATTCTATTTCTATTGTAAACTTAATACTAGGATGAAATTCATTAAAAGTTTTAAGTAAAGTATCAATTGCATTTTCAGATATTATACAAAACAAGTCATCAACATATTTAGCCAATATCATTGGTTTAATACTAAGCTTTTCAATACATGTGTCTAGTAACTTCTCCATAACAATATCAGCCACAATTGGAGAGGCAGGAGATCCCATCGGTAATCCTTTCTGTTGTTTATAAAATTTACTATTATATTGAAAATAATAATAAAATAAATCTATACAAAATTTTACAATACGGAGAAACAAGCGAAATGTTGAAAAAATAAAAAATAAAAAGACCTTGTGCTTGGAAAATAAACTAAAAAATAAATAATTAAAAGGTCAAATAAAAAACTATATTAAATTTGTTTTCAAATTAAAATTAAAACTAAAATGTTTAAAAAATAAGTTAATTTTTTATTTTATTTAATTTTCTTTTTTTTCTGGTCATGCTGTCTTTAAGCTTCGCATTAAGTTATCGTATTTTAAAATACATCTTTGATCTAAAAAATAGGTTTTTTACTTTTTCATCACATTTAATATGATGAGCCTGTTTAGTTAAATCTTTTACAAAATCTTGTTTAATGAGAAGACCGTCTTTGTTATTTTTTTGAAATATTTGGTTAGGTTCATCAATGTCACTAAGCATATAGAGGCGACACGAGAATATAGTCATCTCTTTTTTTTCTATGCATCTCTTTCTTGACATCCTATCGACTTCATAGAAAAAACGAGATGACTATATTCTCGTGTCGCCTCTGTATACTCGGTGTCAATGTGTTTCATAGTTTCAAGTGTCGGCTTTATTAGTCCGCCCCCAGATAAATGATTAACCCACGAATACGTTGGACCTTCCTCATTTTCTGCCACTGCAATATCTGGGATATAATTTTTAAGTTTGTGGTAAATATGGCCTACGAGGTTTTTGAGAAGATCATAGTCTAATTCAGTTAACTCTTTTCTTTTTTTGTTTTTAATAAATTTTCACCGTTTTTACTTTAATTCTGTTGCACTTTCCATACACAAATGAAGTTTGTTTACAAAAAATATGCTATGCCTACGTCACACATAAGAGAGAGAACGCTATACAACAAATTAACGGACCTGCGCAATGCGCAATCTCGTTTTCTTGTTCATGCTTTAACGACTTCACATTGTGTTAGCTGCGTTTTTCGTATATGCTTAATAATTTGAACACATTTTTTGTACAAACTACATTGATCGATTAAGTTGCAGTAGTGAAATCATAAATAAAGATCTTATTGTTATTGTACCTATTAAACTGCATCAAGTGTGATAAAATTTAAAATGCCTTTATTACCAAAAAACTATTGCGAAGATTTAAATTAATTAATTTCCGGTAATTTATGCAGAATATGATTATAGGCGGAAATATTTTTTTAGGTATTAAGTTTCCCACATGTCGATTTTTGACTTTTTTAATGTTGAGAGTACTTTGTAAATTTATTGTCTTTGCTGTAGCTCTATCTCACCTTCTCTCGCAAAATTATATGCACTTTTGTTTTTGCTTGACTTCACTCACCGACATACAGCAATAACAAATTGTCAGAAGATGTAATTTAAAATTATGTTGTTGCAATCCGGAGACAATTCTCCTGTAAAAATACTGAAGACAAGAGCAGAAAAATTTATTTAGAAATTATCACTAACATTTATATTTATTTTAAATATAATAAAACAAATAGTGTAAAGATTTTTTGAAATTCCTGTGATCTTAAAGACATCATATCATAAATTAAAACATTAATAACATTTTGATGACTACCTTTGCTTTTTTCATTTATTTCGTTTCATGTATACAAAAGTTGCCAAAATAAATACATCCATTATTAATATATTTGATTACCAGTGATCGTAAATCTTTAAGTAGTGCTCGCTATCAAAACAATACACTTATTGTTGTATATCTAATGAATATTACTGTTTTTTTTTTTGTTATTAAATGGCAACCGGATTTTAAACTTTCCTTCTAAAAATTAATTAAACTGTATAACGGTCATTAAATACAAACCAATTAAGCTGGTTTTACTTCATATAATAATTTTTAATTACAAAAAATGCATTTAATTTAAAAAGATGTCAAGTTTCTTCTGATTATACTCATACACCGTAGCAAAAAACAAAAAAAAAAAAAAAATAATATATCGTATAAAATATGCATCAAGTATATACTTTTAAAAGCACAATGTCTATTAACTAAAATATACATACATTTTACATACAAACATCAAATGTACCTACTTGATTCTTAAATATTATGAAATATTTTTTAATAATTTGAATAATAAGTAACTAAACATACTCTCAAGTGATCACACAATACTATTGTATGAGTTTTTTATATGTTTTATATTGTTATGACTTTTCGTAAGTTATAAGATGTTTGAAGGAAAAATGTACAATTAATTAAATTCGTGAGCTTAATTGACATACCTGTACTAATATTACGTAAGTAATACATTATGAACTGTTCGTCAAAAAGAGAAGGTAACTGGTTTTTTTTTTTTGTTCTTGAGCAAGAATACATAGCCGTTATTTAAAAATGTTAAATTTGGGACCCTTTTAATTGTAAAAAACATCACAAAATCTATTTATGGATGCATTAGTGGATTATTCGCTAATTATGCTGAAACCGTTAGCCATCTATCTTCGGGGAGGAAATGGAAATCTTAATAATATTTCGGCAATATAAGAGGCATATTAAAACTTAAACCAATATTCAAAAACTTTTACTTACTTTACAAAAATGTGTTAATCCCCGTGCAGCCAATGCAATGCATTGCGACTTGGGCACTTTGGCAGAAATATAAAATGATAACCTAGGTCATATCCCATCAGTGAAATTTATTCATATTTACCGTAATAGATTTAACAAATGAAAATGATCAGTCGGAAGCTTTAAATTTAGAGCCTAATAGTTTTGTTGTTTAAATTTATATTAAACAATATTTTTTTATCTAAATATTTTTATTAATTATTTTAAATGTTTACAATGAAGTCAAATTATGAACTATAAACTAAAAAATATTCAATTTGAAAAGCAAAGGTATATATTTTATCCAACCGGTCTACACAAATCTTCCTAAATTTCGCATGATTTTTTCCTCCTGTATTACTTTTAATATAAACTTGCTCTGCTTGGATTTCACTTTCCTCACGAGAGCGGTTTAATTTTAAAATTGATTTTTCCTTTAATGCCATAATTCTCTGTTTTACTTTCGGATAGTCTTCCACTTTTATTGAACCGTTTTGAAAATCAATATGTTTGCAATCCGTGGTTGAATGTATCGTATTATTATAAAAAGTAATTATCTTATAAATTTTTTCCTCAACACTATCACTATCCCTGTTAGGGTCATGTCTAAGTGGACGACTATGTTCATTCATAGTATTATGAAGGCGTTCCACATCTGAATTAGATGTGCGATTATTACTTGAAATAAAATTAATTTCAATATTATTCTGCTCTAAAAATTCGGTCAACGGTAACGCTTTGAAACCTAACTTATTATCGGTTACGATCCCCCTAATAGTACCTACAATACTTATATACTGAACTAATGCTCTCTTAAATTCCAGCCAGGACCTATTTCGCATCATTATTGCCTGAGCAAATTTAGAAAACTTATCAAAAATTGTTAAAAACAAAGTTCTCTCTAAACAATAAAAAACATCTATGTGTACAACTAGACCAGGCCTGTCAGGTGTTTCAGTAATTTTTAATTTTTGCTTCACTGGTTTGCGGTCATATTTTTTCACATTGCAGATATGACAACTGTTTATAAACTGTTGTATTCTCATTTTAAGTTTTGGGAGATATATTCTTCTTTTAAGTTGTTCAAAATTCTCATTTCTGCCATGATGATTATTTCTTTGGTGTTCTTGTTTAATAACTTCGTTAAAGACACTTTCATCCGAGATATCATCAAGACAAATACAGCACTTTGCTATTTTTAAGACAGAATTTTGTTTAAAATATTTACAAACAGTCTCCTTGAAAGTTTATAGATCAAAGCGTCTTCGATAAAAATTGCATTTACTCTTTTAGGATGAAAATGACTTTTAATAATTTTTATTATTACATTCTCATTAAAATCATTTGCACTTATAATTTTCCTAGTATTTCTAAAAATTACCTTATTTTCTATCTTTAACGTATTAGCATTTGATTTTTTTAAAACGAACTGGTTTTTGTAAATATTAAGGGGAGATTTGCTAATAGATATAACATTTGATTTTTGCAAAATATTAATCTGTGGTCTTATTCTAGATAATGCATCTGCGTTCTTATTTTCCGCACATCGTTTGTACATAATTTCATAATCATATTCCTCCGGTTTTAATATCCACCTAACTAACTTCGAATTTGGTTCTTTAATAGAAACAAGCCACTGCAATGGCTGGTGATCTGTCTGTATCACAAACTTCCCTTCAAACAAGTATGGACGAAAATACGTTACAGCCCATACTACTGCCAACAATTCTTTCTCAAAAGTACTATAATTAACTTCATGTTGGTTCAGCGTTCTACTTGCATAACAAATAGGATGATTGTCCTGCGAGACCACTGCCCCTAGAGCAAAAATTGCTTGCATCAGTATTTAAAATGAATTTTTTTATCAAAATTGGGATAAGCCAAAACCGGATCGTTAGTTAAAAGCAATTTCAACGTTCTAAAACTTTCTAAGTATTCAGAGTTACTCGTATCTACTTTAACATTCGTTTTTAAGTATTTCGTCATGGGTTTTGCTATTTTTGAGTAATCCTTTATAAATTTCCGATAGTAGCCACTGAGGCCCAAAAATTGCTTTATTTCCTTCTGAGTTTTTGGTAATGGATTATTAATTACACACTCCACTTTTTTGGATTTGGCTTTAATCCCTTTTGCGTTACAACATGGCCAAGGAATTCTGTCTCTCTCTTCAAAAATTCACACTTATCCACTTAAATCTTCAAATTTGCCGCTCTTAATTTATCAAAAAAAGACGTAGTGAGTTTATTTGCTCTTGAAGAGAAGTTGAATAAACAATTATGTCATCCATATATACTAAACAAATATTACTAATCAAATCCCCAAGGATACCATTCATAAGCCTTTGAAATGTGGCCGGGGCTGTTTTTAGCCCAAAAGACATTTTAGTAAACTCATAGTGGCCTCCTTCGACAGAGAATGCTGTCTTATGAATAGCCCTCTCATCAATTTCCACTTGATGGAATCCTTGAGCCAAGTCTAAAGTTGTAAAATACATACTTCTTCCAAGTTTATCAAGAATTTCATCAATGTTTGGTATAGGAAAGCGATCATCTACTGTTTTCTCATTAAGTTTTCTATAATAGACAACAAGCTGCCACTTCTTAATACCACTGGCATCATCTTTCTTCGGGACTATCCATATTGGAGCTTATTATCTTATTAGTTAACATTTCCTGTATTTGATTTTTAACTTCATCCTTATGAACGTAAGGGTATCTATAATTCTTCGAAAATACGGGTATTTCATCCCTACTAATAATCCTATGCTTTAATGCATTTGTAAAACTCAAGTTTGAATTTGTCGCTTGAAACAGTTCCTCATAATCATTTAAAATGGTTTTTAAGTTGAGTTTTCCTCTGCATTTAGGTGATCAATTCTTATTTTTTCCAAAAAAGCTGTCTTACAATAATTTAGCTTCAACAAATCAGTATCAACTAAATGATAATTATCACGCGTAACTGGCCACGAATTGTATTCAGAAAGCTAAATAATGTTCGGACACTTAACTGAAGTTTCTACTTCAACTTTAAAATTGCTAACATTGTAAATACCTTCACTAAAAATCGTCTCACCATCATCATTTCGCTGTTCTGCAATATGAATAAGTCCACACTCAACATTAGCGATCAACGTTATTTTCCGAAAACCTGAAAATTTACTATTGAGTGGGTGGCTCCTGTATCGATTATAAACTTAAGCCTTTTCTTTAAAACTATATGAGGTAATTGTCCGGAGAGACTAGAAAACGAAAATTTTGAAGTAAATTATTCCCAGCTGAAACGTTTAAATGATCCGGATTTTGAATGTCAACATGGTTTGTTTCACGTTGACTTCTTTGTACATTACACAAGTTATTTTCGGCCTTTAAATTCATTTTTGGCCGGAAATTTGGTAATTTACGGGAAGGATTTTGATTACAAGAATTAGAAAAATTAGATTTTTCCCTATTTCTTTGAACTGAAGTACTTGGAAAATTATTAGAAGTATTTTTTCGTATCATATTAATATCCATTGGCTCTGGAGTAGGTTGATTAGAAAAATAATTCTCATTTAAATTTGAAGATGTATATTTATGATTCTGATTGTAGTTATAACCATTCTGATGGGTGTTAAAATTATTTTGATATCCGTAAGAATGATCAAATCTATTTCCATTATTATGATGATTTCCAATACGGAATACAGTTTTTATAGGTTCAGGAATTTTTGCTTAAAAAATATCCAGAGCAGTTTTCATGTTGTTTCTACCAATTTTCTCACTGTCTACATTTATTCCTAACGCAAAGACTGTTTTATTATTTAAACTACGAAGCTTATCCTTTATTTCATTGTAAAAATCAATCACATTTGTTCTAAAACAAACAGAAAGAAGATTATCGAAAAGTTTCTCTACCCTCTGATATTCCCCAAAAATTTAATTTTTATACAAACTTCGTGCTATTTTTGATTTAATTATCCCGATTAATTAATCAGCGATATTGATTTTTGCAAACTTTTATTATATAAACATATCGTTTATGACTTTGTAAGTTATATCCTGGAGGGTCCTGTAGGAATTGCAGGATTATTATAATTATTGTTATTAGGATTACCTTCACTCCTTCTTAAGTCATGTTTTCAGTTAATATTGTAATTTCTTAATTTTTACCACATGCACATTCATTATATTTTTTTCTTTGTAGAATGTCTATATAGCACTTATTTTTTGTAAATAACATTGAAACATTTTTAAGTTACACAGCAGTTAAATGAAATTATTGATCATGAAAAGAAATGCTAAATTAGAAAAATTTACTTTTAGTTTTTAATTTTAAGGTGAAGATTTTTTGTATAAATAAAGAAAGAAGTTTGACAAGAACTTTAGTTTTTGGAAAACCTTGCTCGCAATCACTGCGTTTATTTTCTGAAAGCTCAAACACAATTGGCGGACCTTGGCCGTATAATCATAAAGGTAAATAAGCGCTAGGCGCTGACCAATTGGCGTATCTCCGCCGGATAAATATAGAGATATTAGGCGCTCGCCGCAAAACAGATTTGCGTGTCTTATTGCTCAGTAATAACAAGACAAAAACAAAAGATCCTCTTTTCCCAAATATACTGTGACCACCACATATTACACTCTACCCGCAATCAAAAAGCGGAAACAATTTTATATTTGTAGCCCTGGACCACTTTAGCAATCTTGTTTTTTTAGAACCAATGCGCGTTGCTACAGCTGTAAGGGTGACGAATTTCCTTGAAAACAGAATTTTTCATGTATTTGGAGTACCGGAATATATTCATTCCGACAATGGGCGATATATTTTGTCAATATCTCAACAAATATGGTATTAAATCTATTCGCACAGCTATGTACGAGTATGGGCCATCACAACGGAAAGGGTCAATAGATCCATTTTATAAATGATAAGATCATTTGTTGATAATGACCATCGGAACTGGAACCAACATTTAAGTGATGTTGGGTTTGTGCTTAGAAGTACTTTTCACAGTTCAATAGGAATGTCACCATATTTTTGTAATAATATGGTGCAAGATGCATCATCGTATGAGGTTCTCCGGAAAATAGGCTCCTTAAAAGATACCGACATAACAGTGGAAAGGCAATCTGATAAGTTACAGCTGATCACAGATAAGGTGTATAAAATTTGAGTTACATAATTAGTTTGATCATTTGGACTTTTTATTGGAATTAAAGCTTCATTTATTGACTAATATAATTGGTTTTTTCATTAAATGTTCCCTGTTATGTCGATTAATCATCCTATCTTCATCTTTAACAAAAAATGATCTGGGTTGCCTACATTTTTTTATAACTGTAGCTGGAAACCAGACTGAAATAGGAGTTCGTGTAAACATAACTTTTTCACCCGGAAAAATTGATTTTAAATTGACCGTTCTTTTGTTATAATTTTGTACGACTATTTCATTATTTATTTTTATACGTTTCTTATATTGATTACTATTTACTAGTTACGGTTTTAGATGGACATCGACCGACGGTATTTTTGTTCTTAATTGACGTGACATTAATAATTCTGAAGGATTTGGGAAATTACTCTTTCGAGTTGTTCTGTAATGAAGTAATGCTGTATAATAATCCGACTTCGCTTCTTTACATTTGTACAGTAATTTTTTAATGGTCTGAGTTGATCGTTCAGCCTATCCATTCGATCTTAGGAAATGAGGACTGGAAGTAATATGTTCAATAGACCAACTTTCACAAAATATTTGAAGAATATGGAGGCCCATTATCCGAGACAAGAATTTTTGGGATTCCATGTCTGGCAAAAATTGACTTTAATTTAGTAATAACTTGCTGACTAGAATAGCCTGCATTTAAAATGTCTATTTCAATGTATTTAAATAGTAGTCAACGATTAAAATGTACTGCTTTTTTTTTATCAAATTCATAAATATCAAAGGCTACTTTATACGACGGAGTTTCAGTAAATTCATGTGGAAGTAATTCTTGTCTAGCATTTGCATTTTTATACTTTGCACAAACTTCGCAACTAGAGACTAAATTTAAAATGCCATTATTCAAATTAAGCAAATAAATTGAATTTTTAACAAGATTTTGAGTACGGTGAATATCCATATGACTTTTGACTTGGAACCGCAATGCGACTATTTTTAAGAAGTAATGAATTGAAAAAAGATAGACCATCTTTTATATTGTAGTACGGCATTACAAGTTTATCAACTGATTTTTTGCTAGGTGGCTAACCATCTTTTATATAAGAAATTACTTTTTGCAACGTTTCATCTCTCTTCAAGCTTTCTTTAACTTGATTTAAAATAGAATCACATATATTAATTTCTTGCATTAATAAATCACAATGAAGCGACAAATCATTATCAATTTCTTGTAAAGTATTTTCTTTTAGAGCAGCTCTTGAAAGAGTATCTGCAATGTATAGATGCTTGCCTGGTTTGTATTGAACATTTAAATCATATCACTGAAGTCTCAACATAAACCTTTGTAATATAGCTGGAATTTTGTGCAAAGGTTTAGTGAACAACGATACAACAGGTTTGTGATCAGTTTCAACAAGAACTTTTAAACCATATAAATATTGGTGAAATTTAGTGCAGCCGAACAAAATAGCAAACAGCTCCTTTTCGATTTGAGCATAATTTAGTTGCGTATCCGTAAGTGAAGCTGAAGCATATGCTATTGGATTCTTATCATGCAAAATTGCTGCACCGACTTCAAACTTGGATGCATCGACTGAAAGTGTAATTGGTTTTTTAGGGTTAAAATATGTCAAGACAAGAGTTTTGGTTATCTCAAGCTTTAAATTTTCAAATTCATTATCATGAACTTTATGCCATTGCCAGACCGTATTATGTTTTAATAAATCACGTAAATGTTTATTTAAAAAAAAATTACTTATGTATGCGCCTAAGTAATTTACCATACCTAAAAAACGTTGTAAATCACCGACACATTGAGGTTTTGGTAAATTTACAAATGATTTTATTTTTTCTGAGTCAGCGGTAACTCCATTTTGATTAAAAATATGACCTATAAACTTAATTTCATTAAAAAAAAATTAGACTTATCTTTGTTGAATTTTAGACCGACTTGTTTAGCTCTTTCCAATACTTGTTTTAAAATATTATTAAGACCATCAATTGAAAGAGAATGTATTAAAAATTCGTCAATACAAATTATTAGACCATTAATGTCACCGAAAAGTTTTACCATTTCGCTGTGAAAAATTTCTGGAGCCGCATTTATTCCGAAAGGTAGACCCAAAAATCTATATCGACCGAATTGTGCATTAGATGTACGCAATTGGCTTTGAGCGAACTAAAATATTTTGAACTGCTTAATTCCGCTTTACAATTATCCACATTTGGAAATGGATAAGGTGGTGGCATGATTGCCTTATTTAAATTACGAGAATCTAAACAAATTCACAAATTTCCGTTTGGTTTCTTTACTAGCACTATTGAACTAACCCATTTAGTTGGTTCATTTACTTTGGTAATGACATTAAGATCTTCCATTCGTTTTAGTTCTATTTTTAATTGATCATGTAAACTGAATGGAACTTTTCTTAGAGGATCGATGACTTGGGTGACTTCCGACTTTACAATTAGTTCACATTTATTTTTTAATTCTCCTAGACCTGAGAATATTTCTTTATAACTATCAAAAATTTTATCAACAAATGAAGTATTTATATGGGTGGGGTGTCGCAAAGTCATAGGACATAAAGCCATATGGCGTTAAGTCCCATTCCATTGAGACATAAGGGCATATGCCATTAAGTCTCATTATAATGGGACTTAACGCCATACATTTTTTTCCGAAAATGAGACATTAAGCCATATTTTTAATAATGATTGCATGTCACCCTATTTTATATAAAAAATACATTTTATTTTATAAAACTAAACATGGAGGAGGTGCTTTAATCCCATGGTAGATAAGGCCATTTTTTTTTCATTTGAACGAGATATAAAGCCATCATGGCCTTATCTCACATTTGCAATATTAGAAAGCGGCTTTATCTCTCATTTCAGTTCCTGAGGCACTAAAGTGAAGTATTCAAATCTGGCTTCGCATACTAAAGTATTTCTGCGTGGCGGCCTGGGGCCGAGCTTAGGGGTTTTTTCCTCCAGCAGGACACGGCAGGTGGCTTCGCTGAATAAAGTTTACCTGCGTGCGTCACAAAAATAAAAAAGTGTTTTCCAATGACAACTAAGGATTTTTCCTTTCACAAAATGTTTTCAGTTGTAATTTCTGGAGCCTAGAAATTTTGGATTTTTTTAAATCATTAATTTCATAGATAAATAGGCATATTTAGTGAAATAAAGCACTTGTAGCGAAAAATATTAAATGGGACATAAAGCCATTATGGCTTTCTCTAAAATTGACATGAGACTTAAGGCCATATCAAAATTATGGCTTTATGTCCGTTTGGTTTGAGCCATAGAGCCATTATGGCTTTATGTCCTATGGCTTTGCGACACCCCACCATTTATATGCTTTATAACATTAATTTTTATGGCTGCATTAAGACCTAGAATATTTTTGCATTGCATGTTTAGAATGAAAAAAGTTAAACCATAATTATTATTTTCAAAGTTAACCTTTGAACTAACAGTACCAATAATAATCAATTTTTCTCCACTAAAGGTTAAAATATTTGTATTAGCTTTACAAACATTATTATGTACATTAATATTGAAGAATTTAGCTGTATGTATTAACAAAATATTTGCCTTTGCACCGGTATCAATTTGGAAATAAACCATTTTATTATTAATATTGCCTTCAATATTCCACTCAAATATTTCTTTTTTTATTACAGTTTTTTCTTCGTCATTTTTCTTAAATATACTTTTATTATAGTTACTAGTTTGTAAAATACTTTAAAAAATCTTCTGTTTCTTCTTCCTTATTAATCTGCTTTACATATTTGACTGTTACTTGTTGTTGTTGTTTACTGCGATACATTTTTGCAACCTTCTTATATATATGACAAATAACACCATCTGCTAGACAACGGTTTCTATGCTGCTGAACACATCGAGTACAAGGCCCTTATTAGCTGGAGCTGCTTTTTGTTGAAATTGACGAGCCGAATAACTTGATGCTGGTTGCTGACTGTTTAACTTTGGTAGACTGGCTTTTGATGATTTTTTAGACTGATGACACAAAGCTCCAATAAAATTGTTGTTGTTGACTTCATTAAGGTGACTTAAATTTTCTTTGGCCATTGTAATTGCTTTAGCAATTTCAATAGTCTTTCTTAATGCAGTATTGTCTTCACTGAGCAGTCTTTCTTTTATATGCGTATATTTTGCCGACAATCCACATATAAATATGTCCCAAACTAACTCATCTTGTAGTAAACCAAATTCGTAAGTACTGCTGAGATTTTTCAATGCTGTGAAGTATTCATCGATGGTCTCTTCACTGGATTGCTTGCGTGAAAATAATTTATGACGTTTCATAGCCTTATTGACTTTAGGCATAAAATATTCATCAAATTTCTTTATTATACTTATATAAGGAATAGTGTGCAGTTTTACGTCAAATGAATCAAAAATGTCTAATGCTTCATTACTAAGATGATAAGTTGCAATGCAACAAGTCGCTTATCATTTTGCTGTTCAAGATTAGATGCACGAAAAAAAATAGTAAACGGATTTTTCCATTCTGCTAAAAGATTAGATGACCTTAAATTCATTGGTGCAATTGCAGTTGCAATTGACGTAAATTGTTGACTTGGGCATTTTTGTTAGTTCTTTTTTTATTTAATTTTTTGCTTTTATTAAATTCTATTGTCTTAAGTTTTTTATACTGACTTTGATTTTTTACTGTTTTATATATATTTTTGATTAACTTATTAAAAAGACACTGACTTTTTATTGACCGATAGGCACACACCTGACACCATGATGTGTACTTGATAATGGTTAAGAAGTAACTGTCTTTATTTAATAAATCTTAAAATTATAATACATTATACATAGTAAGAGTAATATATATATATAAGAGCTTAATTAGATAAATACAAAAGTATGTTTGTTGGTTTGTTTCATTACATTTCACAACACCATTGTCACAAATTTGACAGCAAAAAATAATTAATTTTTCTGTAGCAACAGTAAAATTTCCCGTCAATTTCTCTATTTTTTGTTGAGTGTAACATTAAAACTTTTCCTTAATCACTAAAAATAATAATAAGTTCCAAATATTAAGTTTTTTAATATTTAAAAAAATAGACCTATATTTCACTCCAAAAGTTAAAAAAATCAAAAGTTTAACATTGACTTAAAAGTCCTTAAAAAGTCCTCATTCAATTTCAATGTTATTAAAACTGAGACAAGCTGAACTAAATATCCATTAAAAAATTACTTCAATATTTTGATAGGTTCAAAAGGTAAAAAATTTTGGCCAATGAAAAATGATTTTCAGCCACTGTGCGCCGCACAGTGGGGTATTGGACCCCTTAAAACGGAGATTAATTAAACTAATCCGATTTGAAAAATTCTTTCACGTTATCCCTGAGTGACATATGATACAATTTTTTTTGGAAAAGTGGGCGGTGCCACTCCCCCTTATTAAAAATCGCTCTGCAGGCCATAATAATAGACCGATTGTCATTAAACATTCCCAATGTGGTACTGTTGACCGTGTAATAGTACTTGGCTATACTTGGTTGTGACTGTATAAAGGGGCGTGGCACCGCCCATATAACCTAAAAATTAGAACGGTTATATCTCATGAACTATCAGAGGTAGGAAGATGAGATTTGGTATATATGTTGATAGTACTGTATGAATTACAGTCAAGGTGGATTAGGGCGGTGCCACGCCCCCTTTGTTACAAACAAATTTACCTAATGAAAACAATAAAAAAATTTAAATAAAACTTTGAAATTTTAATTCTTCATTTATATTTAAAAACAATTTCATTTAAAGTAAATGGTTGTATCATTTGAAAAAAATAGACATTATTATATATATTTTTGAAACCCATATAAAATATTATGATCTGATTTTCCATTCTAGTGTTATTTACTTTAGTCACTGTAATCGGAGCTACAATCCTCTGGTTCCTCAACATGTGCATCTCCAGTTTCATCATCACTCTCATCAGATCGAACAGCACTTACTGAAATAGTTGGCGGAATAAGCAATTCTACTACTGATTTTGGTAGGCCTTGAAATTTTTTTTTAACTTAATTTTGCTGCTAATGATCGGATCGGAGGTCAGTAGCAACCTGTTTAAAATGTCTTCATTTGATTCCTCACGGTTACATTTACGTGAAAAGTGCTCCCTATAGCATTTGAAGTCCTTGTTTCTAGCTTCTTGGGCTTCCTCTGAAAGTTGTCCGATTGGAAGAAGTGCGCGCGATACAATTTCAGGGCCGTGAATTAAATATTTGTGTAAAGTGGTAGGCATTTTATACCATGGATACAATTTAACAAAATGTCTGGCAGTGTTGTGACAAAAATGTTTGAATTTTTCATAATGTATTTTATGACCCGAAGAAACAGTTATTAGTATCACGTGCATTTTCTTGATTAGTTCTAAATGGATTTTAGTAATATCTGCAGAAACTTCAGCGTTGTCAAAAAATCTTCTGGCTGTATTACCATCGTTAGAATTTCCGAAGTCAGGCTTTAGTTGGTCAATAATCAATCCGGTTTTGACTCCGAATTCATTGAATGCGTGCTTTAGTAGAATCTATAATTTTTTTTATCATCAGCCGATGCAGCTTTCCACTTTTTTATAGACAATTTGTAAGAGATGTGTATGATACATTCGAAAAATCTAATCCATCCATGTAATGTAGACAAACCAAATTCTAAGGTTTCTGTCTTAACAGGTTTTCCTATCATTTCGTCAATAGAGTTAAACTCTTTAGAAGTGGAATTGCAAATATAACAGCTTTGGGATGATGTATTTTCTGTGACTGCATTGCAAACTTTTCCGTCAATCATTACTAACATTAGTTTATGGCTTACTTTTACGAGCCTTTCTCCTACTGGCACAACAGATATTTCCAGATCGTTTGCTTCCTCATCAACTCGTTCTTTTTCTCTTACCAATATACTTGCAGTCTCTTTGGTGAATTCAATTTTTAATTCGTCGGGTTCATGACGGTCTAGGGTTTTGCCAAACAATTTTATCATTACATACTAATCTGAGTGGAACAATGGATGTTATTAAAACAGAAGAGTCGCTACCGCCTAGGCCATGAAAAGCTTGTTTATATGAGCCTTGCCCAGAGCTTCCATCGAACCTCCACTTAGTAATTAAAGTTAAATTTGATATTTCTTCATTATCCAGAAGGCCCTGCAATGATACCTCAGCTGACGATTCGGAAATTCGCATAGTTTCAACCTTAGGATAACATTTCTTTTTCGCTCTTTGAACCAACGTGTACGCAGGAAATTTATCAGGAGCAGCTTTTCGTATAACATTATATTGTTCACGTGAAAGCTTTGCTTCAACCAAAACCATAAGCGCTTCTTCAGCAGTCAACTGTTTTTCTTTTACACAAGTTACTGTTTTTCTAAATTTAGCTGCTCTGGAAGGTGATGCAGTTATTTCCTTGACAATTTTTGCTGCTTCTGTTTGACCACTTGCTCGCAGACTTATTATTTGGGTAGCATAATTCGAAACAGGCAAGGGAACATTTTGTCTTAAATTCTTACATTTTTTATATTTTGTTTTATCGGAACACTCCTCGAAATCAATTTCTTTGCAACCTCTTTTAGTTGTTGTAGTCACAAAGGCTATTGAAGAATCTAACTAATTTTGATTTTTTTTCAAAAATCGCTCCTCATGTTTACTTGATTTTGCCCATCGATCCTTAAAACGAGAAAAATTCAAATTCCATATCCTCTGGACTCGTTTGTCTTATCAATTCCTGCTTCAATATATTCAACTTCTCCATTAATTGCGAAGCCTCAGCATTATTAATAATACTGTAAAGTATTCGCCGAGAAATCAATCTTTTTGAGTTTATTCATAAAATATAAAAACTGTATTCAGAATCTTCGCGTGATATTTCTTATATCAATTAACAAAATAACGAGGAGGAACAACACATTCTATATATTAACACTTAACAAAAAAAAAATAGCAGCACGTCATTGACGTTGTTGTTGTTGTAACCGGAAATAATCCACCACGACCACTCACGTCGAATTGTATTCATATTTAATAGATATAATAGTTAATGTAAAGTAACATTACACACTTATTTTATACATATTTTCTGTTATTTAAATTAAGTTATAGAAAATTGTCTAAGAACAAGAGCGCGAAGACAAAATAAACTTACCCTACACTTTAAATAAACCAAACAACACAATGAACAGAACACACATATTATTTTTGGGTAGAGTGCATACTAATATTGCAATAAACAAATTTAAATAACAATAACAACAATATATGATGATGATAACGAAAGCGAAAACAAAACAGAACCTACAGCCACGGTTCTTCTCTAACTTTGGACGACAAGGGGTTTTTTTTTACAAAATTTGTTAAAAATCGAATTGGCGCAAAAACGCGCAAAATGTTTTTGTTTATTATATTAGTACAGTTTCTAAGCTTTAGAAATATATAAATTCTAGAACACGAAGTTGTCCGATACCACTTTAAAACTCTACATACTTCACAAGAATGACTAAAATTTAGACCTTTTTCCATAAATGATTAAAATTAGTTTTAAATGGTAAATGTCAATCGGCAACTGCTTTTGTTCGAAATTACCTGAATTTGAAGGATCTATAATAATATTAGGCTTTTTTTATGCAAAAATATAAAAACTGGCACTTGAAAATACAAAAAATTCACTTTTTGTAAACACGCGAAAAAATCGAAAAAAATTACGAACTTTGAGACAAAGCAAAAATTGAATTAAGCAAAATATGTTATGGAATCTTTTGCCTAGTGATGGAGAATTTTGTCTACAATAATCGGGTATAAAACATTAATCGGATATCCCAATATTCATTCGTCAATTAATCTACGCTTTGATGATCAAATACCCTAATGCGCGCCGTTAGTAAATCTTATTCCTATCGCCTTAAATTTCAAGTTTCTTTCCTCTTGCTTCTTCTTGCTTAAAATGTAGACCACAAATTCTTTCTTTATCTTCATTTTGAAGCTTCCCTCGATTGGAGAATATTATTCATAAGTTCCATCGTGCTACATCTTTTGAAAACTTTTAATATGATATAGCTTTTTCAAAATACTTTCTTTTTTGCTATACTTTAAATTTTTTTATATGAAACAGATTTGGCAATCTCTTCGAGGGAACAACTACGTCATCAAATGGAAAACCATGCACAAGCCGTTAACTTAATTTTATGATTCTTTACCAGAACACTAAAAACAAACTTTCTAAATAAAAACACAAGTTCTTTGTATATTCTTACATTTCTAACATGTTTTGTAAAGTTTAATTTATTAATTTATTACGATAAAACATACACTGATGCATATTTCTATAAACGCACATTACTGTTTTTGAAAAAGCTCTATAAAAACGAAACTAAAACGCAATTAAGGGATTATGAATTCATTTAACAAATATTTATTGTCTTCACTTTCAATACTAAAAACAACGAGATTAAATGCAAGTTAATTAATTTTAATTTGTTTTTTTGATAAATTGATGCAATTCTGATGGGAGCTTTCCTATAAGCGTGCTTATATATTTTGGCTTTACTAATAGTGAGTAGCTGATCCGTTTTTTTTAATTACTTCGAAAATACGGTCTGGCATTGATTCTATTAATTTTTTTTATAAATCGTTATCGATTTCATTCCACACATGTTTAATTTTTAGTTTTAGCTCCGTAACTGTCATTATATTTTGACTTTGGGCATTATTTGAGTAAATTTTCCGTGCCATGTATCCCCACAAGTTTTCCATCGGATTTAAATCCGGACTGCAAGCCGGCCAGTCTAACAGAGGAATACTACGTTGGTGGAACCACGATTTAGACTCTTTTGAAACGTGTATTGCTGCATTGTCTTGCTGAAATATGCAATCTTCATCCATTTCATCATCCATAAATGAGATAAGAGCATCTTCTAAAAGTTCGGTATATATTGTGCTGTTCATTTTTGTTGGAACAAAACAAATACTTACTTTTCCAACTGAGGAAAAAGCTGCCCACACCATAACACTGCCTCCACCGAAATTACGTTTCGACATTCGAATATCATTTGATCTTAAATCGTGCCAATAGCACGAATACGAATCTGGACCGTCCAAATTAAATTTCTTTTCGTCTGAAAAAACTACTTTATGCCACTCATCAGTCCACTTCATGTATTTGCGTGTAAATTTCAGACGATTTTCTTTATGTTGTTGTTTTAGCATTGGCTCTCATATATGTTTCTTCCATTTTATATTATCATCTGTTCGCAATATGAGTTGAACGTGTTTGGAGGTAACAGGAAGGTCAAGTTTAGTTTTTATTTGTGTGGCATTTAATTTGTTTCGGGTGGCTTCATGTTTTATTTCATTAATGTCTCGTTTTGTTAATTTTAATTTAATTTTTCGCGCAGTTTCCCTTTTAGAGCATCCTTGATCGCAAAAAAATTTAATTAGAATTTTTTCTTGATCATTTAGAAATGTTCCCTTAGGCATCTTTTGATACTGTTAGATATTTGAATCAAAACAAAAATATTTGAGACGAATGCAAATAATGGCTTAAGAAACTTACATTTAGTTAAAAGGGTCCAACAATAGGTAATATTTTAATTATTATAATTTTTTAAGCTAATTTTTCCTGCCTGCGTTTATAGAAATCTTCCACTGAATTAAGCACTAATATTTTATAATTGCTCAAAAAAGCAAACAGTAAATTACAAAAAGAAAAAAAAAATACTTGTTTAAGCAAACTTCCGTTATATCGATACATTGCAGTCCGTTCACTTTATTTATGGTTAAAAATTAAAAATATGCAACACAGAGAAAACAGAAGCTGCGTGCGCTTATAGGAATATGCACCAGTGTATAAATAACACTTTTAATTTTTTGTATTTACTATTGTTTGCTTTTCAACCAGCTCATTGTTTTCAATTTACACAATCTACCCAAAGAAAAGGTCTGGGTGTTTCGTACAAGAAAAAGAATTTAAGTCTCTCAAAAGCCCTCCCTGTTTTACCCAAATATGCAGAACGTATACAATTTTCGGTAATATTGGAATCTCGCCGGATCAAAAGTAAAGTACGGGAACGAATCTAGTATATAAATTAAAAATTAACAATATAATAACAATAATTTTTCGCTTGTTATCTATTTGATAGCTATCCAGACACAGTTTTTTTGGCACTAAAAATGGGTATTACCAGATTTTTTGTATTACAGACACCTGATTTATTAGTCTTTAATGGTGGCATACCATAGTATCCAACGGACATTTCCCATGAACATTGTGTGCCTTTTAGTATGGATATAGTCATACCTATATAAGTGTCATAATGTTCGCACTTAAAACAACAACGGCTTTGCTTACCAAAGATTTCCTGCATAGCAGGGATTTTCTCCTCTATGGTATAACCAACACCGGCTTCACTTACCAAACATTCCCTGCAAGCCAGTTTATCAAACCGTTGCACCTCTCTTACATA
Source organism: Gymnosoma rotundatum (assembly GCA_916610165.2). NCBI lineage: Eukaryota > Metazoa > Arthropoda > Insecta > Diptera > Tachinidae > Gymnosoma > Gymnosoma rotundatum. The sequence continues at coordinate 89,734,029 of OU744336.1, forward strand.
GAATACCATATAATATACCTGTAATATCCGTAGACGTTATGACTCTATATTGATGAACATTATGTCGCTTTGTAGTGTGACATAATGTCCATGGATCTTATGACACGCCACCGTTTTAAGCACTTCGAATGCCAATTATTTCCTTCATTGCTGGTCTTTGACCGTGAGCAAGAGTTTTCTCCTCTCCAACACCAGCTTCGCTTACCAAACCTTTGCTGTATAACCGGCCGGATGCAAGAACTTTTTCCTCTATGTTATACCCAACACCGGCATAGCTTACCAAAGATTTTCTTGAAGCCAGTTTATAAAAACTTCGTATCTTTCTTGCATAGAATACGATAAAATATACATGTTACACACATGGACCAAAAGGTGACATAATGCCCATTGACGTTATGACATGCCATCGACTTTAATATTATTAAATTCAATTTTACAATATTTTATTACAAATCCATTTACATATGTACATAGTTAGTTACAAATTGGTGCATAATAAAAATAACACGTTTCATTGTTTTCTTCGGAAGCTACTATAATCTGTGATATTTTCTGTGGTGGTTTCGTATCAGAACTGGCAGATGTATTTTGGTAGGACCCGTTTTGGTTCAGCGTTTCCGGGAATCAAAAGTTAGAAGTTTTGTTGTACGTAATAAGTTTATGTACCTTTTTAACACCAATCCGTTTTCTAACGTAATCATGCTATAAGGATATCTTAGGAATTTCTTTATTTGCCATTTTGGAATAACGCATCTAAGCACGTACGAATCTGCCTTCCAAGTGCTGTTCGGATGGCGTTGCTTGATACTTTTGAACTTTTTTCTTCTTTATTTGTGCTTAAGTGTTTGTAAACCTCTCACCGCTAAAAAAAAAAAAAAACTGTTACAACAAGTTTTGGACACATACATGGCTTGTAAAAGCAGTAGCTTTATCTGATACCAAGACATTCGGATATCCATTTCATGAAAAGATCTCTTTTAGACTTAGTGCCTTTTTAAACCCATTTAAATTTGGCGTCCATTACTACAAAAAAATAAATATTTGTAAATACCCGCGTAATTAAAGTGTTATGAAGTGTAGAATCATACTTTTTTGTTGTATTATTCTATTATATGATAATTTAAATTACTATTGACTGTATTTTTATTTAATATTGTTATTTGTTTATTAAATTATTGTTATTTTAGTCGTCATAGAATCCCTTTTGCTGCCTCAATAGATACAATCACCCCTATCGCGAATAAATTGTGAAATTTTGTTCAAGTGAAATTTTATTCCACCCGATTTGAAAATTGATATTGGGAATTTCACGTGAACAATTTTTTCCACAACTTGAAAATCATTATCATTGTATTTGCATTCGGCGTTACGGATCTCCAAAATTTGAATGTATAATATGACATATATCGAGGCAATTGACCTGTTACCTTGCATCTTGTTATGAAGAATGTCACTTTAAAATTTATTTACCGATTTTACTCTAAAATACTTTTTATCAACCTAAAACTTATTACATGAAAAATACTTACTTATATTTTCACGCTAAGGGGAAATTGGTTTTCAGTGAAATGTGAAAAAATTTCATGTGGCAAATAACTTGCGATAGGGGTAAATGTCTTCAAAATGAAACGCTATTGCAGCCTTGTTTTGTAAAAAATCTATTTAGCGATTTTTAACTACAAACACTTTTTTTAATTATAGATTTTTAGCGTTCGAGATTTAAATTTAGATACGAGAATTACAGAATAAGACTGCTGATTGACAAAGTTGTTCTCTCACGTTGTTGTTGAAAATGCTACGTATAAGTTGCGTGTCAGAGAACCGCACGAGTACACCGCAACTCATGAGTACACCGCATACTTACTCTATACTTACTCTATACTTTTCATACTCGAGTATTTTAAACACCGCAATAAAAAGTTGCGGTGTTTATTTTACCCATTCCTCTAAAAACGAGTATCAAAAATATCGCAATCAGAATTTTAAGTATTTTTTATACTCGTACGAGAGAATTTTTTAATTCTCTTTATTTGTAAGCAACGTTGCCACATTTTTACCCTATTAAAGTTTTTTACTGCCGTTTTATGAAATTCTGCATTGTGTGCAGATCTATTTATAAACAATAAAAAAAAAACAAAATTTGATCAAATCTATTGCTTAAACATTATAAGCAGAAAAACAGACAACAACCGTTTTCATAGGTATGAAATACAACACATACTTAATGAATAAAATGCAATAAAAATCGCTTAAAGGCTTGCTGTTTTTTATGAACAATTATTTTCAGTTTATGCGCCTTGTTGTCATAAATGTGCTACTGACGGTATTTAGGAAAACAAAATGACAAGATGAATCCGTGAATAAAAGGAAAATTACTTAATTTTTTTAGTTTTAGCAAAACTGTATATACGCAGATGTAATATTGCATTGACTGAATAGACATAATAATAAATAAAATAAAGTTTTTAGTTTACATATTTTATTTTGTTAAATATAATTATTGCTCTTATACATATTTATTAATTTTAAAAATCTATTTGCTTAACGAATAGAATTTTTAAATTTCTCTCCTGTGTGACTTAAAAAAAAACCCTAACAAAAAAGTAATATAATAAACAATGAACTATTCTTGAGTTATTAGTAAACTTTTGTTGTGTTTTTAATAAATGAAAATATGGCGAATTTTACGGGTTCTATTAAATTTATTTTCTGTTATATATTAAATAAACTTTCATAATTTCAAAGAAGTATGTATGTTAGCTAATTTAGACATTGGCGACTTTTGATATTGTGTTTGATTTAATAATTCTGATCTGATAACTCTGTTTTCCTCTCACTACACACGTTAAAACCTCTCTCTTGGTGGTTGTTGTGAGTATGAGTACGAATAAAGTAAAGCCAGCATCGCAAACATTTTACTTGAGTATGGTAGACACTTATACTCAAATGGAATGGGTATAGTAAATACTCGCACTTAAGAAATGCGGTGGCGATCACACCGCAACCGCATTTAAGATGAGTATACTTAGAGTATTAAAAACAGACACTCTTGCAGTTCTCTGTTGTGTGTGTTAGAATAATAAGGCTAGTTGCCAATGTTTGGCATTTTATTGCTCGTAAAGACGCCAACATTTCTGCAACAAAATTGGTTCAAAGATAAGATATGGATGCAAAACTGTTTTATTTATTCATAAAGATAAAAGTATTCTATATACGTGAGTAATATAAATTACGGAAACGTGTCACACAAAGCCAAACCTCTACCTAATATAATATGCGCCATTCGCTTATGCTTTACTTTTTTAACCGACTTCAAAAAAAGAAGGAGGTTATACAATTCGGCTGAATGTTGTTTTTTTTTATATTTGTGTCTCCAGAACTCAATCATTTCTGATCCGATTTTGAAAATTTTTGATAATATGATAGATTAGGCTTACAGATTGGTCCCGCTTTAAAGGGTGTCCCCATACAACATACTTATTTTTACGGGTATTATGAACTGTAAAGGGCGATTCTGTAAAATTTGAAATGACTGGGTATTACTATGGCTCCCAAAAACAAACAATTATACAAAAATAAATCTAAAAATTAAAGGGTGCCCCCATAATTGATGTAAATTTACTTAAATCGGCCTATCTTTTGATCCGTTATAGACAAACGCTTGCAAATTGGACAGAATGTCGATTGCTATGGCCGTTATAGTAACAAGTATTAATATTACAAATATTAAATTAAAGGGTGCGCCAATAGTTCATTAAATTTGATGTATATGGCCATACTTTTGAACAGTGGTAGACAGACGCTTGAAATTTACAACGAACCTGTATTGGTATGTCCGCTATAACAAAAAGTATACAATTTGGATTTGGAAGTTAAAGGGTTTTCCAATAGTTAATGTAATTTTGTGTATGTGACCAAACTTTTGAACCGTTATAGACAAAACGCTGAAAGTTAAAAGGGTCCTTTATTGCTAAATCCGCTATATCAACGAGTTTATAGTTTGAATTTGGAAATTAAAGGGTGAAGATTTACTTATATTAGCCTATCTTTTGAACCGTTATAGAGAAACGCTACCAAATTGGACAGAATGTCGACTGCTATGGCCGTTATAGTAACAAGTAATAATATTACAAATTTTAAAGTAAAGGGTGTGCCAATAGTTCATTAAATTTGATATATACGGCCATACTTTTGAACAGTGGTAGACAGACGCTTGAAATTTACAACGAACCTGAATTGGTATGTCCGCTATAACAAAAAGTACAAATTTTGGATTTGGAAGTTAAAGGGTGTTCCAACAGTTGATGTAATTACAAGTGTGTGGCCGTACTTTTGAACCGTTGTAGACAGAACGCTGAACTTTAAAAGGGACCTGTATTTCTAAGTCCGCTATATTAAAGAGTATATAATTTGAATTTAAAAATTAAAGGGTGTCCCATAATTACTGTAGATTTACTTATATAGGCCTATCTTTTGAACCGTTATAGACAAGCACTTGTAAAATTGACGCAATGTCGATTGCTATGGCCGGTTTAGTAACAGCTGATAATATTTAAAATTATAAAATAAAGGGTGCACCAATAGTACATTTAATTTGGTATATGGCCATACTTTTAAACATTTGTAGACAGACGGTTGAAATTTACAAAGAACCTGTATTACTAACTCCTCTATAACAACAAGTATAAAATTTGGATTTGGAAATAAACGGGTGTCCCAATAGTAGATATAATATGGTGTAAGTGGCCGGACTTTTGATTCATTATAGAGAGACAGCTGAAATTTACAAGGGACATTTTTTGCTAAATCCGCTATAACAAGAAGCTTATAATTTGAATTTAGAAAGTAAAGATTGTTCCCAAAACTAATGTAATTTGTTCTCTATGGCTGTATTTTTTGAACCGTTGTATACAAATACCTTAATTTTAGACAGAAAGTCCACTACTTTTTTTGGTATAATAAGAAGTATAAAAATGTTTTATTATAAATTAAATAGTTGATATAATCGGATGTATACGGGCAAACTGTTGAACCTGATTGCTAAATCTTCTACAACAGCAAGTATATAATTTGAATTTGGAAATTAAAGACTGACCCTACAGTTGCTGCACTTTAATGTATATTGCTAAACTATTAAACAGTTGAAAAAGTATAAAGTTTGGAGATATAAGTGTGCCCCCAATAGTTAATGTAATCTAATTTATGTGGCCATACACTTGAACTGTTATAGGCAGACAGATGAAAGCTGTCTTGAAGTCGGTTTTTTTTTCGCAAGAATTATTATGTGTTTTGCAGGTAAAGACACCATACAAAAAGCGAATAACGAAGTTCTAAAAAAGACACAATAAACAAAAATTTCGCACATTTTAGAAAAATTTTTAGTGTAATTCTTACCTTAAACTTTTTTATTTTCAAATATTTTTAGACGTAAACAGTTATACATTAAAGTATTTTATTTCAAAATATATTAACTAACATTTGTATAAATTTAATAATTTCCGTTAAGATTGAGCTTTTGCAGGCGTTCTGAACAATTAACCATTGGATTTCTGAAAGTAAAAATAAAATTATTATTATTGGAGGTTAATAAAAATGGGCACTGCGCACATGATTAGCGTAAATCAAGGGTGATTAACCACAATCGTGATTAACTTTTGATTGCTATCACGTGAGAGTGTATAAACGTGGTTATAAAAACCTGATATGAGCACAATCAATATAAACGAAGTTTTTGAAAAATTAGGTTTCTCGTAAACAGCTGACTAATCAGTTTTTCAAAACTAAACCCGCGTCTTAAAGACTAGAATTAACAAATCAATTTCTTTTATCTGCCGCCTTTTTGTCATATAATAACTATGTCAAAGTAGATCATTTGATTTTTTGTGTGGTCCCATTGATTTCATCATTATGTGTTGAGTTAGAAAATGTTTATGGACTAAAGATCTTTACTGTTTCGATTTTTCAAATCCTTAACGCATTTTTATATATTTAAGCTCTAGCTTATATACCCTTCACCATCTATGGGGTGACAAAGAAATAAAAAATAAAAAAAAAAATTGATACTGGATACATATAATTTTACATAAAAATTACATCAGCTTTTCCTTAAAGATCTCTTCAAAAGCTTTAAAATAATACCCATATTGATATTTACAAAAATTTGAAAATTTCAGAGCTCCATATCTCAGAAAATATTTGCGGGCGCCAATTATTTCACTTGATGTTTTTTCTTATTTTTTAATTCTCTATCGCCCCATATATTTATTTTCTTCATTGGAGCTACTTAACTATTCCAAATGACATGAAAAAATTAGAGGTAGGCGTGGTGTTTTGCTTGCTTCCTCGAAGGACATGGATCGAACATGCTGATTTGCAATATCACTTCTTTCGACTTTATATATAATCGATTGACATATTTATTATTATTTTTTTGTGAAATCAACACTAACACGGGCGGACTGGCGGTAGGCTTGCCAGATCCAATTTGCCAAAAAGCTTGACATTGCCCAACAAAAAACTTGATTTTGAAAAAAAAACTTGACAAATAAAAACACTCATACTATTGGTTTTTATTTAATTTTTTTTATTATTTTTTTCATAAAAATTATTAGAATAAAAACAAAAATATCGTTAAAAGTAAAAATAACAGAAACAATGTGAAAGAAACAAAAAACAATATAAGAATAAAAATTCAGTCGTTATATATTTTAGAGAAAACTTAGGCGTTATTTAAAAAAAATATAGGTACTATCTTAAGAAATATAGATAGTAAAAATATGCTCTTTCGATGTGTTTTTTAGAAATATAAACTTACTTTTTTAAGTATTATTACATATGCAGCTAGAATAAATTTGAGAAAAAAAAATTAACTTACAAAAAACATTGACAAATCACTTTTTCACTTGACACTTGACGCGCATTAAAAAACTTGACAATCAGGCCAAATCAGGCCCGTCTGGCAACCCTAACTGGCGGACATCGTTCAATAGATTTCAATATGCACAAGAAGTCGGAATATAAGTATATACTTAATGGGGTCGGAAATGGATATAATAGAAATTACGCACGTAATGACAAACTTTTACATATATACCCATTGGTGAAGGGTATAAAAACCTAGTTTATAAAACCCCCAACAAAGGTAAAAACAATAACAACGATAACAATATACTCATAACCGCTATACAGGAAACAAAGCTAACTGATAATTGTACACTCTCAGCCTCCGGCAATTACAACATTATTAGGAGTGACAGGGATAGCGATCATGGCGTAGGACTGGCGTTCATCATTGAGCGAAATGTCAGCTACAAACTGACAACCCCTCCAGTCCCTGACCCCAACCTGGAGGTTATGAGCATTTCAGTGGACACTGATGGAACAGAAATAGAAATCATCAATGTTTATATCCCGCCCGTTCACAGCATTGGGTGCTAATTATCACCTGAGCATGTGCCATCTGTTGCAAGGTGATAATAGGATAGTACTAGGTGATTTCAATGCTAATCATGAGAGTTGGTATTCTTCCAAACAAGAGTTACTCCAAGATGTGTAAGCTCACCAGACATCTCCATTGTCTGCTCATCACTACTTGCCTATACAAGCTGGCAAACCCATGTTGCATTTAACTAGGACCTCATCCCCAATTTGGTAACTGTTGAGAAACCAAGTGGCTTCCTTGAGCCTGATAAACTTACTTATACCCTAAAAAACATCTCTTATCCGCCACGCACCAACATGGCTTCAGGGAATCCTATAGCACCACAACGGCTTTAAATATGATAGCTACCCAAATCGCAGACGTACTTAATCAGCAAAAAACATGCCAACGCACAGTTGTTGCCGCCTTGGACTTATCTAAGGCCTTTGACACGGACGATCACTCTGTGCTGATAAATGACATCACGAACTCTAATCTTCCTAACGATGTCAAACACTGGATTGCCAACTACTTAAGTGGTAAACAAGCGTTTGTTGAGTTCAGAGGCCAGAAGTCAAAACTCCGCAAGATAAAAATGGGTGTGCCACAAGGAGGAGTACTGTCACCTATACTCTTTAATACTTATCTTGCGAAACTTCCTGCACCACCACAAGATGACAAGATGGTGTCGTACGCAGATGACTGCACAATCTACTCATCTGGTGTTAAAATTGACGACATAAGTGCCAGAATCTCACAATACTTGGCCACCATCTCAGAATATTTTCAAGCACGTAGACTTCAGCTATCACCCGCAAAGTCTTCGGTGTCCCCTCGTGGACTTAAGAAGTAAGAATGGAATTAGACATCCCGGTCGAAGGCCGCCGTATCCCTACGGCACAGAACCCAAAAATTTTATGCGTAGTCTTCGACAGCCTGCAGCACTTCTCATCGCACGCAACCTACATCCACCACAAAGTGAAAACTCGGAACAAGATCCGAAAAGCACTCGCAGGCACCTCCTGGGAAATGACTAAGGAGACGATAGTGACAATTTATAAGGCAATTAGCCGCTTCCTCCTTAATTATGCTGCCCCGATTTGGACTCCTTTCCTTAACGATACCAAATGGCGACTCTTTCAGACTGCACAAAACAATGCGCTCAGAATCGCGACTGGATGTGTCAAAATGACAAACATAGATCACCTCCATGAAGAAACTAGGATGCTTCTGGTCAGACAACATAATGAACTACTGACCAAGCAAGACTGGCTTGTCACCTGCCCAGTCCCCTAACCACGAGGTGTTACAATAAAGCGGATGACCATTACAGATACCCAAAAACTTTTGCATCGGCAAGCGGTCTTGGACACCATAAATGGCTATAGATGTAATAAAGTCCTAAACGAACACCCACCTGCGATTTCAGAAGATGAGAGGCTTCTGCCCAGGCACACGAGATCAGTCTTAGCACAATAAGGAGCCAGATGGTGCAGTATTCTCAACTGCTATTGTGAACGGATAGTTCCCGGCACTTTAAACCGTTGCCCAGCGTGTCTCCAAGGCCCTTACCACACAATGCACTTGTTTAATTGTCCCAATAGTCCCACGAATTTACTCACTAGGGACCTTTGCTTACGACCGATTAAGTTTGCGCAATTTCTCCACCTCCCAATACCACCTGATGACACACATACACAAAATTGAGTATTTGGTTATTCTTTTGCTTTATATCTTTTCAGGGAAAAACTCTCAACAGCAGGAGAGCTGTTACAACAACAATAACAACTGCACTTTAGTTTATATTGACACGATAAAGGGAAGTTTAGAAACCAGAAGGAGCTGAAAGATGAAGAAACAAATCGCAGACCTGACTATAAAAATACCAGATAAAGCGAGCAATGAGAGAAACTGAAAACTTTAAAATTCAATAGGAAATAAACAATACAATAAACCAAAATAGAATATTCCCAAATTAGGTGCCGGTTATAGAGTTGTAATAGAAAACAGCCAGTTCCGCCAGTAAATATTATACTGTTGTCAACCCTTATATGATGATCGTCGTCACGCCAAACATACCATAAAACAGCCAGTGACGACGGTCTTCACCAAAAGGTATGCCATCAAAATTTTATTATTTAATAAATTTTATTATTGTAAGTAACTTTCCTTTTTCCAGATTGTAGGTGCAGTGGATGTCCAACAGTATGAAATACATATATATTGTCAGACCTATACGACGTTTCCAATAAAGTCACATAAAAGTCTATGAACGCTAACAACAGATAGGGATGAAACGATACAAGTAAATACAAGTACATATTCAATACTTTCCTCTCGATGCCAAGTACTTTTAGCATCGATAATTTACCACCGAGTACCAAGTATGTATCGGTATTGAACGTGACGCCATTACAGTCTTTATGAAATTTGCATAAATTAGTTATCTGTGGTAAAACGGTAACAAATTAATAGGCCAGAACTTGTATAGACTTTTTGGAACTTTATTATAGAAATATTGAGTCCAACTTGTGTTTTATAAGTGCCAAGAGGGTTTCTAAATCTTAAAAAAACTTCTTCAACTGCAGAAATATTTAATTTCAGATACAGAGTTACTGCATTTTGAAATTGAAAATTGACAATAAACTTCGAAAGTAGACATGTTTTGTGGAAGTCTATCAATTATTATTATTAACAATTTTTTTAAGTATAGAAAACATTTTGTATAAAATTAACGTATCAGTTATGCTTAAAACAGCCTTGTTCAATTCAATTTAAATTTTTCTGCAAAAAGCAATTCTGTCTATATTCAAAAACGAATTTTGTAAATGTTTTTCATCTTTAAATTTTTTGTTCGTTCATCGATATTTCCTTTATTAAAACTTTTGTTGTTGACGATGCCATGTCTCATTTAATTTTAACAATTTGTATTTTTTGTCTTATTGCCTTTTCTTGCGGGGCCTTTAGCGTCTGATTTTTAATTCTAAAAAAAATATATACTTATATGGCAAAATGGCGAATTTATGTACCAGGTTAGAAAAAGGTGCTATTGGAAATCGGCCTGATCGGTCCATGTCCTTCGAGGCAGCAGGCAAAACACCAGGCCTACCTCTAATTTTTTCATATTATTTGGAACAATAAAGTAACTCCAATCAAAAAAATAAAATGTAAAAAAATTTGCGCTCGCCCATATTTTTCGAGTTACGGGGCTCTGAAATTTTTTTTTTTTTTTAATATCAATATGGGTATCGTTTTAAAGGTTTTGAAGAGAGTTTTAATCAAATATTAAAATATTTTTAAAATACTTAACCCATTAAGAGCCGATGGCATTTTTATGTAGAATTATAGATATGCAGTTCCAGTTTTTTTTTTAATTCTCTGTTACCTCAATATTTCCTGTTTTGATTGGAGTTACTTCACTAAACTAGATTTATGTACATGATGAAGGGTATATAAGATTCGGCAAAGCTGAATATATCAGTCGTACTTGTTTTTGATAAATTATAAATATTTTGCTTTTAATATCAATTATGAAAATTTTAGAAAACTTTTCAGCACATATTACACTTTCAGCTTAATAACCGATATGTATGTATGTTAACAATATTCTTAAAGTAAAAAATATTAAAAAAGTCTGTGTTTTTTATTTGGGATTTACTTACATATTCTTTTTTAGAAAATTTTTAAACAATTAAGATATATATATATATATATATATATATATATATATATATATATATATATATATATATACATGATCTAAGAAGACGCACTTTGAAAACTTGTCTTGTATTTGTTCATGCTATTAAGAATAAACAACAAACATTTTAAATAAATTTTATTTATAGGATATAAACTTTCTTGAAAGATACGTAGTTTTTCTACAGTGAATCAATAAAGTCGTCGGACAAACATTAAAATGAACTAAAATACAAAAGGTTTCATATTAAGAAAATATTTAACTCATTTTTATTTTGGAATATGTAGCGGTACGATATTCTCTTTGAGATTAAACAAAAAACTAAAAAAAAATCAATTCATTTATAAGCTAAAAACACAAAAAATTCATTCCATACAAAAAATACCATCAAAAAAGTAGTCGGACAGTTGAAGTACATTTATCTTAAGCTATTCATATCAACATTTAATATTTTGTAGGAAGTCCTTTGCCTCTTATAACTGCTTCCAATCTTCTTGGCATTGAATCAACAAGATTTCTGCATACAGATGGATCAATTTTTGCCCATTCGTCCTTTAACGCTTTAACGAGATCATTCTTATTCGAAATCGTATATTTTTTCAGTTCGGTTTCTAAATGTGCCCATAAATGTTCAATAACATTGATGTCTGGGGACTGCGGTGGCGTTTCGAGAACATGGGGACAATTAAACAACAGCCACATTCGTACAGCATGCGCCTTATGTTTCGGATCGTTGTCCTGATAATACTGGAATGTGTCTTTTATACCTAACTTTTCAACGCTTGGCACCAAATGTTGTTTCAAAATGGACAAATACTTTGTTTGGTCCATTATTCCATCTATTATGCAGAGTTCCCCAACTCCAGAAGCCGACATGCAACCCCAAACTAGCACTGAACCACCTCCATGCTTGATAGTAGCTTTTAAGTTTTTTTCTTTGAGTTCTTCATTGGGCCTTCTCCATACGTACGACTGTCCATCCGATCTAAATATATTAAATTTACTTTCATCAGTAAATAAGACTTTATTCCAAAATGACATATCCATGTTTTTGTACTTTTTTGAAAAATCTATCCGTTTAATTCTAGTTATTTTGCTAATATATGGCTTCTTACGAGCTACTCTTCCATTATAGCCTTTTTTACGAAGGACTGCTCTTATTGTTTCCTCGCTACAGTCTTTATTGATGCGTTTAGAGATTTCATTTGCCAGTTTTGGAGCACTTAATTTAGGGTTTTTCTTAATCTGTTGGACAATCCATCGTTCATCGGTATTACTAAGCAATTTTGGCCTTCCAGATTTTGGTTTGTTTTCAACAGATTTTGTTATCTTATACCTTTTTATTATATCATGAACTGTTGATTTGGGTCTTCCAAGTATATCTCCTATCTCTCAAACAGTTTTTCCTTCTTCACAGTTTTTTATAATGATTTTTCTTACTTCTTCAGTCGTGTACAACTTAGCTTTTGACATTTTCACAAATTTGAAATGAAAAGTATTTAAATCAACGTTTATGTTACTTTTTCGAACAACACATTTAATAATTATGTATGTATATACATATATATGTCGAAATATATTTGACAACCTAAAATAACGGGAATTACCTAAGCTTGTTTTACAAAAAACAGAAGTGTTGCCGTATGTCCGACTACTTTTTTGGTGCGATTTTTGCACTTAAAAAACTTTTGGTTAAAATTAAAAATAAGATAAATAGATAAATAAAAAATCATTTTGCTTTTTTAAGAACAATAATATAGTATAAAAAAAAACATAAAGTAAAAGCACTTGCGGTTTATTTTAATATGTAAAACTTTAAGAGAATAAAAATTTAATGTTTGTCCGATGACTTTATTGAGCTACTGTATATTGGAGGCCTTTTTTCTTCGAACTGTGTACAAAAACAAAAAGGGTTGCAATATTCACCATTGCTGCAATGTTCTTCTTGCAACAGACAAAATACAACCGTCTAAATTGAAAATCAAACAAAAAGTGCCATATAACAAAAAAGAGTAAAATATATCAAAAAGTTGCAGATTTAGCTCTTCTTAAAACGGGCACCTTAATTTTATGAAATAGTCAACCGATACGAATAGGTATCGATACTTTTTGTTCGATATTGAGTACGTATCGATATTTTTCGATCGATACTGTATCGAGTAAAAATATCGATACCCTAGTGGTTCTATCCCTAACAACAGAAGCTTATTTCTTTACAAATGATGTCAAAAGTTCTTTGGAGGAAAAAAGTTTCTCTCCACATTCTTTTTATATATGATGCCATATCATTTTTTTAATTTTGTCAACAAACAGGGCTGCCGATTTTTCGCCTTAAATTTATCAAAATGCCGATAAGCCGATTTTGGCTCCAAAAATGCCGATTTTTTGATAAACGCAAGGTAACTTTGTTTGTTTTAGAATAATTTCTTAATTTCGGGCCATACTAGAATACTAGAAAGAGACAACTGTTAATAAGCCAGCACGATTACGAAGAAGAAAAAGGGTTAGGCTTATCAGTTGTTATAAAAAACATCGTTGGAAAAAACAGTTCTTAACAAAACGTGAGCTTAAGAAAATAAAAAGTTCTCGCTGGCGTGAATGAATTACCCGATCTATGCAACACCTGTCGGACTGTTTAGTTTTACGTATATGTATAAAATTAAAAATACAGCAATATTTCTTTCTATTGATAAAAGTAGATAATGCTATACCAAATGTTTGTACAAGCCTTACACCGAATCACAAAAACTACAAGTCCAGTTTGATAGGATTCGATGCTGCCATTATGACAGTCTCAAATAATTCAGTTGCAAAAATAAAAAAAAAGATATATCAGATTTATTATGAAATGTGTTTGACACTCACTTGCATTATATGCATTATACGCTTGTCTTTAATACAGAAAGACTTTATCAATTTCAAAACATTCAAAAATTATTAGTAATAAAACAAAAATTACTGCACTAAACTTAAACCAGATAGCTATGGCGTATTGTTTGATTACTAGATTTGTACGAGGCCTTAAAATTTTACTTTTAATATGCCACTAATATTGTTCAAATCGATACAGCGAAAACTTTATTTAACGGAATTTATGAAGAGAGAGAGTTTTTAAATTTGATGAGATGTATTTGGGCCCATTTGCTAAATAGTTAATATAAGAATCAAAACAAACCAGAAACGAAACAAATAATTTTGTAAATAACTGCATCAATTTTTACAATTCAAATAATAAAACGTTTTGAGTTTGAACATGAATCTTATAAAATGATAGATTATTAAAAAACCAGTACAACTAACTAAAGGCCTCGTTACTCTTACGTAAACGTACACGTTTCGGATCACCTGATCCGTTTTCCTTACCTAGATTGTATGTAAATAGGTACTCTTTCGTAAACGTGATGTTGCGGACGAACCTAATAAAATTTTAAAATATCTACGTTTTTACGTATCAGCTGTTACTGATTTTCTGTCTCTTTGCTTGATGTTATTTTTAATTTAATTAATTAATTTGATAAATGTGTATTAAAACTAAAATAAAGCTGGTACATTTATATTTATAACTACTCGTATTACTGCGATTCAAATTATGACTGTTGTCATATTATTAATAGTTTTCTTTTTATATCTTTATTATTACTATTACACTGTTTTATTATTAGCATTATTGCAATCAATATTATTATAAGTTTTATTATAATTGGTACTTTTAGAATCCGAACGAGTAAATTTTAACACAAGTGTGTTAAATGTAATAAAAAATACATATCAAACATAAAATAAGTATTGCGTATATATGCTGTGATAGTAGAGTATAGTTTTTGGTTGTGTTTGTTAATATTATTTATAATAAATGTTGAGTTTTGTAGATAAATTAATCTTTAAAAATGGAATGTTATGAAATAGTTGTAGAAATAGCCAATTTACAATTGATAACTAACTTTTAGATAGATACTAATAATGCTGGGTATGATTGTAGAGAACCAAAATGCAAGTATCTAATGTTTACTCTTCTCTTTACATTTAATAATCAACTTAGCCCATTTATGTATGTATGTATGTAGTATTTATAGTATGTATCAGTCATGGAAGATTTAATTACATATCAATTACAACTAAAATGGCAGGTAATGTGTTTTCAATCACAAATTAAAAGTAATTGTAATTAGACAATATTCATTACTTGTACTTGAATTAAATTCAACATTGTTCTTAAAAATAGTAAGTGTAACTAAAAATTCCAAAAATGAAAATCTGAAGTAGATACATTAAAAAAAATATAAATAATGTAAAAATCAGCAGCAAAAACAGTTTTATTAAAATTTTCTGAAAATTTAGGTGAAATTTCCAAAAGATTATAATTCACAATTATTTCTTATACAACGTACATACATATCTAGGTACATATGTATTAAATGGCTGCATCAAAACATTCATTTATGCATCTCCGCATTTGTTTTATTTCATTGCACTCTATTACGTAGTACTTTTTGCAATGACTAATAAAAGAATGAGTATTCTAACAAGAAAACCAAGCACAATACTCCACTTGATATATAGCAAACCAACACAACACTGCTATTTCGCAATGAATTATAAACACTGCTTGCTTTCTGAAAATGTTTTGAAGTACACCAAGCCAAATATATTTCTTTTTATTTCATTGCGTCGTCACTGCATTGTCATTGTTCAAACGGCAACCATAATACGTCCTAACTTTTTTTTCTTTTGAGATAAAAAAAAACTTTTATTAGGGCAGTACACTAAAATTTCGTTACCTTGCATATGTATAATATGTATTTATTTGAACAGGTATCAATAAACGGTTCTTCTGACGCGGATGAATCAAATGTATGCTTGTTTAGTAATTCCACTATTAAATCTAGGCTTTTGACGGGGGAGTGTAAATTTAATAACAAAAGGGGGAGGAGAAACGTGTGAAACATTTTTGGGAAAATTGAAAACTAATAAGGAGTTAATTTATATAGGTCGTATTTAATTCTGTTTTTCTTCATGGATATATTTTACGTTTATATAGATGATGTATTAAAAAATAAATATTTTTTTGTTGCAAAAAGTTTAATTAATTTCTTTTGCTTCTGTCCAGTTAATATATTTCATATCAAAAAAAAATTGAAACGTTTTCTAAAAATTGTGCTGCAGATCCATGTAGACCTAAGTACTTTCAATTTGTGTGAGGCGCCCTAATGTATGTACGCAACTAGCCTATTCACACACAAACATAACCAAAGAGTTTTTTTTTCATTTGAAACAGCAATGAGTACTCATTTCAGTATACTGAGTATACTATACTCTGAAAGGTAGTACTTTTGTTTCGCTTATAAAATGTTTTGATGGCTTGATGTGGTGTTTGGAAATGAATGATCGTAGAAGTACTACTTTGTTTTATTGGTAGTGAATGTAATATTTTACGCATTCACTATTAAAGTGAATGTCTTGCTATGCCATTTAAGACATTCATTGCAGATATTTAATATGTATACAAGGTATATTATACCTTTATTTACAATATCTAACATGCATTGGAATTTCAATTATTTAATGAAGTAAAATTTTCCCAAAATCATTTATAAAATTCCGTAGTTTTGTACAAAGCAAAATCAATCGCTATTTCATCTATATACTGTAACGACACGTTTCCGCTGGTTGCTGGGGCAAAACTCAGCGGCGTCCAGGGTCGTCGTGAGTAAAACACGGTATTCTTTTACAATACGATAGCGTGTTTTTGTTCTACTTCATGTTTTAACAAAACTACTACTTAATCAATTGCAAGTGACCTAGGCTCAAGCGTGTGGGCCTCACTTACCGTCGGCAGCCGTTGTCGGTTAGCGGATACGAGCGTGTGAACCACTACTCGTACCACTTGGGAAATACACAGGCGCGTGCACCGCAACCGATGTAAACCCCAATATGACAGTCGACTAACTACGGGCAAATGATCACTCTCGGAGGAGTTGGTAATGAACGTAAGCAGTCACTACCACTTCCTTCTAGTGCCTGGGTAGGATCAACAGTCTAACGTGTATCCACTACTAAACTACCGGTCTTACCTTAAGGCCACCCGGCAATCAACTGTCTCGATACAGGCAAATTGCTCGCCTTTTATACCCGTCGGCTGGCCACACATACAGGCAGGCTGTGATTGTGGTAGTGTCTGCTTGTAATTCTAAAAATACATTTGCTTACACTACGTAAGCTAAATGGTTGACCATTAACCAACGCATGCTTGGTTGTTGTCGTGGGTATTGTTGTAAAAATAAAAACAAACAATAAAGCAGCAATACTTGCTTTTGATCGTCCCAACAACAACCCAGCATGAGTAGATCGTTGTTTAACAAAGAAAGGAATGCCTTTTGCTTATAAAATTAAAATAAGAACTTAACAATCAAATAATACAGAATTCATTTTATAAGATCTTAAAGCTAATACTTAGGCTAGAGTAAACTATTGTACGATGTGTAGGTAGAAACGACCATCGGGACTTCCACCGTCACAATCAGCGTTGCCGCTTTGGTCCAATCGGACCAAACTTGGTAGTTTTTCGTTTTTAAAAAACAGTTTGGTAGTTTGGTTGGTTTGTTGCATTTTTTTCAATTTTTGGTAGGTTTTCCTTCTGTAGCAATTTTTTAGCAATAGTAAATTTTTTACCTTAAAAATTCAGAACATAAAATAAAAAAATGTAACTTTGAATTAAATAAACAATAACTGTGAATAGTTTTACCACTGTTTTCAAAAACTGTTTTAGGTGTAATAAAAACATCTCTGCTTTTTTGCGTAAAGATGATTAAAGCTGTAGCCATCTCTGGTTTAAGAAACGCGAACAATATTATGAAATTGAAGTTAACAATATTTTTGAGTAAAGGCTTATTTACAAGTGTTTGTATTAAAAAAATTAGCAGACAAAATGGAAAAATAAGTAAACTTTTTTAATTGTATATATGTACCTATTAATTACATAAATATTTACTAATATTGCATGTAAAGAAACAGTAAGAAAAAAAATTAGAACCGAATGGTTGAGCGAATTTGATTGGCTCTAGGAAAGGGATGGGTGTTCATTCTGCATAGTATGCTCTAAAACTATTTTAAATCATAACATCCATCTTAAAAATCACCAAAAGATAAATTTCCACCTCAACAATTACGGTAAAAAACCGAGTATAACAGAGTTTATGTGCAAGAAACGCATTTTTAAATTTTTGGTAGGCTGTGAACGATTTTGGTAGGATTTTTGAAAATTATTGGTAGGAAGTCAATTTCTTGTGCGGCAACGCTGGTCACAATACATATGTACATATGTTCAAAGTAGTGAGACTTTTCAAGTTCTTAAGGCCGTGTCAGATAAAACTTTTGCTTTGCGTTGCGTTGCAAATTCGCTTTGACATCTAAGATAAAATGCACGAACTTATATGAAGTATGTCACATAAAACACTTTTAACGCAAAGCAAAGCGCAAAGTTGGGCAACACTCATCTTTTTGCGCGCTTTGACAATTAGCTGCTATACATTTGTATATTATTTTTGGCAAAATCGAGCGTAAAAGAGTTAAGTATTTTAAAATATTATTTTTTTATTATATATTCTTCCTTTATTATTTTTTTTTAGAAAATTATTGAAGAAAAACTTATAAAAACAAACAAAAATTAGGCGCTGTTAAAGTTTTTATTGTGACATACCTCTTGCGTTATACGCTTTTTTTCCAAAGTTTGAAACGTCACGTAAAGCGATAAAGTTTTATCTGACACGGCCTTTAATGCTGTAGAAACTATTAAATGCATAATGTTTTATATCTCTCGTTGTATTATTTGTTTCACTGTGTTTTTGTTTTTTAATACAATACATAGGAATTTTATTATTTTTACATGTTTACTATGTACAAATGTATATATAATTGATAGTTGTTGTAAATAAATCATTTATACCCATAAAAAAATTTAAAAAAAACATTACATAATTTTATTTTAATTACTTTATTATGTAGTTAAATTTTCCAATTATTTGCAGTTGAATTTCTTAAATTACAAAGTATAGGCAATTGTAATTTTCTAATTAGAAATGACATGTAATTGAAAAATTCAATGAAAATAAAATTAACTAACTGTAATTGACATCTCCCAATATCACTTTTTTAATTAATTACTTTGCTTCTTATATTAGCGTTTCTATCGTAGTATATTGATTAACAACATTGTATAAAGCAACCTTGGTTAAAAAATCAAAACAATTTATAAACATCTTTTTGGTCAAAACACATAGGAAATATCGCAATTGCTTCTTTATGATGGGAGTGTTCACTACTTCACAAGTGAGAAGCACACGGAACGTTTACGAACGAGTAACTAGCCAACGTTGAAGCCGTCCGCAACGTTTACGTATTCGCAATATTTACGTAAGAGTAATGAAGCCTTAAAACAGAAGTTATTGCGCATTGCTCAGCGCCAATATGTTTGCTCTGCACAAAAAGAGCAATGCACTTGGCTCTTGTTTGCGCTGCTCCTTTTTTGCCAAAAATGCGCATGGCTCTTCTACTGTAATACAAAACATATTTTTTTTTAAATAACAATAATAACAAATGCACAACTAAACATCCCATACCTAAATTAAAAGCAAAGCACATCTACTGTTTTAAAAAACCAAAACAACAAATATCACATGGAAATTTAAAGCAGAAAAACAATTGGACAAACAAACAAAAAACCCAAATGAAAGTAATTATTTTATGATACGAGTAAACATCAAAAACTCCTTCCATAGGTATAATCGCAATAATGTTAAAGATAAGCAAATTATTACCCTTAATCCTTACTTTTTATAACAGCACTTATTGCACATTTTTATTAATGAGCCATATACCCTCGCTTGAAATTACAAGGAACTCCACTACTTACCAATAATCAAAAACAAACTGCAATGGTAGACTTAAATTTGAACTAAAAAACCAATAATAATAATAAAGATAATAACAATAAAAAATGTTATTGTATTTGGTCTCTCGTAACATGTACTATTTTTACGTCCGTACACGCAATTATTTGCATTTTTCCATGTACTTTGTTTCCAACCACGAAGTTATTTTAATTTTTCAAACGAACCACTGTTACTATCAAAAGGAGCACGAGGCAAGCGCAATGCTATAGGGTAAGTGCTCCTAAGTTCGGCATGTACTAGTAGTCGGCATTTATTTCATTATAACTCAAATAAATAAGAATAGCGGTAATTATATATTAAAATAATAATAGAGAAGCTTTACATATATTCTCAACTCTCTATATGTAAAGAAAAAAGTGAAATTAGAACAATAAATTTGGCAGTACAATGCTTTCACTCAGTGACTGTCTCTTAACACGTGCGGTAGTGCTTGTTCGTTAGTAAAAAATTAGTGAGGAATCCAACTTTATAAGGTAAGTAATGACGTCAAATAAAGCAATTATCAAAATAGTGTTTTAAAAGGAAGAAAACTATTAAAATAACTCTCTACATATGAAAAAAAATAATAAATCTTGTATCCCTCATTTAAAACCATGCCGACAATAGGCACAAATTTTTTTTAAATGTTTCAGTAGTCGGCATTGGAGTGCCGACTACTGGAAAAAAGGCATTTTATCTCAATTTAGATCAAATTTGAGAAAATTATTCTTTAATCAATTAACATGCCACTGAACATTTAAACAGAGAGTTTAAAACAAGTTTACCCAGTAGTCGGCATGGTCTGTAACGACCTGCCGACAATAAGACAATTGTTGTCTTAAAGTCGGCAGCAGTTTTTATTTCTTGTTCTGCACTACTAAGGTTCACAAGTTACAATAAAATAGGTATGACCACAAAAGGAAAAAGAACGTTCCATAACTACTCAGAAGAATCACTACAAGGCGCACTGAGTGCAATAAGGGAAGGTGGAATATCTATATTAGGGGCCAGCGTTAAATATGGTGTTCCACGTTCTACCATCCAGGACAGACTTCATGGTCGCGTTGCTGAAGGTCCGAGAAGAATGGGTCCACCCACAGTTTTGACAAAATCTGAAGAGGACCGCTTAGAAAAGTGGTGTCATGGCTTGGCAAAATCTGGTTTTCCACTAAAGATTGATGATTTGTTGAATACAGTTCAAACAATTATTAAAAAAGAAAAACGTGTCACACCATTTGCAAATGACCGTCCAGGTAGAAAGTGGTTTACCAGTTTTATGAAACGCCATCCTGACTTAGCTGTTAGAGAAGCTGAAGATATAAGTAAAGGGCGAGCAATAATAACGGAAGAAAGTATTCGAAAATGGTTTGCCGAATTAAAAAACTTTTTAATAGAACAAAATGCTCTTGATATTTTGGATAATCCAGATCGAATTTTTAATGGCGATGAAACTAGCTTTTGCATGTGTCCTAAAACTGGAAGAGTGTTAGCGCCCAAAGGATATCGAAATGTATATTCGATTCAAAGGGGAAATGAAAAAGAGACCGTGACAGTGCTGTTAGTATTTTCTGCAAACGGTAAAACAGTCGATCCAATGGTTGTCTTTCCGTTTGTGCGAGTTCCCAAAGATATTGTAAGCAGCCTTCCAGACAGATGGTTTCTAGGAAAATCTGAATCAGGATGGATGGTAAGTGAAACGTTTTACGAATACGTTGCAAATTGCGTCCACAACTAGCTTAACGAACACAATGTACAACGTCCGATTTTACTATTTGTGAATGGCCACAAATCTCATATGACGTTAGAATTAAGTCAGTTTTGTGAGAACAACCAAATAATTTTGTATGCATTACCTCCAAATACCACCCATATTATGCAACCCGCCGATGTTAGCGTTTTTAAACCCTTAAAAACAGAATGGAAAAAAACCGTAAGAAAATGGCAAACAAAGTGCTATAAAAATCCACTTTTTGTCCTCTACTTCACATGGTTCTTTCCGACCTCAATCTAGAGAACACTATTAAGAATGGATTTCGAAAATGTGGCCTTTATCCATTTAACGCCGACAATGTAGATTACACTAAGTGTGTAAGAAATCGCTTGGAAGATTTTACGTGTAATAGCAATGAAAAAGATAAAAATTTAACGGAAACAGATTACTATAAAGCTATTGAAATTATCAACCTTATAAGTTGTAAATTGAATGAACGGGGAATCGATCCAAACGTAGTTGTTGAAGAGATCCGATGTTTGAAAAATGGTGAGGACTTGCAAACCGTTGAAATTCCAGGCAATGTTTCTTTACAGTCCGGTACATATCTTATTAATGAGGATGGAGTTTTGGAAATGGAAAAAAGACAATCGCCTATTCCATCTAAGCAAAGGAATTCTCTGGGAACGGTGTACTGTTCAACGCCAACGTCTTCAGTAAACAAAGACATATCGAACACTTTATTTCAAACTTCATCAGCATGTTCATCTCCTACCGTTCAACCGACTGCCGACTGTCCCTCTCCTAGCTCTTCAATTTGTAGCGCTATAATAAAAAACGTTTTATTTAATCCCGTCAGCCCTTCGCCTACAGGTAATTAAGGCATAAATATATATTTAAATTGTACCTTAAGTGAGTATGTACCTACCTATTTATTATTTCTTTAATTGAAATCTCTTAGGATCAAGAACACTAATAAAAAACCCTGAGGTGTCGATGTCACCGTCTTTCGAAAATCATCTTTATTTTCCAAAGCGGTCACCTTCCATCCAACCGAAAACAAAAATCAAGGCCCCAAGTGCAATTTCCGCTCTTTCTTGGAGGGAACACATACAGAGAATTAAAAACGAAAAGATTGCAAAAGCTGACGCGGTTAAGAAGCGAAAACTAGAACGCCAAAAAATAAGAAGTGAAAAAGAAAACAAGGTAGCAAAAAATAAAAAAGGAAAGAAGAAGCAAGTATGTACTGCTTGTGATGAAGACCTAAGCTAAGATCACACGATTGCCGTAATGCACCAATTTTTACCATTTTTTGTATGCCAATCGTGTGATTGCACAATAAATTGGTTCATGCGGCAATCGCGGCCAATATTGTGCTTGGTTTTACCAACCAAATGCAACCCTGATGCGGCAATCGTGTGACTACTTGATATGCAACTGTGCGGCAAGAAAACTTCCAAAAATGTACCAATATTTATTGTGATTTTTTGCGGCAATCAAAGTATCCAATACGCGTCAATATTTTCATTTTGTTGAGTGCCTTCAAGTTGTTTGTATACATTTATATATATTTATATTTATGTATATATATTGGTTGTATACTTCTTGGATCTCTTTTAGAGTCTTCTGGAATGCACCATCAGTAGCCCGTTTTTTTTAGCCAATTTCGGACCCATACTATTCGTTTTTTAAAAATTCTTTTATTTTTTATATTTTTTGTATTTTAATTATATAAAATACACTAAAAGCAGCCGCTAGCTTTTTTTTAAATAACATTTTAAATACAACAAACAAAATACAAAGTTTGCAAATTAATTATGTATATTTGCCAGAAACTACAACAGCTGATTCTTGGTGTTGCCGCATTGTTTAACAATCGTATGAACGACAGGCACAATTTATTGCCACAAAATTACTATTCACCAACTTGTACCAATAAAATTTTAATAAAATGGGGCAATCGTGTGACTGCAGAAAATTTGATTGGAACAATTTTAGTATTGTGCACAATATCTACACAATAAAAATTGGGCCAATTTGGTGCATTATGGCAATCGTGTGATCTTAGCTTTAGATACCAACGCTGAAGATGACGACCTAAAAAACGTTGGGTGTGATTCTTGTCCTCGGTGGTATCATCTAAAATGTACTGAATTCAAAAATTTTCAGTATGACGATATCGTTGGTTTAGACTTCGTATGCCAAGCGTGCAAAAATAATACTAACTAAAACTTTTAATGTGATTTACTTTTGCTGTTTTTGAACTGCCTTAGATATATTTAATAGTTTACCAATGTACAAATAGGTATAAAATACCTAGTTATTAACATTTTTTTTAAGTTTACATCTTTGAGATGGACCTGCATACCCATGTACAAAAAATGAATTGACTTGAAAAGTATTAATTTTTTTATATTTTTATTTAATTTTTTTCTTATTTTTATTGTGAATTACTATGTTGTACCTACATGATCTCATTAAATATGTATAAACTTAATAAAATATAAATAAATTTTAGTTTAAATCCCTTCTCGTTTTATAATTTGTTTAATTAATATGACATGCCGACAAAAGGACCATAACATGCCGAAAATTGGAAAATTGGTGCCGAACATAGGCAAATACGTACTTTTTTAAAAAATCTGTAGATTTCTTAATTTTATTGAAAACATATTGAAATTCAACTTAATTAATCTGAAACAATACAAATTAATAAATAGCAATTACCAGTTATCAGTGATATAGCAAATTTGCACATGCAAGGGTGTTAGCATAAATTAACCAAAAGTCTTAAACTGCCGACTACTAGTACACTTACCCTATATTATTATTTTTCAATTAAAATTCACCAATCCACTTTGAAAGACAGAATACGACTGATATTATTAAATTCAATTTAGAAATTTAGAAATTTTTCTTAAATTTTTGAGGGTGCTTAAATTTATTTTTTAATAAATAACTGGGAAAAACCAAAAATGTTTTATCTAGAGTATATTGAGAAATAGAATTTCTACATTGCGTTTTATTATAGGTAGTTTTTAAAGGGGGGAAACCCCTTTGAAAATCTGCGTTCAAGCAATAAAAAACAAAGAAAAAAATTGAAATGTAACAATTATTTTCTATATTTTTAAGTTTGCAGGCAAAAAAGTTGATCAAATTTTTTTTCCAGGAATTAAGAAAATGCGAAATCGTTTTATTGAGGGTGCATTCAAAAATAGTGTTTGAAACTTCAAGCTTTTGTAACTTCAATATTAGATTACAATGACGAAAACGACCTACATATATTGCAGTTTATTGAAGGTAGTTTTAAAAGGGTTTTTTTTGCTCACAAAAAGAAAAAAACAAAAATTTGCATTTTATATTATTCTCTATATTTTTAAGGCTTAGAGGTCAACTAGAGAAGTAATTGATACAAGGCATATTAAACAGGTGAATGCATTACGTGCGCCAAGATAGCGTCGAAGATATAGCGTCGATTTTGGGAATTAAAAACCGAGAAAAAAAACCGGGAAGTAAAATTCCCCGGGATTGAATATTTTGAATTAAAAAATAAAATTAAAATAAATTTTGTTATCTAGAAGAAGAAAAATTGATTTAAATTGTAAAAAAATAAACAACACATTTGTGTATTTAGAAAATAATTATAAAAAATCGTTTTTAATGATCACAAAAAACCGTTGCTGACTTTTCCCTTGGAAACTATTATACTCTCGCCCCAAATGGCAATACATTATTAAAACAGAGATATTAATGAACAAAAATTGCCAACCGTGCAACAATTCCGCCGAGCCGTTTTCGAGAAAAATGGCTTCATCCTGAGTGGGCCAAAAAAGCGTTGCTAATGTTTCCCTTGAAAACTATAACACTCTCGCCCAAAATGGCCATACATTATTAAAATAGAGACATTAATGAACAAAAATTGCCAACCGTGCAACAATTCCGCCGAGCCGTTTTCCAGAAAAATGGCTTCATCCTGAGTGGGCCAAAAAAGCGTTGCTAATGTTTCCCTTGGAAACTATAACACTCTCGCCCAAAATGGCCATACATTATTAAAATAGAGATATTAATGAACAAAAATTGCCAACCGTGCAGTAATTCCGCCGAGCCGTTTTCGAGAAAAATGGCTTCATCCTGAGTGGGCCAAAAAAGCGTTGCTAATGTTTCCCTTGGAAACTATAACACTCTCGCCCAAAATGGCCATACATTATTAAAATAGAGACATTAATGAACAAAAATTGCCAACCGTGCAGTAATTCCGCCGAGCCGTTTTCGAGAAAAATGGCTTCATCCTGAGTGGGCCAAAATGCGTTGCTAATGTTTCCCTTGGAAACTATAACACTCTCGCCCAAAATGGCCATACATTATAAAAATAGAGATATTAATGAACAAAAATTGACCCACTCAGGATGAAGCCATTTTTCTCGAAAACGGCTCGGCGGAATTGTTGCACGGTTGGCAATTTTTGTTCATTAATATCTCTATTTTAATAATGTATGGCCATTTGGGGCGAGAGTATAATAGTTTCCAAGGGAAAAGTCAGCAACGGTTTTTTGTGATCATTAAAAACGATTTTTTATAATTATTTTCTAAATACACAAATGTGTTGTTTATTTTTTTACAATTTAAATCAATTTTTCTTCTTCTAGATAACAAAATTTATTCTAATTTTATTTTTTAATTCAAAATATCCAATCCCGGGGAATTTTACTTCCCGGTTTTTAATACACAAAATCGAACTATTTCTTCGACGCTATCTTGGCGCACGTGAATGCATTAGATCATGCGGTCAACATATGTTTGCTGTTTTCCTTTGCGAGTTGTCAAAATTGTTGCTCTTTTTCTTATTGTATGTGTATATTGTGTATTGTGTGTGCATGTGTATTATATGCAGCGTTGTCAACTTTGAAATTTCAAAACGCACCAAAGTGGAGAAAAAAATGCACCATTTAAAGAAAACGCACCAAGTTTTAGAATTTCTTTTTTATTTAAAATCTTTAATGATTTAGTTTTTCAAAATAAATGTAATTTTTTTTATTAAAAATATAACAATAAAGCAGTCTTAAAGTTCAAGGTTTTTACAAACAAACAAAATTAAAAAATAAAACTTAACAAAAATAAAAAATAAACAAATAAGTTTGTGTTAATTTGTACTAGATAATACATTTTTTTCATATATTGCATACACAAATTTTGAAATAAAAACAGCGATCATTCATAAAAAAATATTTCTGTATAATTACATACATATAGTTTAATAAGTGAAATTGCCTTACAAAATTCATTTTATTAAAGGCTTATAAATGCAAAAAAAAAATATGAATAATTTAAAATTGCATCAACTAATGGGACACCCTTTAACTTCCAAAACCAAATTTTATACTTGTTGTTATAGCGGACTCAGTAATTCAGGTTCGTTGTAAATTTCAAGCGTCTGTTTACAACTGTTAAAAAGTATGGCCATATACATCAAATTAAGTGAACTATAGGCGCACCCTTTAGTTCATCATTTTTAGTATTAATACTTGTTACTATACCGGCCATAGCAACCGACATTATGTCCAATTTACAAGCGTTTGTCTATAACGGTTCAAAACATAGGCGCATATAAGTAAATTTACATCAATTATGGGGGCACCCTTTAATTTTTAGATTTATTTTTGTATAACTTTTTGTTATTGGGAGCCATAGTAATACGCAGTCATTTTATATTTTACAGAATCGTCCTTTACAGTTCATAATACACGTAAAAAATGTATGGGGACACCCTTTAATTTTTAAAATTATGAACTGTTTATTAATCGAGACCAATCTGTAAGCATAATTTATCATATTACCAACAATTTTCAAAATCAGTTCAGAAATGACTGAGTTCTGCAGGCACAAACATAAAACAGCAACATTCAGACGAATTGTATAACCTCCTTCTTTTTTTGAAGTCGGTTAACTGATCACGACAAAACTCTGCTTTTGCTATGCTGTTTAACAGATACGACAGTAGCCTTTACTACAAAAACAATGATCATGAAAATCTAAAAGGGATGGTATATTCCATACAGCGAAATGTTTCTTTTTTAACATAACATAAATTAATACAACAACAATACCGTTTCATTTTGTACTTATGATTTGGTACGTCTTAAACGAAATGGTATTAAAACAGGTGTATTTTTTGTACAAAAATTTTGTGGTACTACCACAAATTAAAAAAAGCACCAAAATTTAAAAAAAACGCACCACGCACCACGTGAAATTTTCGCACAAAAAATTCGAAAAAGCACCCAAAATGGTGCGAAGCGCACCAAGTTGACAACGCTGATTATATGTATGTGTTCAATTGCTTGCTTATTTTTCACAAATACATACACACATATTGCCAGACGTTTTTGAGAAACAAAATACAAGCAAAAGCTAATGCAGTCACCTGTATCAACGTGCCTTGTTCATTATCTAAGTTCACATATAAATTTAAACTTAAAAACATTACGGGCAAAGGCTGCTTAATTTTTTTTAAATACCTAATTTACTTTATTCGTGCTTGATTCCTTCAAATATAAATATTTCATGATATTCTCATGAAATATTTACTATTTTAAACTAAACTAAAAACTGAAATGTATTACTGCGGGGAAAGCATATCCATATGGCCATTTCACTACTGCTCAAATAGCTCATCAGTGGATTTTACCCAAATTTTGTACAGAAAACTAGAAAGTCTTATACGAGTATCAAAAGCCAAATTGATTAAATGAGAACTCCATTGAATCAATAAGACAAAAGACAATAACAAATCAAAAATGTTTTATACAAAAAACACAGCAAACATTCAGTAACTATTTTTATTTTTTCTTTCATTTTTCTACATAAGGGATCCCATTGGGAACCATTCATATGTATTTGAAAGATTCAATGAAAAAATAAAAATTGAAAAAACAATTTTTATTAATAAGCAATGCGCACATGCAAATAATTCAATATTAAAATTTATTATTCGGAATCTTTTCAAATTTAATTTACTTTATTTATGCTTTCCCCGTAGTAATACATTTCAGTTTTTAGTTTAGTTTAAAATGAGAATATCATGAAATATTTATATTTGAAGGAATCAAGCACGAATAAAGTAAATTAAATTTGAAAAGATTCCGAATAATAAATTTTAATATTGAATTTTTTAAATACCTTTTAGAAAATTTTTTTAGATATTTCTTTTACAAAGATAAGAAAACCGTTTAAAAAAATTTGCTTTAAATTGTTTAACGCTTGCACAAAGTAAAACTATTGGCAAAATTATTCAAAAAATCTTCCAAACCGCTTTTTTGTCTACAAAAAACGAAAGTTTAAATATTATCTTTTTTTAATAACAAGTACACTAATCAAATTACGCATATAACTAAATATACAAATATTAATCATACAAGATAAATACACAGCCCTAAAAAGCATTCCCCCTTTTCTAGGGGAATATATGTCTAATAGCGGAAAATCATGCGCATAGCGTAATCTGTTTTTCTATCATTCTTGAGTAGTAAAATTGTCCATCCATTCGCACAAAAGAACAGCCAATATACAAAAAATTTAGAGAGAGACGTGCTACTAGACGTCCACTGTGACTGTATGCCTTGATAAAGTGAACAAACAATTGACAAAACGTTGGAAAAGTTAAGAATTATTACTTGGACATCTCAATAATTAAATTAACATTAAAATTTTTCATAATAATAAATCTGATATAATTAAACAGCAATTTACTTACGTTTCTGAAGGAACTTTAAAAATATTTGAAGGAACATGTTGCAAGTTTGAATTAATACAAAGTAAATCTGCAGCTGTAACAAATTTCCATTTAAGTAAATCCTCATCGGCTTGGTCAATATCACTTTGATCCCACTGTCGTAGTTTCGAAAATTGCTCAACTAAAATGGAAACGAGATTGATTAGAATTGTTGATTATTGTGAAATTAGATTTGCGAATAGGTACTAGAGATGAGCGTAAGCCATATAAAAGTAAACTTTAACACAAATGTGATAAATTTAATAAAAAAATAAATATCAAAAATATAAGACAAGTTTAAAATAAGGATTACACATAAATGCTGCGATAGTAGAGTATAGTTTTTAGTAGTGTATGTTAATACATATTAGTTATAATAAATATTGAATTTTGTAGAAAAATTAATCTTCAAAAATTGAATGCAATGAAATTGAATTTGTATATCCCATTTTTCTAAATAGTTGTAGAAATAGCAAATAGATAGGTACAAAGATAGATACGTACAAAGAATGCTGGCTAAGGTTGTGAAATTCATTCTGCAAATATCTTATGTTTACTCTTTTCTTTACAATTAATAACCAACTTAGCCCTATCTGAACAATAATAATTCATTAGAAATTATGATATTTATATACATATACATATATTAATACATTTATTTATAGCAGAGCTGTTAAATTTTAATTACGATTAGTAATCAATTACAGTACTTTTCAAAAATAATTGTGATGACGACATAATTCTCTTTTGAGCCGGTTTTGGAAAAGTAATTGATTACGATTACTAATAATGAAAAAATAATCTGCATTACTGAAAATGACTAAAAAATAATCAAAAAGAATCCGAAGAATCAAAAAGTAATCCAACTACTTTAAACGATTACTTTCGATTCTTTTTGATTATTTTCCAAAATTTTGAGTGCATATTACATATCTAATTTAAAAAAAAGTTCTAAATAAATTTATAAAATTAGTTAGTGAATTCGCCATCGAGACTACCTGTATTATTTCTTATTGTAGAGGCCCAGGTATTCTTATTGGTGATACAAATATTGATGTTTTGGAGGTAGCTTATTTAACGATGTAAAAAGTCTTTTGTTAAATTAATACTTTGTTCAATTGATATTAATTTTCTAATTTCTGATGTTGTGCAAAAATGTTATTCCGTTTGTGATTATGAAAAGTTGAATATATGTATGCTTACGAGAGCAGCTTGAATCGTTTACATATTCACGTGATCCTTCACTTGATACAAACAATTTTTTGGCATGTATAAGCAATGCAGTGGAAAGCTCTACAGTCTTAAAGAATGAAAATGTCGCATTAAAACGCTTATAAGAATAAATTGTTAAATCTAAGGAAACTATATGGCGACAATGAATGCAATAAAAACCAACTTAAAAGAATGAGCAGAATAGTTAAAAAGCTCGTAAGGATTCGTTAAATAAGTACTATGCCAGTAATTTGACAAGCTTACAAAATGATCCTAGGAAAACCTGGAAATTTATTAATGATACCTTGGGCAGAAATTCATCTAAGCAAGTACATCTAAGCGATTGTCATGGCAATGCAATTTTAGATAATGCTATTAAGGCTGAAACTTTAAATGAAAATTTGTTAAAATCACTACAAAATCTAAAGCAAGCAATTAGTGGAAATCCCGCGGATGACTTTAATTCTCTGAGAACATTACGTCTTCACAATAAGTCTTTCGTCCTTAATTTCACAAATTCCGAAGAAGTTGAAAATTCAATTTAAGTCTCTGGTCCAATAAAAGTTGTGAATACGACAACATATCACCTAAAGTTTTTAAAAGCTGCAGTAGATTTCTTACAACTCATTTGGTTTAAATTTTTAATGAAATAATAGATAAAAAATATACCCGGACGTCCTGAAAATGCTTAAAGTGATACCGATACCCAAGGAGAACTCTGTCCGATATCGGTCTTGTCAGTGGTAAATAATCTTCTTGAAAAGATTATACATAACTAATTATCAGCATATTTTGAAGAAAATAAATTGCTGAATGACTGTCAATATGGCTTTCGAAAAGGATGTGGTACCGAGGAGAAAATTATTAATGTCCAGGATCATAATAATTGATAAAGGTAACAATGGAGCTGTCGGAATTTTCTTTGATCTGTCAAAAGCTTTCGCTATGATCGATTATTAGATCTTGATTCAGAAACTTAAACTTTATGGTGTTCGTGACAATGAGCTTTTGCTATTTCAGTGTTATTTAAAAAATAGAAAGCAATTCATTCAAGTCCATAATCATAAAAGCAGTTTAGAACCAGTTAAGTATGAAGTACCACAGGGAAGTGTTCTGTCCCCTGCTTTTTGTTTTATATGTATATGCATTATGTAGAAAATTTGGAGCAAGATGTTTATTTACGCAGATGACATTTCTATTTGTTATCCATATAAGTATGAAGCTGCAGTCAAACCTTATATAGAACGTGATGCATCTCTTATAGTTGAATATATGCGGATATATAAACTTTTTCCAGCTAAAACTAAATTGATTTGATATAGCCCACATGTGCGCTTTAATTCAAACTTTAGTGTAAATATAGAGGGCAAAGAAATTGAAGAAGTATCTTCCATTAAATATTTGGGATGAACATATCAGATATCTTAAATCTAAAATCTCACCTGATATTGGATTATTGTGTAAGTTTAAATATAAATTTGATTAAACCCGTAACTTAATGATATATCAAAGTTTAGTACATAGCCACGTTAACTATCTAGCTTTAATTTATGCACATAAGAAGAATTCTGAAATCACTTCCCTACAACGTCTACAGAATAGAGCATTAAAAGCTGTTGCGAACTTGCAAATGAGACATTCAACAAGATCTTTGTATACCGAACATTATTCGTCAATTTTGCCTGTATGTGGATCTTATAAATTACAAATACTATTGTACGTATACAAATGCCTCCACAATATAGGCCACCATACAATATGTTTCGCCAAGGTCAAAATCCCTATAATACTCGTAATAGTCGACAGTTGGCAGTAGCTTTTTGCCGTACAGAGGCAACAAAACAACAAATAGAATTCTCTAGATGATTTAAACTACCGCTTCTGATATAAATTTCTAAATTTTCAAGTAAATATTTATTTTATTTTTTTCTTCCTTAAAATTTTTTATTTTTTATATAATTCTTTTTTATTTAATATTGTAATCATTACTATATATTAATTTGGATTTATTTGCCAACTAGCCTCTACAATACCTATTGGCGCTGAGGCACTGCTAACCTTTTGTATGTATTAGTAAATGAAAAAAATAAAACAAACAAAAATATTTCATAAGCATCCCATATACAGAAAAAACTGGGAATCACAAATTGCCTACAATTTTTTTTATCCAAAATATTGAATTATTTGATTAAAAATATAGTTGAATTGATAGTAAAATAAGTTGAAATCGTTATTCTAAAAAAACCAACAAATCGATTTGTTAAAGGATTTGTCAGTTTAAAACTAATTTTGGATAAAAAACATTAACTCCTCCATTTGCTGTTGTTACTATGCTTAAGTTGATATACAGTGGTGGCCACGAATTTAAGACACGACATATGACTGACTTACTGCCATCCCTAAATTAGCGCGTAAAGCGCAAGATAACTGTCAAAATTTCTCATGTACATACAAAATGTATGAAGCATCCCTAAATAGCTTGGCGTCAACGCTTAGCAATTGCAAAATCCAATTTTGACAGTGCGTTAGGAAGTGAAGTTTGCTGTTTGTTGGTTTGTTTTGTTTTGTTATGGTTGAAAAGTAGTGACAATTTAGTAATTTACAAGGCAATCTAGCGGTTTTATCTCTTCTTTATTCTTATACAGCGGGTTTTATGAAATAAAATGAGTTAACATTACTTTTAACGACACGAAGTTAACGCTGTTATTTAGGGATAACATTTCAGCGCAAAAGCTATGAATTACATTGCTTTGCGTCTTACGCGCTAATTTAGGGATGGCAGTTAGTTGTGCTAATTTGTACAACCCTGCAATATGAAATTAGGTATTATTTATTTTGCTGTGTACCCTGTAGTGTTAAGAAAAAGAACCGTTATTTTATTTTGTTCGATTTTACATTTTGTTGCTTTTTTGATAATATTATTGTGAAAACGTGTATTTGAAGCTGGCCACGAATTTAAGACATGTAAGAAATATTTGGTTTTTATGTAACTTTTTGGTGTTTTTTGAAGCTAAACGGTAAGTAACGAATATTCTAGTTAATTTTATATTAGTATACATCGAAATATTTGGTTAGAAATGGCCAAGGGTACTTGTAGTTCCGATGCAGAGCGAAAACTGATCCAGCAGCTGAAGGATGATGGAAAGACAGTAATGGAGATATCCAAGCTACTTAAATGCTCCAGATGCAAGATATACAACGCTCTAGAACACATCAAGCAACATGGTACCACTAAAAATGTCAAACAGAAGTCTAGAGCCCGAAAAACTACACCTAGGGAGGATAGCTTAATTTATAAAACAGCTGTTAATAATCCTTTCACGAGCTCAAGTAAAATAAAAAATGAAATGTCATCGAATTTCGGTATTGATATATCGTCCAGGACAATAAGAAGACGTCTGAATGAAAAAAACTTGCGTGGGTGTATTGCACAACGTAAACCAGTTGTGTCAAAAAAAAAAATATTAAATCCCGATTAGCGTTTTCAAGAGAACATCTCAAGAAACCGATTTTATTTTGGAAAAATATACTTTGGAGCGACGAGTCGAAGTTTTGCCGCTTCGGCTCTGACGGAAAACAGTATGTATGGCGCCCCCCCAACCTTGAGCATCATCCTAAGTACACCCTTAAAACGGTCAAACATGGTGGTGGAAATGTGATGGTGTGGGCAGCATTTTCCTGGCATGGTGTAGGTCCTATCCACAAGATTGATACAAAAATGGACCAGCAGGTTTACAAAAACATACTCACAGACATTATGAAACCATTCGCTGAAGACAACATGCCTTTAATATGGAAATTTATGCATGATAATGACCCTAAGCACACTTCACGCTTAGTGAAGAGTTGCTTAGAGGAAAACAATATCAGTGTTCTAAAGTGGCCAGCTCAGTCCCCGGACCTCAATCCGATTGAGAACCTGTGGAATGATGTTGAGGAGCACGTACGAGCAGTAAAACCAACAAATGTAAACGATTTATGGGAAGAAATCCAAAAAGCTTGGTATGCTATCCCAAAGCAACGTTGTATGGCGTTAGTTGAAAGTTTGCCCAGAAGATGTGCTGCTGTTATCCAAAATAAAGGATTTCCCACCAAATACTAAGATTTTTTTATGAATCTAAGCTTTACTTTAGTGAATTAAAGTTTTATTTTGCCTATGTCTTAAATTCATGACCAGGATAAAATTTATGTTAATCTATATAAAATGTAAATAAAAATTCTTAACCAAATATAGCTAATAAAATATTATAAATTTTTTTTCATTACACTACTAAGATCTTATAAAAAATATCAGGGATCTAAAATTTTTTTTATAAAATGTAAAAATTGTCACAAATATATAAGTGAGATGCCGTGTCTTAAATTCGTGGCCACCACTGTATGTGTATGTATGCACATACATACATATACATAAACGCGAATTGATAACTTATAAAATGGAATAATTTTATTATCTTGTTTTTTTAATTAAGATAAATACCTTAAGCAAGGCGAATCAATTACCAGGTGGCAGCGTAGGCGAATTCATTAATTTTCGCCGTGAACACTACTTTAAAACTCCATATCATGGCGAAATAATACAGGTGAACGCACGGGCGAAAAAGCCCATCAGCTGTATACATTGCAGTTGTCAAAAATAAATAATTTGTTAAATTTTGTTTAATTAATTTTTTTTTGATTGCTAATAGAAAACAAACTATTGAAATTCCTAGAGAAAACTACCACAACATGGAACCGTATTTACAGTTCCTGATGCGTATAACACATTTATAATTTCTTGGTTTTTTGTAGAAGATTATGTTACTCTTCAATTGGTCAACGTGCAAGAATTGAACGATGTATGTGATTTGGGCAAACTAGTGGTACAAAAGAATTTTGGTCACTTTTCCTGTATTTTTATTTTTATGTAACTTAATTTTTATAATTTTCTTATTCTGATAATAACAACCACTTTTTTTCATCAAATATATTTTTTTATTTTGTTTGTTTTTTTACAATATTTTTTTTTACAACATACATAATTTAGTAGCAACAAATTGCCTGTTGTTTTTTGTGTTGTTGGATTGTTGTAGCCGTGCGGTCACCTGTATTAATTCGCCTTGCCAATATCACATGCATCGTTTGCCAATATCACATGCATCGTTCCATTCTTGCACGTTGACTATTTGAAGACTAACATAATCTTCCACAAAAAAACCAAGGAATTATAAATGTGTTAACAATAATTTTACTATCTTCTTACGCATATTTTGATTATACACATCAGGAACTGCAAATACGGTTCCATGTTGTGGTAGTTTTCTCTAGGAATTTTAATTGTTTGTTTTTTATTAGCAATAAAACAAAATTAAATTAAAAAAAAGTTTAACAAATTATTTATTTTTGACAACAGTAATGTACACAGCTGATGGGCTTTTTCGCCCGTGCGTTCACCTGTATTATTTCGCCATGGTCGGAAGGAAATCGCATTAGAATGGTAAATATAATTAAGTGTTCATTTTGTAATGAGGCATTTTATTCTGCACAAGTTTTTTTTGTGCACTTAAAAACCCATTGCACAACCTTCGAGACCTATTTGTTTGCAGATTTTTAAATTGTGGCCAGAATACACAAAACCTTTCGGATACACATTGGTAAGCAAACTTTATTTCCAAATCACTTTTTCTATACGTGCATTTAACTCTAAAATATTTACAGATTAACATAGATTTTAGTCTTAAATACCCACAGGCCAAAGACATAAACGCTAAGTGGTTGTTTAATGAAAACAAATTGTTGTATATGCTGCGAATCAAAACGCCAAATGCCTCGGTTTGAAAAATGATAAAAGAACTATTATGTTATAAATTTTACTTTTCATCCTTTTAGTTTTTAATTTAGATTTATTTCTTTTCAGAATCGATGATTTTTTCGAGTTTTTATTTTGTGCATTTTTTGTTCTTACCGCAGCAAAAAGTTTTAACGAATAAATTCGGGGCCAAAATCCGGAAAAAATTTACAGTAGAGGATTCTCAAAATTCTTTTGCTTTAATTGCAGAAACAAAAGAGGAATTGCGTATGAAAATCAATCTTTTAAAACTCCAAAAATGCAACATTCAACCAAGGTTACTTATTATTAGTGAAATTTTACATATTAAAGAAATTTTTAGTTACGGCTGTAGATATTCTTTTTAAAATTTTTTCCTATTTAACTTGAAGTTTCCTAAAGAATCTGATTTGTTTTATAACTTTATTCAAATATTCAAAAGTATATATTGTAATTAATGAATTTTTAAACTTATAGAATATAAAAATATATCGTAATGGTACTTTGTTAAAATTAAAAAAATAAACGGAATAAAATAAATGATGTAACAATAAATGTTTCTTATTTTGGTTTAGATGGAAAGAAAAGTATAATATTGGTTAAACTTTTTGTCTAATCATGGTAGGTTTCTATAAAAAAAATTGTTGGTTTGATAAACTTTCTAATCAAAATTTTTTACTACAATTAATAACATAATCAAGGGAACAAATTATTTTATCAAAAAGTCCTTTTCGTTTAGTAAAACCATTTTTTGGTTT
Source organism: Gymnosoma rotundatum (assembly GCA_916610165.2). Lineage (NCBI taxonomy): Eukaryota > Metazoa > Arthropoda > Insecta > Diptera > Tachinidae > Gymnosoma > Gymnosoma rotundatum. Next base: position 89,771,331 of record OU744336.1, read on the forward strand.
GATAAAATTTTTAATCAATATACTTTTATTGTTCAATAAATATCATAATCAAATCAACTTATGACTTTATTAGAAAATTCATATTATTCAACAAATTTATTGTAGGAATTAAGTTATACTTCAACAAATTTCTTTATTCAAATAATATTTTTATAATTGAAAAAAAAAATTGGCAAACAGCATACAAATTTTTTAAGTCAGAATGACAAAATCGTTTATAGGCTGGAAATTGAAAATTTTTTTGTTTGGATCTGCGTTAGTTGTTGTCAAATATGATTTTTATTTTTTTCTGCGTACCCAATAAATTTGGATTAATTTTTTTTTAATTCCACAAATACGCTTTTTTTACATCTGAAATTAACATTTGCATTATCTGTGCAAAAACTTGTAATATTATTAAAATTTTTACTCTGTAGTTTCGACTTTAAACAATTTGCAATATCAGTAGATAATTCGGAAATAGATTTATAAAAGCTAAGAAGCTTAGAATTTATACCATTTTTTTTGTTTTTTTTTTAGAAAAATACCTTATTACTTTCGGGAACTTTTTTATATTTCCCTTATTGGATGCATCGGTTGAAATAGAAAAGGGGTGATTATTGTCTAATTCTTTCACTAATGCATCTATAAAATACTTTGCCAATAATTTGGTTGCAACTTTAGAACACTTAGTTCTTCCGCAACAAAAATTGGAAGCAACTTTTGAATCAGGGAAGATTTCTTTGAAAAGTTTGCTGCTACAATCAGCTGAAGCGTAACTGTAGCCATGCATAACTGTGTGATATAAAAAAGCGGCTCCAGCAGCGGCGCTATTATTCCGATTTGCATCATTTACATTTGGTCTTTGCATTACAAATGAAGATACTGATCTTTAATTACTCCCTGATATATTTCGCTTATGTCTAGCTGATTGCATGTGCCGTTTTACATCTGTTATTCCTCCATTTGCTATAGAAAATGTGAAACCACAAACTGCACATTTTGCAATAGATTCGTCTTTCGTCTTAAGAATCCAATCAAATTTATATTTCAATGAGTCTTGAAATTTATTACCTTTTCTCTTTACATTTTTTTCCTAAGCTTGTTGAAGGGATGTTAATTTCTTTAACTTCTTCCACGTTAAATTCGTCCGGCAAATCCTCGTTTCTTTCCATTGTTAAGGTATGGCAAAAATCTTTTTAAGTCGAATTAAATAATCTCCTTAAGAATGATAATTTACAACACCAAATTATGTGTAGGTTTTAATTTGTTGACTGTTTTCTTTTACATCAAGGAAATTATTTAAAAACAAAAACCCATAGAACGTTGGAAAACAAAACACGCATTTTACGTTCTGTTTTCGTTTTGTTTGAATCACAGAATACAACCAAGAAATGTTACAGTTGGCAGCAGCGTTGTCAACTTTGAAATTTCAAAACGCACCAAAGTGGAGAAAAAAATGCACCATTTAAGAGAAAACGCACCAAGTTTTAGAATTTCTTTTTTATTTAAAATCTTTAATGATTTAGTTTTTCCAAAAAAGTGTAATTTTTTTGTATTAAAAATATAACAATAAAGCAGTCTTAAAGTTCAAGGTTTTTACAAACAAACAAATGTACAAGACGAAATACAGAGAGAACAGCAAAGAAATACTTTGGTTTGTGTGTAAATTTCGTCCAACCAAATTAATGTTGATATGAATATTCTCGTATTCTTATTTACAAAGTTAGTTGGTTAAATAGATGATGTTTATAAAATACACAACTAAGGTAGATAGATGCGAAGAATGCTGATAAGGGTCGTAGCGGTCCAGAAAGTGCAGCATTTCATTCTGCTAGCGTCTAATTTTTCTTGTTTTCTTTGGAAAACGTCCGCATGCATTTGTAAAAATGAATTTTCTTTCTAAAAAAAGATTTTTAGAAATTAAAAATAAAATGAACTTAAGCCAAAATAATTTATATTCATTTATAACATTCACAGTTCAAATAATTAATAAAAATTAAAGTTTTAACAAACAAACAAAATTAAAAAATAAAAATAAAAACAAAAGTAAATGTACTTTATTCGTGCATGATTCCTTCAAATATAAATATTTCATGATATTCTCTAGAAATATTTATTATTTTAAACTAAACTAAAAAATAAAATGTATTACTGCGGGGAAAGCACATCCATATGGCCATTTCACTATTGCTCAAATAGCTCATCAGTGGATTTTACCCAAATTTTGTATAGAAAATCAGAAAGTCTTATATCAAAAACCAAATTGATTAATTGAGAACTCCATTGAATCAATAAGACAAAAGACAACAACTTAAAAATGTTTTATACAAAAAACAGAGCAAACATTAGTTTAAAATAATAAATATTTCATGAGAATATCATGAAATGTTTATATTTGTAGGAATCAAGCACGAGTAAAGTAAATTAAATTTGAAAAGATTCCGAATAATAAATTTTCATACTTAATAAAAATAAAAAAATAAGCAAATATGTTTGTGTTAATTTGTACTAGATAATACATTTTTTCATATATTGCATACACAAATTTTGAAATAAAAAACTGCGATCATTCATAAAAAAATATTTCTGTATAATTACATATGTACATACAGTTGAATAAGTAAAATTGCCCTACAAAATTCATTTTATTAAAGGCTTATAAATACAAAATAACTATGAATAATTTGAAATTACATCAACTAATGGGACACCCTTGAACTTCCAAATCCAAATTTTATACTTGTTGTTATAGCGGACTCAGCAATTCAAGTTCGTTGTAAATTTCAAGCGTCTGTCTACAACTATTCAAAAGTATGGCCATATACATCAAATTAAGTGAACTATAGGCGCACCCTTTAGTTCATAGTTTTTAGTATTAATACTTGTTACTATACCGGCCATAGCAACCGACATTATGTCCAATTTACAAGCGTTTGTCTATAACGGTTCAAAACATAGGCCCATATACATAAGTAAATTTATATCAATTATGGGGGCAGCCTTTTATTTTTAGATTTATTTTTGTATAACTTTCAGTCATTTTATATTTTACAGAATCGCCCTTTACAGCTCATAATACACGTAAAAAATGTATGGGGACACCCTTTAATTTTTAAAATTATGAACTGTTTATTAATCGAGACCAATCTGTAAGCATAATATGATAATTACCAACAATTTGCAAAATCGGTTCAGAAATTACTGAGTTCTGCAGGCACAAAAATAAAAAAGCAACATTCAGTCGAATTGTATAACCTCCTTCTTTTTTTGAAGTCGGTTAACTGATCACGACAAAACTCTGCTTTTGTTAAGCTGTTTAACAGATACGACAGCAGCCTTTATTTCAAAAACAATGACCATGAAAATCTAAAAGGGATAGTATATTCCATACAGTCAAATGTTTCTTTTTTAACATAACATAAATTAATACAACAACAATACCGTTTCATTTTGTGCTTATGATTTGGTAACGTCTTAAACGAAATGGTATTAAAACAGTAGTCCGATTCACTAACTTTTAACACTTTAAAGGGTGGTTAGCTTTAACGACACATTTTATTGTTTGCACTAACCACTATGTGATTCACCAACTTATTTATAACCATGGTAAACAGTTTTATATTTCTCTCTCTCTCCGCAAAGCGAAATTTCAAAATAGGAGAAAATAACAAAGAAGAATACAAAAAAACAAAACAAAAACCTTGTGATTAATAAATTTTATATAGTTTTCATAAATATGTATACATATATGTGTATTTTAAATTTTTGGTTTTTGTGTTTTATTTTTTTAAATTTTAATTGCTGTTTTTATTTTAATTATTTGTCTAATAATTTTTTTGCTTTGTACCTTATTATTTTTATTAATACTATTATTATTTTAATTTCATTAAATGGTTTATCTTTTTATTTAATTTTTAATTTTTTTTCAATAATAAAAAAATAATTTAATAAAGTCGTTTTATTTTACAAAATCATTAAAAAAGGGTTTTACTTAATAAAATAAATAAGTCGTACACTAAATACTCCAAAGCAATGTTATTCAACGATTATTAGGTACACGGTAAACAAACACTTTTTTAAACGGATTAAACCACAAAAAAAAATACTGCTGTTAATAAACCACAATTTGTTTTGCTAAAAATAACAGCTGACTGAAGCAGCTTGCTTTAAACACCAGTAGATATCGTTTAAAGTGTTAGTGAATAGCAAAATGGTTAATTTTGTGGGTAACATTTTTAAACGAAGCAATTGTGTTTTATAAAGCATAGTGAATCGCACTACAGGTGTATTTTATGTACAAAAATTTTTTTTTTGTGGTGCCACCACAAATTAAAAAAAGCACCAAAATTAAAAAAAAAAAAAAAACGCACCACGCACCAACACCTGAAATTTTCTCACAAAAATTTCGAAAAAGCGCCCAAAATGGTGCGAAACGCACCAAGTTGACAACGCTGGTTGGCAGTTGTGCAAAACGAAGACAGGTGAAGAAACAATCCTGCGAGTGTTTTTATAATTTTTTCTTTTTCCCAAAAGCAGCATTTTGTTTTGAACCGTTAATGACACTTCTGTTTATTTTAATACAAAGCATATGGTAAGTAACTGACATCCCTAAATTAGGGCGTAAGACGCAAAGCAATGTAATTCATAGCTTTTGCGCTAGAATGTCATCCCTAAATAACAGCGTCAACTTTGTGTCTTTAACAGTAATGTTAACTAATTTTATTTTATAAAACCCGCTGTATAAAAATAAAAACAGAGATAAAACCGCTAGATTGCCTTAAAAATAACTAAATTGTCACTACTTTTCATCCATAACAAAACAAAACAAACCAACAAGCAGCCAACTTCACTTCCTAACGCACTGTCAAAATTGGATTTTCCAATTGCTAAGCGTTGACGCCGTGCTATTTAGGGATGCTTCATACATTTTGTATGAACATGAGAAATTTTGACAGTTATCTTGCGCTTTACGCGCTAATTTAGGGATGGCAGTAAGAGTAAACAAAAATAAAACGTAATAAGAGTAGAAATACAACCTCACGGTTGCGGATGCGGTTGTTTTTTTTTTTTTTTTATATCGAGTTTTGACAATAAAAAACGTGCAACGACTCCGCATGAAGTTAGAATTTATTTTAATTTGAGTGCGTTTTCTCTCAAGATCTCAATTTTAAATTTTTTCTCTTTCAGCATGTTACCACAGTTTTAATGTTTTTCTAACAAAAAATACTATTTGTTATTATTTTTTGGGAATGACTACGAAAAAAGAAGAGAAAGAAAACGTAAAAAGTCATTGAAAAACAACAATAATTTAATAATTTTCCAATTCATTGCTTACATATATAAGTATGTAAACTGTATAACATTTTTTAAATATATTTCAATAAAAACGAATAAAAACATAGCAAACAAATAATAAAAAATGACAATAAAATTCGCAACCGTCGCCGCACCTTATATAATTTTTTTTCTGTCATGCGGAATTCGTCGCCGCAACCGCAAGGGTCCATTTCTACTCCAAATTAAAAAACAAATTTATATAAATATCCCTCAAGTTTGAAAAAATTGAATTTTTTGAAACATATCGTTTTCTTAAGACAAAAAATAAATAAGAAACGTTTTGTTTTGCTCATTGTATTTCAAATAAAAGTTTTATATTTTTTTTAAATCTTTCAAGTAATACACGAGTTCTGATCAAAAAATAGCCATTGTTTTCAATTTTTTCAAAAAGTATTTATTTATTCATCAATAACTATTTTTAAAGTAATCCCCCTTAGACATAATACACTTATGCCAGCGTTTTTTCTAATCCTCTAAACACTTCTGAAACGCGCTTTTCGGTATCGCCTGTTTCAATTTTTCTTTTATCTCCTCAATCGTAGCACAATGCTCTCCTTTTATCGGTGTCTTCAGTTTTGGGAAGAGGAAAAAGTCAGTGGGCGCCAAGTCCGGTGGTTGAGGCATGATAATAGTTTTGTTTATAGCCAAAAACTTCACACAAGCATCGACGTGTGAGCTGATGCGTTATCATGGTGCAAAATCCATTATTGTTATTTCCACAATTGTATGCGTTTCTGGGGTTATTCTTCGTAAAAAAGGCTCATAACTTCAAAGTAGTATTTCTTATGGACCGTACGACCTTGTGGCAAGAATTTATGATGTACCATGTTATTGCAGTCGAAGCAAGTAGTGAGCAAAAAATTCAAATTTGACTGAACTTGACATGTTGTCATTGACTTCTTCTCGGCTTTCCTTAAACCGGTTATACCACAAGTGAACTTGTGTTCTGCTTATAGTAGACTGACTGGCCAAACGCCATAGTCAACATTTGAAATGTCCTTGCGCATTAAATTTCATTTTTTACACAAAACTTAATACACTTTCTGTGATCCATTTTTTGAATAGTTAAAATCTTAGAGCACGCCAAAACATGACTAACCTTTTTATCTGTCAAAAATAAACTGACAATCCAAAATGGCTGATATTGCCAACATATATAAAGCTTAGTTTAGACGATATGTTGAATCAGCATATTTATGGTTAAAAATTTGCTAAAGTGCCATCATATCGTGTAAACGCAAAATTTTTATCAGCATACGTATGCTTAACAACATTTGCAAGCAATTTGTTAACAATATCAACAAACGTATGTTAACAATTTAAGCATATCGTTTGAACAGTACATTATTAGTGTTTGTCAAATTTTCTGTGTATGCTAGCTCATATGCTATTTGTTGAAAATCCTATTTAAGCTTTTCAGCATATGCCAAATTTTTAAGCAAATTTGCCGAATGGAGTAGATTAGTCGCCGATAATTTTTTTAATGTAAATACATTTCAACAAGAAAATTTATTATTTGGAATCTTTTTTATATTAATTTACTTTAATTGTACTTATATTTCTATATAAATATATATGTACATATATCTATATATATATATATATATATATATATAAATGGTGTAAAAAATGTATAGTAATTCATAAAATGAGAACGGCTGGGCTAATTTCTGTAATTTTTTTGTCAGTGGTTCGTATTTTCGAGGAGAAGGTTTTTACGGAAGAAAATGTTTGAAAATCCATCCGGAAAAGTTAGAAAATTGGACAAATCAAAAATCGATTTTTTTGTACGAAATTTTGTGTCAAATTATTTCTTAATGGCTTTCTAAATAAAAAAAGAAAGTTATTGGTATAAAACATGGAAAATTGCGGAAAATGCGGAAAATTAGAAAAATCGAAAATTGATTTTTTTTATGAAATTTTATTTACCGGGCCTCTTTTTTATCACAATATTTGATGATAATTGATAATTGTGTTGTATTAATACTCTGAAGTTTGTCTGAAGGCTTAAAATTGGGGCAAGGCGAATTCGACGGGTCCGCTAGTAAAATATATATTATATTTCATGATATTCTCATGAAATGTTTATTATTTTTAACTAAAAAATGAAATGTATTACTGCGGGGAAAGCATATCCATATGGCCTTTTCGCTACTGCTCATCAGTGGATTCTACCCAAACTTTTTAAAGAAAACCTCAAAGTCTTATACTAAAATTTGGATAGAATCCACTGATGAGCTATATATGAGCAGTAGCGAAATGGCCATATGGATATGCTCCGCGTGCAGTAATACATTTAATTTTTTAGTTAAAAATAATAAATATTTCATAAGAATCAACGGCAAGGCGTTGATTATATGCACACCCGGAATTCTGCTGCAGCCGCGCTTTGGTTTTAGCCGCTGCCATGGTGAAAATTAAATGGCACAGGTCACTACAGTTATTTATTTTAATACCCTTCACCACAAAAATTGGAAAAAGGGTATAACTAAGTTTGTCATTCAGTGTGTAATTTGTACAATATTAATTTCCATTTCATTTTAAAGCTTTGAGATAGATCTTTAAAGAAATACTAAGATTTTTTAAAAATGCTTAACCTATTAGGATCCGATGTCATTTTTTATGTAAAGTTATACGTATGCAGTTCCATTTTTTTTTATTTTTGTATTTTCTGTCATCCCAAAATTAGTTTTTTTGATTAAAGTTACTTCACTAGCTAGATTTACATAGGTGGTGAAGGGTATACAAGATTCGGCAAAGTCGATTATAGCACTCTTACTTGTTTTAAATGAAATAATTTTTTTAAAAAGATAATAAAAGTACATTGTATTTAGAGTAGGTTATGTACATACCTACGTAGGTATGTATCAACATATTTTGCATATTTATTCTTTATGCGCCAGCAATAGCAAGCATGTTTCCTCTGAATAAATTTTTTTTCTTTTAATTAAAATTTTTTTTTTAATAAAGCGTTGTATAAAAAAAGTAGTGTCAAACTCTTTTATTCCACAAGCAAATGTTCATACGATTCAGCATATATACCACCATATAAATATCAGCATATCGTATAAACGCAAAAATTGTATGCTTACTCATATGTTGCCATTTCATTTGCTGAAATATGTTGAATTAAAAAATTTGGTAGTTTCAGCATATAGTGTAAACACCTAGCATATGATATATGCTGTCATATGAATTTGCTGCTATTTTTAATCATACAGTTGCTAGCATATATATGCTGATTCAACATATCGTCTAAACTAAGCTTAACAGATATGTGTACCAATATAACAGAAAAAAAAAATTCGAAAATCGAACATACGTAACTCACGATATTTAAAAATTACGGATACCTTGTGATCAGACCTCGTATGTTGCTCTGTTTAGGAATCCATCCAACTATAATAATAAATAAAAAAAATAACATTTGGAAATATTTTTGCATTTTTCAAGCTTAAATTTTAATAAATTCATAAAAATATTGATTATTAATATTGTATAACTATCAGTATCTTATTACAATGAATAAATTTTTAAACTAAATAAAACAATTGTTTTCATTTGCATTTAATAGGGTTTTTCCGATCGCGTACTGAAAATAAACTATACTCAAACTTTTCTGTGTTTCATGTACGTTTTTAGCCGTACACGTACACCAAGAATAGCTACAGTTATACATTCACGTACGCTTACGCAAATTAGTATTTTAATTAATCACATTCGTGGATGTGTACGGAAAATTTCTTAGTTTATAGACATACATAATTGTTATGAAAAGAAAAATATGTACGGGTAGGTTTCAATTGTGTGTTTTCCATTTATGTACGAGAACACCTTACGTGTGAAGTCTAAATTGCACTACAAATTTCTCCAACTTTCAAGCCTGGTGCAAAACATACAAGAAGTATTTGGGAACCAGTATCAAAATAAGAGTAAATTACTTTTTTTGTGCTTATTCGCGTCAAAACAATAAAAATATTACATTTTTTAAGTTTAAGAATTTGAATCTCTTACAGTGTTTTTATCGAGATAAAATTATCGGATTTTTATTTTTAGATTTTATTGAAAAAGATTCTCACCCGCTGACGTGCTATTTAAGCAATAGTGAAGTGGACATATGAATATGCTTGTCCCCACAAAACTACATTTAAATTTTTTGATGGGAATAAGCACGAAAAAAGTACATAATTTACTTCCTTTTTTTAAATTTTAATCGTTGAAGTTTTTCTAAAAAGGAAACTTTTGAACAGAAATAGTATTTTCATTTGGTTTCTTTTTCTACGTCAATTACCTTTCCAACGGTGTGCCATTTATCTCAATCGGACTTTTCGGTTGGGCTCCACGAGGGTTTGAGTGGGACCATACACCGAAAAACACAAAAGTACCGTTATCTAAAGATAGGTACTTAAAAAAATAATAACAGCGTTTTTCGTATTCAGGAGGTACCAATTAACTTATCTAGCCATGCGGTGTTCTTGGTATTTTTCCAAATTAAAAATTTGTAGGCCTGTGTAATTTATAAAGAGGCATTACCCAGGCAACTAATTGCTGCTTCTTCTTTCTTGACGAAGTTAGGCTGCCAATAAGAAAAATTACCAAAAGGCAATTTGCCGCTGCTGCATAAATTATATTCTTGTTAAAAATATCGAAATTGATATTCATAAATAAATATCGATGTATCGATATATTGAAATTTAAAATATCGGCGATATATATCGAAAATTTTAAAAATATATATCGATATTTTCTACCCATGCCTACTGATAACTAAAACGTTTTTTAATAATAATACCCCTTGCATTTATGTTTGCATCTTCGTTTGCTTATTTATTAAAAAAATGATCATAAACAGAGGTACAAACTTCCAAGTTGAATTCATGAAGTTTAACATTATGAAATCCGTATATAATTCTCAATATACAACGAGTCATTTGTTGTATCGTACTCGTAGCTATTGTGTTGTTCTTGCTGTAAAAACCCTGTACTCATTTTAAGCCAACTACGACGCAAAGCATTTTTTTTTTATAGAAGTACCACTTGAGGCATTAATACCTACTTAGTTTGTAACCGTGCTACATTCTTTAGGAAAGGGATAGATGAGAGAGAAGAAAGGTAATGAAAGGAGCCATTTTATTATTTATTTTACTTCGCCGGCGAATATGCTATGAAGAAGTATCGACGAAGGATGTATTATACCATTAAACAGAAAAAAACATTTTTTTATTTTTTTTACTGCCGTTGTAGTCAACGTGCTTACCACCTTGAAAACAGTATCCTCATTTTCGCTTACTAAAGTGTATGTTCTGGACAATAAATTTTTTCGTTTTTGAATCGAAAATAATATACGCATGTACATAATAGTGAATTTTTATATAATATTTTGAAAAGAGCTCCTCAATCTTTTTTTTTTAGAAAATAATCAAATACTATTATATTATTATAATATATAATATATAAATACTATTATATTATTATAATATATTATATTAATATAATATAAAATATTTTTGTATATATAAAATAGTGAAGTTTTTAATAAATGTTTCTTTTCATAAATTACAACAATATATTTTACAATTTTTAACTAAGTTTTTTATTTTGAAAAATAAAGATGACTACTAAGTAAATAATAATTGGTTGCAGTTAGGTAAAAAAAATTAGTTTCCAGCTAACGTCTAAAGCACTAACGTTAAGTTAACTTAAATTTAACTTACTTATAGTTAACATAAAGATAGTTAGGTTAAAGCTAGCTACAGAAAGTTAACTAAAAGCAAATTTTTAGAAAGTTAACCATGAGTTAGTTGCAAAGTAATGCAGGACTTCGCAATGTTAAAATAGTTAGTTGATAACATTGAAAAGTAATCCAAGTATCAGACAGCACTTGCTGCGGAATAGTTAGCTTAAAGTTAATTTAAAGTAAACTCAGTTTCCGACAGGGAATGTAACACAGTCCAAAGGTAACCCATGTGTATAGAAAAAACATGTTCAATTTACCATTACGATGTCCTAAAGGCCCAACTATAATGTACATAAGATGGCTTGAGCTTATGACAAAAATCCAACGAAAAGCCTGTCAAATGCTTAGGTAACTTATTAAAGAAATTTAGGTGACTACAATGTAAATACATAAATTTAGCAACTATTTTCCCCTGGTTGCACATTTATGTTTAACTCGTACATTTGCCAAAAATAATTTTTTTATAAAGAAACGAAATTTTAAAACAAAACGGCATTTAAAGAACATATTTTATATATTTAACAACATTCAACTACATACGAGTATTTACATTTTTTGGTTCATGTTCTAAGATAAATTTTCAAAAAAAAAAAAATATTACTAGTTTTTGTTTTGGTGGCCAACTATATTAAAAAATGCAACGGTGTTCATCGCTTAATGGTTTTTTATTGTGTTTGTTAAAGATTGTTTTCTTTTTTTATACATTTTCTATTCAATTACAAACTTAAAATTTAACACTGTAGGTCTTCAATGCAATTTTTCTTTATAATGTATGATACTTTTTTTTTTTTTTTGAAATCTTAATTTAATAATGGCAGGGGTATATAACCATATCGCCAGGGTATCCCACAAGTATTTTGATATAACTAGTCTCTCCAGGAACTGCACATCGACCTATACCCTCGTATAGGAAGTGGAAAATCCTGTAGAATAAAAAACGTGCGCGTTGCGACTTCAAATATAACCTCACTTTTTTGAAAAAAGGAAAATCTGCTCGCACGCAGATGTTCCCCCTTCGAGATAAAGTAATAAACTGGAATGTATGATACAAAGCACAATCAGCTGTTTTCGTGCGCTCACGAATCTTCCTTCCAATCTTGCCTAAAAAAATGACATTTGACGAAACTTGACGAAAAGTGTTCTTGAGTACATTACAGTTTGCCAAATATAATTTAATGTATTTGCACAGTTGCTTAAGTTTTCTTATACACATTATAGTTGGGCCTTTTAAGCCCGCTATATTTCCTAGTTTATAATTTGAGAATAGAAATTAAAGGGTGTCCCATAATTGATATCATTTACATATATGGGCCTATCTTTTGAACCGTTGTAGAAAAACGCTTGCAAATTGGACAGAATGTCGACTGCTATGGGTGCTCCAATAGTTTATTTTATTTGATGTATATGGCCATACTTTTGAATAGTTGTAGGCAGACGATTGAAATTTACAAAGAACCTGTATTACTAACTCTGCTATAACAGCAAGTATAAAATTTGGATTTGGAAATAAAGGGGTATCACAATAAATTATGTAATTTGGTGTATGTGGTCGAACTTTTGAACCGATATAGACAGGCAGCTGAAACTTACAAGGGGCCTGTATTGCTAAGTCCGCTATAACAAGAAGCTTAAAATTTGAATTTAGAAATTAAAAGGGTCTTCCCTTTAACATATGTATATGGCCGTATTTTTTAAACTGTTTTATACAAAAACCTAAAATTTAAACAGAATGTTCACTACTTTATTTGGTATAACTAACTTGGTATAACCAGAAGTATAAAAATTATAAATTAAAGGGTTTTACAATAGTTGATTAAATCTGATGTATATGGCCAAACTGTTGAAACGTTATGTAAAGACGGCTGAAAGTTACAAAGTACCTGATTGGTAAAGCTACTACAACGGCAAGTATTAATTTGAATTAGGAAATTAAAGGATGCCCCTTTGGTGGCTGTAATTTGATGTATATTGCCAACTTATTGAACAGTTGAACAAGTATAAAGTTTGAATATATAAGGGTGTCCCAATAGTTTATGTAATCTTATGTATGTGGCCATACTCTTGAACTATTATAAGCAGACAGATGAAATCTGTTTTGAAGTCGGCTTTTTTTTTGCAAGAATTATTTATAATACATATATGCTTGTATATATGTTTTTTTTAATTAAGAATATTTCTCTGCGTTAATTATATTTTTGCATAAACCTAGAAATAGTTTTAAGAGAAGCAATGTGTGAAGTTTCATTACAATTTTGTTATGTAATAATCTTCGTATTTTCTCAGCTACACGAGAGATAATTAATTGAACTAGAACTGTTGGTTTTTCGTTATTAAAAGCGGAAAGTTAGAAAAAAGTTAAAGTTAAAATTTATACCTATTTATACCTACCTATTTATATATTGCAGTTTGTTTTTGATCATTGGTAAGTAGCGGAGTTCCTTGAAAATTCAAACGAGGGTAATATAAATGGCTCATTAATAAAAATGTACAATAAGTAGTGCTATAAAAAGTAAGGATTAAGGGTAATAATTGGCCTATCTTTAACATTATTGCAATTATATCTAGGGAAGAAATTTTGATGTTATCATAAAGTTATTATTTTCATTTGCTTTTTTTATTTGTGCAATTGTTTTCGTGATCTTTAAATTTGCATGTGTTATTTGTTGTTGTGGTTTTTCAGAACAGAAAATGTGCTTTGTTTATGTGTGCACTTGTTATTCTTTTATTTGCATTTAAAAGGTTTTTCCGATCGCTAATGGATAATTTGTTGTCTATCGTACGTGTACTTTTTGTCGTCTGTACCCGCAGTTATTTTCATTTTTTCATGTACGTTTTTTCCACATACGAATATATTTTCATTTTTTCATGTACTTTTTTTCCGTACACGTGCTGAAAATAAACTACACTCAAACTTCTCTGTCTTTCATGTACGTTTTTAGCCGTACACGTACACAAAAAATAGCTGCAGTTGTACATTTACGTACGCTTAGGCAAATTAATATTTTAATAAAACACATTCGTGAATGTGTACGGAAAATTTCTAAATTTAGAGTTACACATAATTGTAATGAAAAGAAAAATATGTAAGGGTTGGTTTTAGTTGTGTGTTTTCCATTTATGTACGAGAATTTTGTACAGTGAGTGTACTTCTCTGAACTCTGAAAAAAATAAATGCTACTAAAGGCCAAAATTCGCTATCACACTCAGTCGAACGAGCTGTCAAAAATTCCACGTGTGCTCAAAAAGAATAATAGTGTGGATTAAAAGTGTAGGTGTGTGACAAACTTTATGACAGATCTGTACGATTTTATATTCTTTTGAAAAAATTCACAAAATATTTTTCTCTCTGCGATCAGGGTTGATTTTTGTAAAAAAAGCTGCTGACAAATATTTTATTACGAATGATTTTAATTTTATTAGGAGAAAAATATGAATTTATTCAATATATAGCGATTAATTATTTTATTATTTTATATTTACACATATGTACAATAATACTTCAAAAGAACATAAGATAAATGGAAGTTAAGAAAAAAAATAATAATAATTAAGAATAAAATTGAACAATTGTGGTGTAACTAAAAAAGTAAAGAGAAAAACAAACGTACATACATACATATGTATGTAATCTAAATTAAATATATATTTGAACAAAATTTAATGATTATTTCAAATTTGGGAAAGTTAACTTTAAATGAAAATAAAAAGAAAACAACCTATTAAGTTGTAAATTAATAGGACAATACTTGTTATCCACAGATGCAGATGTTCTGAATATTATGACTTTTTATTGATCAACCACATAAAAGCGGCTTTGGTGTTAATTGGTGGTTGACTTCCAAGAAAATGTTCTGCTGTTAAGGTAACTTCTTCTTTATTAGTATATACCAGCTTAACTTTTACAGGTTTATACATTAGGATATGGTAACTTTTTATCTCGCCTTACTTAATTATTCTGCGCAATATAAAGTGAATTCTTGACGTGACAGGAGTAAAATGATTGTTTAAATAAACTCTTTTTCTCTACATCGGTTTGGATAAGATCATTAAGCTTTAAGTTGTACCTCTATCTGTAATTTTTCATTATACAGTTTCTCTTTGAAACAGAGTTAAATTTAATTAGGACTGCAGACTATTTGCGATGACAATAGATAAGACTACAGAATAAAGGTTCTCCGTGGTTTGGTAAGATAATTGCTTTCCTAGATAATTGTTCTCACTCTCAAGACCCCGAATCTTTTGCAGGGGTGCAATAACGCCTTACGAAGTAAGGCCTTTAAGGCTTTATTTCACTTCCAATTAAGAAATAGGGCCTTTATTTCCAAAAAGGTTTTATTGCATTTTGAAAGTGACATAAGGCCTTTATTGAAATTCAACCAATGGTGCAATAAAGCCTTTATTTTATATTTTTTGGTTCTTTTGTTACACTGTTCAATTTATTGTTTTTGTTGTTGTTGATAACAGCATTTCGCATACTATACTGTGTCACTATTGGCATCTTAATTCTGTGAGAAGTAAATTTTTTTATGCTTTTTCTCCTTTATTGTTTATTGTCTCAATATCTTCCGTAGTGTGACGCGCGCAGGGAAACTTTATTCAGCGAAGCCACCTGCCGCGTCCCATGGAGGAAAAAACCCGTAAGAGTGGCCGCAGGCCGCCACGCAGAAAAACTTTATAAAGCAAAGATTTTCAATATTGTTGCAGTTAAATTAATATTTGTGTATGCTTTTTTCCAGACATTTCCTTTTATGTACATTTTAATGTCAAGCAAATCGTTCACTTCGTTTTCAGAAGTGAGATTAATTTTTTTTAATATGAAATTTTTTTATAATTGTTCAATAAAATATAAGAAGAATAAGAAATTTTATTGCTTCATTTAAAAAGAAATTTAAGTGAAATAATACCTTTACGGATTTATTTCACTTTCAAAGTGCAATAAAACCTATGTTAAGGCCAAATGCCTTAACAAATATTTGGCACATATTTTATTACTTGTATGGCCACCTTAATTTATCGCCATATATATAAGGACTAATTGCGATACGAAAACATAGATAGTTATGCAAATAACCATCTTCTCGTTTCTTTTTTTATTAACGCTTAAAGCTAAACGTCAAAGTAGCTAAAATGTCGTTGAAGACTGTTTCCGGTTCTCGATTCTGATCCATCGACGTCATATAAGGTAACATTCCGCCTATACGAAATAAAAATCCTAATTTATTAATTAAAATCCTAAACAATTGGTTTCTTTTCTTTCATTGCATGTCCTATTGGGGTTTTGATAAATATTTCTGAGAAAACAAAATACACTATTTATTTTGTTTTTATTGGCTCAGACGAATTCTAAGTTTTTCCTATTCCTATCCAGCATTCCATATTTTGAGTTAAACATTTGGTCCTTCGAGCCGGATTGGAAAAAGGAAGATCTAAAAGTTCTCTGAGAGTTCTACAATTGAATTGTCATCTGGAATTATATTCATATCCATACATATATACATACTAACAAGGTACGTTTTTTATTTTGCTTTGTTCAACCTTAGTTAGTGAGTGCACTTCATACCGCGTGTATCAATTCGTGTTCGTGTTGGATTTAATTTCGTTACGTCGTGGTCATCCTAATAAAATTTCTAAATAAAATTCCGGAGAAAATAAAAATAAGAATAATTAAAATTAAAAAGAAGAAAATTGTCGTGCATATAACATACGGAATTTTATAATATAAAAAATAAAATATATACATACATATTTATGTATGTATAAAGTTAACTGTGTTGGAAGATATCGATGATAGAGAAAAGAACGGAAAAAAAGAGAAGCTATTCAAAAGAATACAGAATTCAACATCCTACCAAAGCCATCAAACCCTTTCAGTCGCCACCAGGAGTAGAGGTTTCCTAAAATTATTCGTGAGTAAAGCTCATCAAATCCATATAAATATTTCTAAAAACAAAAAAGTAAAGTTTTCAATTTGTGAATCTTATGTTGTTCGGTACGATCCTGGGGTAGGGTATCGTTCGGTTTTATTTTTATTTTATTGCACTTTCCCCTTTTTTTTCTGTTTCAGCTGTTCCCCTAATTGATTTTTTCTCCACACAAATATAAATACATATTTTTTAATTATCCCCTCCTTTTTAAATTTCTCCTTTGTAATATTACATACAGACATTTGGCATATGATATACTCTTTCTTGTGCAATTTAGTGTTTTAAGAGGATAAACATTATTTCCCCTCTTCATTTAAATTTGGCTTGCAATTTACACAACGATCACGCTCTTCACTTACATATTTTCGGTGGTTGTTTTTTCTAAGAGAGTGTTGTTAATAGCTGTTTGCTAAACAGGCATTTCCCCTCTTTATTTAAATTTTCTCCTTGTTCCACACGCAGCGATTACGCTCTTCGCTTGTATATTTTTGGTAGTTGTTTTGTTTAACCTTTATTCCAAATAAAATTTCGTTGATTCCATGGTCGAGAGAGACAAGTCATTGTTTTACATGTAAGTGAAGTAGGTCTGTTTGCGAATATATCTAAGTATTTTTTCGGTAAGAAAATAAATTTATATACATTACCATCAATCCAATAGTGATTAGAATACTCTGTGAAATTATATCCTAATTCTTGTTTCTATTTTCTACATTTTATTAATAAATACGGAAGCAAGTAACGTAGAGAATAATTATATATTGTCGTTCTCCCTTAATACGGTTAAAAGTTTGAAGTCATTGTACAGTAATTTCTTTTGCAACAAGTGCAAAATATTTCTGACATACGTCTTGTTTCACTAATTGTAGTTACAATTATTCATTATCGTTTTGGGCTGATATTTTGTCTGCCTTTCTGTACAATACCTATTTGCTTATTTTATAAAATAAATATTTCTATATATACGCCTATATAAGCAGCAGCAATTACAAGGAAGTGACCTATTATTTCAAAACGATTCCAGTCATATTATTTGCCTTTCCAACGAAAACGGGTTCAGTGACCGCTTCCAAATTTAATAATTGGTAACAGCTGATTTTAATCCAGCGCAAAGAATAAGTGCAATCATTTTTGGTAACAGTTGAGTAAAAGGGTGCATTCATTTTTCATTATTTTGGAATAAATTTATTCATTCATTTCAATTTTTGTGGCAAATTCTACATTTTTGTTAGTAGTCAATACTCTTCCTTAATTTTTCAACGGAATTTCGGTCACATTAATTTGTTATTTATTACACTTGGAATTTCGCAAGATTTTGTGTAATTTACCTATACTAAATCAAATCGATTTGCTGTACTTTTATACTCGTCACTGTTCATTTGTTGAATTTGTTTTTTCGTGAGGTCCTAATTAGCAAACGCGTTTTTCATACGCAAGAATGTCTTTGGACAAGTTTATCCGCTTGGCAGACAATATTGTCGAATTTGAAGCAGATCTAAATGATCATAGGTACCCAGTAACTTCGCTGCATGCGCTTGAGGTACATAAGTCGGAGCTACTATCCAGTTGGGCTCGAATAAAAGATGCATATGAGAAGTTTTTACTAGATGCAGAGGCGGAGGCTAACGATGGTGAGGATCCGCTGGACGTGGAGTCCTGTAAAATGAAATACAAGAATACGTATACCGCATACTGTAATTGCTTAACAATACTAGCAGATTTATCCGATTCATTGCGCAAACCTGTAGCTTCGTCCCGCCCAATTGAAAATTCCGATATTCAGTCTTCCACCTCCGCTTATTCTAGGCCCTTTGAGTCACATGGACTTCATTTGCCTCCAGTCGAGATCGGGGCATTTGGTGGTGACTATGCCTCCTGGCCCACTTTCCGTGATTTATTCACGGCTGTAGTTTCTAATTCCAGGGCTAGTAATGTAGAAAAATTATTCTACCTAACGCAAAAAACTAAAGGGGAGGCAAGGGAAATTGTACAAAAAAGTCCATTGACACATCAGGGTTTCGATTTGGCCTGGAAGGATTTATGCTTACGGTATGAAAACCGGAGAATCCTTGTGAATGGTCAACTGAAAATACTATTCAATCTTCCGACTATTGCCTCCGAAACCGGTAAAGCATTGAAACAACTTCAGAGAGACATCAACTCGTGTATAGCTACCCTGAATCTCTATGATGTTGATGTTCAGAGTTGGGATCCGATTTTCGTTTTTATTTGTACTAATCATCTGCCAGAAATTACTTTAACGTTATGGGAACAGGAGTTAAACGACAAAACCGCTATTCCAAAGTGGTTGGAACTGGATAAGTTCCTTACAAACCGTTATAGGACGCTTGAATCTGTTCTTGAAATGCGTAAATCTATTAGTTCCAAAGAAAGTACTTCCAAACCGAAACCCAACTCGAATTCTACCAAGAAACTCAACAGCTTTCAGGTTAATGTTTCTGGTCCAAAATGTCAACTATGTCCCAAAGAAGTCCATGCTATAAGAAAATGTCCAAAATTCTTAAAAATGGATCATAACCAGCGATTAGCTGAAATTAAAAAGGAAGGTTTGTGTCTGAATTGTTTTTCGAAGGCTCATGGTGTTAGAAACTGTAATAGCAAGCATAGTTGCTATAAATGTAAAAAAAGACACAACACTCTTCTCCACAAGGAACTACAGAGTGCTACTACTCCTATTCAAGACCCATGTACTAGCAGAAACTCGAGGCTTAACCCAAATTCAACGCCTTATATTCACCCCACTACCAATTCGCAACAGTCCACTAATTCCATAAATTCTGGTATAATTCAATCGTGTTTTGCAGCCAATTCTAAAGACGTTCTATTAGGAACTGCAATAGTAAATATTATTCATTCGGGTATGAAATATAGGGCAAGGGCGCTGATTGATTCAGGATCCGAAGGCACTTTTATTTCTGAGCGTTTGTTTAATTTGCTAAAGCTTCCGTTTGAACGAACAAGTGCTCAAATTTCTGGTTTGAACAATTCAGTTTCTGCAAGAGTTCAGCGTAAGTGCTCTTTTATTCTTGGTACTGAATTAAATGAAAGCATGTCAATTTCTGCAACAGCCTTGGTAATTCCACATCTCTCTGAAAATCTTCCATCTCACACCATTCCTAGTACTTCCTTTACAAGTCTTCCTGATATTCAACTCGCTGATCCTTCGTTTAATTGTAGTTCAAAAATTGATGTTTTGATTGGTGGTGATATTTTCCCATCCATCATATGCCCAGGTGTTAGACGAAACGTTTGTGATTCGCTGATTGCTCAGGAAACTATCTTTGGATGGATTCTGACGGGTCCTATATCCAATAGCTCTTCATCGACTTCCACTATAATTTCATACTTCTGTGAAATTTCTTTAGATAAAGAAATTTCACGCTTTTGGGAGGTGGAGAATCTTCCAAAGAAGAACCTTAGGTCTGCATCTGATCAAGCATGTGAGGATGTCTATATTCGAACTACAAAAAGGGGTCCAGATGGTCGATATATAGTATCCTTGCCTTTTAAGGAAGGTTTTCCCAATTTTTTGAATGTAGGCATTTCCAGGCCCAATGCAATGGCTCAGTTTTTCCGCAATGAGGTTAGATTGATAAGAAATCCCGACTTTAAAATTGAATATGATGAAGTCGTGCGAGAATATGAAAAACTTGGTCACATGGTCAGAGTTCAAGCTCCTTGTCAGTCTCAGAAACCTGAATTTTACTATTTGCCACATCACGCGGTCATAAAGCCTGATAGTGTTACCACTAAGGTCCGTGTAGTGTTTAACGCATCTTCCCCCTCCTCTAATGGATTAAGTTTAAATTCATTATTGCATACAGGACCGATTCTACAAAATGATTTAATGCTATTAATTCTAAGATGGCGATTCTTCCGCTACGTATTCAATGCCGATATTCAGAAAATGTATCGACAGATTTTAGTCGATTCAAAGCATACTCCATATCAGAGATGTCTTTTTAGAGACAATCCCAAAGGTCCTATTTATGATTTTGAGCTAAAAACGGTTACGTTTGGCGTAAATTGTGCTCCATATCTGGCTATACGTACTTTATTACAATTAGCAGATGATGTTCAAGATATTTATCCAACAGCTAGTTCCATAATTCGTAGCTCAATGTACGTTGACGATATTCTGGCTGGATCCCATTCCAAGGCAGAGGCTATTAAAGCAAAAAATGAGCTTATTTTAGCTCTGCAGTCGGCTGGGTTTTTGCTAAGAAAATGGACCTCTAATTCTCAGGGTATATTAGCGGACATGCTACCTGAACACTTGTTGCACGAGAACTTTCTAAAACTAGAGGATAATAGTTCTACAAAAACCTTAGGCATTCGGTGGAATGCTGGTGCAGACGAGTTTTATTTTGCGGCATTTCAGTGCCAAACATCAGGTGAATATACAAAAAGGGAAGTTTTATCCAAAATCGCCAGGCTTTTCGATCCTGCTGGGTGGTTGGCTCCCTGTATTATTCGCGCGAAAATAATAATGCAAAAGATATGGATGGATGGAACTGGGTGGGATGAAGTCCTTTGTCCTGAAACTCTTGAACAGTGGAAGTCATTCGAAGAAAGTTATCCTGCAATTAATTCCATACGTATTCCTCGATGGATTAATTATATTCCTAACGCTGAAATTCAATTCCATGGGTTTTGCGATGCCTCCGAAAAGGCATACGCAGCAGCGCTATATGTCCGAATATCTACCAACGAGGTCACATATACCCATTTAATATCGTCCAAAACTAAAGTTGCTCCCATTAAGACTCTTTCAATTCCTAGACTGGAACTTTGTGGAGCAGTTCTTCTGGCAGAAATGATTGAGAGCCTGCTGCCTAGACTAGACGTTGAAAGATACACCATCTACTGCTGGACGGACTCTACAATTGTCCTTTCATGGTTGGCAAAACCGGCCTGTAATTGGCTGACTTTCGTGGCGAACAGGACGTCTAAAATTACGCAAATAGTGGATTTTTCCCGTTGGAATCACGTAAATTCAGAAACAAATCCAGCAGATATGGCGAGCCGAGGTCTTAGTCCAAGTGACCTAATTCATAATCAGCTGTGGTGGCTCGGACCGCATTGGCTTAAAGAACCATCCACTAAGTGGCCCATTGGTAGACCGTCCAGCCTTCTACAAACCGATTTAGAGGTCAAACCGGTGCGAGCACACTTTTCCTATTTTTCTGATTTCGAAGACATACTAGAAAGATTTTCTTCCTTTTCTAAGGCAATGCGTATAATGGCATATGTCTACAGATTTTTCCATCGAACTCATCCAAGGGTTCGTTCAAATTTTGACAAAAGGTCTATTCTACTTTCTACCTCGGAAATTGTTTTTGTTCGTAACTGCCTTATTTCTGTCTGTCAGAAGGCAGCATTTCCAAACGAGCATAAGTCTCTTGTCTCTAAACAAGAAATTTCCAGATCTAGTAGCATTTTGAACTTAAATCCATTTATAGATCCTGATGGCATAATACGTTCGTGCGGTCGACTCGAGTTATCTCCAGGGATTTCATACAATGAAAGATATCCAATAATAATTCCATATAGTTACCAATATTCTCGCCTTTTAGTAAAATTCATCCACGATATAAGTTTACACGGTGGTAACCAACTCGTACTGAGACTTCTACGAATGCAATACTGGATTCCAAAGGCCAAAAACCTAATTAAAACAATAAGCAGTAAGTGCAAAACGTGTATTATATACAAGAAAGGATGCCGGAAACAGCTTATGGCAGCGTTACCCCCCGAACGCAGCGACTTTACTCGACCATTTACGCATACCGGGCTTGATTTTGCGGGCCCTTTTGACATCAAGAGTTACTCCGGCCGAGCTTGCCGCATTTCTAAAGGATATACTTGCCTATTTGTATGCTTTTCTACAAAAGCAATACATTTAGAGGCTACTTCCGAACTTTCTGCTGCTGCATTCCTGGCGGCTTTTGGCAGATTTGTTTCAAGACGTGGTTGTCCATTACATCTATATTCTGACAATGGCACCACCTTTGTTGGGGCCTCCAAAATCCTAGCAAAAGAATTCATTCAAACCGCACAACAACGTATTGCAGCCAACTACGCTCATCAAAATATCACCTGGCACTTTATTCCACCGGGTGCACCACATATGGGTGGACTATGGGAGGCCGGTGTCAAAAGCTTTAAAGCTCACTTCCGGAAGATGACGGGCAGTTATAAATACACTTTTGAAGAGTTGTCAACATTATTGACCAAAATTGAAGCCTGCCTTAATTCTAGACCGATTTCGCCCTTATCCACTGATCCTACTGACCTCTGTGCCTTAACTCCAGGCCATTTCCTTATTGGCTCACCGATTCTGTCACCCGTCGATCCTCAAGTAACTGACTCTTTATCGATCGTTAATCGATGGCAAAGATTAAAACTTATTCACCAGAATTTCTGCCAACGATGGAAAAATGAATATTTAAAGGAACTTCATAAAAGAACAAAATGGCAAAAGCAAGAGGAAGATTTGAAAGAAGGGGCCCTCGTGGTAGTCAAAGATGAAAACCTCCCTCCGAACTCCTGGCGACTTGGTAGGGTGCAAAAAGTTTACACCGGCTCAGACAATCGTGTACGCGTAGCGGACGTTTTAACACAACGGGGCTTAATAACACGCCCCATAGTCAAACTCGTCGTTCTGTTCACACCCTCCTAAGTTTGTTTGTCTTTCGCTTATTATTTCTTACTCTTTTTCCAGATAAACATGCCTAAAATTTCGTCTCACTCTTCAACTTCTAAATCCTCAAAAAATGATACTCTCAAGTCTTACAATGCTTTTCCATGCCGAATTTGCAACCGTCCCCATCCGTTGCGGACCTGCAGAAAATTCTTGGCTATGAACATAAGCGATCGTCTTCGTGCAGTACGGAAAAATAAATACTGCATGAATTGCCTTGCTCATGACCATTCAAACGGTACTTGCTTCTCCAAGCATGGGTGCAAACACTGCCACAAATATCACCACACGCTACTTCATGTCAATCCCCGTTTAGCCAAGGATTTGTTGCCTAAGAGACCCAGTTCACGATCCCTTACGCCAGAGCGACCTTCCACTTCGGCAACAAAGAAAAGACATTGCTCTAAGAATCGTAGTGCTTCCGAGACAAAATCCAAGAGAGCTATTTCTCCACCATCGACTTCGAAATCGTCTTTGACAGCAATCCTGCGTCAAAATACACTCATCCTACTACCAACAGTTCTCGTCAAAGTTGCATCATCCACAACACATGCTCGATGTCTATTGGATTCTGGATCGCCTGTGAGCCGCGTGTCTAAGAGATTAGTCGACAAACTGAATTTAACAGCATTCACTTTACATGACGAAACTGTTTGTCCAATTATACTAAAATCCAGATACGATTCATCATCAAAGATAGAAGGAACGTTTCGAGTAGATAATCGGATTAATCTCCGTACCCCATCCGAATCTCTTCCAGAAACATACAAAAGAAATTTTCGAGATTTATTTCTTGCAGACTCGAAATTTTATGAATCAGCAACAATCGACATCGTAATCGGGGTCGATATTTACCCAAAGGTCATCCAAGACGGAGTCTTTTCGAGACCAGGTTTTCCAACAGCTCAAAGCACGCTTTTTGGCTGGACTATTTACGGTCCATGCTCTTTATAAATTTGAAATGCACTTTAAAATAAGGCTCTGCAAAATATAAAACGTAAAACTTGTTTTCCGTTGATTTTTTAATTTAATACCAAGAATTGTATTTTAATTTGAATTTCCATTTCATTTACTTTAATATATTTTGAAATTGAATTGCAATTATATATACATATATCTATTTATAAGTATAATTGATTTAAATTTAGTTCTTAATTAGTTCATATTAAATATTTTTTGTTTCTTTTTAACGAAGCAGTTTTCTCGACATAGCTAATAGGACTTACTAATTCTATTGCATATATCCTGCAAGGCGGGCGGCAATGTTAAGGCCAAATGCCTTAACAAATATTTGGCACATATTTTATTACTTGTATGGCCACCTTAATTTATCGCCATATATATAAGGACTAATTGCGATACGAAAACATAGATAGTTATGCAAATAACCATCTTCTCGTTTCTTTTTTTATTAACGCTTAAAGCTAAACGTCAAAGTAGCTAAAATGTCGTTGAAGACTGTTTCCGGTTCTCGATTCTGATCCATCGACGTCATATAAGGTAACATTCCGCCTATACGAAATAAAAATCCTAATTTATTAATTAAAATCCTAAACAATTGGTTTCTTTTCTTTCATTGCATGTCCTATTGGGGTTTTGATAAATATTTCTGAGAAAACAAAATACACTATTTATTTTGTTTTTATTGGCTCAGACGAATTCTAAGTTTTTCCTATTCCTATCCAGCATTCCATATTTTGAGTTAAACATTTGGTCAACGTACATTGAGCTACGAATTATGGAACTAGCTGTTGGATAAATATCTTGAACATCATCTGCTAATTGTAATAAAGTACGTATAGCCAGATATGGAGCACAATTTACGCCAAACGTAACCGTTTTTAGCTCAAAATCATAAATAGGACCTTTGGGATTGTCTCTAAAAAGACATCTCTGATATGGAGTATGCTTTGAATCGACTAAAATCTGTCGATACATTTTCTGAATATCGGCATTGAATACGTAGCGGAAGAATCGCCATCTTAGAATTAATAGCATTAAATCATTTTGTAGAATCGGTCCTGTATGCAATAATGAATTTAAACTTAATCCATTAGAGGAGGGGGAAGATGCGTTAAACACTACACGGACCTTAGTGGTAACACTATCAGGCTTTATGACCGCGTGATGTGGCAAATAGTAAAATTCAGGTTTCTGAGACTGACAAGGAGCTTGAACTCTGACCATGTGACCAAGTTTTTCATATTCTCGCACGACTTCATCATATTCAATTTTAAAGTCGGGATTTCTTATCAATCTAACCTCATTGCGGAAAAACTGAGCCATTGCATTGGGCCTGGAAATGCCTACATTCAAAAAATTGGGAAAACCTTCCTTAAAAGGCAAGGATACTATATATCGACCATCTGGACCCCTTTTTGTAGTTCGAATATAGACATCCTCACATGCTTGATCAGATGCAGACCTAAGGTTCTTCTTTGGAAGATTCTCCTACCGAACGCCAGGCCATTGCAGTGCTAAACGCCAGGCTTTTCGATCCTGCTGGGTGGTTGGCTCCCTGTATTATTCGCGCGAAAATAATAATGCAAAAGATATGGATGGATGGAACTGGGTGGGATGAAGTCCTTTGTCCTGAAACTCTTGAACAGTGGAAGTCATTCGAAGAAAGTTATCCTGCAATTAATTCCAACCTACGATTTTAATTATTTTATCGACTTTTTGTTGATTTATTCAATGTTTGTTCTCTATAGTTTCCTATAATTAGGCTTTCAAGGTCAAGCTTAAATAAAAAGACTATTTGTTTAATATACTATTTGCCGACGTTTCGTTGGCGGTTTTTTCCAACATCATCAGGGAAATTTTTTATTAAATCTGGCAACATTATAAATACAAAAGAAAATCTTTGTAAGTAACAACAATAATCTAAACGTTAAAATTAATTTGCTTACATACATTCTTTTCTCGTCAAATTAAAATTATTTTTATCACAGTTTTGTTTTGTAAAAGTTGGACAATACTACACAAAACTTAAATTAATCAAAAAGAATGTAAAATGAACTTCAATTCAATTCAATTTTTATTGTCTTCAAAATATTTACAAATTTGTTTATAATTACAATATATACATTTGGAAAGTGTTTAAGGATATTTCCTTTTTCAGCTTAAATAAAAAATTTTGTTTAGTAATATAATTTATTTTTAATTTAGTGTAATATAAAAAGTGGAGGCAAAAATGTCTAAGAAAAACCTTTGTGATTTTTTTTTTTATGATAAAACTTAACTAAACTTACTTACTAATTTTTAAGGAGGGGCTAACCGAACAATGTGCGTGTATGCTGAATTTGAACATTTAACATTAAAATTTTCAAATAATCTTTTTATATTGACTAAAACTAAATCAGCAGCCGCGATTTGATGGAGTCTGGTCGTGGAATAATACCTAGGAAGATTGTATATTAGCTTTAATATTTTATTTTGAAGAGTTTGAAGTCTTTTTAAATGACAATTTGCACTTTCTGCCCAAACAGGAGCTGCATAAAAAATGACAGCAGCAAATATTTGTTTATATATTAACATTTTGTTTTTAATATTTAACGCCGATCTTCTATTTATAAAGGGGTATAGTGTTCTAATAAGTATATTGCATTTATTTACAATGTAAGATGTGTGTTCCTTGTATGTTAATTTCGAATCTAGGACTACTCCTAAATATTTTACCTTTTTCTCCCATTTGATCTCGAAATTATTAATAGAAATACTATTTTGAGGTATAAAACATTCTTTTCTCTTCCTCGTAAAGTAAATCGCTTGACTTTTATCCCAGTTTAGTGATATTTTCCATTTAGCAAAATATTTGAATACTTTTTTAAGATTCAGTTGGAGGTTTAAAATTATTTCTGAGGATAAGGTACCAGAGCACAATAACGCTGTATCATCTGCAAATATGGACATTACACAGTAATCTACAATTGGAATGTCTGCTGTATATATATTATACAAAATTGGAGATAAACAGGATCCCTGGGGGCAGCCTGCACTTAAAAGAAAAGGGTTAGATGATTTCAAACCAATATGAACTCTAAAAGATCTGTTGGTTAAATAGCTTTGAATGATTTTCACAATACTTAAAGGGAAATTAAAATGATGTAATTTGTAAATTAGACCGTCGTGCCAGACAGAGTCAAATGCCGCCTTTATGTCTAGCAGTACCATTCCAGTGGACTTTTTTTGAATGAAGTTTGATTTAACAACGTTTTTTATACGAACTAATGGGTGTAGAGTACTGTGCTCTTTTCTGAATCCGAATTGTTCGGAAGGTAATATATTGTTCGCGTCCATAAAATCTACAATTTTGCTTTTAATAATCTTTTCTAGAATTTTACTGATAGACGACAACAAACTAATAGGTCGGTATGAATGTGGAGAATTCAAAGGTTTATTAGGTTTTTTTATTGCAATGACTTTTGCTTTTTTAAATTCATCTGGGAAATAACCTAGTAGAAGACAATTATTAATAATTTTTGTCAAAAATTGTATACCTTTTCTAGGCAAGGCTTTCAGGACTCTGTTATTAATGCCATCTGCACCTGGCGTCTTTCGTGGTTTAAGACTTTTAATGACATCAGAAACGTTAGCATACGTAATGGGTGTATGGTCTCCTGTTATTGTAAAATGAACTTAAAATAATATATCACAGTAAAAAATTTATTTAGCTTTGTTGATCACAGTTCTTTTTTAACTAGTGCTATGGTGTAATTTGCATTGGTGTTATCTTTATCCTCTTTGTATTTGAACAATGTTGATTGTTATAATTGATTCTTGCCTTAATTAGAGTATTAGGGTGGATGTTAAAAGAAAATAGGCAATTGGATTTCTGTGAAACCGAAGTGCAAATTATAATTACTCGTTTGAGATAATTATAATTTAGCGGGGAAGAAAGAAATAATGGGGATTTATTAATAATAGTTTTCTTTTAATGAGATTATTAGGCCTGTAAATAATTTCTCACCTTGCCTTATGCTTGTATTAAATATACTTGTTTTTCAAAGTTTCTTCACATAAGTTTAATTCTTTTATTAAAGGTTTACTTAGGTACTAAAATACAAGTAAGTACGATTTGGGTTTTAAATTCAAGTTGGGGTTTTACAATGATGTGGATTGGTAGGTTGCTGATTAGTAAGTAAGTATTTTTGATACAGTTTAAGTCTTATGTGTTTTGGTGAAAACCAAAGTTAACAACTTGACAACTGGAATTATTCCATTATTAACTAAATGGGCAACTCGTAATTCTACGATACATTTTTATGGTAAGTATAATGAGGTAAGTTTAAAAAAAGGTAAGTAAATAAAGGTAAGTATAATAAAGGTAAGTATAATAAAGGTAAGTATAATAAAGTAATAATATTAATAAATATACATATTCAAAATATAAGTAATTAATTCATTGAAAACATTTTACATATGTATAGTAAATTTTGGTATAATATAATGGATAAAGATGTTTTAGGTTTCGAGTATTTACATTTTGTGTCCAAAAGTTAGTTTGGACATGGCGCCGGCCTTGCCGTTAGGCAACTGATACCGTTTTGTCCGTAGCGCAAAGTACATTTGCGAGTGACTTAATGGCCTCTGCGAGAATCTTGGTGTCTGCTGTAACAGGTGTTGACGACTGTTGAAATTCCTTTTTCTTGGCTGGCTGTGATGTCTTTGCTCTTTTGGTTTGACGATTACGTTTTGTTGTTTTACCTCCTTGCCTATTGGAAGGTTGATGCAGTAGTGTGTGATGAAACTTATCACATTTTCTGCACGTATCCATGGAAGTGCAACCTCGTAAGTCATGGCTTCTGGCAAGGCAGTTTATGCAGTACCGATTGTCTTCAACCACGTCCTCTCTTTCTTGAGCTGTCATTTTTAGGAACTTTCTGCAAAACCTCAAGGCATGGAAGCGATTGCACAATATACATTTATAAACGTCAGGATCGCGAGATTGCAAACGACGTTGCGTTGAACGGCTTGCAATTGGTCGAGTGGTGGCTAATCTTCTGTTGGTTCTATAGGAAAAAGAGAATACATTAGAAACAAGTAATTTGGTAAGATAGAGTCATTTTCTAGCTGAAATTTTAGATGAAACAGAGTGTAAACATATGAGGATAACATAGTTAAGAACTAATTGAGATAAATATGAAAGAGGTAAGTAAAATTTTTAATCGTTCAGGAATGGAAGATAGCACAATTTAACTACAGGTCGAGTGATTGTTCCTGATGCTGTGCGGATATCAGCAATACGTACATTGGTGTCCGTACCAGGGTAAGTCTTTTCTATTCTACCCAACCGCCATTCGTATGGAGGTAGTAAGTCGTCAATGATAGCCACTAAATCGCCTTCTTGCATATTTGGGACCGAGCTCTTCCATTTATGTCTTTTATGCAAGGACTTGAGATAGTCTTCCTTCCATCGAATAGAAAATTGGTGATGAATGACCTTTAGCTTTTCCCACCTATTAATAAGAGACATGTTTTCAACGCACTGGTCAGGGAAAGCCATTAGAGGAGCTCCTTTTAAAAAATGACCGGGAGTAAGAGCAGCTAAATCTGTTGGGTCTTGAGATAATGCAGATATCGGTCGGGAGTTGAGAACACCTTCAATTCTGGCTAGGATAGTAGAAAATTCTTCAAAAGTGAATCTTTGACCACCAGCCGTTCGTTTTAAATGAAACTTGAAACTTTTAACTGCCGCCTCCCATAGACCGCCCATGTGCGGAGCGTATGGCGGTATAAATCTCCATTCAAACCCATGAGTAATGTATTTTTGGGATATGTCTCGAGCTGCAGACTTTACAAACGTAGAAAATTCGCGTTCTAATATTTTACTGGCACCTAAGAAATTTCTACCATTATCAGTGACTACCCTTTGGGGGAGCCCCCGCCTCCCAACGAAGCGAACAAATGCCGCCTGGAACGCAGCCGAGGATAAGTCCGAACAGAGCTCTAAGTGTATAGCCTTTGTACTGAAGCATACAAATACACAAACATATGCTTTCACCATAGGAGATTTTCTGAGAGGTGATGTCTTAATTTCAAAGGGCCCGGCAAAATCAATCCCTGTTATCTGGAAGGGATGAGACAAGTTGCATCTCTCTGGAGGTAGGGGAGCCATTATCTGCGAAGATGCTTGCTGCTTGTAAATAAGGCACGTTTTGCAATGACGTATTATGTTTTTTATACGAGGTTTAAGTCTGAATATGAAAAATTCTGTTTGCACCATTCGTATTATTTGACTGCATTCTGCGTGGCATAACAGCTCGTGCAAATGCGTGAGATATAGATGGCAAAAACGGGAGTTGCCAGGCAAAATAATCGGATAACGTTCGTTATATGGAAGAGATGATTGAGATAATCTTCCATTTACGCGCATAATAAATTTTGAGTCGAGAATTGGATTTAGAGATTTAAGTGCGCTTTTATTAGATATTATCTGAGAGTTAAGTAGATTTTGATATTCCTCGGGGTAGAACGTTTTTTGAGCTATAACAAGGAGTTTCACTTTTACTTGTTTTATTTCCTCTTGAGTCAACTCATCTGATTTAGAGCGATTATTATCCGGTCCCATACTTTTCAAACTTTTATTGTAAAATCGGAAAATATAGCCTATTACTCGTAGGGCTCTGCTATACGATGAGAACCTGTTAAGAACATCTTCTTTGACTTCTGAGTGTAGTGAGTGGCAATCATTTTTTGATTTGCTAACTAGTTTAAGAGGATTTCTTTTTGGCCAGTCTGAGGATGGCTTAAACAACCATGATGGTCCTTGCCACCAAAGAGTATTTTGAACAAGATCTTGGGGCTTACAGCCTCGGGTTCCAAGATCCGCAGGGTTGTCGTGAGTTGGGACATGCCGCCAGGTTGCATTTGATGTTAATAGATGAATCTGAGCAATTCGATTAGCAACGTATGTCTCCCATGTTGAAGGAGGTTTGGAAAGCCATCCTAATACTATAGACGAGTCAGTCCATAAGTATATTTCATTAAAATTTAGATTCAGGGATGATTTAACATAGCTAACAAGTTTTGCCAATAAAACCGCACCATTGAGCTCTAAACGTGGTAGGCATACTGTCTGAATAGGAGCTACTTTACATTTTGCCATTAATAAATTTGAAAAAATTGTATGGGTAGGAGTTTCACATCTAATATACACTGCGGCACAGTAAGCTGATTTTGAGGCATCAGAAAATCCGTGAATTTGAATAGAGTATGACGGGGTATATTGTAACCAGCGAGGTATAGAAATAGTTTCAACTTTCGAGAGATCCTGGACTAAACTATTCCATTTTCCAAGAGAATCTAATGAAATATCCTCATCCCACTGTAGCCCTTCTAGCCACAATTGCTGCATCAGAATTTTTGCCCTTATAATTAAGGGTGCAAGCCATCCAGCGGGATCAAATAGTTTTGCAACAGCGGAAAGAATTTTCCGTTTAGTAATTTTTGTGGCTTGTTCAATGGGTGTAAAATTGTAAGAGAATGAGTCATTGAGTGCATTCCACTTAATGCCTAGGGTCTTAGTCGAGCTTGTTTCTTTAAAGCGAAGGAAGTCTGAATCATAAAGATCCTCCTTGGGTAACTTCGCGAGTAGTTGAGGGTTGTTTGCGGTTATCTTTTTTAAAGGGAAACCTGCTGAACTTAAAACTTCTAAGAGTTGGGCTTGTGTAACGAGGGTTTCTTCTATCGTATAACCGCCAGAGAGAATGTCGTCGACATAAGTTTCAGTACGCAAAATTGACGCTACTTTTGGAAATGCAGATTCGGAGTCTAATGCGAGTTGATGAAGGGTCCGAATTGCTAAATAAGGCGCACAGTTTACACCGAAAGTAACGGTTTTCAACTGGTAATCTTTAATAGGGCCGTTGGGTAGAGGTTGAAATAAAATTCGCTGGAAGGGTCGGTCATCGGGGTGGACCAATATTTGGCGGTACATTTTTTGTATATCGCCACTAAACACAAATCGGTACTTTCTCCAGTTAAGTATTGTTGTTATTAAGTCATTTTGCAACGTTGGCCCTGTATACAGAATATCATTAAGGGAAATTTGTGATTTTGTTTTCCTCGAGGCATTAAATACAACTCTGAGTTTAGTGGTCTTGTGCTCTGGTCTAACGACTGCGTGATGTGGCAAATAGTATGAGTAATATTTGCCTTGTGATATAATTTCATGAGCAAAAGCCTCTTCCATATGATCAAGAGATAGGTATTCTTTTAGAACTTCTTGATATTGTGACTGAAGGTAGGGATCTTTACTTAGAGTTTTTTCCATTCGAGCGTACTGTGCCAGAGCAACAAATCGCGATGAGCCAAGAAATAACTTTTCAGGAAATTCGGGTTTGAAAGGTAATCTTACGACATACCTGCCGCTATTATCACGTGTAGTGGTTTGAGCATAATAGTTCTGACAAATTTCTTCTTCGGCTGAGCTTGGGCGGGTAACAGATATCTCTTCTTGTTCCCAAAACTTTTTTAGCAAATTATTTAATTCTGCAGTGTCTGATAATTGTACTGAGGTAGTAAAACTGTTAACAGTTCTTGTTTTCATGGGACCACTGAGAACCCATCCAAATACAGTGTTGTAGGCTGAAGTTTGACCACAAATGCTCTTTTTTATACCTTCAATATTTAGGAAGTTTTCATAATCATTGCCTAGTATGAGATCGATTTGGGACGATTTATTGAAGGTAGGATCTGCCAAGTCCAACTCTTTCAGTTCGGTTGAATAAGGGATTTCAAAAGTGCAAGCTGGAAGACGCTTGGTTACCTTGGGCAATACAATTGCTTTGATTGGGATTCTGAGATTGTATCTTTTTGCATACAGAACAAGTTCGCACTCTTTGGTTGCAGTATGTTTCTGTCCACCAATTCCGATAATTTCAAAGTGCGATTTTTGGTAAGGTAACTGAAGGCGACTTCTGATTCTTTCTGACAAAAATGTACGCTGAGAACCTGGGTCAATGAGAGCTCTTATTGTGAATAATTGATTTCTATGATCAATTTGCATCAAAGCAGTTCGTAAGAGAACGTTCTCATTACTTGTAACACAATTTGCTTGAAATTGCTTTGATGTTTGTGGAAGTTCTTCTCGATTTCTATTCATTATAGGTTGAGTCGTGTTAGAGAAAGTGTTTTGAGCTACTCTTTGTATTTCATTTTCCACTTCTTTATTTTGTTGGTTTTCATTTCTTTGAGCAGGGTTTGGAAATTTTTGTTTCATATGAAGCAAAGTATGGTGGGATTTTTTGCAATGGAGACAGGTGTGTTTGCTTCCGCAATTTGCTTTGAGGTGAGAAAGAGCTAGGCAGTTATTGCAATATTTATTCTTATACACGAAATCTACTCTTTGTTGTACTGAAAAGTTTCGGAACTTGGGACATGTTCTCAAAGAGTGATTTTCATTGCACAGCTTACATAAATATTCGTTAAGATTATCTTGGGATACATATGTTTGAATTTTGGGTTGATTTGACCTTGCGAGACTGAAACAATCTTTTGAGGTTTTAATATTTGTAAGCCGTTCCACTGCTTCATACCTGTCAATAAGGAATTGCGACATTTGAGACCACTTCGGAAGCTCTCGCGGAGACGTTAATGACTGTTCCCAAAGTGAAAGTGTAAATTCGGGAAGTTTTGTGGATATCAAACGAATCAGAATAGGGTCCCAGCTTTCTACTTCAACGCCTAAGGTTCTAAGGGTCGCTAAAGAATCACTTACTGATGACTGGATTTTCCGAATTGATTCGCTATCTTCTTTGGTTGCCGGTGGAATGTCAAAGAGAATTTTGATCTGGTTATCAACCAGAACTCGTTTATTTTCATAACGAGCCTTAAGTGCATTCCATGCAAGCTCAAAGTTATCGTGAGAAAGTGGATATCGATTTACTATCGCACCTGCTTCACCTCTTGTTTTATTCCTGAGGTGATATAACTTCGTAACTGGGGAGAGTTTTGGATGATTTATATACACGGCCGTGAACATGTCACGAAATGAGGGCCATTGTTCGTAACTGCCTTTAAAAACTTCAGTGTCACAGGGAGGAAGTTTTATGCAGTTATTTGTGTCATTTTGCACAAACGTTTGAGAGGGGTTTTGGTTTTGGGTATAATATCGGGTCGTTGAGTGGAATCTGGGGTTACTTGGGTTGTCCAATCTCACAGCTCTCATTAAGTCTAAGATTTGAGAGGTACATTGGTAATATGTTTCTGTGCAAACCTCGAATTTCCCCGTGACTTCCTGTCGAAATTCTGGTGTAACATCCTTGGCTTTGGACAATATAACACCTTCATAGGAAGCATCTACTCTATTCCACCTTTGCTCTAAGTCTTTTAGCTTTACCTCCAAAATAAACTCATTTTGATTTTCTACTGAAGTTGGATCGAATTTCTCACAGAATTTTAACAAATGCTCAGAATCAAATTCAAAATGATCTTTTGAAGAAGGGTTATAATCATCGTGGGAATTATTAGGCATATTGAAATTAAGAGAATTTTTTTTTGAGTAAATTAAAAATCAGTTTCGGAAGAGGGTTGGTATTTTATCTTTCTTTGAAATAAAAGCTTAAGGGTTATAGGGTAGTGATATATGGAGCTAGCAGGAGAGTT
The DNA here is from genome assembly GCA_916610165.2 of Gymnosoma rotundatum. Classification (NCBI taxonomy): domain Eukaryota; kingdom Metazoa; phylum Arthropoda; class Insecta; order Diptera; family Tachinidae; genus Gymnosoma; species Gymnosoma rotundatum. The sequence continues at coordinate 89,806,639 of OU744336.1, forward strand.
AAAAACCTTAGAAATTTATTTTGAAATTTTAGTACAATTCACGCAACTCTGTTTTTCCTTTCTACAACTTCGTAAGATAAGGGGCTTTTGGGTTAAAGCACTAGAAGTTTGTTCTAGTTTAAAGTTGAAGTGGGCAGAAAAGCTAAACTGAGAAGCTGATATGAGAATATATTTTCTTCTTTTTATCTTGGGTCAAAAGAACTATTATTAAACCTGGGTCAGTTTTATTTTCAAATTATAATAAATTTAAAAAAAAAAACAATTAAAAGATTTATTTTATTGCAGCATAACTTTCAAAATCAAAAACACAAATAAATACAGCTTGGTTTTTAAAGGGTTAAAAATAGCTTATTTTCTGCAGAGTTACCAAAGTGTTGACTAATCTACCGAGATAATTATCATAATTAAGTGTTAAATTCCTTTTTAATAGTTATGATACTATTTTTTGAGCTAATAAAGCAGAGTTAGAGGTAATAAAGCAAACTAAATTGTGCTGAAGATTTTGTTTAATTAACTATTAAATTTTTATTCTATTTAAAATTTTAATTTTAATTAGGAAGTATTTAAAAACTTCAATGGTAACTCTGATTGCGAGAGTGATTTTACTTACTATATTATTTGTGCCATGCATGGATAGTTGCAATTTATTTATTGTGCACTGGTTAATTTACTTGAAACCATTTTATATTTAATTTATTAAATTAATATTATTTTTTTTTTAAGTTTATTTTTAAATATAAATTGTCAAAAGTTCACAGAAAATCTGTGTCCGAAATTTCTTTTAAAATTGTAAAATTTACGTATTAACTTGCATACATTCTCTGTTTTTGTGTTTATTTAAAAAAAACATATCAATCACTTTTCTAGCTCAGCTTTATTTTCAAAATTTCTCTTTAGTTTCTCTCTCTTCCTTGTATTGTATTTTTTATTTTAAAAATGAGAAACTTGACGAAAAAAAAATTTTTTCTTTATTTTTTAATGTTCAATTTTAAGTTAATCAGCGGACTGTATAAGAATATTGAGAGATTTGTGAGCTTTTTTTTTTATTAAAACAAGGAGTTTGTTTTTGTCCTTGTATTTTTATTTTCTCTTTATTTCACACAAAGAAAACTTTTGAGATGTATGATGTTAACACAGAATAACAAAGGAAAAAAAAATTACGATAACGCGAAGATAAAGCTTTTTAAGCAATATATATTTATGTTTTTGTTGTAATAAACTGCAGGAATAATCGTAGGTTTATCAAAAAAAAATTTTTTATTGTGTATTGAGCTAAAATCGGGTTTTTGTTTTTTATATTTTTTTTATATATTATGAATGTTGTTGTACTACTTGATTTTATTTTAGGAAATAAAAGAAATATTTTCAATATATTAACAATAAAATTTTTTTTTTTTTTTTTTTAATTTTTTTATTTTTCTTTAATTCTGATTTTAATTCACTAAAAATTTAGTAAATACACATTGGGCATTTTTTTTTTCACAATATGAGACTATTCTTATTCTGTTCCCATTTTTTTAATACTTTTTTAAATATTTTTCTTACGGGCGTTCTTAATATTTTGGAGTTTAGTGTAAATTTACTTAAAATTCTTTGTACATAATTTTTTAGGAGTAGACTGTAATTCTACTGTTGAGATCACTCACTGTATATATTGAATGTATAAAAGTTAAACATAAACTTAAGAGCTCACCGTTTTATTTTGGGATTAAGAGAAACTATTTATTTTTTAACTCCTTGATTTTTTACTACATACATACATACATACATATGCAATCACAAAGAGAACAACATACCAGAAATGCAAATTTGGTGGTTGTTTTATATATTAAGAGAGATTGATTATGTATATGAATACTTTAAATTATTAACTTTATTCTTTTAACACATTTGATAATTTTTATGTATGTAAATATGCACTTTGTAACTTTTTTCTTTTTTATTTTTTTAGTTTTATCTTATAATTTAATTTAAGATAAAAAAAATTGTGATTTTTCACATAAGTATGTAGCTTTATAATTTGTCACTTTTACAAGTACATATATGTATGTATGTATTTATATGTATGTACACATATATTGTATGTATGTATCTAAAGTTCTAACGGGACAAGATTATATTTATGTATGTAAATATGTACATATACATTACTTACAGGAGTTAGCGGTATTTATGCACTTGAGTTTTTTCTTTAAAGCACAATTGTTTTGTTTTTTTTTTTATTATTGCAAATATTTATACATACGTATGTATGTATAAATCTCTAACGGGATGCGTCTAGATGTTTCTATGAAATCACTTATGTACATAGTACTTATGTATGACGCGTTTTCACACTTTATTGCACTGAATTGAATTTAGGGTTATGTACCTTCAGACGTATGTACATATGTATATACATGTTATTTACCACCTATGTTTTTTACAATTTAAATTTTATAGGTAAGTATGTATGTAGGTATTATAAAAATTTTTTCTTTTCACTATTTGTTTAAATTTCACAGTGCCGTATAAAAAACTGGGTAAGTATTAATGCACTTTTTTAATTAATTTTGAGTTTTATATTATAGTTAAATTTTAAGTTTAAAGCTATTTTTTTTGCGTGTTTACTCACTCCGATATTGTTACAAACTGTGGAATGTTACCTCATGTTGTTTTGCTGCTTGCTGAGTTTTTCCCTTTTTATTTTGTTTTTAAGAGAGTTTGTTTTTTATTGCTTTTGTTCTTTGACGGCTTCGATGAGGACCATGAACAATGTTGATTGTTATAATTGATTCTTGCCTTAATTAGAGTATTAGGGTGGATGTTAAAAGAAAATAGGCAATTGGATTTCTGTGAAACCGAAGTGCAAATTATAATTACTCGTTTGAGATAATTATAATTTAGCGGGGAAGAAAGAAATAATGGGGATTTATTAATAATAGTTTTCTTTTAATGAGATTATTAGGCCTGTAAATAATTTCTCACCTTGCCTTATGCTTGTATTAAATATACTTGTTTTTCAAAGTTTCTTCACATAAGTTTAATTCTTTTATTAAAGGTTTACTTAGGTACTAAAATACAAGTAAGTACGATTTGGGTTTTAAATTCAAGTTGGGGTTTTACAATGATGTTGATTGGTAGGTTGCTGATTAGTAAGTAAGTATTTTTGATACAGTTTAAGTCTTATGTGTTTTGGTGAAAACCAAAGTTAACAACTTGACAACTGGAATTATTCCATTATTAACTAAATGGGCAACTCGTAATTCTACGATACATTTTTATGGTAAGTATAATGAGGTAAGTTTAAAAAAAGGTAAGTAAATAAAGGTAAGTATAATAAAGGTAAGTATAATAAAGGTAAGTATAATAAAGTAATAATATTAATAAATATACATATTCAAAATATAAGTAATTAATTCATTGAAAACATTTTACATATGTATAGTAAATTTTGGTATAATATAATGGATAAAGATGTTTTAGGTTTCGAGTATTTACATTTTGTGTCCAAAAGTTAGTTTGGACAGTATTAATTCCTGTTTTTGATTTTTGTTGAATTCTCAAGCTCTCCAACGTATATCTCTTTTTTTCCTTTTTCTCTTTATCTAAAATTTTTACATGTTCAAAATTTGGTGTGTGGTTGTTTTCTATACAGTGTTGTGCAAGTGCTGTTGATTGTTTTCCTTTTTTAATGGCAGCTTTATGTTCGTCTATTCTCACGCCTAAACTTCTCTTCGTTGTACCAATATAAACTCTACCACACTGTTCGTTTGGTTTGCTATCACATTTAATTTGGTAAACAACATTACTTTGTTCTTTACATTCTATCTTTGTTTTTGTTTGAGTAAATAAACTTTGCAGTTTTGTTTGATCTATGTGTAAGTATCAGAGAACTGCACGAGTACACCGCAACTCATGAGTACACCGCATACTTACTCTATACTTTTCATACTCGAGTATTTTAAACACCGCAATAAAAAGTTGCGGTGTTTATTTTACCCATTCTTGTAAGAACGAGTATCAAAAATATTGCAATCAGAATTTTAAGTATTTTTTATACTCGTACGCGATAATTTTTTAATTCTCTTTATTTGTAAGCAACGTTGCCACATTTTTACCCTATTAAAGTTTTTTACTGCCGTTTTGTGAAATACTGCATTGTATGCAGATCTATTTATAAACAATAAAAAAAAAACAAAATTTGATCAAATCTATTGCTTAAACATTATAAACAGAAAAACAGACAACAACCGTTTTCATAGGTATGAAATACAACACATATTTAATGAATAAAATGCAATAAAAACCGCTTAAAAGCACAGCTTTTGTACACTATTTAAAGCAGGTATACTTATTTTGTTGTTGTTTTTTATAAATAATTATTTTCAGTTTATGCGCCTTGTTGTCATAAACGTGCTACTCGTACTAACGGTATTTAGGAAAACAAAATGATAAAATGAATCCGTGAATAAAAGCAAAATTACTTAATTTTTTTAGTTTTAACAAAACTGTATATACGCTGATGTAATATATTAATTCCTCATAAATAATAATAAATAAAATAAAGTTTTTAGTTTACATATTTTATTTTGTTAAATATAATTATTGCTTTTATACCTATTTATTAATTTTAAAAATCTATTTGCTTAAAGAATAGAATTTTTAAATTTCTATCCTGTGTGACTTAAAAAAACCCTAACAAAACGTAATATAATAAAGAACGAACTGTTATTGAGTTATTAGTAAACTTTCGTTGTGTTTTTAATAAATGAAAATATGGCGAATTTTACGGGTTCTATTAAATAATTTCAAAGAAGTATGTATGTTAGCTAATTTACACATTGGCGACTTTTGATATTGTATTTGATTTAATAATTCTGATCTGATAACTCTGTTTTCCTCTCACTTCACACATTAAAATCTCTCTCTTGGTGTTTGTTGTGAGTATGAGTACGAATAACGTAAAGCCAGCATCGCAAACATTTTACTTGAGTATGGTAGACACTTTTACTCAAATGGAATGGGTATAGTAAATACTCGCACTTAAGAAATGCGGTGGCGATCACACCGCAACCGCATTTAAGATGAGTATACTTACAGTATTAAAAACAGACACTCTTGCAGTTCTCTGGTAAGTATGACTTCTTTTTCTTTTATTATCTCTCTTATTTTTCTATTGTCAGTTAATTTTGGGATAAATGGTAGGCTATAAAATTTTTTGTTGTTGCCAGACGTTTTGTCTCTTTCCTTTTTCCTTGGATAATTTTCGTTTGTTACTTTATTTATTAGTGCGTTTATACTCGTCATTGGAAAATTATTTTTCGTCAATATATCTTTTAGTTTAAAAATGTTTCGTGATTTAAATTCTTTATCACTAAGTTTTAATACTTTTTGAATCAAATTTGTTGCAGTATTAATTTTCTGATACATGTGTTGTGTGGAGTTAAAGTTTATTAAACGTCCTGATGGTTTCATATACCAATCGGTAAGTATTCTGTCTTTCTTTCTTATGATCGTCATATCCAGGTATGGAATGGAATTATCTTTCTCTCTTTCAATTGTATACTTGAGTTTGTTATGGTAATTGTTAAATGTTGTCTGTATTATTTCTTCGTCCTTCTGTTTAATTATAGCAAATAAATCGTCCACATATTTTATTAACTTTATATAAACGTTTTTCTCTTTTAAGTCGTCAATGCTCTGCTTCACTAGATTGTCTAAGACTATATCTGCTATAGTCGGTGATAAGGGATTGCCCATTGGCATACCATATATTTGATGGTAAACTGTATTACCATACATAAAATAATTATTTTCTATCAGGCAAAATTTTAGTATCCTCAATTGTGTCCTTGGTATCTTGGTGTAGTTTTGTAGTATGTCCCATTTTTTCATAATATTAGTTATAGCTAAGTGTATAGGTATATTAGTAAATAATGATACCACATCTAATGATATTAAAATTTCATCTTCGTCCAGTTTTATTAAGTCCAGTTTTTCCTTAAGTTCTATTGAGTTTCGAATGTTATATTCCTTTGAATTAATATTATTCAAAATTTCTCCTATATATTTCGACATTTTCTAATAGGGTACTCCTACCGATGATATCGGACGAAATGGTGTGTCGACCTTGTGAATTTTTGGCAGTCCATAAAGTCTGGGAGCTATTGCTGCATTCGATGTTAATTTTATCTTTTCCGATTTACTGAGGTATTCCTTTTTATAAATAAATAAAACCTTTTTGGAAATAAAGGCCTTATTTCTCAATTGGAAGTGAAATAAAACCTTTGCGGCCGTATTTCGTAAGGCGTTATTGCACCCCATCGAATCTTTTTATTGGTTTCCAGTTTAAATTTTCTACTATTACTAAATGATTTTTTCAAGTCCTCCTTAATCTCGCATAGTTAAGATGTAACATTATTTTTAATAATGTTTGTTAGGTCCCAAAGAAAACCCTGGTTTTGATTTTGAGATAATATCTTTTGCAGACTGTCCCAAGTTGGGCATTTGCTTAACTGCACAATTCAGATGCTGATATACATTAAAAATTTCACGCGTAATTTTGAGGTTATATTCAACTTCTGCAACGTGAATGATGAAATATTTTTAAACTTATAGTTTAATTAACTCAAAAATGATTAAATTGTTTAATATTATTAATTTTAGTAAATATTAATTATAAGCACAGCTACATGATTTTTTATCACTCACTTACCATAGCGTTGCCAGACAATTTTTATTATTACTGGGCCTTCATTTGTTGTTTTGCTTAATTGACATAATTATTAGTCATTGGGCAACCACAGCGTAGACATGCTTGTTTTTCAAAACAATTTGATGACCCGTGACCAAAGATGGTACATTTGGTGCACTGTGTAGGTTCCTTAATACTTCGCTTGGGGTTTCTTTAATGCACTATAAAACCATAAAAATATCGAATTTTTATGACCTCTTTCTTAGGCACTTGGTTTTTATCAAACTGAAGTTTGTATAACGCATCGTCGAGGTTAGATCTGATGGTTTTGATCTTAGATGTTTTATAATAAATGTATTTTTGAATTCTCCGAATATAATTTTTGTTTCAAGTTGTGGTAATCAAATTAGTATAAATTTAAATTTTTTCCCCTCTTTGACCGGGTGAGTGAAAATTTTCTTGTCACATGCTGAAGAGTTTTATAATATTAGCGAAACTGTGGCAATTGTCAACAATAACTTAAAAAATTTTGTCGTCTTTTATATCGAAAAAACTTGAAATCTATTTTTGTTGTTTTATAGAAAGACTTCGCAGCCTTTGATATAAGACCGCGTTCCCACCCTTTTTACGCTTTGGCCCCATTTATTAAATTTTTGCAAAATAAAAATTAAAAATAGCATAAATTTAGTAGTAAATGCAAAAAAACTTAATGCAAAAATTTATTTAATATTATATTCATAATTTATATGTAGCTTTTGCTTTAGTTTTAAGAAGCACTTGTTCTTTTTTGCAAAAAAATTTTAGTCACCAATGCAATCAGTTGTGTTTCAATATTTTTTCTTCCTTATTGCGTTCGGTTACTTTTAATAAGGCTACCATTAATACATAAAACAAAAATACACAAAAATCAAAAATTTTATCCCAACAATTTTTTAAATATTGGTTTTAAGCCAACAAGAAAAAATTACTTACTTAATAAAAGTAATCAAAATTCTAATAATATTTCCATTTCTAATTATAATACTGTAAAGGTTCCAAATATTTTTATAGCACAAGTTTTTAAATTAAAGCACGAACATTTGTTAACTAACGAAAAATGTTGAGTGTTTAAAATACCCTCTTACGTGTCGTTCACTAATCTATTTCTGTATTTCATTGTATTTAAGTCCACTTTTAAAAATATCTGTTCAACGTTTGCAGATGAACAAGGAAGACATATTAAATTAAATACTCGTACAAACTTCCACAAAGTTGAAAACACTGTGTGCCAAAACCCTTTATTTTGTACTTGTATATGTACATTGTTTCCGTTTGTACGCTTAATTCATTCAACCACCCTAGACTATGTATCTACTTGCTCTAGTGCGTATCACAATCAATTACAATACAGTTATAAGCTACTGATAGGAAGCTGCCATTTATTTAACTTAGATTTACATATAATTTTTCATTACTTAGCATACTTTGAGGCTTGAATAAATAAAAAATGAAGTTATAGTGCATTTACATTACATTTGGAGCAAAATCTAGTTGATTTTTAGTAAATTTCCCATACAAAACAAAATCTACTGCGCAACTAGATTTTGACCAAATCTACTTAAAATCTAGTATAACTTCGTAATACATCTATGCCTTTTCCCAAAAGAGTACCAAAAATTACATTTTTATTAAAATACAAAACAAAATTTGTAAAAACAAAAAATTTTGTGAATAAATAAAAAGCAATGTAATTGTTTCAATGCATATTTTTCTGTTTGTTTTAAATGAGAAATCTTGCTAGTGTCAAAGAAATATAGTATAAACGAACTTGATTTAGGGAAAGATTTCGAATTAAATCTAATAGACTCCGTTCTAATGTAAATGTACTATTTGTTTACTAGTCACATATATTTATATAATTAACATTTCAATTAACAAGTCACCATCTTTGTAAGTCTAGTTAAATTAATTAACTCCTATCAAACAAAGCAAATATTGGGGTGACAGAATTAAAAAATAAAAAAAATTATTACTGCATATATATCGTTTTACATAACAATGCCATTGGCTCTTAATGGGTTAAGTATTTTCAATATGATACCCATTTGAAAATTTCAGAGCCCCGTAACTCGGAAAATACGGGTGAGCGCCTATTTTTTCACTTGATATTTTTTTCTTATTTTTTAATTCTCTATTGCCTCGTATATTTATTTTTATTGATTGGAGTTTTTTCATTGTTCCAAATGACAAAAAAATCAGAGGTAGGTATGGTGTTTTGCCTACTGCCTCGAAGGACATGGACCGATCAATATTTATTTATTTTTTTGCGAAAACACGTTTGACTTGGCACTAACACGGGCGGACAGACGGACATCGCTCAATCGACTTCGCTATGCATAACAAGTCAGAATATACACACTTTATGGGGTCGGAAATGGATACTGTAGAAATTACACATGGACTGGCAAACTTTTTCCACTTTTCGTGGTGAAGGGTATAACAACGGTGGACATCGGAGGTTTACATAGTTGGTTGTCCCTAATGGTAAGTAACTAATTAATTCTGCTTAAGTTCATTTTAATTTCTAAGCTTTTATAAAGAATGAAAACTTATTTAATAAGTTTTGCAGATGTTTGTTAAAGAAACTAGGAAAATCTATGTATCAGATTGCTTAGCAAATAATTTCAAAAACTTAAGTTAACAAATTAACGAATAATTAATTTCGTTACTTTAAATTAGTTAAAAAGGAATGTTTATCATAATAAAAAGTTATTATTTGCAGAAGGAAGTATTAGTTTTAAAGTTATTAACCGTTACAATGTTTTAGCTTAGTTATTCTTTGAAGATAAATCAATCCCGAATTCACTAAAATTTAGTAATATTTTCTTATTGTGCAAGTGAAGTAAACCATAATTGTTGTGCTTACCAAAGATACACTGAAATGTTGGGCCTAGAGTTGCATTTCTTACTGGAATTTCGGAAACACCTCCAACGATTAAATCAATATCACGCCAACTATTATAAGCAGTTTTTAAGTTTTTTAAATCCTAAAAAAATAACATATGGTTACGTTAATGAAATCTAGTGGGAAGGAAAATGTGGGTTCCTTAACTTACCTCGGTCATTATAAATCTTTCCAAGTCCTTCCAATCATTTATTTTAATTTGGTTGCACATTTCTAAATATTTAAAGTATGGCTGTAAGCCATGATCACGACCACGTTGTATATCAAAAGCCATGAGGTCGGGCTGTGTCGGTCGCTTATTATTCGTCAAATCAGATATTAGCTTTAGAAAATAATGGTCAAATATTCAGAATTATTAAATAAAAAGCATTTCTTTTCTTACACTTTCCACATAATTTACATCCAGTTTCATGGCTTGCTGCACTAATAGTGAAAATAAAATCTGGTCTAGTTTTTTGGAGGAGTACTCAATATTCGGAGAGTAAAATTCGTCTCTTAGAATGAAGATACTTGTATTAAGTTTTTTTAAGCTATAAATTAACAAAAAAAAATATTTAAATATTTAATAAATAAAATAGAAATATCTTATCATTTTAGCATATTAAAATGGTAAAGAAATATAATTGAGAAGCTTTTTCACGCGAATCAATTATCAAGTGCGATTTCACATATTTTTGTCGTTGACCAAAATACGAGTATCAACCTGCATACCAAGGTAAATCGATGTAAAGCTCAGTTTAGACGATATGTTGAATCAGCATATTAATGGCTCAAAATTTGCTAAAGTGCCGTCATATCGTGTAAACGTAAGATTTTTATCAGCATATGTATGCTTAACGACATTTGCAAGCAGTTTGTTAACAATATCAACAAACCTATGTTGACAATTTTAGCATATCGTTTGAACAGTACATTACTAGTGTTTGTCAAATTTTCTGTGTATCCTAGCTGATATGCTATTTGTTGAAAATCCTATTTAAGCTTTTCAGCATATGCCTAATTTATAAGCAATTTTTCTGAATGGCGTAGTCGAGTCGCCAATAATTTTTTTATTGTAAATACATTTCTCCTTGAAAATGTGCAGGCAAGCACATACACATTCAAATGAAATGAAATTTAGTTGATAGTTCTTAAATTAAAAAAAAAAAAAAGTTTGAATAATTAACAATCAACGTCAAGGCCTCTATATTCAGCAGCAACAAACTCAAGCGAAAATAAAGAATGTGTAAATGCTTTAGAAAAATGTAAAAACAAACTCACGGATACGGAAAGAAATTCAATACCGCATCATCATCTGTCAATAACGTCAACCTCTAATATAGCAAATGTCTCTATAGTTATATAGTTGACTACAGAAATATCCAACTATAAATTAACTTTTATGGACTAATTTTAAGCTAACTACGCAATGCAAAATTTTCGTTAACTTAAGTTTATGTTTTGGGCAGTAAATTTTTTGAGTTTGTTAAAAATTGTTCGCATTTAATTTTTCCCATTTCGATTCTTTTTTTTTCCTTTTGAAGGCCTTTATTTATTTATGCGTACGTACATTTTATTTTTATATGTATTAATAACAGTTATATAATAAATAACAATAATCGCCAATTATTTAAGTAAATAAAGTAATCGTAGTGTTAACACAAAACATCAAAGTTTTTAATAAATGTTATTTATCATAAATTACACCAAAGCATTTAAAAAATTTGTAATAAATTATTTTATTTCCAAAAAGAAACATGAAAACTAGCTAAATAATAGTTAGGGTGCAGTAATCCACAAAATGTTAGTTTCCAGCTAACATCTAAACAGCTAGATAAAGAAAGTTAACTCAAAACTAACTTTTAAAAAGTATACTTTAAGTTTAAGATGCAAAGTAATACAGAGTCGGACAATTGACTACCGTATAGGACATAGCAATATTAAAATAGTTAGTTGCTTATATTTAAAAATAATCCAAATGTCAGTCAGCACTAGTTGTGAAATAGTTAGTGTAAAGTTAGTTTAAAGTTAACTCAATTTCCGAAACGGTATCAACAACCGCCCAATACAAGTAACTTCTGCGTACTGCCTACGTTATGCAAACACTTTTTTAACGACACTAACTTAATCACAGATCAGTCATCAGATTTTTTTTTGTGACTTCAACGTATAATCACCAGTTAAATTCTAATTATTATATACACTATCCGTAAAATTTTATTCGTTTTGGTCAGAAAAATACCCACACACAACCTTCAGTAATAGATCTTTTGTTGACGAACTAAAATCTGAATATATCACCAACAGAAACTTACTCGGGACTTCTTAACTCGGACCACGTCCTCATAATATGTCAGATCTATAAATCATTCACGCAAAGAACAAGATTAGTGCCCCTTATTGATCAAAGAAGAAAATATGAGCGAAAACTTCAGAGATCCAATATTTGATATAAATTTTGAAATAAATATTTGAATAAAATATTTGAATAAATTTTCACGTGACGAATTACAAAAATAAAAATTGAAATAAGTTAATGTAAGGCTTAGCAGCTAATTACAAAAAAGTGTCAATATTAAATAAAGCAATAAAAGTCAATACACATAGAAAAGAGATTCGTTGTGAAAACCTAATTTGTTGCCAATCGAATTTTGTCGGTTGTGCGTATTATTTAAAATTCGGTCGAAATGACTGAATGAATATGGTACTCCTCACTATTTTATAAAATGATACGAGAAATAGGACAAGCAATAGAAAATATTATTGTGAATGAAATAAAACAACTTTATAATTTTTTACAAAACTTTATTTAAGAAATAATTTCAGTAGATGAACACAAAATGAATGATGAATACCTCAGCACTACATCTTTCAATTTCCTATTGTGCATTTTCCAAAATTCTAAATAAAATATTTTATAATTATTTTTATACCTTTCTATTAATATAGTTTTTTATTTGACCTTTTTAATTATTTATTTTTTAACTATTATCCAAGCACAAATAATTAAAAAATTTTATACCTTTCTTCAGAATAGGTTAATTGTTTGCCACTTTCACAGCTCATTGTTTGTTTTTGTAAACTAAAATATTGTTTAAGGTTTTTATTTTGTGTATAAATTTCTTTCTTTTTTTATAACGTCATAAAAGCTTTTGTTTTTTAAAAGATACATTATCGAGTTAATTTTCTTTCATCTGTCTTAACAATTATTTACAAATATCATCTTTTATTCTACATATCGAAAATATGTCAAATTATAGTTTATTAAAAAAAAATTAATTTATGATTAAATTAAATTAAAATTTTAAAAATATCCAACGTTTTTTTTACCAATCTGTTTTCTGTGTGTAAGAATTACATCCGATATGTAGTATGCTTAATATTTTTTGACAAAATATTTGAAAACGTTCTATATATGTAGTTTAAACAAATATACAGAAAAACACGACGTTTTAAGCAATGATCAGTTTGGCTTCAGCAAACATCAACAAGACATCAGGTAACTAATTTAAATTAATTTCAAATACCATAATCACAATTTCCTTTAATATTTCTTTTCAATTGCCAGTTGGCAGCATTTCTGAACTGCTTATTATACCACAAAAATAATAAACAAAAAGTGGAAAAAGTGTACTCATAAGTTTGGACCACATAGTGTAAATACATATATTCTGACTTCTTATGAACAGCGAAGTCGATTGAGCGATGTCTCTCTGTGTTAGTGTTGTTAGTGTGTTAGTTAGTCAATCGATCAGATATAGTGTCGAAAGAGATGCTATTGAAAATCAGTGTGATTGCTCCATGTACTTTGAGGCAGCAGACAAAACACCACGCCTACCTCTAATTTATTCATGTCATTTGGAAAAATAAAGTAGATCCAATCAAAAAAATAAATATATGGGGCAATAGAGAATTAAAAAATAAGAAAACAAACATTAAGTCATTTTTATGTTAAATTATATACATACATACTCGTAGTAACAAATTTTTTTAATTTTTTAATTCTCTGTCACCCCAATATATTTGCTTTTTTGATTAGATTGCTTTTTTGGTTGGAGTTACTTCACTAAACTAGACTTTTTGTGCCTCTGCGTTTCATTTTAAAGCTTTCGAAGCGATCTGTAAAGAGGTAAAAAATTTTTAAAAAATTTTTTAACCCATTAGGCGCCGATGACATTTTAATGTAAAATTATACTATCAACTTAGTTTCTTTATTTTTTGGTTTTTTGTCACCCCAATATTTGTTTTTTTGATTGGAGTTACTTCAATATATTAGACTAGATGAACCCGGTGTGCTTCGCTACCCCCCTCGTTATTAAATAAAATTAAAAGTATTAAAAGTATATTAAATTTTGGGTTATATGGGCGAGGCCACGCCCCTTTGTCCACTCCCAACTTTATATAGTCAAGAATATTCTATTGCGAAAATTTAATGACGATTGGTCCAGTAGTTAAGACTATATTACGATTTTTAATTTTTTTGGGCGGGGTCCCACCCACTTTTCTCCTGGTACGTATTCCTAGTTATGCCAATACCATATGTACCAAATATCGTCGACGTAGGTCAAAAAATGACCAAAATATGGCGATTAAAATTTTTGGGTTATATGGGTGGTGCCACGCCCCTTTGTCCAATTAAAACTTCATATAGCCTATTATTCCTTCCAGAGTCACAGTAACATGCTGTGAAAATTTCAGGAAGATCGGTCCAAGGGTTTGGCCTCCTATAAAGCACAAATAAACAGACAGACATTCATTTTTATATATATAGATTTGCATACAAGGTGTTTACTTTACTTTTTTTTTTGTTATTATAAATGTAAATGACACCAAAAATACAAAGAACGTAAGGTACTTTTTCAGCAACTAGCAATTAGCATGTTGTTCTTCCCTTTTCAACATCATCATTGAATTTAATATCCAAACAACTTAATTTTATTGTTTTGTTTATATTTTTAGTTCTTGTTGTTGCCATCTTTTGCAGTTTAGGTGGAACAATTTTTATTTATGATTTGTAATGTTTTGTTAACGTATTTCCGTATCCACAAGCAATAACAGGTAAAGTCAAGTAAGAAAAAAGTTAAGTTGTTGCTAATATTTTACTTCCAATACTTAAATGCGTAGTGCACTCAAAACTTTATTATTAAAGCTTAAAAAGTGAGTATTTTATACCTTGAAATCTAACGATTGAATTTAGTATTCACTGATTTAAGCGAACACTATTAAAATTAACAAGTTAAAGTGCTATATTCGGCTATGCCGAATTTTATATACCCTTTGCCATCTATATAAATCCAGTTTTTAGTGAATTAACTCCAATCAAAAAAGCAAATATTAGGGTGACAGAGAATTGAAATACAACAAAAAAAATTGCAACTGCATATATGTTGTTTTGCATAAAAATGCCATCGGCTCTTAATGGGTTAAGCATTTTGAAAAATTTTAGTATTTTCTTAAAGATCCCTTTAAAAGCTTTAAAATAGGTTCATTCGTTTACTTTTACATTAAAGTGCAGAAAATGAGTAATTTTTGGGCAAATTACAAAACTTGTTTTAAAAACCCTCTCTTCTCTAAAAAAGTACTCAAACCGAAAAATAGTAAAAATTCATAAACTTTAGTAAACAATTGATAGTAAAAGAACTTTATGTTGGAAAAATCGCCTTCAGTACACGAATCTTTGCAATATCGGCACCCACTTTTATTTTTGATAAAATGAAAAGATTTTTGAAAATATCAGTGGGATATTAAATATTCTCGTAACAATGTGTCTTTATTTTTTTTATTGAAAATTGTTTTCATTTCAACTTAAAAACAAGTACAATACTTGGTAGTGAAGCAGTTATAAGTTGTACAACTCCAAAAAGAACAAATATTCAAGACGAATTACAAAGAGAACGACAAAGAAACATTTTAAGTTGTGTGTGGACTTCGTCTGCTAGCGTCTAATTTTTCTTGTTTTCTTTGGAAAACGTACGCATACATTTGTAAATAATTTTTCTTTCTAAAAATGTTTACAAATTAAATTAAAAATGACCCAAAAATCCGAAAATAAGTCGTTTTAAATAAATTTAAAAATTTTGTTACATATTAGATATAGTTTTTCACTATTCGCTGTATAGTAGTCTGCTTTTTGATACACTCAGTTAGTACCAGCGGTTATGAATGGCTTCGCCATTCATTCGCCTTTTGTTTTAAAAACGCCCAAAAATTTTCACTTGAAATTGCATTATACCGCCGTAGACAACTTTTTTTTTGCCGTAAACTAGATTAGCTCCAAAATAAATATAACTTCCCTGATAATTTTAACAAGAATAACAATTCTGGTGTATGTGTTGGGTAAATTAAAAATTTATAAAAAAACATGAATTGTTTAAATTTTTATTTAATTTTAATAATTATTAAATGCTTTGTCAAATTATAAAGCGTTAACGCCGCGTTATTTTTGTATGATACATACAAAATGTAATGGCATGAGAACTTTTAAACTTTCTGTTAAGGATGGCGAAATCAAGAACTAGATGATGCAGTGGCGAATTCATTCATTTTCAAGATGTTTTATCTATATATAAATAGGCAATAACAGAACTTTGGAATCCTTTTCTTCTCTGTTTGTCAGCTGATTTTGTTTAATATTTCACATGTTTGCAGAAATTGTCGAGCTTTAGTGCACTGTCTTTATCTTATTTAAATCTGTTTAGTATTAAAGAATTGCTATTACTACACACGCAAAAATACACATACATACATATATACATTCAAACTTTGAATAAGAAAAAAGAGTTCAACAATAAACTTGGTCAATTTTTTTAACACAAGGCAAGTGTATAAAAATTCGCCTGTTGTAAACGTTTGGCTTAAAATCTAGGCCGAAGAGAGTAAAGTTAGCATTCCTATTTTTTATAATTTTTTTTTAATAAATTTATTAAATCTCTTTATATGCTGCTTAAGGCCCTTCTACACTATTATATGTCTTGAGACTTACATTAGATTTTGTTAGAAAGAAATCTTATGAGGATACAGTTTGTTTCCACACTATCACATTTCAAGTAAAATGAAAATTTCCAGCAAACCATAAGAATCCGAAAGGAAAATTTACTTTCTTATTTCTCCTAGATTTTGCGTTAATAAAGAGTAAAAAAATAATCACTTGTCATCCGAAAACTTGTAGAAATTAGGGATTTTTTCTACTAATCGATTTTTATAGCTTTTTTGTCTCTTAACTGGCCATTAAATTTATAACTCTAAAGACACACATATTTGGGTGTTATATTGGAGTTAGGGCATGCCCAGAAATATCTCTCCAGTTGGGTTCTTCCAAGAGTCTTTTTTTGGAGTGCTCATATAATGGTTGGCTGGGTTATGAACAGGAAAATAATCCTGATAAAATGAAAAATGGTATTTAAAATTCCGTTCCGTATTACTTAACATATACATTATATTTGCTTTCAAACTATCACACTTGTTCATAATACTTAAGTCTTTGACAAATCTTTATACTCAGAATTAAAGTATGAAACGGGCTTTACATATATATGCAACTAAGTGTTCCCGGAGCCCTTCGCTACCCCAATGAGAATTATCGTACTAAAACCATTCTTTTAAGCAAGTTTCTTATTTAATTAATATGGAAGCTATAACAGATTTCCTTCTGCCTATTGCACCTTATTAATCAAGGCTTATTTATCTTTCAAATGTAAATAAATAACTAATTCTGTTTTATTTTTTTTTAAATCAGTGCAGCCGTAAAAGCCCATTTCAGGCATAACCTAGTTTAGTCATAACTCACACACACGCAGAAATTAAATAAATAAATAAGTAGAGCCTTATACCAACAAAATGTAATTCTAATAAAAAAAAAAAATTCATTGAATATAGGGAAACACCCTATCATAAAGGTGTGCCTATAACGCATATTTGTACAAATTTTACGATGTTTTTCATACAAGCCATCACTGAAAGTAGACTTTTCCAACGCATGTACTCGTTTGAAAATCGGTTGAGTGGTTCTCGAGTTATAAAGTCAGAGAAACATAGAACATAGGGCAACTTATTTTTATATATATATACAAAGATCAACTGGTCCGAAAAACATGTACAGAAATAACTAAAAAACTTACTGATTTTTTTACCAATTTATTTTTTTTTTATGTGAACATTTTCTTTTTATAATTCAGTTTAACAAACCAAAATATTTTTAAATAAATTTTCGGAAAATGCGTTTTTGGCCATATAATCTAACCCGTATGGCCATTTTGTAAATTGCGCGGCTTAATTAATCAGATTACTTTTACCTTCATCTTAAGTAAGCTATTCAAATAAGAAATGCGGACAAGGAAATTGATAAACTCAGATATCAAAGCTTACAAAAAATACCAAAAATGCGAATATCAGGTAAATTTTCATAATTCTCAGTGTAGCAGCTGCATAAAGACAACAAAAATAAAAATTAATGACAAAAAACATCTATACTTTTGTTAATTTATGGCCTAACGATGCGTTGTATAAGTGTTCCCATACACAAAAAGTAACCACATTTGAAAAGAAGCGCTAAAACTAAATACATTGCAGGAAATTAAAAAGTAAAGAAAAATAGCTACAAATTGTTTAACTATTCAAAACATGAATTGTTAATATTTTAATATTTCAAGCAGTTAATTAAAATGAGCAATAAAAAAAGAAAATTAATTTTATTGTTAATTAGGTTTGATAAATCAATCGAACTTCCTTAAAAAAAACAACATTTTATTACAAACCTTTCATGTGTGTGAGACTTCATTCCAATGTGTGCGGCATAGTTATGTACTTCATTTGGCATCATTGAAAGATAAAATCTCGACGCAGCAACCGCATATTCGTTAGATATTTGATAAAAAGATTCATCATTAACATCGTCCCTGATGATCTTCTTTTTTTCAATACACATAATATCATTGGCCATAGACGCTCCCAATATGACTGGCAACCATTCATTATATACAATCCGCTTATATATATCTATGTTGATAGATTTTGCCTTTTGAAAAAGTTGATAATCATCATGCCAATCGGAGTGTTGTAAATTTAACTCTTTAGCAATACGATTGTGATTACGCATCATAATTGTATGGATTATAATTGCTAAAGGATTGCTATTGACACGAGAATCACCAGCCATAAAACAAGTTGCATTTGGATCATCTCCTGAATTTAAAGAACAAAACCAATGAGTATCTTCTGCTGCCAAAGGTAGTAGTGAATCTTTTACAGATCCTGAACCGGTAAATTTAAGAAGTCCTTTTTGCTGCAAACGCATGCGATTTTGAGATTCCTGGTCGAAGCCGTATAATTGTGATAAATCAAGTTTTGCTGTTCCGTGATTAAGCTAGAATTGAAAAGAAGTTTTGTTAATTATATCTACGTTCTTTATTATCTCTATTCCTTATTAACCGCTAACCTGTTCTGCAGCCCCAAATGTACAATTCCTTCCCACTGCCAAAGCACTACGTACATAGTTTAAACATGTATCAGGCCCATAACGATTAATAAAATCTTTTTTAATCAGTGGCTTACATGCGGGGTGACGATGGCGAGGTAAAAGGTTGTAATTTTGTGTATTACAACATTCGATTGGAGATCCGTCACCTGCGGACCAAGAGCAACATTATAGCAAATGAAATGAACTATAAGAAATTTTAAAATAAATGAAATAAGCTATGCAACCCATGTCAAGTAAAATCGTTAAACTGTACGCAAAAGTTGCTAAAACTAGGTTTCTCCCGGAATGGTACTGCTTGTGGTGTATCCTGCGCGTCAATGAAACTACCTTTTTCCACATTTAGAAATAAAAGTATTACTATTTATTATATTATGCTAATATCCCATGAAATTTTTAAATAAAAATGTAATTAATTTGTTGGGTGGAAAAGCAGGTATCTATATATATTTCGCCGGTTGCTTAAGTCAGCTCATCTGGAAACCTTTATCCAAACTTTTCCAACCAACAAATAAATTGCATTTTTATTTAAAAATGTTATGGAATATTAGCATAATATAATAAATAATATTATAAAAATACCCAAAATAATTTTTAAAATAAAAAGTATTACGTTTATTAAATGTGTGTTTACACTACGTGTACAAGTCATATGGAATATCAAAACAACAACAACATTATCTAAACAACAACATACGGTTTATAGTTATCGTGCTCATATTTGCATATGTTACGTACATCTGACATAACCTCTTGTTGAAGAAAAGAAAATATAATTACTTAAAACAGTGTATCTGTGTTCTATTTAATTCTCTTAAAACAACTTTATGATTTAAGTTTAAGAGACACACACGACTTTATCTTAAAAAAACCATAGTAAATGCATTAGTAGATTCCTCAACACGATATCCAAATTGAGCCATTTAGAATTTATTCTAGATCATAAAAAATACAATTGATCGATTTACAAAGTAAAGCTTTGTGAAGTGGAAAATGTACAGAGTTGACTGGCAAGGTAAAAACGTTGAAGGTTTAGAAATGTTGTCACGTAACGCAACAAAACTAGACAGCTTTAAAGAAAATGTTGCTAGTTAATAGTCTTCCAGATTGCTGCAATAACGTGAGGAAGATGACACTTAGGTCGCTAACGATCTTTGGATCGACACATTCATGCGAGCCAGTTTTCTCTTACATGAATACATTTAAAAGGAAAGTTAGAAGTCAGCCTACAAATGCAAATTTATAATCGTGTCTAAAACTTTAGACAACGAATTATGAGCCGAATTAATTCAAATTTCTAAAAACCATGCAAAACCAAAGCTCCCATTGAATTTGTTTGCTTGTTATTGTTTTTATATTTTTTTAAGTAAAAGTTACATTATTATTTTTTTTTTTTAAATTTAATTTAAGTTACAAGTTACATTATTTATATATATTTTTATAATATATATTATTAATACGTATTATTTTCTTACTCATCGTTGTTACTACAGGTTTGTTCAAGTCATTAGCAACGAACTGCGACCATTGAACTACAGCAAGATTTCTTTGGCTGCCGTCTAGAAATTTACTGTTATCTTTGAATGCAGCTCCTCCAAGTGTCTGACTTATATTGAGCGGTTCAGGCAACACACTTGTATACATCTAAAAGTGCAAAGTATTATGAAAAGATTAAATTTTAAATTATGTTAGTATGTATTTATGTACATATGTATGTATGGATGTGAGCATATATTTTTTTTTTTTACCTTATAAAAACCATCTTGATAATTGCTTGGTAATAGGCGCCTTAGTGGATGGAATCCGTTGGAACGATGATGTACAATATTTTGACATCTCTGTGCGAGTTCGCTACTTTCGGGGAGTTTAATGTCACTTAATATTGCCGCACAATGTTCTCCGGAAATACCTTGTGATACACATTTCGCATTGTAAATATATAAACTGGATTTTAGAATTTCTTTTGCCAGTTTACTATTTTTTTGTGCTTCAATACTTGGTAGATTATCTAAAAGCTGAACATGAGAAATTGTACCATTTTTAACCACAATATCTGATGCAAGAAGATTTTTTTCCAAACTGTAAATAAATCCGGTTAAAAAGTAAATAGAAGATGCGCAAAAATAAGGATAATTTTTTATTTACAACTATCTTTTTAAAATTATAACCAATTTTATGCTAAGATTCTCCAGAAACACATTTTTTGAGATCCAGAGAAACGAGAATTAGTTTTTATTTATGAAGACAAAGTTAACATTGTATAATAAATCACAATTTATAAAAAAAAGTTTAAAATATCGACTATTTTTTTTAACTTATGGGTCACGTAAATTATATGGTTTAAATAAAAAACAAACCTTTTTTCGTGCTTATTCGATTCGCTACCTCGTTTTGAAAATTCTATCCATTCGGTTGGTGTTATCGAATAAATAGTTTCAAGCTCAAATTTACTTAAAACTATAGGATCTACAAATATAAAAAAGTAATATTAGATTAGTAATTTTGATATTTATATTATTTATGATATTGTTTAAACTTTGCTTAAGCATGAATTTACTTTTAATAATAAGAAAGACAAGGCAATTAATATGAAGCTAATATTTTTAAGAATAAAAAACATGCATGTGTTTTCCACTAATAGAATAAGCAAATACACAAACAGATAATGTTGTTGGTTTTTCCAATAGATAGTTAGGGTTTAAATTTGAAATGTGTCATAAAACATACGCATGTGCGTAGACACATGCAGGTAAACAACCTTTATTAATTTTCCTACATTATTATTATTTTTCCTACATTAGTTTAAGTGTCTTACAAACATTCAAGTTAAATCTTTGTCTGTGAAGTCTTAGGTTATATAATTATTTTTATTTAAAAATAAATATACGGTAAAAATATTTTCAATTTATATTACAGATCATTTACATAACATCGAAATCTACTTAATTTTAAATCTGTTTCAAAATGTAATTAGTTTACACTGTATACTTTTCCTATTAACAAAAAATAGAAAAATTAACATTAATAAAATTTATTTCACTATATTTACAACTTATACGACATTTACACTATGCAATTTTTCATAAACTAGCATTAAATTTTTATTTGTTTGTGAAGCAGAAGTAGTAAGCAATATGGTATTGCTTGAGTTTTGAGGATATGTTACGGTTGCTAATGTTTACTTTTAGATAACGCATAACGCTGTAACTTAAATATAAAATTGAGAAAAAAAATGCCTCAAAAAATTGCATAGTGTAAAACTGGACTTACACATCATTAATTTCTTACTTTTGCTTATATCGCCATTTTATTAACATTTTATGAACAATTTATTACTTTTTATAATTTTTTTTAATAAAACTGTCAAAGTTTATCTCCTCAATGGTATACCCAGCATCGGCTTTGCTTATCAAAGTTTTTCTGCACATCCGGTCTTCGGCCGGGCGCAAAGATTCTCTTATCTATGGTATAACCAACACTGTCTTCGCTTACCCAATAATTTATGCAATTCTGTTTATAAACACGTTGCATCTTTCTTACATAGAATACCGTAAATATAATACCGTAATATAATATTCATCGACGTTATGACTCTACGTTGCTTGACACTATGTCCTTCGACGTTATGACATGCCAACAAAAAAAAAAATCCATAGTTGCGCCACTATGTAATACGAAATTTGGAACAAACCTTGTTTAGTGTAATAACTCGAAGCAAAAAAATATACATATATGGGGTAATAGAGAATTCAAAAGTAAGAAAAAAATATTAAGTTTAAAGATTGGCCTTCGCCCATATTTTCCGAGTTATGGGCCTCTGAACATTTCACAGAAGATTGCAAGTAGTAGTATTATAAGTCCGCTAATGGCCTTAAGGCTAGGTTTTTGTATAAGGTTGATAAATAAAATAAATAAAAAGGAAACTTAAAGGGTACATCCATACAATTTACAATTTCTATATCGGCTTTCGCATCTTATGACGTCAACTTCGGCAAAAAATGCAATCACAAATAGCAACTTATTTATATTTTATGTATGGGAAAATCCCACGCAGTTGAGTCTTGTGACAACTAAATTAACAGATACCATCACTTCTACATTACATTTAAATTACATTTAAGGATATATTCAAGAATAATCCACACCACTTTTTTATTCGCCGTTATCTTTATTGTTGTCCAAAAAAGGTTTTTCAAAACGTAAAGTCAAATCATATCCCCAACATGCGAATAGGACAGTCACACAGGAGCTAAAACTACAAAGAAATTTATAGCCACAAAAGGCAAGTTTATTCGCTGGAACAAGAAATGTATCTAAAGAATCTTTGGTTTCCACCTCTTCATATAAAACTAGGGCTAAGGAAAATCTTTTTAAAGCTGTGAACAAATAGTGCAAAGAAATGCAAAACTAAAAGAAATCTTTGTTGGTTCACTTGAATTAAGCAGAAGAAAAGGCATTGTCGGCATTTTCAAATGTGTGTCACAATCTATTGGTAATCAAAAAATGAAAAAAATGTATCAAGAAAGTGCTTCATTTTACACACACTAAGTGAATATGTACAAATTTCTGAAAAATTTGTGCAGGCAAATACTTTAAATAAATTTGATTGATATATTTGGAAATAGGAGAAATAAATTAATGGGCTAAACACGCTTGTGTTATGGTACTCGTTAACTGAACACTTGTTTATATTTGACATCATCTTATAATAGCTTGCGCCTTTGTTGTTGGACCCATACCAAGTTTACATACTATGTCCGAATACACATGAATCAAAAAAGCAAGATTGCGCATTCAGCTGTTCGAAAAATGTTTCTACTGCGCATCTACGTCACAATGGAATAAAAATGAGTATTTAATGTAAAAAGTGTAGGAGATTTTTGGCGAAAATCTGGAAATAATTACATAACTTCTAAACGGGTGCATCGATTTGAAAAAAATTTTAAATGGGAAGAAAAAAGATATATTCGAGTGAAAATTTTGTGTTTGGGCTTGAAGCCCGAGAAGAAGAAGAAATATTTCGGGCTACCAAAGTTTTAAATTTTGGCTTATATGAAAACTCTTATAAAAAATTATTAATTTCAGAAGTGAGTTCATTAGTTATTCTAAATTAATCTTTTTATAAAGGAAATACATGCATAATAATTATTAATCACCTTAATGCCAAATAACTGAAAGTAAAATAAATTTGTTTTGTTTATTTTACTTAATTTTATTTTTTGGTCATGCTGTAGTCTTTAAGCTCCGCATTAAGTTTTCGTATTTTAAAATACATTTTTTATTTTAGTTTGTTAAATCTTTTACAAAATTTTGTTTAATGAGAAGACCGTCTTTATTATTTTTTTGAAATATTTGGTTCATATCTTCAATATGTTTCATAGTTTTAGGTGTCAGCTTTATTAGTCCGTCCTCAGATACATGATCAATCCACGAATACGTTGTACCTTCCTCGTTTTCTGCCACTGCAATATTTGGAATATATTTTTTAAGTTTGTGGCAAATATTGCCTGCGAGATTTTCGAGACCATCATACTCAAATTAACTCTTTTTTATTTTTATTTTTTTATAATTTTTTTTATGCCTATGTCACACATAAGAGAGAAAACGCGATACATCAAATTAACGGAACCGCGCAATCTTGTTTTCTTGATTTATGCGATAAGCCTTAATCTAATGCAAGAACGGAATTATGTACTCAAAATCGGTAAAAGATCATAAAAAGTTACTTCAAGGTTAAAATTTTAAATAATTTCTTCCAATTGAAGAATGGCTACAACAAACTTCATGTACATATATTTTTGCTTTTATATAAACTATTCTCATCTATTTTTAATACGAAGCAGCCAAATATTCGGCCTTATTACGGTTGTCGAAATCGACATTCGAGATTAGTCGTAGTCTCTGTCGATAGTTAGTTTTTTTGGTACTATGTAAAATTTTCGACAATAAAATATTTTGTAATAGATCAAAACATAAAATTTTAATAAGAAATTTTTGCAGTAGCATTTTAGGCGATAAACTAACACTTAAAAATAACAATAAAAAACAAAACGACTACTCTTAATTAAATTTGGAAACTTTTGTATTTCATTTGCAATTTTCTTAAAATTCAAATTTAGAAAGATGAGTTTTTAAATAAAAAAAAAATTTTCCATTTACAAAAATAAAATATGCAGACAACAGTTTTAGTACGATTATACAGGTAAAATTGAGTGCTCTTACACTTGTATCTCTTTTTCTATACAAAATATCTTATTTTTATGAATAAAATGTATTCTATATTGATATCAAGGTTCTAAGGGACCTCCTTACAAAATTTTGTGCAAATCCATACGGCAGTTTTTACATGATGTTAACACAGACACAAAAAATTCCAAAAATAGGTGTTTTGCATTTGATATCTACACCAATATCAAAATGTTTTAAAAAATATTTCATGTACAGAAATGACTCCATTACAGTTTTATTATATGTATAGGTTAAGAAAAAACTTAAAATTTCTAAAATTAAGAAAAAACTTGAAGTTAGTGTAGAATTAAAAGTACTCTGCCTTTTAGTTCTTCTAATTCAATTTTACGTTTTTTAAATATTTCATCGGACGTAAGTTTTAGATGATGTTTTTATGCTCTTCTTTTCTAAGTTTCTTCCTTTGATATGTATCTTTTTCTATTAAATCTTTCAATTTCTTTTAACGTCTTCATAACTTAAGTATACAGTTCTGATTGAATGCTTAATTTTGTTGCTAATTTTTCCAATCAAAAAAGCAAATTTTGGGGTGACAGAGAATTAAAAAAAAGTGGTTCTGCATATATGTATATAATTTTACATAAAAATACCATCGGCTCTTAATGGGTTAAGCATTTTTAAAAAATTTTTGTATTTCCTTAAAGACCTCTTCAAAGGCTTTTAAATCATACCCATATTGATATTTTAAAAAATTTTAAAATTTCAGAGTCCCGTAACTCAGAAAATATGGGCGAGCGCCAATTTTTTAATTGATGTTTTTTTTTCTTATTTTTTAATTCGCTATCTCCTTATATATTTATTTTTTTGGTTGGAGTTACTTTATTATTGAAAATGACATGAAAAAATTAGATGTAGGCGTGGTGTTTTGCCTGCTGCCTCGAAGGACATGGACCCATCATGCTGATGTCTAATAGTAGCTCTTACAACTCTATGTCTGATCGATTGCCATATTTATTTATTTTTTATATTACATTTATATTCTGTACGTCATAAATTGAAAATCAAATGTTATCTCAAATTATGTTATTACATATAATCGGCCTTATTACGGTTGTCGAAAACGACATTCGAGAATAGTCGTAGTCGCTGTCGATAGTTAGTTTTTTTGGTACTATGTAAAATTTTCGACAGTAAAATATTTTGTAATAGATCAAAACATAAAATTTTAATAAAAAATTTTGCAGTAGCATTTTAGGCGAGAAATTAACACTTAAAAATAACAATAAAAAACAAAACGGCTAGCTCTTAATTCAATTTGAAAACTTTTGTATTTCATTTGCAATATTCTTAAAATTCAAATTTAGAAAGATGTGTTTTTAAATAAAAAAATTTTCCATTTACAAAAATAAAATGTGCAGACAACAGTTTTAGTACGATTATACAGATAAAATTGGGTGCTCTTACATTTGTATTTCTTTTTTCTATACAAAATATCTTATTTTTATGAAAAAAAAATGTATTCTATATTGGAATCAAGGTTCTAAGGGGCTCCTTACAAAATTTTGTGCAAATCCATACAGTAGTTTTTACATGATGTGAACACAGACAAAAAAATTCCAAAAATAGGTGTTTTGTATTTGATATAGCGATTACTCGTACTATCTACACCAATATCAAAATGTTTTACAAAATATTTGTAACGACACGTTCTACGCTGGTTGCTGGGATAGCTGCAGCGGAGTCCAGGGTCGTTGCAATTTTGATTTATCGTCCTAAGACGAAGATAAAATAAAACAATTCTTGTTCTGAAAACGTTATAAAACTTCAAGTTACGTTTTATTCTTCTATTTCTTAAGACTATAGCGTCGGCTAATCAACGGTCGGGAATGCAGCCACAAATGACAACAGCGGTTGGAGTAAGCGAGCGGCGGTAAAACAGTCAGCGCCAACAACGGAATTCAGCCGGTGAATGGCGCAGGATGTGAAGCTGGCAGTTCTGCTAATAGTAGCGCGGCGTAGTTGGTGATAGAGGAAGCGGGCGACGCTACCGGGCGGCAACGGCACGGGTAGCGGCCAAACAAGCAGCACGGATAGCGCAGGTGTGGTAGAGATTAAACAGGCGGCGCAAACAGCGATGGCGTGGATAGCGCTTAAACGAGCGGCGGAAAACAACGATGGCGCAGGTAGCGCTTGAGCAAGCAGCGGCGCTGCAGGGCGACAATGGCACGGGCAGCAGCAAAACAGCGATGGCGCAGGTAGCGCTCAAACAAGCAGCGACACTGCCGGGCGACAATGGCACGGGCAGCGGCAAAACAGCGGCGCAGACAGCGATGGCGCAGGTAGCGCTTGAAGACTCGGCGACGCTACCGGGCGGCAATGGCACGGGCAGCGGCGCAAACAGGGATGGCGCAATTAGCGCTTGAAGACTGGGCGACGCTACCGGGCGGCAATAGCACGGGCAGCGGCGCAAACAGCGATGGCGCAGGTAGCGCTTGAAGACTCGGCGACGCTACCGGGCGGCAATGGCACGGGCAGCGGTGCAAACAGCGATGGCGCAGGTAGCGCTTGAAGACACGGCGGCGCTACCGGGCGGCAATGGCACGGGCAGCGGCGCAAACGATGGCGCAGGTAGCGCTTGAGCAGCGATGGCGCAGGTAGCGCTCAAACAGGCAGCGGCACAACTGGGAGGCAAAGGCACAGGCGGCAGCCAAACAGGCAGCGGCAAAACAGCGGCGCAAACAGCGATGGCGCAGGTAGCGCTCAAACAGGCAGCGGCACAACTGGGCGGCAATGCCACAGGCGGCAGCCAAACAGGCAGCGGCACAACTGGGCGGCAATGCCACAGGCGGCAGCCAAACAGGCAGCGGCAAAACAGCGGCGCAGACAGCGATGGCGCAGGTAGCGCTCAAACAGGCAGCGGCACAACTGGGCGGCAATGGCACAGGCGGCAGCCAAACAGGCAGCGGCAAAACAGCGGCGCAGACAGCGATGGCGCAGGTAGCGCTCAAACAGGCAGCGGCACAACTGGGCGGCAATGGCACAGGCGGCAGCCAAACAGCGATGGCGCAGGTAGCGCTCAGACAGCGATGGCGCAGGTAGCGCTTGAGCAGCGATGGCGCAACGACGTTGAAAAAAACGCGGTACTTGGGTGGGCGCAACAATTGTTGGGGCCACTCGACCGTGTGGAATAGTACTGGGGAATTTACAATTCCTCACCAGCACTAGCCACAGGCTTGTGCCAACACCAGTAGAAGTTTAACTTCTGAAGGGTGTTTTTACCAAACAATTTCAGTCGTTCTGTCGATAAGAAATATATTGGGGAATTTACAATTCCTCACCAACTGATCTCTTACCTGCAGGCGAGCTGCTTGCTAACTCACTCGTTTTTGAAAATGTTCGGCCTTTTATACTTGTGCGTGGGCACACACACACTCACCCACACACACACACAAACGATTGGTTGTTTTCGTTGTTTGACAGCCATCAGCGGTGTATTTACTTGTAGGTATCAGCTGACTGTTTGGTTGGTTTGTTTGTGCTTGACTCCTAGGTGGCGCTGAATTTCCCGACCGTTAATTTAAATTTACTTAAACTTAAAATAGCAAAACAATTTTAATTAAACATGAAAAAAATAATAATAAAAGAAAAATTAGTATAATTCATAACTTAACTATAACATACTGTGTAGGGGAAAACAAGGGCACGACTTTCGCCGTTACACTGCCCCCCCTCGTTCCCATCGGATGCTTGGTCTTCATGCAATCCGCAGGATGCGCAATTTGCCACTGCGTCTAATTAAAATTTGGAATCTTTGTCCTTCCCACGTGCGCATTTGTCGGCGTTGCTGCGCGGGTTTACGGGTTTCCAGTAGCTTTTGGTTTTCCTCCTGTAGCCCACCCGGTACCTCAGCTAGGGAGATCTCGGTTGATTTTTTTGTTAGCTCCGAGCTAGCTGGTTCTTCGGGTGGTAGTACTACTTTCTTTTGGGTGGTGTTGAAAATCTCAGGAACTACTGTTCGGGCCGATGCCCATTTAGGTGATTGTGGTGAGGGACCAGGTGAGTTGGTGGTAGAGGTTGTTGAGGTCGTAAACGACCAACCCCTACCTAGCGTAATCGGGATTCTGCCCTCCGTTAGTGGGGACGGTGGTCGAAGAGCTAAAGTGCGGTCTTCGAACCCGAAGAAAGTTCTCCGAATCTTTTCCAATATGGGATCTTCGGGCGGCCCCGAGCCCTCCATTGAGTTTAAAATAGAGGCCTGTGGCCACACAGGGGCTGGCGGAACTTCGTCTTCGTCGGCGGCCTGTGGCCACTCAGGGGCTGTCGGAACTTCGTCTTCGTTGGCGGAACTTTTGATAATGGGCTCAAAATCCAGACTGGTCGGTGCGAATTTGGGAGGAAAGGGGTTTTGAGACTTGTTCTGTTGGCTCATACGATAATACGTAGCACGCTTTGGCGAACGGTTGACCTGAGTTGCTGGTTGTCGGTGGTGATGGCTAGTCGGTACCCTTGTGGTTGGCCTACGAGGTTGTTTGGCGGGTGGGACTTGTCTGCCCCGACTGGTACTAAGTACTGCATCATCATCGATGAATATGATTCTCCTAATCTTTGGTTTCCTAATTCGTCTTCCAGTATCCTGAGGTGTATATCGCTCTGGACTCGGTTCATACCTGGCCACCAACCCCGCACAACTGAACGTGGCCTGCAGTGCTTGTAGTCCCTCCAATCCCAGAATTAGGTCTTCCATGGCTTCCTGCATAACCAGAAATTGGCAGAGCACGCTTTTGGTACCTAGAGCGACTGTAAGACTAATCGTCTCCGTAATAAGTCTTTCCGTACCATCTGCCAGAAATACTTTAATGTTTGCGGGTATCCGCTTTGGTGGGGTTGCGAAACGGTTGATTTGAGTCGGCGAAATGAAATTTTTATTGGCTCCTGTGTCGATGATGGCTGGAATTAATTGCCTTTCTATGCGCACCATTGCCTTTAATTTTTCTGGCTCCCACGCTAGCCACGTCTGCCCCTTACCTTTATCGGCGGATTTCTGACCGACGGTGGATCCACTTTTCCGATTCCTTCCACGCACCAGGCGATGGTGGGTCCCGCTATGTTGTGACGAGGTCGGGATGCATTCCAGATCGTCGGCTAGCTGGGTCAATTCACTTAGCGTGGTAAAGTCCTTTCGCCGAATGTACCATTTGTAGTCGGGTTGAGTGTTCTGGAAAATCCTTTCCAGTTTCTGTTGCTCGGTCAGGTTGGTTGATCGCATTAAATTCTGAATTGCCAAAAGGTAATCTTTAAAAGATTCCCGCGGCCGTTGGGTCCGCTTGCGGACTTCGTCCTCCAGTTGTTCAAAGTATCGAGGAGGAAGGAAAAACCCATAAAAGTCTTCCTTGAACTGCACCCACTGTCCCCAGTGACAGTTATTGTTCCGATACCAAATCAAAGCGCGTTCTCGCAGTAATTCTGGCATTACTCTTGGCAGCATGTTCACATCTACGTCATACATTCCGGCGAGCTCCTCAATACGCTCGATGAACTCCAGTGGGTCTTTTCCCCCAGTGTATTTTAAGCCCCATTTTCGCACCACTTCGATAGCACCGATATGAGAATTATCAGGAATTGCGCTGGATGGAGTGGGGAGGGTCGTTCGTACGTTGGACTGGGTGTTTTCTTCAGTAAGTTTCGAGGTAGATGCATGTTCTTCCTCTGCTTTGAGTGGAGATGTCTGTCGGCTATGTGCGGTATCTGTGATAGAAGGGAGCTTTAGGGTACCCTCGTGTTTACCTTGCAACGTCAAGAGCTCCTTCATTTCGTCTTCATGATGTTCTGTTGATAAGAATTTAGCAAAACGTTTTCGCATGTCTTCCACATTGCCGGTATAGTCCTGCTGGTATTGGCCGAGGTATTTTACCAGTTCCTCCCGCTTCAGGGAGTAGGCCCAGGAAGTTCGTAACATGTTAGCAATCTCGATGAAGGGCTACAAAATTATTGTAATTGTTGTGGTTGTTTTATTTTAGTTTTCTTTTATATATGTATATAGACACAAGTAGTGTCCCTGCTCGGGCGCCAATGTAACGACACGTTCTACGCTGGTTGCTGGGATAGCTGCAGCGGAGTCCAGGGTCGTTGCAATTTTGATTTATCGTCCTAAGACGAAGATAAAATAAAACAATTCTTGTTCTGAAAACGTTATAAAACTTCAAGTTACGTTTTATTCTTCTATTTCTTAAGACTATAGCGTCGGCTAATCAACGGTCGGGAATGCAGCCACAAATGACAACAGCGGTTGGAGTAAGCGAGCGGCGGTAAAACAGTCAGCGCCAACAACGGAATTCAGCCGGTGAATGGCGCAGGATGTGAAGCTGGCAGTTCTGCTAATAGTAGCGCGGCGTAGTTGGTGATAGAGGAAGCGGGCGACGCTACCGGGCGGCAACGGCACGGGTAGCGGCCAAACAAGCAGCACGGATAGCGCAGGTGTGGTAGAGATTAAACAGGCGGCGCAAACAGCGATGGCGTGGATAGCGCTTAAACGAGCGGCGCAAAACAACGATGGCGCAGGTAGCGCTTGAGCAAGCAGCGGCGCTGCAGGGCGACAATGGCACGGGCAGCAGCAAAACAGCGATGGCGCAGGTAGCGCTCAAACAAGCAGCGACACTGCCGGGCGACAATGGCACGGGCAGCGGCAAAACAGCGGCGCAGACAGCGATGGCGCAGGTAGCGCTTGAAGACTCGGCGACGCTACCGGGCGGCAATGGCACGGGCAGCGGCGCAAACAGGGATGGCGCAATTAGCGCTTGAAGACTGGGCGACGCTACCGGGCGGCAATAGCACGGGCAGCGGCGCAAACAGCGATGGCGCAGGTAGCGCTTGAAGACTCGGCGACGCTACCGGGCGGCAATGGCACGGGCAGCGGTGCAAACAGCGATGGCGCAGGTAGCGCTTCAAGAGCGATGGCGCAGGTAGCGCTTGAAGACACGGCGGCGCTACCGGGCGGCAATGGCACGGGCAGCGGCGCAAACGATGGCGCAGGTAGCGCTTGAGCAGCGATGGCGCAGGTAGCTCTCAAACAGGCAGCGGCACAACTGGGAGGCAAAGGCACAGGCGGCAGCCAAACAGGCAGCGGCAAAACAGCGGCGCAAACAGCGATGGCGCAGGTAGCGCTCAAACAGGCAGCGGCACAACTGGGCGGCAATGCCACAGGCGGCAGCCAAACAGGAAGCGGCACAACTGGGCGGCAATGCCACAGGCGGCAGCCAAACAGGCAGCGGCAAAACAGCGGCGCAGACAGCGATGGCGCAGGTAGCGCTCAAACAGGCAGCGGCACAACTGGGCGGCAATGGCACAGGCGGCAGCCAAACAGGCAGCGGCAAAACAGCGGCGCAGACAGCGATGGCGCAGGTAGCGCTCAAACAGGCAGCGGCACAACTGGGCGGCAATGGCACAGGCGGCAGCCAAACAGCGATGGCGCAGGTAGCGCTCAGACAGCGATGGCGCAGGTAGCGCTTGAGCAGCGATGGCGCAACGACGTTGAAAAAAACGCGGTACTTGGGTGGGCGCAACAATTGTTGGGGCCACTCGACCGTGTGGAATAGTACTGGGGAATTTACAATTCCTCACCAGCACTAGCCACAGGCTTGTGCCAACACCAGTAGAAGTTTAACTTCTGAAGGGTGTTTTTACCAAACAATTTCAGTCGTTCTGTCGATAAGAAATATATTGGGGAATTTACAATTCCTCACCAACTGATCTCTTACCTGCAGGCGAGCTGCTTGCTAACTCACTCGTTTTTGAAAATGTTCGGCCTTTTATACTTGTGCGTGGGCACACACACACTCACCCACACACACACACAAACGATTGGTTGTTTTCGTTGTTTGACAGCCATCAGCGGTGTATTTACTTGTAGGTATCAGCTGACTGTTTGGTTGGTTTGTTTGTGCTTGACTCCTAGGTGGCGCTGAATTTCCCGACCGTTAATTTAAATTTACTTAAACTTAAAATAGCAAAACAATTTTAATTAAACATGAAAAAAATAATAATAAAAGAAAAATTAGTATAATTCATAACTTAACTATAACATACTGTGTAGGGGAAAACAAGGGCACGACTTTCGCCGTTACATATTTCATGTACAGAAATGACTCCGTTACAGTTTTATTATATGTATAGGTTAAGAAAAAACTTGAAATTTGTAAAATTAAGAAAAAACTCGAAGTTAGTGTAGAATAAAACGTATTCTGCCTTTCAGTTCTTCTAATTCAATTTTACGTTTTTTAATTCGATTTCATCGGACGTAAGTTTTGATATGTATCTTTTTCTATTAAATCTTTCAATTTCTTTTAACGTCTTCATAACTTTAGTATACAGTTCTGTTTGAATGCTTAATTTTGTTGCTAATTTTTTCACTCTTCTTTAGCTTCAATTTTATTGACATTAGAACTTAGGCCTCTAGCTAAGTCTGATGGTCCTCCATAAGCTCAACCAGCAGATTGAACTGCTTACGATTGTTATTTTTATACTTAAAATGAACAATAAAGAGTTCGGCTATGCCAAATCTTATATACCCTTCACCATCTATGTAAATCTAGTTAAGTGAAGTTACTTCAATCAAAAAAGCAAATAATGGGGTGACAGAGAATTAAAAAAAGTGGTTCTGCATATATATAATTTTACATAAAAATACCATCGGCTCTTAATGAGTTAAGCATTTTTAAAAAATTTTTGTATTTCCTTAAAGACCTCTTCAAAAGCTTTTAAATCATACCCATACTGATGTTTTAAAAAATTTTAAAATTTTGAGAGTCCCGAAACTCAGAAAATATGGGCGAGCGCCAATTTTTTAATTGATGTTTTTTTCTTATTTTTTAATTCGCTATCTCCCTATATATTTAATTTTTTGGTTGGAGTTACTTTATTATTCAAAATGACATGAAAAAATTAGATGTAGCCGTGGTGTTTTGCCTGCTGCCTCGAAGAACATGGACCCATCATGCTGATTTCTAATAGTAGCTCTTTCGACTCCATATTTGATCGATTGACATATTTTTTTTGTGCAAAGTTGATTTCAACACCAATACGGATGGACAGACGGACATCGCTCAATTGACTTCGCTATGCATAAGAAGTCAGAA
This sequence comes from Gymnosoma rotundatum, assembly GCA_916610165.2. Classification (NCBI taxonomy): domain Eukaryota; kingdom Metazoa; phylum Arthropoda; class Insecta; order Diptera; family Tachinidae; genus Gymnosoma; species Gymnosoma rotundatum. The sequence continues at coordinate 89,841,027 of OU744336.1, forward strand.
TATACATATATACTTTATGGTGTCAGAAATGGATATTGTCGAAATTACACCCAGAATGACAAACTTACCCTTTTTCCACTTTCTGTGATGGTATAAAAACAGCATGCAAAAAATTAATTAAAATAAGCATAATGTAAAAATCAAAAGTAAACTTATCTTTTGTTAGCGTTCGTTTTAAAAATTTACGAAAAAAAATTTTTTGTCGTGTACATAAATTTCAACGACAATATTTGAACAAATTATCATTCGAGTACGACAAACGTAATACCGATTTTTGTAATAGATTTGTTTTTCGATAACGACGTGCGTAGTACCATTTTAAAAAAACGTAGGATTTTCGACACGAGAACGACAACCGTAATAAGGCTGATTTATAACAAAAAGGCAAAATAATCTAACTGGATGTGTTTATTCTTATTAGAATGGTGAAATAATTTTCGTAGAAGCAACAAAAAAGTTATTAATTTTACTAAAACAAAAAAATATTGACATAAAAAAAGGTGTGCCTACTATTGAAAATATTTATTATTCAAATTTTTATATTACATTTATATTCTGTACGTCATAAATTGAAAATCAAATGTTATCTCAAATTATGTTATTACATATAATCGGCCTTATTACGGTTGTCGAAAACGACATTCGAGAATAGTCGTAGTCGCTGTCGATAGTTAGTTTTTTTGGTACTATGTAAAATTTTCGACAGTAAAATATTTTGTAATAGATCAAAACATAAAATTTTAATAAAAAATTTTGCAGTAGCATTTTAGGCGAGAAATTAACACTTAAAAATAACAATAAAAAACAAAACGGCTAGCTCTTAATTCAATTTGAAAACTTTTGTATTTCATTTGCAATTTTCTTAAAATTCAAATTTAGAAAGATGTGTTTTTAAATAAAAAAATTTTCCATTTACAAAAATAAAATGTGCAGACAACAGTTTTAGTACGATTATACAGATAAAATTGGGTGCTCTTACATTTGTATTTCTTTTTTCTATACAAAATATCTTATTTTTATGAAAAAAAAATGTATTCTATATTGGAATCAAGGTTCTAAGGGGCTCCTTACAAAATTTTGTGCAAATCCATACAGTAGTTTTTACATGATGTGAACACAGACAAAAAAAATTCCAAAAATAGGTGTTTTGTATTTGATATAGCGATTACTCGTACTATCTACACCAATATCAAAATGTTTTACAAAATATTTCATGTACAGAAATGACTCCGTTACAGTTTTATTATATGTATAGGTTAAGAAAAAACTTGAAATTTGTAAAATTAAGAAAAAACTCGAAGTTAGTGTAGAATAAAACGTATTCTGCCTTTCAGTTCTTCTAATTCAATTTTACGTTTTTTAATTCGATTTCATCGGACGTAAGTTTTGATATGTATCTTTTTCTATTAAATCTTTCAATTTCTTTTAACGTCTTCATAACTTTAGTATACAGTTCTGTTTGAATGCTTAATTTTGTTGCTAATTTTTTCACTCTTCTTTAGCTTCAATTTTATTGACATTAGAACTTAGGCCTCTAGCTAAGTCTGATGGTCCTCCATAAGCTCAACCAGCAGATTGAACTGCTTACGATTGTTATTTTTATACTTAAAATGAACAATAAAGAGTTCGGCTATGCCAAATCTTATATACCCTTCACCATCTATGTAAATCTAGTTAAGTGAAGTTACTTCAATCAAAAAAGCAAATAATGGGGTGACAGAGAATTAAAAAAAGTGGTTCTGCATATATATAATTTTACATAAAAATACCATCGGCTCTTAATGAGTTAAGCATTTTTAACAAATTTTTGTATTTCCTTAAAGACCTCTTCAAAAGCTTTTAAATCATACCCATATTGATGTTTTAAAAAATTTTAAAATTTTGAGAGTCCCGAAACTCAGAAAATATGGGCGAGCGCCAATTTTTTAATTGATGTTTTTTTCTTATTTTTTAATTCGCTATCTCCCTATATATTTAATTTTTTGGTTGGAGTTACTTTATTATTCAAAATGACATGAAAAAATTAGATGTAGCCGTGGTGTTTTGCCTGCTGCCTCGAAGAACATGGACCCATCATGCTGATTTCTAATAGTAGCTCTTTCGACTCCATATTTGATCGATTGACATATTTTTTTTGTGCAAAGTTGATTTCAACACCAATACGGATGGACAGACGGACATCGCTCAATTGACTTCGCTATGCATAAGAAGTCAGAATATACATATATACTTTATGGGGTCAGAAATCGATATTGTAGAAATTACACCCAGAATGACAAACTTACCCTTTTTCCAATTTTTGTGGTGGTATAAAAACAGCATGCAAAAAAAAAATTAAAATAAGCATAACGTAAAAATCAAAAGTAAACTTATGTTTTGTTAGCGTTCGTTTTAAAATTTTACGAAAAAAAAATTGTTTGTCGTGTACATAAATTTCAACGACAATATTTGAACAAATTACCATTCGAATGCGACAAACGTAATACCGATTTTTGTAATAGATTTGTTTTTCGAGTAACATATTTAACGATAACGACGTGCGTAGTACCATTTTAAAAAAACGTAGGATTTTCGACACGAGAACGACAACCGTAATAAGGCTGAATAAATTTAATTTATGGCTACTAACAATTTCATAATAATAGGTCTGTTCTGTAACTTTGCTAGCAAAAACTAGTAGCTAGAGAGTAAGAAATTAGCAAAGAAAATTGTTGTGGCTTTGGGAATTTACGACTTAAAATGTGTACGGTATAACCACTAAATAGTAACATTATAAAGGTAAATGTACTGGAGTGGAAAATATATGTAATAATAGAGCCGTATAAGCCTGCAAACTGATGCCAACAACCCCAAAGAAAAATAAAAATACTCACAAAAAATTGCATATGCGAAATCCGCATTCGTACACCATAAATTATCGCAAACAGCATTATTGTATGATAAAATGAATAACTTTTTATTTCATAATTTTCAATTAAACGTTTTATTTAAAAACATAAAAAAATAATTTTCAGGTATGTGATGAAAATCGGTTTCGAATGTAAATCGAAGCAAAAACGAGTAAAGTTGTGATACCACCCTGTCTGTTTATTTTTTCTTCGTTTTCAAACAAATCGAGTTCGTTTTCATATTGTTCCTATTAAAAAGTAAAAAAAACATTGTGACAGAAAACTAAATTTAAGCATATTTTACCGTTTTTAAATAGAGTAAAATTTTGCTGAAATTTTTTATTATTTTTTGTAATTTTGTTAATAAATCTGCAATTTAAAATGTAAGTTATTTAAAATTTTAATAGATATGTTATCTTTTAACTGATATGAGCATTTTCAGGGGAAAACACGTCAATATCAAGCAAGAAGACATGATAATTGAATTTATGGAAAAAAATCCACAATTGGCCAAGGGGTTTTTAAGAGACGACAAAGTAGAAACGGAAAGCCTTTGGCAAACTCTTACTGACAATTTAAATCTCCTGGGTCCACCAACGAAAAAGAAAGTTGCTTGGAAAAAGGTATTGTTTATACAATTATTGAGTATATTCACTAAATTTAACAGGCATGGCTTGATAAAAAATCTCAAATAAAAAAGAAAATTTCAACAAACAAAAAAGAATCGCGAGCTACGGGCGGTGGACCTTACAATCAGTTATACATATCAATTAGAGAGGAGGCAATTGGTAAGATTTGCGGCCTATTTGATGTTGTCGATGGCATCGATGATAGTGTTGCTTGTGTTGGTCAACCCATAAGCACAACTGAAATATTTATATTTTATATTTATTATTTTAACCACCTTGGGTGGTTTATACCATGGAGCTTTATACAAGCATCGGAATCGGCTTTTAAAAACTCCGATTGTTCTCTCTATTATATTTCTTCCGGACGCATGCATTTTATTAAATCTATGTTCCGCTGAGCCTGCACTAGGATCTCTGTAGGGCGTTAATACAAATGGTTCCAGTGCATAGCCAGAGTCTGCCAAAAGCCATCCATGCTCTCCATTTTCATACCTAGAGCTATAAAAATCCCTAGCTATGCTAAGACTCCAAACAAAGGAGTCGTGACATGAGCCTGGTCGTGTTGCATCTACTGCTACAATATTCATTCTGTAGTCGCAAATCTTAAAATAGGTATAAATTTACATACATAAGTATTAAAAATCACAATTGGTAGGTAAAAAAGGATACTCACGATTAAGGCATTAATATTATAGTAACCCTTACGATTAAAAAACAAATAATCTTGTGTTCCTGGCCTGACAATCTTTACATGGGTACAGTATCCAATAACGCCTGGAATGCCAAATTTGTCATAAAAATGTTTTTTTGATTTTAAAATTTCTTCGGAGTCGGTTGGAAGTTTTATCCATTCATTGCATAAAACTTGTTCCAGTAAAATGAGCATTTTTTTAAAGCATTTTGAAAATGTGGTGCGATGCAATGCATGAAAGCATCATTGCCCACTGACCGCTGAAAACTAAATTCGGCGAAAAATCTTAGTGTTGCTGCTTGTTCTACTGATATTGGAACTGATGTAGATTGGTATCGCGGTGCTATTCTTTCCAGTATCCATAAAAATCCATCTTTATTGATTCTAAAGAACTCAATGAACCTGAAAAGAAGAGTTTTGTGAGTGTTGTTTTCTTTAATTAATTCTCGTACTTACATATTTTTAGGCAATTCCAAAGGATTGGATGAGTCACGCAATCTCTTTCTTTTAACATTTTCTTTTTTTTTTATTTTCATTTAATAATAAAAACGAAGTACTTGCAATAAAAGCCATAATTAACCAATTTGCGCTGCGATTTATGGCCAAAAAACTTTTGCTTACAATTTTTTAATAGGTTTTGTAAACAATAACAGGGTTAAGTTTTTGTGGAAGGAAACAAATATGGAATATGAAATCGATTCGGTTTTCATCACATGTATAAATATTTTATTCGTTTTCAACATTCGGTTTCATTTCAAAACGATTCGGTTTTCATCGCATACCTGTTTGTTTTAATATTTTTCAACAAAATAACTGAATTCGCTATTTAAAAAAAAAATCATATTCTTACACTTAAATAATATCTAAAATCTAAAAAACATTAGCATTAATATTTAATATTTGGTTGGATAGCCCTTACTTTTAATAATAGCTTTAAGAAGTGATGGCATAAACTAAACAATCTTTTTTGTTAAAGTTTGTAGAATTTGTTTCCATTCTGTAGGTAAAGCCTTTTTATATCCTGAATATTTTTTATTTCATAATAATTCAATTGTTTTTTGGAAAGAGACTAGAGGTTTCCAAAAATTGCTAAAAATTGTCATGAGGCGGCACTTCCGCAGTCGCCGTTGCTTAAATTTTGTGACAGTGTGTTAATATTCTACTCAGTATTTTCATTTTATTTGAAGTGTGAAAACAAAATGTAATCTTACGTTAGATTTCTTGACAATCACAACAATTCTCATTTAATTTCCTTCTTACAAAATCCAATCAAAGTCTTAATACTCAGTTTATAGTGTGAAAGGGGCTTACTTTCCTTACAAATTGTTTTGTAGCCTCAATTCGACTTCTTAACCTAATCCTTCGAAAATAATTTCTGAACGTTTGAGATATTTAATATGTAATATTTAAATGTTTAAAATATTTAAATGTTTAAAAAGGTTGTAATCTTCTGCACAGTAAAAATCTGTTTTAAATTCGCTGTTGTTTATTCAAATTTTCATTCTATTTTTATGTATTTATAACGTATTGTATTGTACGAGTAGAATTACTTCTTTTAATTATTTTTCCAATTTATCTTAGAAATTTACCATCTTTATGCAAGTCTACAATCATTTTTTTAATCCAATGAAAGTCTCAAAATTTTTGACCCACTGCACTTTTTATTAAAAAAATATTTAAAATTTTTCTAAACAATTTCTTTTGCTGTTCTATGCAAAATAAAAATCAAATATAAATGTAAACTTGCACTGTACGAATATGGATTTTGCTAAAACTTAAAATTCAAATCGATATATTTTTCTTTGTCCAAACTAATGCTGTGTTTAGACTTAATATATGTATAGCAATTATGATATAAATAATAATTTGTAAAAGCAGTATAGTGCTTGTCGTTGTTCTTTTAAATTGTTATTGCTTCAAAAATGAACCGTTGATATCACTGTTTTAAGCATTTTAGTTTTCTATTCAACAATTAGAGGTTATGTCGTATGTACGTAACATATGCAAGTTTGAACATGATAATTATAAACCGTAGGTTAAACGCAGATTTTGACATACGCAACAAATTACATATGGATAGAAATTTTGACGTTCCATATGACTTGTACACGCCGTCTAAACACCGCATAAGTTGGACATATGTATATTTTATATATGTATTTTCATCGTTTATATTATTATAATTTTAAGCTAAATAAACAATTGTAAAGTGCTGAATTAAAAACATTATTTTAAACTATACTATTGTTTATTTGTTATAATTACCTTTTTATATATGTATTTACCCATTTATACTTACCTTTAAATCTATACTTATCTTTTTATACTTACATTTTTTATATACTTACCCCTTTTATACTTAACTTTGTACATTGATTTTATAATTTACCTTCCTTAAAAACCTTAAATTAACATGTTTATTATTAAAGAGAAAAATATTGAAAAGTTACTCACACTGACATTTGATTGAAAGTGTCCGGAGCTGTTTTCAATAAAACTTTTTTTCAAAAGGCCGAAGAAAGGGGTTTTTATGATTTAAGTTTTTAATCGTGTCATAACTATCGGTCAGTGCAAGCAACTCAACGTAGACATATACATATGTACATATTTAAAAATGAATTTCAAACCCAAAACAATAAGTATAAAATCCCACGACATCAATAAGGTGAATATTGTAAATAAACATCTTTATTTATTGAAAAGAGATACTTATGAAACTTTCTTTTATTATAGTAACAATCTAATTTTAAAAACAATTGTTCTTTACCACCAAGCAACAAATTTGTGCATGGTTCTTTTCGAAGCCGGCAGAGAAAAAAGCTGCAGTAATATTCTTATGGAAAATTTTTCCATGAAATTTAGAAAAAAGAATATTTTTTTAATAGCGTGTTTGTCAAACACAGTGTAAATTTCATTTGTGTTTTTGCAAGCGAACGGTGAAGATGGCATGGCTAGAGCGTACGAGTTAAATATAAAGCGAATATAGATAATATGAATTGAAAAATTATTAGAAGTGATAGGTAAATTATATTACATTGAAATTCTTATTAACTGCTAGGTTAAAAGTAAATTAAAAAAGTTAATAATTTAAAACTTGATTTATTTAAGTAAATGATATATAATTTTTATAATTTTATTACCGTTCTTATAAATAAATGCAATACAATAAGTTAGTGAATTTTTTATAATAATGCTAGTTTGAATATAAATAAACATAATTTAATTTGTAAGTTCAACTTTAAGTCAGCTACAATGCCCTTAATGTAAATTGGCTCTAAGGACGCGATGAAACTCGCTGAAACTTTAAAACAGAATTGGAAAAAATGTATATATGAAATTAAGATATTTTTAAAATGTATCGACTTTTCGCATATAATGTATTATTTTCAATTATGGCTGTCTTGATGAAAAATATTAAGTGAAACTTAGTTTTTCTTTATACAAATAACAACACATTTTAGTTTATGACGTAGTATCGGATATATTTTTACAGCAATAATGTCATAATTCAAACATCCCACATAGTTTGTCCCTCCCCTTTAATATATAATTGATGAAAATTTTCTTAAATGGTTTTTTTTCAATTATAATTCATCTTACTAATTGTAGTGGGAACTTTAGAAGGCTGATATTTTTATAGACGGTGAGAACTAACCAAAAACTTAAACTGCGATTATCTCGAAATTTTTTTTTTTTTTGAGTTATCATGTTATTGAAGTTAATGATATTGCTCATAAATATAAATACATAAATATTTACATGTTGAAATCTTAAAACATAAACAAGAAGAAAAGAACAACATTTATACATACAAATAAAAAAGTTTAAAAACTTCCATATTGTGTGTTTTTAACCTATATACTTATGTTTTTAATATTCCTAGCCTAAAATAAAAACAAATATTAACACTTATAAAACAGACAGATAAGTACAGATAATTTTTAAAATTTGTGCAATAAAAGTGCATTAATTTCCCTATCTCTTAAAAACTTGTTTAAATCAAACAACTCACTTTCAGTTTCATTTAAAATAATCGTATTCTTTATGCGCTCATATGTATATTTATGCATGTATATTAATTTCTCTTTAATTGTTAAATCATACAGTCCTCTTAAAATAAGGAAGAACTGTAAGTAAATGCTCTCTTAAATTTTTTAATTCCCAAAGAAAAAAACAAAGGATATTTAAGCACAATTTAAAGAACTTATTGTGAAATAATTATAAAAAAAGAAAAAAATAGAAAAGTGAAGATTTTACAATTTTAGCAGCAAAATATATTTTTCAGTTTTTTTTAACCAAATAGTAATATACATACTGAACTAATGTATATTACTATTTGGTTAAACATTTAAACGTATATACATTTAAACTTATAGGCAAGTGTTTAATCTCTAACATGAAATTTAGAAAAAATATTATTTTTTGTAATTTCATGGAAAAATTTTCCATGAGTTGATAAATAAAAGTACTTCATTTCCTCTAAAAGAAAATATTATATTTAACAATTATTCGTTTTCCGTAGCTGTATGCTTAAAAAGTTTTATGCTCTTTTAACTGAATAAATTGCTCCTTTTTCATTCAGTTGTTTTAAATAAAAACAAAGAAATTGTGATCTCTTAAAATTGCTTCCCCTTAATTGTATTGTGTTCCAGAAAATTTGTCTTCTGTTTTGTACTTAATTATCCCTGCAGATAATCTTCTTTTAACAAAAATATCATATAGTCCATTCAAATCATGAATCAAATAATATTATTATTAATATTATTTGATTCATTCATTCAAATAATTATCAAATAACTGCTCTTTTAATTTTAAACCCCAAAAACGAAAACCATTTTCACAAGTAGAACATTTATTATTAAATTTTTTCAGAAATATTAAATTAAAGTGCAAATAAAAGAGAATTACTAAAAAAAAAACATATCACAAGTACTCATATAAACAACGATATTAAGAAGGCACGGTTTCCAAAAGGACACATAATACAGGGATGGAAAGTTCAATACACAAATTATAGTAAAATATTAAAAATATATTTTAATTTCTTCTGCATTAAAAAACAAAAAAAAATAAGAAAAACAACATTCTAGTTTTACATAACTTCAAATTTGTTTGCAGTTTATTCTAATTAAAAATAGTTTCTCAGCTTCTTTGAAAATATTATTTGTGCTCAAAATTGAATTGAATTCAACTGAATGAAAAAACTCAGTCTCCTATACCTGGTGTACCAAATTTCAAAGAGTTTTACCATTGTGGAATATATAGCAAACGGTGTTACCACTGTATGTTTGAACAAACTCATTTAAAAGCGGTTAATCGCTAATATAATAAAGTTTAAATAAATCTCAATTCTCAAATACAGAGAAAATAATATTTTATAAATTATTTAATGATAATTATATTTGCTTATCAATTAAAATATTTAAATTCTATACTAAATATTTAAACCTAACACAAAATTTACTCTAAAATTTCTCTTATAACTCCCTAAATTAAAAATAATGATAAATAAAATAAAACAACTTAACTGTGTTAGCTCAATTGGCAAAAGTACTTCTTGCGCATAAATCTTTATCCCTTATTTATCAGATAAAATTGGGAGCCGATTTTAAAATTTTACTCATTGCAAAAAATATCGGAACCAAGGCACATTAATTTTACAGGTAATAGCAGTTCTAAAACAACTACAACAATAAGTAAACAACATGTATTTTGTTTTTGTAAAATATATTTTCATATGTCAAATCAACAAACACACAGTGGTTTGAAAACGATTTTTTCAAGAAAATTTATTATTTGGAATCTTTTTTATATTAATTTACTTTAATTGTGCTTTATTCCTTCAAATATAAATTCCTTCAAATATAAATATAAAATAAATATAAAAAATGAAATGTATTACTGCGGGACTACTGGATTTTACCCAAATTTTGTAGAAAAGTGAAAGAAAAAATAAAAATATTTACATTTCATTCTTTAGTTTAGTTTAAAATAATAAATATTTCATGAGAATATCATGAAATATACCGATTTTTTTTACAAAATTCCGTATCTTATATATACATATATATACTCAATATATCTCAACGAAATTTTACAGAGGCAGGGCAGAGGTGTTTCCCTGTGAATCTACAGACGATCAGGCTCATAGGGTGAAGGCAGGCCTGCCATATTTGCCGATTTTTCGCTTCAAATTTAACAACAGTGCCGATTTGCCGATTTTAAAATGCAGGACTATTTCTTTCGATTGATTAATAGTAGATCAATGTTATGCCAAAGGTTTGTACAAGATAATTGTAGACTATTTTACACAAAATTACGAAAACTACAGGTCAAATTTTATAGGATTCGGTGCTGGCGTTATGACAGACACAAATAATTAAGTTGCAAAACTTAAAAAAAAGCGATATTCCAGATTTATTTATTATATTCGTTAAATGTATTTGGCACTCACTTGCATTATATGCTTGTCTTTAATTACCTTCCGAATTAAAAACTCTACCTAGAAATAATTAAAATTACGTTTCAAATAGTTCGGAAAGTCTGCATCAAATTCAAAACATTCAAAAATATATTTTTTATTTGCTGCTACTGTTGATCAAATCGATACAACAAAAAAAATTATGAAAATTATAAACGGGCAACCCTGGGTGAAGGAGGGCTTTTAGGAAGGGCCCTAAATTTTTGTATCTGGACATACATATAAGTTTTTGAAATAGCCATAAAAAGTTTTTTTTTTTATTAAAATGTTAAGATTTTTTTAAATTTAATCAGACCTTAAAAATATCTATAAAATTATGTTTAAATGTGCAGGGAGAAAATTGGCTTACAATTTTTTTTTTTGTTTTGTTAATTTTGGCCAAACTTAACTTAGTGTTTTTGGAGTAGTACGCTTATTAATTATCGGATTATTACTTTAAGACATTTGCTATATTCTTAATAAAATTTAATATCAACAAGTTTAAAGTTTTGTTTTGACTGCGCTTTCCGTTAAAAAGTTACAAGCCCTGAATTAAAAAAATGTAAAAACTCGTTTTTTAAGGATTTTCCGCAAAAAGGTAGCATTCTTTTTTTTGCGTATATAATTTAAATTTACTTTAGTACTAGCAAATTTGTTTAAACAATTTTAAAGGCAAACTATTAGTATTAGTATTTCCTTAAAGATCTCTTCAAAGGATTTGAAATAATACCCATATTTATATTTCAAAAAATTTTAAAATTTTGGAGCCTCGTAACTCGAAAAATATAGGTAAGCGCCATTTTTCCACTAGATTTTTTTCTTATTTTTTAATTCTCTATTGCCCAAAATATTTATTTTTTCAATTGGAGTTACTTTATTGTTCCAAATGACATGCAAAAATTTGAGGTAGGGGTGGTGTTTTACCTGGTATCTCGAAGGACATGGACCGATCATGCTGATTTTCAAAAGGACCTTCTTCGACCCTATAGATCGATAGACATATTAATTTTTTTTTTTGTGAAATCAATTTTTCCGCGGCAAACATGATTTCAACACTAACACGGACAGACAGACGGACATCGCTCAACCGACTTCGCTATGCATAAGAAGTCAGTCTATGGGGTCGGAAATAGATATTGTAGAAATTGTACACGGAATATATCCTTTTTCCACTTTTTGTGGTGCAGGCTATAAAAACGTTATATTTTACTTTTTTCAATTCAGAGGCTTGTAACTTTTTAACGAAAAGCGCTATCAGAACAGAACTTTAAACTTGTTTGTTCGAAATTTTATTAATAGTGTAGAAAAGTAATAATCCGATAATAATTAACCGTACTACACCAAAAATACTAAGTTAAGGTCGGCCAAAATTAACAAAAATAAATTGTAAGCCAATTTTCTCCTAAAAGAGACAACCTGCACATGTGCATACATTTTTTATAGATATTTTAAAGATCTAATTAAATTTAAAAAGTCTTAAGATTTGAGTTAAAAATTACCTTTTTATGACATTTTTAAAAAAATAATTATAGGAGGCCGACCGTTCGTTGATTCACTGAAACACCTCTGCTTTGCCTCTGTAAATGTGAAATATCTTGAGTGGTTCCGAATTTTGTCCAAAAAATCGTTTTCAAACCACTGTGTAACAGAAGGAAAATTTTTTTGTGGAAGTAATTAGTTTTTTGAGTTTTTAATAAATATATGTGAGTTTTTTAAGAGTTAAAAATTTCCCAGGTGCGTATTCCTCTTACAGGTAGCGAAAAGTATAAAAAGACACACCAAAAATGAACCTGCTTACAAAAATTTTGTTTTAATAGATATTTTTAAAAAGTTTTTCTTTTTTAAAACTTATAAATAACACTTGCATACATATTATTATTTTGCGTATTCAATAAGCAAGACTTGTATGTTTGCTTTATTACGGCAACTAACAACTTCAAATGTGACAACACAAAAAATTTGTCCAGTACTTTAATTTTAAGTTGTTTGAGCTTATGACGTGTTCTTGTAACGAACACAGCCAAGAATCTAAGTACAATTTTATATAATAGCAATTCCAATATAAAGCAATTTTGAAATAAACAATAATGAGGAAAAGCATTATTGTGCTTGTCGTATTTCAGGAGGTTATGTCATATGTACGTAATATATGCAAGTTTAAACATAAAAATTTTAAACCGTATGTTAAACGCTGATTTTGACATACACACCAAATTACATATGGGTTGCAATTATGACATTGCATATGACTTATACACGTCGTATAAATACACCTTAAAGAAAACAGGAAAAATTAGACACCAGTAGAATGTAAAACAACATTTTCTGTATCGCTACATTGCCTTTAAGTACCCAACATTAGTTGATGTTGGCTTCAATTTCGCACGGAAAAGTGCTGCTATGTTGCCGCAACCATTTTTCAGTTCTCAAATATGTTGCAAGAAATATTTCATAACTTTTTTTCAAAATAAATGGAATATAACTTCCACAACTTTGTTACATACTTGCACTAATTTTTTATATAAAGTTTTGTCAGCATTTCTCACGAAATGGTAACCACAATACCAAGTTTAAAAAACTTTTTTAATAGTCATTTCGTGATTTCTACAACCATACAATTTGTTTATAATTTTAAATTTGTTTGTATAAAAATAAATAATAACATGATTATCAATGAACTACAAAAAACAATATATACTGCAATCATTAAAAAAAAAAGTTTTTTTTTAATCTACTTACCAAGCTTAAATTCGACCGAACCGATGGCACATATATCAAGACAAAATATATTAAATGCAACTATTTTAAAAACATTTAAACGATTATAAAACATTTTGATTGATATTTTTCTCAACAATTTAGTTTGTACGAAAGCGTTAAATGATATTGTAACTACAACTTTTTTGTTATAAGCAAATGCGAATGTTACTCGTATACTTATATTTTATATTTTTTAAAATTATTTTTCTGTTTCTACAGAACACTTTACAAGCGTACGATTTTAGATATGTAGGTGTGTATTTGATTTGAATACAAATTGTTAAATTATTATTATAAAATTCACTGTTGATTTTAATAGATTAAACAACACATTAGAGCTTCTGCATGATAAGAACTGATTTAACTTTTCTTTTTATTTTGACAATAGTTGACTTTGGTGTATTTTAATATTGTTTATAATGGTTTTTACCGACTAGATCGGCACGTCCATTCAGCACAAGCTCACAGAATAAATAATTTCATTTCAATTTACATCTACTCGTTATTAAGCCAGTTTTCAATAGTAATAAGCAATTTGACGTTTCTGTTTGGCGATAACAGATTTATTTCCTTAATACATTTATTTTTCCTTTTTATTGCTTTTGTTTTTATTTGTTATTATTTATTTATTTGATTGCGAATTATCACTCTTTGCTTTCATTCGTTTTTGGAAAAGCACGTAGTTAAAAATCTATAGGGTTATTCCATTATAGTAAGGAATATTTGCACGAATACTAATATGAGTAAATAACGGTGGTTATAAAAATATGATTTTTTATTAAACATACTATACGATAGATATTTGTATAGAAAACTAAATGAAAACAAAAGCAAAATTTATTTTGATAACAGTCCAAAAAAACTCCATACATAAACGTTTCTTAATCAAAACCTCTGAGAAAGCCTTTGTTACTTGTGCTACGCCTTTTCATTGTAAATTGATTTAAAATATTTAATAATCTTTTTTAATTATTTTATAATTATGTCGCAGAATCTATTTAAAAAACAATGTACATAAGAAAAGTTAATATTTAAATCTTATTATAAAAGGTAATGACTACAAAAAGAATTCTAAATGAAATCATCACTAAAAATATAATTTTATTTACATATAACTATTTCAAAAACTATTTGATTTATTTTTTAATGCAGATAAAAAAGGAAGAATTAAATAATAGAATCCAGTTTTTTTTAATGTTAGTTGTTGGTCTATTGGCTATTTTTGGTCAGATTTTTTAATTTTTTCAACTCCAATTTTCTAAATATTTTAACATGGCCTAGATTATTTAGAGCGTAGAGACTTTCAAGATATCATATATAATTAATTTTCTGTTGGTAGACACGCTGCCAATAAAACCTACACAGTTATTTTAGCTCTCACAAAAGAACCGTGAATACAAGTCTTACAAAATTTTTCACATGAAATTTAATGTTATGTAATTTTACAAAATTATTTTTGTTAGTAGCGTGAATAACGCGAAATTATGCATGAATAATAATTGTTTGTTTCATTCATGTGAGCATTAATAAAATCGTGGTGAGTGAGTAAGCATGAGTAGAATATTTGCGTAAATAATTCCTGATTAGCTTTTTTACATTTTGTAATATCTTTTTATACCCTTCAACACAAAAAGTGGAAAAAGGGTATATATAAGCTTGTCATTCCGTGTGTAATTACTACAATATCAATTTCCGTCCCCATAAAGTGTATATGTTCTTACTTCTTGTGCATAGCGAAGTCGATTGAGCAATGTCCGTCCGTGTTTTGTTTGAAATCAATGGTAATTTCTGTCACCCCAATATTTGCTTTTTTGATTGGAGTCACTTCACTAAACTAGACTTACATAGATGGTGAAGGGTATATAAAATTCGGTATAGCCGAATATAACACTCTTTCTTGTTATTATTAATATTTTCCTTTTGATTTCCCCGACTTAAAAAAAAAATAAAACAAAAGCCAGTATATTTTAAGCGTGCATTCAATTATATTTATATTTAAACAGATTCAAAACGGCGGCCTCAAAAAGATACACTTTTAACATTGGTGTTAATGTGGATTTAACTATATACTACATATCGCTCATTTACTTATAGAACGTAATAAAAAAAAACATTTCGAGATTATCGCAACTTAAGTTTTTGAATTGTCTATCCTCGCCATGCTTAAGTTCGCACTACAATTAATAAAATGATCCATAAATAAAAAATCCATTTAATAAAACAGTCATCAATTTTATTTTAAAGGGGTGGTCTTTGACAAACTATGTGGTATGTTTGAATTATGACATTATTGCTGTAAAAATATATCCGATAATGCGTCATAAACTAAAATGTGTCGTTGTTTGTGGAAAAAAACAAAGTTTCACTTAATATTTTTCATCGACACAGCCAAATTTGAAAATAATACATTATATGCGAAAAGTCGATACATTTTAAAAACATATTTTTTTCATATATATATACATATGTATATAGTCACAAAACGAAATGTGACAATGTTTTAGAAAGCGATATGATTTTTACGTTATGAAGTTTACTCCGCAACTCAAATTGTGTCGTTCTAATTGACAAAGTTTCTAAACATGAAATGAAATAACGACTTATTCTCTTAAAACGTGGAAAGTAAAAAAGACATAAAGATGAAACTTATATACAACATAAAGCATAAAATGGGGAACAAATCTGTATGATTAACTCCAAAATTTTAAATTTTGAGTTATGACGTTCTTGAAGTAAATGAGCGATATGCATATACGCTTCATTTTAACGAGAAGTTTTGGAAACATAGAAAAGCTTTAGATGCTTCATGTCTCAGTGTAATAGTCTGGTAAAAAAAAGAAGCTAAGAAAACGAACGAATACAAAGTTATGGCATTTCTAAATTAACTAAACTTAGATATTTATCTTAAAATTCTGCTGTAATGGTATATTTGTATTTATTATATCCTTCACCACAAAAAGTGGAAAAAGGATATATACATATAAGTTTGACATTCGGTTTGTAATTTCTACAATATCCATTTCCGACCCTATATATATATATATATATATATATATATATATATATATATATATATATATATATATATATATATATATATATATTCTGACTTCTTATGCAAAGCAAAGTCGAGTGTTAGTGTTGAAATCAAGCTTGCCGAGGCAATGGATTAGCTATAGAAAATTTAAATATGGCACTGGATCAGATATTATGTCCAAAGAGGTGCTATTGGCAATCAGCACGATCGGTCCATGGGTAAAACACCACGCCTACCTCTAAGTTTTTCATATCATTTGGAAAAATAAAGTAACTCCAATCAAAAACAAATAGTTGGGGCGATAGAGAATTACATTGCCTCGGCAAATTTGATTTCAACATTAACATGAACGGACAGACGGACATCGCTCAATCGACTTCGCTATGCATAAGAAGTCAGAATATATATACTTTATGGGGTCGGAAATGGATATAGTGGAAATTATACACAGAATAACAAACTTAAATATACTCTTTTTCCACTTTTTGTGGTAAAAGGTATAATAATCATATAGTGCAAAAGTTGGCGCTCGCCAATATTTTTCGAGTTACGTCCCTCTGAAATTTTAAAAATGTTCAAATATTAATATGTGTATCATTTTAAAGCTTTTAAAAAGATCTCAAGGGAAATACATTTGTAATGTTTAAAAAATGGTTAATCCATTAGGAGCCGATGACATTTTTATTTAAAATTATATATATGAAGTAATTAATTTTTTCTAATTCTCTGTCATCCCAATACTTGCTTGCTTGATTAGAGTTACTTCACTAAACTAGATTTACATATGTAGATGGTGGAGGGTTTATAATATTCGGCATAGCCGAATATAGCTCTCTTACTTTATAATGTTATGTTTTTGTTTACGTTTCTGAAAATTTAAAATTCTAAATTTACAATTTAAAAGATACGACAAAATGTTAAGTATTTATCTTGGAGTTTTATTAATTTCATTTCATTTAAAAAACAATAAAGTATACTCGTATGTAAATAAATGAGAGGTACTGATATCAACTTAAAAAAGTTTTGAAAAGAACTTAAAATTTTCTGAAACATTGTTTTCTTGTGTGACAATTATAATATAAAGCAGACAAATGTAGTCCGATAACGACGATTGTATTAGTGTACCTCTTTATCTTGCAGCATTGTTCTTTCATTATCATTATTATACCCTTCACCACAAAAAGTGGAAAAAGGGTATGACTAAGTTTATCATTCCATTTGTAATTTTTACAATATCCATTTCCGGGCCCATTAAGTCTATTGAGCGATGCCCGTCTGTCCGTCGTGTTAGTGTTGAAATCAAGTTTGCCGAGGCACTAGATCAGCTGGAGAAATTTTAGATACCCCAATCGATCAGACATAGTGTCGAAAGAGGTGCTATTGGAATTCAGCATGATCGGTCCCTTGCCTTAGAAGCAGCTGGCAAAACACCACGCCTTTCTCTGATTTTTCCATATCATTTGGAACAATAAAGTAACTCCAATCAAAAAAACAAATATATGTGGCGATAGAGAATTATAAAACACATCCAGTCAAAAAATTAGCGTTCGCCTATATTTTCCGAGTTACGGGCCTTTGATATTTTCAAATTTTTTAAATATCAATATGGACTTTTAAGGAAATACTGAACCTTTAAAAAAAAACTTAACCCACTAAGAGCCGATGACATTTTTATGTAAAATAGCATATTTGTAGTACTTCATCACAATAAGTGGAAAAACGGATAGTACCCTTTCCGTTGGAGAAAATGTAAATAAGCTAATCGATCATACACAGTGTCGAAATAGGTGCTGATAAAAATCAGCAAGATCGGGCCATGTTTTTCGAGGCAGCGGGCCCCAATAAATGCTTGTCTGATTGGAGCTATTTCACTTAACTAGATTTACTTAGATACTGAAGGGTATATAAGATTCGGTATAGCCGAGTACAGCACTCTTATTGTTTAAGTTGAAATAATCATATATGTGTATTTTTATGATATCAAATTTTTTTTTATTAATTTTTTACTGTGAATTATATTTTATTTTGGTTAAAACAAGTAATAGTGCTATATTCGGCTATGCCGGGTCTTATATACCCTTCACCATCTATGTAAATCTAGTATAGTGAAGTAACTCCAATCAAAAAAGCAAATATTGGGGTGACAACGAATTACTGGTACTGCACATATATTATTTTACATAAAAAAGCCATCGGATCTTAATGGGTTAAACATTTTTACAAATTTTAGTATTTCGTTAAAACTTTAAAATGATACCCATATTGATGTTTTAAAAAATTTTAAAAATGTAGAGCCCCGTAACTCGAAAAATTTGGACGAGCGCCAATTTTTTCACTTGATGTTTTTTTTTTATTTTTAAATTCTTATATTTAAGTGTTAAAAATAACAATTGTACTTTTAACTTTTTAATATAAAATACACGTCTGTTTGGCGGCTTTTAATTAAACTTTTCGTAAAACTAAAACTTTCCTAAAGCGGCTATTAGACGACCAAAGTTCGACTGTGAGCACGGCCTGATGAGAGAGAGTGTTATGCTATTACACGATCATGCCAAGTTTGTCAAACATCAGTGCTCAAGCAGATTTTGAATAGTAAAGTTCGTATATGTGATAGCTCACGAATTAGTTTCAATATGTTTAAATGATGCATTTGTTTCTACTTTTATTAATTTTTCTAAAACCTTTTTTTAAGACTTTTGCTTTAAATTTTTATTATTATAAACATAACTTTTTATTTGCCATAATTCCGGCAAACTTTTATATACTCAAATAAATTCCTTTAATACGCAAATTAAATAACTTTATTCACTTACTTCAAAAAGAAATACACTATTTTATTTTATTGTTTGTTTTATTTTTTATTTAAGATTTTTTTTATAATAATAGAAGAAGATAAAACTTAAAGTTAAACTTACAAATTAAATTATGTTTATTTATATTCGTTAACTTATTGTGTTGCATTTTCGTTATAAGAACGTTAATGAAATTATTAATTTTATCTTACTTTTAACCTAGCAATTAATAAGAATTTCAATGTAATATAGTTTACCAGTTACTTCTAATAATTTCTCAATACATATTATCTTTATTTGTTTTGTATTTAACTCGTGCGCTCTAGCCACGACATCTTCACCGTTCGCTTGCAAAAACACAAATGAAATTTACACTGTGTTTGACAAACACGCTATTAAACGAGCATAATGGTAAACACAAAATATCAAAAATTTTTGATTTTCATCCAGCGCCGCTGACAAACACGAAATTTACCCTATTACGCGAGTTTGATGGCTTGTCATCAGGCCGTGCTCAGAGGCGAAGTTTGATCGTCTAATAGCCGCTTAAGAATTAGAGTTTTTAGACTTTAATTACATATTTATAAGAGGAATCTTTTTTAGATTAGATCATAACTAAATATAAAACACAATTTTTATTTAATATATTGGAACTTCAGCAATAATTTTACAGGTGACCGCCATGAAGGTGTACTAGTTTGTTTTGCCGCCATTTTGGTAATCCTTAGTCTTGACAGTTCATATTTGGCAGTCGTGAAGTAGACACGTTGCAAATTTATTATGGAAAAATATTGATCAAAATGCATGATCGATTACTGGAAGCAATATCGTGATATGATTGAGAACTTTTAACAACCACAACTGCATGCTTTGAGCTTGAATAACATGTGGTATCAACAAGACGGTACCACATCGCATACAGCCAGGATTACAATAGAATTGCTGCGAGATATCTTTCCACAAGTTATTTTAAGAAATGTTGGTGTTTATTGGTCTCCACGTACGTCTAATTTAACTGCTCCAGACTTCTTTTTGTGGATATATCTGAAAAGCAAGGCTTATGCAAACAAACAAGAAACGCTTCAGCAACTCAAAAAAAAAAAATATTCGTGATGAAATTAATAAAAGACCGCGTGAAATGTGTCAGAATGTAATGAACAGAGGCGGACACATATCTGATATTGTATTCCATACATAATTGCCGACATTAAAAAAATACCATCTCGGCGGACACCCTATGTATTTCAAAAACTCGTCTTTTTACATACTGCAAGGTAAATATCTTTAATTCAAAAGTTTTTGCGATAATAAATATCGAGTTATTTTATCACTTTTACAAAATTTGCTAAGACAGTTTCATAAAGTAGTTATGTCGTTGTATTTTAAATTTTCTATAGGACAGCTGTTTGTAAATATGCATATTTTTGTCTACCAACACAATATACTCGTAGCTTTAATATGCATATGATTCAATTAAGAGTACTTTCGTTGTTATCAAGTGACAAACAACAAACCTTTATAATATTATTTTGTAGTTCTGACAAACAGTTGCTCACGTCCTGATTTTAAAGAAGCAATATTGATTTATATTATTAAGAAAATAAAACTGGAGCTGTTCACATAAAACAACCTAATACAGTCCATATTAATAAGGTGATTATTTACACAGAAACCAAGATTACTGTGTTTCATTCAAAGTACTTAAGTAATTTTCTCATTGGAAAAGTTTAAGCTTTTGCTTTGTGGATAGGAAAAAGTTCATGTTATCTCCACGGTCCTTCGAGCCGGATTCAATTAATGTAAAACTAGATATCACCGAGACTGATGTCACAGGAAGACGTCTATAATTTAGAGGAACAAACGTCTCCAGCTAATAGCTCAGGTAGTATACGGGTAAAAGATTTAAGACGTAATCAAATAATGTCGATGATGTAATCTGATAAATCAAATCTTTTTCAATTTGATTTAATGAACCTGCATCAACTAGAGCTAGAATTAGCTCTTGTGGAACGTTTGTGCGATAGTTTTGAAAAAAATTCAAATGCAACAAGAAATTTTGTCCGAACCTTTTTGAATTTTGGAGCCCGAAGAAAGCCCTGTGTGCACACTCACAAAAACTCCTCCTGCTGATGTTCTGCCACTAAACCTTAGTCCTCCAACTTGAGGCGGCGAAACCTCACCGTGGCACCGTATATAAATAAATTATGGATGCCCAAAATACACACTTTACCTTCATTTTATTCTTCTATTTCCCTACTTACCGCTTTTGTTATAAATTTAAGCCAACATAATAAATAAAAGTTTAAGAATTTTATTTAGAATATAAAATTAAAATCTAAGAGAAAATAAAATGAAAATCTATCCGTATGGAAAAATAGAGGTTAAAAATCGTATGATTTTTTTCTTATATTTGGTGTTGTATAAAATGAAGTAAAATTGAAACAGCTGTTGCTAAATCAATAAAATATAATTGTGATACCAACTGAGGCTATTTTGTACTATATTTAGCGGTTTTTGTGCTATTTTGACGAATTTTGTCTTTGAAAAGTTTGCATTAATAAAAAAAAAAACGCAACCCTGATCTAATCAAGTAGAATAGTTTCAAGAAATAAAGAGAGCCGTACGACTGTCAAATTTCCATCCGTTCTTCTCTCAATGTCGGACAGTTTTATTATATACAATGTTTAGACCAAGGCACATTCATACAGCGGACTGCATTAGCTTTTGCGTGTATTTTGTTTTTGTAAAATCTTGTTGAGCTGTCAAAAACGTCTGGCAATATGTGCGTTTGTGTTTGTGAAAATTAAGCAAGCAACTGAACACATACATAGAATTGACATGCACACACAATATACACATACAATAAGAAAAAAAGCAATAATTTTGACAGCTCGCAAAGAAATGCAGCAAAATATATTGACTACATGAGCTGATTCAGTCACCTTTTCAATTTGCCTTGGTTTAGGCGATACTACTTTTACTTAGGGTATATCTATATCAAGTACATGCAAGTCTACAATAACTACAACATTTAAACATCAACAGGCATTTTATTTGTGTAAAAATTACTCATTATGTCAAGAAGCAGCTGACTACATCTTAGAGATGGGAAGTGGGTGTGTCTGTACTTTTTTGTAATAAAAAACTTAATATTAATTTTGCTAAATAATAATGACAAAAATATAGCACAAAATACATATGTATGTTAATAAATGTTAATTAAAACAAAAATTTATGAAAAGTATGTTTAATTCAATTTGAGCTTTAAAATTGTAATTGGAAAATTTCGTTTACTATCCGTGGAAAAACATAAATAAAATTAAAAAAAGGAAACGGAGAATAAAATACAAAATATAAACAACCCAAGGCAGATTTAGTTTACTAGGTAGTGTCGTCCGCCAAGCTGGTTTGTAGTTGGAAAAGTCAAAAGTTGTTTGTATTTTCCTTTGTTTCGAATTTAAAAGAACACTAACAACAAGCGTGTGCGTAACAAAGCAAGCATTTGTGTTGAAAGCAATTATCTTTTATTTCTATTTGTGTTTTTGATGTTTCCAACGCACAAAACAACAATAAAAAGATATGTTGTTTTTGTCAATGTTGTATTTGTTGTAGAGCCGCTATTACCTAGTAAAATAAATCTGCCTTGAAACAAACGCTATCCAAAAATATAAACAAACTTTGACATATACTTACATATGGTGATGAAAACACAAAGCAAACAAATATCACCTGAGCTCCTGTATGTATTTGACATAACTGCCGATTTCACTAAATGCGAACGAACGCTTCCTTCGCATATTTGTATTGAAAACAAAATATAATTTTTTTTTGTTTTCAATATAACTAAGCGAAAGAAATGTTTGGTCGCATTTAGAGAAACCGACAGTAAATATACTTTGCTTGTTCTTCTACACAAAAATTTGACATGTCGTATTATTTGTACTATAATGTAAACCGTCCTTTAGCATTACTATCCATCCAATAGTAACAGCAACAATTACAAAACTGCCTTAGCTTAACACCCTGCATTACTGTTATCCCTAAATTAGCGCGTAAAGCGCAAGATATCTGTCAAAATTTCTCATGTACATAAAAAATGTATGAAGCATCCTTAAATAGCATGGCAATTGGAAAATCAAATTTTGACAGTGCGTTAAGCGGATATTAGACGATCAAAGTTCGCCTGTGAGCACGGCCTGATGAGAGAAAGTGTTTGCTATTAGACGATCAGGCCAAATTTGTCAAACATCACTATGCAAGCAGCTTTTGAGCAGTGAAGTTCGTATTTGTGATAGCGCATGAATTAGTTGCAATATATTTATTTTATTTTATAACTTTAATTGTTGCATTTGGTTGTACTTTTTTTAATTTTTATAAAAACTTTTTTAAGACTTGTTTTAAATTATTTTAATTATTATAGAAATCACTTTTTATTTGCATAATTCAGGTAAACTTTTATATACTTTAATAAATTCTTTAAAAATTCGATTTAAATAATGTTTTTTTAGTTATTTCAAAAAGAAATATACTATTTTATTGTTTATTTGTTTTACTTAAGAATTTATTATGATAGTAACAGAAGAAGATAAAACTTAAAGCTAAACTTATAAATTCAGTTATGTTTACCTATATTCAAACTTGCATAAAAAATTCACTAACTTATTGTATTGCATTATAAAAATATGAGTGCAATATCATTTATTTAAAAAAAAACAAGTTTTAAAATGTTAATTAATATTTTATTTTGCTTTCAACCTAGGAATTAATAAGAATTTCAGTGTAATATAATTTACCTATTACTTCTAATAATTTGTCAATACATATTATCTTTATTTAACTCATGCGCTCTAGCCAAGCCATCTTTACTGTACGCCGACAGAAACACAAAGAATTTTACACTATGTTTGACAAACACGCTATTAAACGAGTATGACGGCACAAAATATCAAAAATTTTTGATTTTCATCCAGCGCGGCTGACAAACATGAAATTTACCCTATTACACGGCTTTGATGGCTCGTCATCAGGCCGTGCTCACAGGCGAAGTTTGATCGTCTAATAACCGCTTTAGGAAGTGAAATTAGCTGCTTGTTGGTTTGTTTTGTTATGCTATGGTTGAAAAGTAATGACAATTTAGTTATTTTCAAGGCAATCTGTCGGTTTTATCTCTACTTTATTCTTATACAGCGGGTTTTATAAAATTAAACGAGTTAACATTACTGTAAAAGACACAAAGTTGACGCTCTTATTTAGGGATGACATTCCATCGCAAAAGCTATGAATTACATTGCTTTGCGTCTTACGCGCTAATTTAGGTATGGCAGTTATCTTTTCACACTGCCTTACCCCTTCACTTAGTATATACGACAAAATCATCATCATCAAATCATCGGACCACTTCAGGTTAACCAAAGATGTTTTTTTTTTGCATTATCACGCATTCATGTATAGTGCAACCTCCGCAAATTCCCTTACCGAATCTACAGCTAATGAAATTCAATGGGAATCAAGAGAGTGGCTGGTTTTGTGTTCTTGTACACAATAATCAAGATTTATTAAACATCTAACAGTTGCAGTATTTACGCTCCTGCTTAGTTGATTCAGCCACAAAACTCATACAATCTGTGGAAGTCACAGAAGAAAATTAAGAAAGGGAGCTAAGTTTACTCACCTCCAGGTACGAAAATAAGTTCCAATGTCTTTGATAAGATAAATGCTGACTAGGAGCTTTAGAATCTATTGCTTCCAAATCTTATATTGCCCGCGATATCATTCTACAAATTAAGGTGACCGATTACAATTTATATTTTACAGCAAAAGAACAAAGATTCTAGTTAAGAACAATTTTATCAGTAGTGTATTTGTAGACAAGGAAAAATACAATTTAACAAAATACTTTACTTTTATCTTAAGGTAACAATATTATAGTTATTTATCATTTATGCTTGTTTTGCATTCTTGTAACAAAACAACCTTATCATTTCACTTAACGAAAATAACAGTTAAGTGTTTTACTCCAAATTTTGTAAAGAATAAGACAACCCGATTGTAATCAAGAAATATTTTTATTACTTCACAACAAATTTTTCATAAGTATGGTTTTAGGAAAGAATACATACAAAATACTGTGTAAGGAAAATACAAAATATTTTTATTAACACCTTTAGGTCCCAATATGTAATAGATAAGTAATTTATTATTAGAATATATATTTATCATAAATATGTTTAAAAGAATAAATACAAATAAGACATCCATACGAGGGCTGCTATATATATTTCTGGCGTGGCAACACTGACTGCTGCCAAGTGCAATGTGACATTTTCATTGGAAAGTTTGTCATTTTTAAGCATAATAGTACTCAAAACGTTTTGACGTACGACCATTATTTGTGTTGCTTACAGTGACTTGAAAAAATTAATATAGAAAAAAATGGAATTAACTCGTGAACATTTTCGTGCCATCATTTTTCACAACTTTCGACGTGGATTATCACGACAAGAGTGCATTGATGAACTTAAATCTTTGTATGGCGTTGAAGCACCATCCTATAGCACTGTGAAAATTGCTATAATAAATCTAATCGTGGCCGAAGCTCGCTCAAAGACGAATTCCGTGAAGGTCGTCCAAAAACGGCTGTTATGCCAGAGAACATTGATGCCGTGCGTGAACTCATAATGCAAGATCGGCATGCGACATACCGAGAGATAGAGACATCCTTGGACATTTCTTCCACCAGCATACATTCGATACTGCATGAACACCTGGCCGTAAAAAAGGTTTGTTCGCGTTGGATCCCGCACAATTTGAAAGTCGCTCAAAAAAAGGCTCGTGTCGATTGGTGCAAAGAAATGTTGCAAAATACGATTGCGGTGCTTCAAAAGACGTTTATAAGATCGTCACAGGTTACGAATCATGGATCTATGCGTATGAGCCCGAAACGAAGCAACAATCGACCGTGTGGGTCTTCAAAGAGGAGCAAAATCCAACGAAAGTTGCTCGTGGAAGAAGCACTTCGAAGCAAATCGTCGCCTGTTTCTTCGGCAAAACTGGTCATGTGGCGACTGTTCCGCTTGAGCAATGTAGGACGGTCACTTCTGAGTGGTACACTACAATTTGTTTGCCTGAAGTCATCGGAGGAATTCGAAAAACCAAAAAGAGAAGACGAATCATTGTTCACCATGACAATGCGAGCTCTCACACATCGGCTCAAACCAGAGCGTTTTTGACCGGCCAAAACGTCAAATTAATGGGTCATCCGCCGTACAGCCCTGACTTGGCACCTAATGACTTCTTCTTGTTTCCGCACATCAAGAAAAAAATGCGTGGTCAACGACTTTCGTCGCCAGAAGAAGCTGTTGAAGTGTTCAAAAACCATGTTTTAGCGGTTTCTCAATCGGAGTGGAAAAAGTGCTTCGACAACTGGTTTGAGCGCATGCAAAAGTGTATAAATCATGCTGGAGAATACTTTGAAAAACAGTAAAACCATTTTTGATTATAAATATTCGCATTTTCACTATTAGGCCAGAAATATATAGAGCAGCCCTCGTACCTACCAAGTTTTGCTGAGTAGTTCATAAGTAAGCTCGTTGTGTATTAATTAAAAAAATAAGAAACACGGTCTCTTAAGGTTTATTATTTAATAAAATAATAAAGTTTCTTAACTTGCAAATTGAAAAATCTTTGCAGTTAATGATTTTAAGATTTATATTTGAATAAATAAATTTGCAAACAAATATTTTGTTTAATCGTGTGATTTGAAAACCAATTGCAGTTTACTTTATCAAACTCATTTGAATTGGAAACAAATTGCAGCTCGTTCTATAAATTCATTTGAATTGAAATTCATTTCTGCCTAATTCGTTTGAATTGATTCAAATTTCATCTTTTTTGTTGTGATTAGAATTAATTCAAAATTTAGTTAATTCGTCACATATTAAAATCAAACAAGAATGATCATTTGCAGCTCTAAAAGAAATTAATCGTTATATAATTTGTTGTTTATTAGTTTTGCTACTTTCCGATTACTGTAAAACATATTCGCCTCATGAATAGTACATATCAGTAAAATTTTAGTTGTAACCCAGTATTTGTGCACGCGCCATCTAGGACTGGTACTCTCCCGACTTTAATATAATCGAAAGTGTATGGGGTGGCTATCTAGAAAATTTTTTGAGGGTAAGAAGCAGTAATCTACTGTTTCAGAGCATATTCAAGCTATAAAACTTCCTTGCAGCTCAACTTCGATTTCATAGCCAAATTATATAATTCAATGTCGAACAGAATCTAAAAAGTTTTAACCAGTAAAAAAGGCACTACCCACTATTAGGATTGCTGTATTTAAAATAAAATTTTTAATTAAGTAAAATAAAAAAATATTATAGTTTATCTGACCTTTATAATTCATTTTATTTACTAATTGTTCAAGCACTAGGTCAGTTTATATTTTTTAAATAAAAATATATTGTTTATTTTTATTTAAAAAAAAAAACTTACGTAGTGCTTAAACAACTAAAAAATAAAAATAATTAAAAATGTAATTCTTTTAATAAGACAACATTTATGCACCCTTTTATCATTAGCGTTCTATTCAAGTCGCCCAGTTTTATACCCTTCACCACAAAAATGGAAAAAGGGTATATCTAAGTTTGTCATTCCCTGTGTAATTTCTACATTATTCATTTCCGATCCCATTAAGTATATATATATATATTCGGACTTCTTATGCATAGCGAAGTCGATTGAAACTTGATTTCACAAATAAATATGTCAATCGATTAGATATAGTGTCGAAAGCGGTGTTGTTGGATTTCAGCATGATCGGTCCATGTCTTTCGAAGCAGCAGGCAAAACACCACGCTTACCTCTATTTTTTCACGTCATTTGAAATAATAAAGTAACTTCAATCAAAAAATAAATATATGGGGCGATAAAGAATTAAAAAATAAAACAAAACATCAAGTGAAAAAATTGGTGCTCGCCCATATTTTCCGATTACGCGGCTTTAAAATTTTAAAATTGTTCAAAATTTAATTGTTATTAAATTAGGATTTGAACTGTGGATACTAGAAATGAATCGAAAAAAAATTTTGGCTTTAGTCTACTTATTTTAATTTCTAAAAACCTTTTTTAGAAAGAAAAATTATTTTACAAATGACAACAAGACAAATTAGACGCCAGCAGAATGAAATGCTGCTCTTTGTTGACCCCTACGTCCTTCATCAGCATCCTTCGCATCTATCTACCTTAGTTGTGTAATTCTCTATCTCTTTATTTGTTTTTTGGTTGGAGTTACTTCTTTATTCCAAATGATGTGGAAAAATCAGAGGCAGGCGTGCTGTTTCACCCGCTGCATCGAGGGACATGTATCGATCTTGCGTATTTTCAATAGCATCTCTTTCGACACTATGTCGGCTTGATTGGCGCATTAAAATTTTCTCTAGCTGATCTAGTGCTTTGGCAAACTTGATTTCAACAATAACACGGGCGGACAGACGGACATCGCTAAATCGACTTCGTTATTGTGGTGTATCTTCTGAATGTTGTACTGTATGAAACTATGTTTTTATAAAACAAAAAATTGTTGAAGACGACTTTTATGCCTAAGCAGATTAGTGCGTATCAAAAGGGAAAAATTTAGATTTAAAAAAGTTTACGAATTGCATATTATTTTTAAAAGTTCTTCCTTATAAACTTACGGTATCCTTAAAACTGCATTTCATAATTTGTTATTGCTTAAGATTACGTGATATTTAATTGAGTAAAATGTAATTAAATATTATGTAACAAATGTGAGTGAAAGTGATCACAATAGTGTATGCAAATTAGATTATTAAAGAGCAAGTAACAAAGTAATAATAAAGTGTGTGTAAATTATAGCAAATAAATATATAAAAATTTTACTTATAGATGAGTATATAATTCTTGCAAAAACACACCGACTTCAAAGCAGATTTCATCTGTCTGCCTATAACGGTTCAATCGTGTGGCCACATACATTAGATTACATTAACTACTGGGACACCCTTATATATCCAAATTTTATACTTGTTACCAAAGTATATCTATAAAAAGTACATGCAGGAGTTCAGCTGATAGTTTTATTTGTGTGCGTGTTTATCGGTTTTTGTGTCAAAATTTGTTTAAATATTTTTTTTATTTTTATTTTGCTCTTGTTTGTTCACGTTTTTCTTTTAATTTTTATTGTTTTATCAGGGATGGTAAACGAAATTTACATATACAGTTTTTCAGCTCAAGTTGATTAAACATCTTTTTATTGAATTCTTGTTTAAATATACATTGATATAGTAGTAAAATTCACATTAATTATTTAGTTAGAAAAATGATAAATTGTTACCCACTTTGCCATATCTGAACTGTTTTTTGAAATATGTAATACACGATTTTACACAAACAAAATGCCTGTTGTTGTTCTAATGTTGTATTTGTTGTAGACTTGCATGTCTGATACATATATGTAGATATACTTTGCTTGTTACTCTGTTCAATAGCTTGGTAATATACATGAAATTACAGCAACTATAGGGGCACCCTTTAATTTCTAAATGTAAATTATATACTTGCTCTTGTAACAGATTAAGGTATCAGGTTTTGTGTAAATTTCAACCGTCTGTCTATAACGGTTTTACAGTAAAACCCTTTAATTTATAATTTAAAATTTTTATACTTCTTATTATACCAAACAAAGTAGTGGACACTCTGTCTAAAATTCAGGTGTTTGTTCATAACGGCTCAAAAAATACGGCCATATAGTTCAAATAACATTAATTTTGGGAACACGCTTTAATTTCTAAATTCAAATCATAAACTTCTTGTTATAGAGAACCTGTATGTTCTTTATTAATTTCAACTACAACAACTGTTCAAAAGTATGGCCATAAACATCAAACTTAATGCACTATTGGGGCACCCTTTAAATTATAATTTTGAACATTTATACTTGTTATTATAACGGTCACAATAATCGGCGTTTTGACAACTTTTCAAGCGTTTGTATATAACGGCTTAAAAGAAAGGTCCATATAGGTCAATTAGCGTCACCTTTACGGACACCATTTAATTTTTAAATTTATTTTTCTATTACCTTTTGCTATTGGGTGCTATAGGTATACTCAGTTTTTTTAATTTTTAGAGCGGTGCCCATAACGGTTCCTAGTACATTTAAAACACAAGTATGTTGTATGGGGACACCCTTTAACTTTGTTATAGCGGACTTAGCAATACAGGTTCGTTGTAACCTGTCTACAACTGTTCAAAAGTATGTACATATACATCAAATTAAATGAACTATTGACGCACCCTTTAAGTTATAATTTTAAATATTAATACTTGTGACAATAACAGCCATAGCAATGGACATTCTGTCCAAATTGCAAGCGTTTGTCTATAACAATTTAAAATATAGGCCCATCTGTATCATATATACTCAAACAGGAGCTGACAGGTGTAATTTTTTTAATTGGTAAAAGAATGTGATTCAGTTCAATATTAATTTATCCGCTTGCAGCCCCAATTTATAAAAAGGTTTGTCCGAAAAAATTCCATCGTCACCTGGTGGTTAATTATCCTTCGCTTTCAACAAAAGATAATATCTACTTTTAAAAGTCTTTATCTTCAGAATGCAAGCGTGTTAAAGAACTGAATAAAGCTATGCTAGTTACCAATTGTTTCCTGCACCGAAAAGCAATTGTTAAAAAATATTTGCCATCAGAATTTAAAACAATTTTTAGAACAATTCTTTAAAATGGTTAGTTGTATAAAGTCAAGACCATAAAAAATTCGCTTTTTTAGTAAATTATATCAAGCTATGGTGCAAAGAACTAATCTTTGTTACTGGTTTTCTAGAGGAAAAGTTTTAGCTCATTTGCTGATTTTAAAAGATGAAATAAAAGTGTGGTTTGAACAAAATAAAAATTAAGAACTTTTTGAAGATAAATTATGGTATACTATTAGACAGTTTTGTTATTTTTTAAAACATAAATTCAAGTGTACAAAGGCCTAAAAATCAACCGATAAGCTGGTGGGATTCCAAAAACAAATAACTTTATGAAAGAATAAAGGCCCAACTAAAGTGTGCATAAAATAACTTAAGCAAACTTAAACAACTGTGCAAATTTATTAAATTTTATGAGGTAAACTATAATGTTCATAAGATAACTTTTCGTCAAGTTTCGTTAAATGTCATTTCTTTAAGCATGTTACGAAACTGATCGCACTTCCCGTGCGGAAACAGCTGATTGTGCTTTGAATATACATTTATAAAAATTGTAATTATATAAATTGTAACTAAGATCTATAGTTTAAAATTTTTAGTTTTTAATTAATAGAAAATGTAGAAAAAAATAACATTTTTGTTTCTGGCCAATTTTTAACAAATATAATAAATTAATATTAAATTTATATTAAAACATACATATGCATACGATATAAGCGATGAACATTTTTTAGTATGGTTGGCCACAAACACAAAACAGAAAATAACTTGCAATATTTTTTATAAAAATTTATCTTAGAACAAAAAATGTAAGTGTGTATTTAAATGTTATTAAATATATAAAATATCTTTTTTAAAGCCTTTTCGTTTTAAAATTTTGTTTATATTAAATGTGCAACTGTGGCAAATAAGTTACTAAATTTATGTAAGTACATTGTAGTCACCTACATATCTTTA
Organism: Gymnosoma rotundatum; assembly: GCA_916610165.2. Classification (NCBI taxonomy): domain Eukaryota; kingdom Metazoa; phylum Arthropoda; class Insecta; order Diptera; family Tachinidae; genus Gymnosoma; species Gymnosoma rotundatum. The sequence goes on from OU744336.1 coordinate 89,872,975, forward strand.
ATATAGTACCTAAGCATTTGACAGGCTTTTCGTTGGATTTTTGACATAAGCTAAAGCTAGCTTATGCACATTATAGTTGGGCCTTATAGGTTTCAGGAAGCAATTTAGAAAAGATTGATTCAGTATCAAAAGATTGTTTTTTATGTATTATAAAATAATTATTTTTTATTATTTGACAACAATAGAAAATAGAATCAGAGTAGAAATACAACCTCACGGTTGCGGATGAGGTTTTTTTTATGAAGTGTTATTGTTTTTCTAACAAAAAATACTATTTGTTAATATTTTTTTGTGAATGACTAGGAAAAAATAAGAGAAAAAATAAAAAGTCATTGAACAACAAGAATAATTTTAAACTTTTTTCGATTTATTGCTTGTTTACATTTTAGAAATTTTTTTTAATATACATATTTCAATAAAAACGAATAATGTTGCTTTTCATGCTTAAAATATTTTATTACAATTTTCCACAACTTATTTATGTGAATTCGGATTTACAGTATTAACCAACATTAAAATTAAAAAAAGATCAGCATTATTAATTGTAGAAGGCGCGTAAGAGTGGCATTGTTATTTTTACGATCAAATATAAATAAAATTATCAAAAAATAACAAGCTCAAATTTTGCATTAAAAGTATTTTTAACATTATTTGTAGTTAATAAGCGTACTGTTATTTAACGCATTATTTTGTTATTAAACTATTTTACGCAATGTTTTATTAGTGGTAAGTAAAATTTTTAAGATTAATCTTTTTGTGCCGCCAAATTTTAAAATCGTTTAAAGTGTGCAATGAAAAAAAAGGTTGACAATCACTGGTCTAGTACATTTGTTTTTGCTTTTGTTCCAACCATCGATTGGACACGAATGCAAATTTTATTTTAAGTCATTCTTATTTCATTTTAGGTCATTCTTACTTGTTTACTCACAACATTAAGATGCTGTTTCAGTATTATATTGGAACAAAAGCAAAAACAAATGTACTAGACGAAAATACAGAGAGAACACTGAAGAAAAACTTTGTGTTGTGTGTAAATTTCGTCTAACCAAATTAAAATCGATATGAATACTACTCGTATTCTTATTTACAAAGTTAGTTGGTTAAATAGATGATGTTCACAATTACACAACTAAGATAGATTCTGCCGGCGTCTAATTTTTCTTGTTTTCTTTGGAAAACGTCCGCATACATTTGTAAAATAGTTTTTTTTTCCTAAATAAGTTTTTAGAAATTAAAAAATAGAAAATAGAAAAAATAGAAGCCAAAATTAATATGCGATTTGTTTACAATTTTTTTAAATATCAATAAGGGTATCATTTTTAAGCTTTTGAAGAGATCTTTAAGGAAATACTAAAAAATATTAAAAATGCTTCACCCATTAAGAGCCGATGTAATTTTTATGTAAAACAATAGTGGTATTCACACCGAATTTGTTAATTTGTTACTCGGTAGTTTGTTAATTTGTTAAAGTTACCAACTGTGAACGACCTGCTTTTTATAACTTTGTTAGTCTGGTAAGTTTTGTAGTAAAACAGCTGATTTATTGATCTGACACAAATTATTATCCTGAAAAAAAATAAAACATGCCACGAGAAAGTGCAAAAAAAACCATTGTAAACCATTTAATTACTCATGCTTTGACACAAATAACGTTTGCTGAAGGTAAGTAGACAAGATTTATCGAAGTTAATTTACAAAAAATTTTTTGATGCAGAAATTTTCCACGATGATGAAGATGAAACCGAAAATGTACTGGATGAGCTGTATGAAGATTTACATGTTGTCATGAAGTTTCGCAGAGGAGTTGTGTATGAAGTTCCAAAATCAATTCATTGGCGCGAAGATGTTTTGTCTTCAATGGATGAAAATCGTTTCTGCCAGATGTTACGCGTTAATCGCGAGCAATTTGCTCATCTACTATCACTCATACGTAGCGACAAAGTTTTTACAAAATGTACCGTCAAGCAATTTCCAATAGACTTACAACTCGCTATAGTTTTGTTTAGATTGGGATCCTCTGGAGAAAGCGCATCAATCGCTAAAATTGCTACATTTTTTGGAATCGGTGACGGCGGCACACTTCTTAAAATTACAAAAAGAATTTTTATCGCTTTTTTGAAATTAATACACCAATATATATTCTGGCCAGATTCTACAGAATGTTTGGAAATAGTGCGCAAAACATTCAGTGAACTACCGTATTGTATTGGTTATGTGGACGGAACTGAAATCAAACTTGCAGAAGCTCCAGTAAAAAATCACGTTGACTATTTTTCTAGGTGCCATATATATGCACTTAAAGCACAAATTGTTTGTGATTACGAACTTAAGATTCGCCATGTAGTTACAGGATATAGTGGTTCAACCCACGATTCAAAAATGTTAAAGAATTGTTCACTTTATAAAGATCCAAGCAAATTTTTTTCTGGACAGGAATGGATTGCAGGTGATTCTGCTTATCCGTTAAGTAATACTATAATTACTCCATATAGAAGCAATGCTCAACACCTGGATGCAATAAAGAGGAAGCAATTTAACCTGCAGCATAGTAAATTCCGAGTAAGAGTTGAACATTGTTTTGGTATATTAAAAGGCAGGTTTAATAGTCTTAAAGAATTACGAATGCGAATTCATAACGAGGAAAGCCAGAAATTTTGCAACGATTGGGTTTTAGTGTGCTGCATCCTCCACAATATTGTCGTTGATAGTACTAACATAGAGCTATTTGAAGAGGTGTCACAGAACCAAAGTGAAGTTGAAGAGCACTTAGAAGAGTCAAGTAGAACAAGCTTTGAAATGAAAAGACAAATGTTATACCATCTTATGTTTCCAGGCACAGTTTGAAAATAAAAATATGTTGATCATTTATTTATAAAATAAAGTAATAATTTCATTACAAATACGTTGCGTACTTATTATAAGGGATCAGGTGAACATTTAAGTTTCGTTTTATAAAAAAAAAAATAATAAATGCATCACAAATACGTTGCTTACTTATTTAAATAATTAAAGCACATAACAATTTTGGTTTGTCATTCTTTGTTATATTTTAATTTCAGTTCCTCGTTTTGCTCCAGTTCCAATTTTCTAATTTCAAACTCTTGTTCCATTCTACTTTTTTCCAAATCAACTTTCTGTTGCTCTATGCAAAGCCGTTTTTCATAAAATTCATCTCTTTTTTCCTGTATTTCCGCCAGTTGGCTTAAGCTGCTTTTCGGCATGCGGGCTTTAAATTTTTGGCCTAGTGACCGATTAATAATTTGAGTTGATGTAGATGCTGATGTCTGTGGCATGGGTTCAAATGACACCGAAATAGCCGAATATAGCACCCTTTTTTTCTTTGTAATCGATAAGTAGAAAAACAAAACAAAAAGCAACTTTTCCTTAAATAAAAGCTAAAAAACATGCAAATCGTAGAAGATAATGGCATTACCACATAATTAGTTTTAAAAAAAGGTAATTTGTTTTAATACAAAGGGTATGCTGTTCAAGTTGCGCGCAGTGTACGAATCGATTGTGGCACAGTTTATTTCTTGAAAAGCTGCACGAAAAACTTATTTAGCAGCTAACTAAAATTTATAAGCTTAGTTATTCGCTAATATCTCAAAAACTATTCCGCGTGCTCAGAATATGTGTAGATAAGTTTCGCAAATACGAGTACTTACATACATTGTGGTGTTACATACATTGTGGTGTATTTTATTTAAGTGGCGCGCAGTGTACGAATCGATTGTGGCGCAGTTTATTTCTTGAAAAGATTATTACTTTGTTTCTTGCACTTTAATACTCTTATTTGCATACACTATTGTGATCACTTTCACTCACATTTGTTACATAATATTTAATTATATTTCACTCAATTGAATATCACGTAATCTTAAGCAATAACAAATTATGAAATGTAGTTTTAAGGATACCGTTAGTTAAGTTTAGTTTGTCATTTCGTTTGTAGTTTCGAAACTATCCATTTTCGACTACATAAAGTACATATATTCTAAATTCTTATGCATAGCAAAGTCGATTTAGCGATGTCCGTCTGTCCGCCCGTGTTAATAATGAGATCAAGTTTGCCAAAGCACTAGATCAGGTAGAGAAAATTTTAATGCCCCAATCAATCAGACATAGTGTCGAAAGAGATGCTATTGATAATCAGCAAGATCGGTCCATGTTCTTCGAGGCAGAGAGCGAAACAGCACGCCTGACTCTGATTTTCCACATCATTTGGAATAATGAAGTAACTCTACTCAAAAAAACAGATATAGAGATACGGAGAAAAATAATGAGAAAAAACATCATGTGGAAAATTTGGCGCTCTCCCACATTTTTCGAGTTGCGGGCCTCTAAACTTGTATTATCAATACGGGTATTATTTAAAAGGTTTTAAAGAGATCTTTAAGGAAATCCTAAAATTTTTTAAAATGCCTAACCCATTAAGGCCGATGACATTTTCATTTAATATATATGTACTCGTATATGTGGTACTTAATATTTTTCTTATTTTTATACCTTTCACCACAAAAAGTGGAAAAGGGTTCATCAAAGTTTTTCACTCCGTGTGCAATTTCTACAATATTCATTTCCGACCCTATAAAGAATATATATTCTGACTTCTTTTGCATAGCAAAGTAGATTGAGCGATGTCCGTCTGCCTCGGCAATATTGATTTCACATCGGCTCTTAATAGGTTAAGCATTTTTTAAAAGCTTTAGTACTTCCCTAAGGATCTCTTCAGAAGCTTTAAAATGATACCCACATTTATATTTTAAAAAATATGAAAATAATTCGGAAAATATGGATGAGCGCTAGTTTTCTCACTTGATGTTTTCTACTTGTTTTTTATTCTCTATTTACATATTTGGTTGAAGTTACTTTATTTTTCCACATTATATGAACAAATTAGAGGTAGGCATGGTATTTTGCCTGGTGCCTCGAAGGACATAGACCGATCATACTGATTTCCAATAGCACCTCTTTCGACACTATATCTGATCGATTAACATATTTATTTTGTTTTGTGAAATCAAGTTTGCCTCGGCAAACTGACGGACATCGTTTAATCCACTATTCTATGCATAAGAAGTCAGAATATATTGTTACAAAAATAAGATCTGGCAACCTCTGTTGTTGTTATCCGTGTGAGCGTGGTGAATAAGTTACTTCCACTAATGGTGTGTGTATAGAATAATACCAAATTAGCTAACAAAAGTAGTGCAACTTAAATGGCTGCGTTGGTAGAGGTGCTTGCTGTAAAACAGAATATCGTCATTACGAGCCCTCCTTCGGACATGCGTACAAAGGACAGTAATAATTGCTATAATGCAATTAAAAATTAAAAAGCAGCAGTACAAACCTCCCGGATGCAAAAAGCAATTGTTGTGTGAAGTCATGTCAGATAATAATTTTATTTATTATTATTAGGCTAGCACAACAAGATAATATATCTTATAAGTTACAGTGCTAGTGAGAAAGTAAACATAGAGCAAAAGCATAAGCAATATTAAATAACAATTAAAATATAATTATTTAAACAATTTAAAAAAGTAATACAGAAAACATAAAAAGGATACATAAGAATATAATACTAGAAAATATCTAAAGTGTTTCAATAACTCAACTTTAAACTTTTTTGCGTTGCTTATTGATTCACGGCGTCCTCGCTTGTAAATATATCTTGCGATACTGTTATATGCAACATTGAGCTTGCGGAAGTCAGAGCTGTCACAATTAGCGTAAATTTCACAGCCGTAGAGAAGGACTGATATGATGTAGGTTTTAGCAAGCAGCATACGTATACTGAAAGTTGTCGAATACTTGACTGCCCAAAGATTTCGTAACATACCATATACTCGGCTTACAAGATATGTTATATGATTAGACCACGTTAGCTTGTTGTTAAATATAATGCCCAAGTTTTTTGACGAATTAACAAACTCGATGATTGAATTATCTATTTTTATTTCTATATTTTCGTTTACTGCTGATCCACCTTTACTTATAAGAATGCACTTAGATTTTGATGGATTAATCCGTAGTCCATTATTCGCGGCCCATATGCATATCCTGGATAAATCATGATTTATATTATTTGCACATGAATACATATCGTATGTTGCAGTACTCTTGTAAATAAGCAAAATAATAATTTAGTAAAGACGTCTAATTTAATATAACAGTAACAGATAATTGTTAAGACGCCCTTTATAATAAAAAGTAAGTAAAGTAGCGATTAGCGAAGAGAAGTGTAACAGCATAACAACAGTGAGGATGATTAGCTAGGATGCTAAGGCGTAGTGGAGTTGTCTGTGGATGTTTAAGTTACTAAACAGGGCATGGAGTAGTTTATGTCTTGCCGGAGTAATACAGTGCGGTAGCGTGGATGGCTGCGTTTGTAATAATAACGCATGTTTAGTAAATACGAAACCATAGGCTTGACAAGACCGTAGAATCAAGAAGTACAGCCAAAGATAGAGCCACAAAGTAAGAATAAAGAATTTATAATGAGCCACAGTGGTATTTGCAATCAAAAGAATCCGTACGTTTGTCTAAAAAAGGAAAAACGTAACAATGTATACTTCATGGGGTCGGAAATGGATATTGTAGATATTAGACACGGAATGACAAACTTAGATGTATTCTTTTTCACTTTTTGTGGTGAAGGGTATAAATAATTCTTGCAAAAAAACCGACTTCAAAATCGATTTGATCTGTGTGTCTATAACGGTGAAAAGTATGGCCACATACATAATACTACATGAACTATTAGGACACCCTTTAATTTCCAAGTTCAAATTATGTACTTGCTGTTATAGTAGACTAAGCAGTCAACCGCCTGTCTATAACGGTTCTACAGTTTGACCATAAACATCAAACTGAATGGAATAAATGTTAATACTTGCTACTATTACGGCGATAGCAATCGACATTCTGTCCAATTTCCAAGCGTGTGTCTATAACGGTTCAAAAGATAAGCCCCTACAAGTAAATTTAATTCAATTATGGGAACATCCTTTAATTGCTAAATTCAAACTATAAACTTGGTGATATAGTGGGCTTAGCTATAGAGGTGCCTCTAAAGATTTAGCGTTGTGTCTAAAACGGTTCAGAAATTCAGTTACATGCTAGAAGATATAACAACTATTGGGACACCCTCTTACTTCTAAATCCAAACTTTAAACTTGTTGTTAAAGCGAATTTAGCTAAAACGGTTCAAAAGTTTGGCCATACACACCAAATTATATAAACAAATGTTGTAACACCCTTTTTTTATAATTTTAAATATTTATACTTCTTATTATACCAGACAAAGTAGTGGATATTTTTTATAATTTTTAAGTAATTGTATATAATATTTCAGAAGATAGGTGCATATAGGTTAAATTACATCAACTATGGGAACACCCTTTAGTTTATAAATTCAAATTGCAGTATATTTGTGGGGTTTCCGGACCACTTTTTCTATACAAAATTCTGCTCATGCCTGGATGGGAGTATGCATAAATTCTAAATATTTATTTGTTTATTCAAAAAAAGCTGCCTATTAAAGACGTGCACTAGTATATCCAACAGTATGGCAAAAACAGTTATATCATATCCATAATAGTCATGAATCAAATAAGAGGGATATTAGACGAACATGCGCTAAGCTGTAAGAAAATCTATGCAGTGGTTCCAGAGATATCTGCGTTGGTGTTGAAAAGTTATCAGGAAACTGGTTTCTGTAAAAATGACATGAAAGTGGCTTTTACTTGAAACTGTAATATATTTCTAAATTAAGCTTACACATTTTGAAAGAGCGATATCAGACGAACAAGAAAATCTTTGCAGTGGTTCCAGAGATATCTGGGTTGGTGTTGAAAGGTTATCAGGAAACAAATTTTTGTAAAAATGACATGAAAGTGGCTTTTACTTGGAAACTGTAATATATTTCTAAATTAAGCTTACACATTCTGAAAGACGGATATCAGACGAACAAAATGCGCTAGGCTGTAAGAAAATCTATGCAGTGGTTCCAGAGATATCTGCGTTGGTGTTGAAAAGTTATCAGAAAACTGATTTCTGTAAAAATTACATGAAAGTGGCTTTTACTTGAAAACTGTAATATATTTCTAAATTAAGCTTACATATTCTGAAACAGGGATACTAGACGAACAAAATGCGCTGGGCTGTAAGAAAATCTATGCAGTGGTTCCAGAGATATCTGCGTTGGTGTTGAAAAGTTATCAGAAAACCGATTTCTGTAAAAATGACATGAAAGTGGCTTTTACTTGGAAACTGTAATATATTTCTAAATTAAGCTTACACATTCTGAAAGACGGATATCAGACGAACAAAATGCGCTAGGCTGTAAGAAAATCTATGCAGTGGTTCCAGAGATATCTGCGTTGGTGTTGAAAAGTTATCAGGAAACTGGTTTCTGTAAAAATGACATGAAAGTGGCTTTTACTTGAAACTGTAATATATTTCTAAATTAAGCTTACACATTTTGAAAGAGCGATATCAGACGAACAAGAAAATCTTTGCAGTGGTTCCAGAGATATCTGGGTTGGTGTTGAAAGGTTATCAGGAAACAAATTTCTGTAAAAATGACATGAAAGTGGCTTTTACTTGGAAACTGTAATATATTTCTAAATTAAGCTTACACATTCTGAAAGACGGATATCAGACGAACAAAATGCGCTAGGCTGTAAGAAAATCTATGCAGTGGTTCCAGAGATATCTGCGTTGGTGTTGAAAAGTTATCAGAAAACTGATTTCTGTAAAAATTACGAGAAAGTGGCTTTTACTTGAAAACTGTAATATATTTCTAAATTAAGCTTACATATTCTGAAACAGGGATACTAGACGAACAAAATGCGCTGGGCTGTAAGAAAATCTATGCAGTGGTTCCAGAGATATCTGCGTTGGTGTTGAAAAGTTATCAGAAAACTGATTTCTGTAAAAATTACATGAAAGTGGCATGAAAGTGGCTTTTACTTGAAAACTGTAATATATTTCTAAATTAAGCTTACACATTCTGAAAGAGGGATACTAGACGAACAAAATGCGCTGGGCTGTAAGAAAATCTATGCAGTGGTTCCAGAGATATCTGCGTTGGTGTTGAAAAGTTATCAGAAAACTGATTTCTGTAAAAATGACATGAAAGTGGCTTTTACTTGGAAACTGTAATATATTTCTAAATTAAGCTTATATATTCTGAAACAGGGATACTAGACGAACAAAATGCGCTGGGCTGTAAGAAAATCTATGCAGTGGTTCCAGAGATATCTGCGTTGGTGTTGAAAAGTTATCAGAAAACTGATTTCTGTAAAAATTACATGAAAGTGGCTTTTACTTGAAAACTGTAATATATTTCTAAATTAAGCTTACATATTCTGAAACAGGGATACTAGACGAACAAAATGCGCTGGGCTGTAAGAAAATCTATGCAGTGGTTCCAGAGATATCTGCGTTGGTGTTGAAAAGTTATCAGAAAACCGATTTCTGTAAAAATGACATGAAAGTGGCTTTTACTTGGAAACTGTAATATATTTCTAAATTAAGCTTACACATTCTGAAAGACGGATATCAGACGAACAAAATGCGCTAGGCTGTAAGAAAATCTATGCAGTGGTTCCAGAGATATCTGCGTTGGTGTTGAAAAGTTATCAGGAAACTGGTTTCTGTAAAAATGACATGAAAGTGGCTTTTACTTGAAACTGTAATATATTTCTAAATTAAGCTTACACATTTTGAAAGAGCGATATCAGACGAACAAGAAAATCTTTGCAGTGGTTCCAGAGATATCTGGGTTGGTGTTGAAAGGTTATCAGGAAACAAATTTCTGTAAAAATGACATGAAAGTGGCTTTTACTTGGAAACTGTAATATATTTCTAAATTAAGCTTACACATTCTGAAAGACGGATATCAGACGAACAAAATGCGCTAGGCTGTAAGAAAATCTATGCAGTGGTTCCAGAGATATCTGCGTTGGTGTTGAAAAGTTATCAGAAAACTGATTTCTGTAAAAATTACGAGAAAGTGGCTTTTACTTGAAAACTGTAATATATTTCTAAATTAAGCTTACATATTCTGAAACAGGGATACTAGACGAACAAAATGCGCTGGGCTGTAAGAAAATCTATGCAGTGGTTCCAGAGATATCTGCGTTGGTGTTGAAAAGTTATCAGAAAACTGATTTCTGTAAAAATTACATGAAAGTGGCATGAAAGTGGCTTTTACTTGAAAACTGTAATATATTTCTAAATTAAGCTTACACATTCTGAAAGAGGGATACTAGACGAACAAAATGCGCTGGGCTGTAAGAAAATCTATGCAGTGGTTCCAGAGATATCTGCGTTGGTGTTGAAAAGTTATCAGAAAACTGATTTCTGTAAAAATGACATGAAAGTGGCTTTTACTTGGAAACTGTAATATATTTCTAAATTAAGCTTATATATTCTGAAACAGGGATACTAGACGAACAAAATGCGCTGGGCTGTAAGAAAATCTATGCAGTGGTTCCAGAGATATCTGCGTTGGTGTTGAAAAGTTATCAGAAAACTGATTTCTGTAAAAATTACATGAAAGTGGCTTTTACTTGAAAACTGTAATATATTTCTAAATTAAGCTTACATATTCTGAAACAGGGATACTAGACGAACAAAATGCGCTGGGCTGTAAGAAAATCTATGCAGTGGTTCCAGAGATATCTGCGTTGGTGTTGAAAAGTTATCAGAAAACTGATTTCTGTAAAAATTACATGAAAGTGGCTTTTACTTGAAAACTGTAATATATTTCTAAATTAAGCTTACATATTCTGAAACAGGGATACTAGACGAACAAAATGCGCTGGGCTGTAAGAAAATCTATGCAGTGGTTCCAGAGATATCTGCGTTGGTGTTGAAAAGTTATCAGAAAACTGATTTCTGTAAAAATTACATGAAAGTGGCTTTTACTTGAAAACTGTAATATATTTCTAAATTAAGCTTACATATTCTGAAACAGGGATACTAGACGAACAAAATGCGCTGGGCTGTAAGAAAATCTATGCAGTGGTTCCAGAGATATCTGCGTTGGTGTTGAAAAGTTATCAGAAAACTGATTTCTGTAAAAATGACATGAAAGTGGCTTTTACTTGGAAACTGTAATATATTTCTAAATTAAGCTTACACATTCTGAAAGACGGATATCAGACGAACAAAATGCGCTAGGCTGTAAGAAAATCTATGCAGTGGTTCCAGAGATATCTGCGTTGGTGTTGAAAAGTTATCAGAAAACTGATTTCTGTAAAAATTACATGAAAGTGGCTTTTACTTGAAAACTGTAATATATTTCTAAATTAAGCTTACATATTCTGAAACAGGGATACTAGACGAACAAAATGCGCTGGGCTGTAAGAAAATCTATGCAGTGGTTCCAGAGATATCTGCGTTGGTGTTGAAAAGTTATCAGAAAACTGATTTCTGTAAAAATGACATGAAAGTGGCTTTTACTTGGAAACTGTAATATATTTCTAAATTAAGCTTACATATTCTGAAACAGGGATACTAGACGAACAAAATGCGCTGGGCTGTAAGAAAATCTATGCAGTGGTTCCAGAGATATCTGCGTTGGTGTTGAAAAGTTATCAGGAAACTGGTTTCTGTAAAAATGACATGAAAGTGGCTTTTACTTGAAACTGTAATATATTTCTAAATTAAGCTTACACATTTTGAAAGAGCGATATCAGACGAACAAGAAAATCTTTGCAGTGGTTCCAGAGATATCTGGGTTGGCGTTGAAAGGTTATCAGGAAACAAATTTCTGTAAAAATGACATGAAAGTGGCTTTTACTTGGAAACTGTAATATATTTCTAAATTAAGCTTACACATTCTGAAAGACGGATATCAGACGAACAAAATGCGCTAGGCTGTAAGAAAATCTATGCAGTGGTTCCAGAGATATCTGCGTTGGTGTTGAAAAGTTATCAGAAAACTGATTTCTGTAAAAATTACATGAAAGTGGCTTTTACTTGAAAACTGTAATATATTTCTAAATTAAGCTTACATATTCTGAAACAGGGATACTAGACGAACAAAATGCGCTGGGCTGTAAGAAAATCTATGCAGTGGTTCCAGAGATATCTGCGTTGGTGTTGAAAAGTTATCAGAAAACTGATTTCTGTAAAAATGACATGAAAGTGGCTTTTACTTGGAAACTGTAATATATTTCTAAATTAAGCTAACACATTCTGAAAGACGGATATAAGACGAACAAAATGCGCTAGGCTGTAAGAAAATCTATGCAGTGGTTCCAGAGATATCTGCGTTGGTGTTGAAAAGTTATCAGAAAACTGATTTCTGTAAAAATTACATGAAAGTGGCTTTTACTTGAAAACTGTAATATATTTCTAAATTAAGCTTACATATTCTGAAACAGGGATACTAGACGAACAAAATGCGCTGGGCTGTAAGAAAATCTATGCAGTGGTTCCAGAGATATCTGCGTTGGTGTTGAAAAGTTATCAGAAAACTGATTTCTGTAAAAATTACATGAAAGTGGCATGAAAGTGGCTTTTACTTGAAAACTGTAATATATTTCTAAATTAAGCTTACACATTCTGAAAGAGGGATACTAGCCGAACAAAATGCGCTGGGCTGTAAGAAAATCTATGCAGTGGTTCCAGAGATATCTGCGTTGGTGTTGAAAAGTTATCAGAAAACTGATTTCTGTAAAAATGACATGAAAGTGGCTTTTACTTGGAAACTGTAATATATTTCTAAATTAAGCTTACATATTCTGAAACAGGGATACTAGACGAACAAAATGCGCTGGGCTGTAAGAAAATCTATGCAGTGGTTCCAGAGATATCTGCGTTGGTGTTGAAAAGTTATCAGAAAACTGATTTCTGTAAAAATTACATGAAAGTGGCTTTTACTTGAAAACTGTAATATATTTCTAAATTAAGCTTACATATTCTGAAACAGGGATACTAGACGAACAAAATGCGCTGGGCTGTAAGAAAATCTATGCAGTGGTTCCAGAGATATCTGCGTTGATGTTGAAAAGTTATCAGAAAACTGATTTCTGTAAAAATTACATGAAAGTGGCTTTTACTTGAAAACTGTAATATATTTCTAAATTAAGCTTACATATTCTGAAACAGGGATACTAGACGAACAAAATGCGCTGGGCTGTAAGAAAATCTATGCAGTGGTTCCAGAGATATCTGCGTTGGTGTTGAAAAGTTATCAGAAAACTGATTTCTGTAAAAATTACATGAAAGTGGCTTTTACTTGAAAACTGTAATATATTTCTAAATTAAGCTTACATATTCTGAAACAGGGATACTAGACGAACAAAATGCGCTGGGCTGTAAGAAAATCTATGTAGTGGTTCCAGAGATATCTGCGTTGGTGTTGAAAAGTTATCAGAAAACTGATTTCTGTAAAAATTACATGAAAGTGGCTTTTACTTGAAAACTGTAATATATTTCTAAATTAAGCTTGCATATTCTGAAACAGGGATACTAGACGAACAAAATGCGCTGGGCTGTAAGAAAATCTATGCAGTGGTTCCAGAGATATCTGCGTTGGTGTTGAAAAGTTATCAGAAAACTGATTTCTGTAAAAATTACATGAAAGTGGCTTTTACTTGAAAACTGTAATATATTTCTAAATTAAGCTTACATATTCTGAAACAGGGATACTAGACGAACAAAATGCGCTGGGCTGTAAGAAAATCTATGCAGTGGTTCCAGAGATATCTGCGTTGGTGTTGAAAAGTTATCAGAAAACTGATTTCTGTAAAAATTACATGAAAGTGGCTTGAAAGTGGCTTTTACTTGAAAACTGTAATATATTTCTAAATTAAGCTTACATATTCTGAAACAGGGATACTAGACGAACAAAATGCGCTGGGCTGTAAGAAAATCTATGCAGTGGTTCCAGAGATATCTGCGTTGCTGTTGAAAAGTTATCAGAAAACTGATTTCTGTAAAAATTACATGAAAGTGGCTTGAAAGTGGCTTTTACTTGGAAACTGTAATATATTTCTAAATTAAGCTTACATATTCTGAAACAGGGATACTAGACGAACAAAATGCGCTGGGCTGTAAGAAAATCTATGCAGTGGTTCCAGAGATATCTGCGTTGGTGTTGAAAAGTTATCAGAAAACTGATTTCTGTAAAAATTACATGAAAGTGGCTTGAAAGTGGCTTTTACTTGGAAACTGTAATATATTTCTAAATTAAGCTTACATATTCTGAAACAGGGATACTAGACGAACAAAATGCGCTGGGCTGTAAGAAAATCTATGCAGTGGTTCCAGAGATATCTGCGTTGGTGTTGAAAAGTTATCAGAAAACTGATTTCTGTAAAAATTACATGAAAGTGGCTTTTACTTGAAAACTGTAATATTTTTCTAAATTAAGCTTACATATTCTGAAACAGGGATACTAGACGAACAAAATGCGCTGGGCTGTAAGAAAATCTATGCAGTGGTTCCAGAGATATCTGCGTTGGTGTTGAAAAGTTATCAGAAAACTGATTTCTGTAAAAATTACATGAAAGTGGCTTTTACTTGAAAACTGTAATATATTTCTAAATTAAGCTTACATATTCTGAAACAGGGATACTAGACGAACAAAATGCGCTGGGCTGTAAGAAAATCTATGCAGTGGTTCCAGAGATATCTGCGTTGGTGTTGAAAAGTTATCAGAAAACTGATTTCTGTAAAAATTACATGAAAGTGGCTTTTACTTGAAAACTGTAATATATTTCTAAATTAAGCTTACATATTCTGAAACAGGGATACTAGACCAACAAAATGCGCTGGGCTGTAAGAAAATCTATGCAGTGGTTCCAGAGATATCTGCGTTGGTGTTGAAAAGTTATCAGAAAACTGATTTCTGTAAAAATTACATGAAAGTGGCTTGAAAGTGGCTTTTACTTAAAAACTGTAATATATTTCTAAATTAAGCTTACACATTCTGAAAGAGGGATACTAGACGAACAAAATGCGCTGGGCTGTAAGAAAATCTATGCAGTGGTTCCAGAGATATCTGCGTTGGTGTTGAAAAGTTATCAGAAAACTGATTTCTGTAAAAATTACATGAAAGTGGCAGGAAAGTGGCTTTTACTTGAAAACTGTAATATATTTCTAAATTAAGCTTACACATTCTGAAAGAGGGATACTAGACGAACAAAATGCGCTAGGCTGTAAGAAAATCTATGCAGTGGTTCCAGAGATATCTGCGTTGGTGTTGAAAAGTTATCAGGAAACTGATTTCTGTAAAAATGACATAAAAGTGGCTTTTACTTGGAAACTGTAATATATTTCTAAATTAAGCTTACACATTCTGAAAGAGGGATATTAGATGAACAAAATGCGCTAGGCTGTAAGAAAATCTATGCAGTGGTTCCAGAGATATCTGCCATTCCGTGTAAGTTTCCTCGAAAACGCCTGTTGGTAATAATCTCATTTATTTATTAGAAGACATTAAATTTTTTCTTTATAATTATTTTAATTAATTCTTTTTAAATCTGCACAAAAGTTTTTTCAGTAATAAAGTCATTTTAAATTCAAACTGCCGTATTCATGAAATATTAAAATAGATTTGAAATATTTTTTAGGACAAAGTTATATGAAAAATTTGTCATAAAAAACATTTCAAAGTTATTTTATTTTTAATGAATATGGCAGTTATTCTTTTCTGCTTTTATCTGTATGTATGTAAGTAAACTAAAAAATGATTTATGAAAAAAACGGCAAAGAATATTTATTTGCTTGACCATTAAGCTAGGTAGTAAAATTGCGGATGAGCGGCGGTTACTTTGTAACAGGCACAAATCCTTTAAATTTCAATTTATGGGTATTTCGACTTAATTATAGTTGTACAAAAAATGGCTAAAGAAAAAACATAGATATATTTAAATTTTATGGGTGTAAAAACCCCAAACAAGTTCCACCCAACTGAGACTTTTGTATATAATAGGTTAGTAGACTACACTTAACAGGCGTGCTAAAGCTAATTTTGACAGACTGCAAAAATCGGTTAGAAGTAGAAAATCTTGAAAATATTGTATTGGCTTAACTTAGTTCTAAACTTCTTGATGAAATTATTGACGATTTAATATGAATAGCTATGTTTAATTAATACATTTTAAGTTATATAGTAATTTACTAAGTTAAAGATTAATTTATTAATAAAGTTCCAAGTTCAAAAGAAAATCATGTAAACCAAAAAATAATTTTAAGTAAAATTATTCTAATCGTGTAGAACCATTTTAATATTTAAGCAATTAAAAAAGAAATAAGCAGAAAATCTATTCCTTCAAAATTATTTACACGTGCATGTAACAAGACATTTGCAATCAAACTTTCATACAAACAGTATGAAATGAAATTATTTTCTATTTATACCAACAATGATAATACACATATCTATTTGTTAAAAAATTGTGTACAAACACAAAATCAAACTATTCAGTCAGACTATCCACACACATTTTCAGTTGTGTTGCGTTACTAGAAAAACATAACTACGTCCGCTTAACGCACACGAACTGGCTTCTCAGTTGCGTACTGTTAACTTACAAACTCAAAACTCATTCGCTGTGTGTTCGTTTTGCTCCTGAAAATAGTAGACTGAATTCAGTTGGTTTTTAGTTTTGTGTGTGCTCAGTTAAACTATTTTAAGCAGTCAAATAGTTGAAAATGAATACTCAAACTATTTTTAGTTCAGTCGCCAGCCAAAAAAAATTTTGTTGGTGCTAAATATTTAACCCTGATAAACAGATATTGATGGTTGTACCATAAGTACTTATTGTGTGCTGCGAATTAATATCCATTCATACGTACATATCATTGGTTTATTAAAATTAAAAAAATTAAATTATTGCTTCTAAACATGATCAATTATTTTAATTGTTTTATTGAAGTTGAATATACAAAACTGAATTCTTTAACAAAAATATATGAATCTAATGCGTATAATTGTATTAAAATTACTATTATGTTTTTTAACAACTTTTACTAACAATTACAACAGTTCTAAGGATACAATAACTAAATAAATATATGTATGCATGTTTCTATATTCAGAGGGACGAAAAGCCTGATAATTTAAAATCAATTAAAAAATATTTTTATGTTAAGTTTTGAATCCAAATTATTTTTAAAATTTTAAAATGAAGTATGAATATTTAAATATTTTTAGCAAAAATAAAAAGAAATTTTTCATTACCATTAAAAATGCATTGGCAATAGTTGAAATAATGAAATAGGAAAAAAATAACTACGATATCATGCTAATAATTTTATTTTAATTATAATTGTTTTAATAATGGTAATGAAATGGAATTACAACTGGAAAAAAGTAATTGTTTTTATGAAATATAAAATTATAATAGCAAAACCTTAAAAAGATCTATGCATAAAAAATAAATGTTAACCCTTTCGTTGATGGATATTCATTCGAAAATTTTAATAATTTATTAAATTTAAACGAAATAGGAATAAAACTTGATATCTGATATCTAAATTTAACTCAAACCGAAAACAAAATATATTCTTATAGTGCCTAATGTTAAACCTACATATTTCACCAGATTTTTGTGATAAAAATGTCACTTTATAATAATATTGCTTTATTATGCTTAGTGTACAAAGAAAAGAAGCAACGTTAGATGATGCTATGTTTTAAAGCCATTTAACTAATTATCGGTAAAACTTTTTCATAAAATTACCGCTAGTGAAAATAATGAAAATATTAACAACATCATAAGCATTTATGAAATTGTTAACGAGTTAGTCCATCTATTTAATTGCTCCCATTTATAGTAAGAAACTTGCATTTTTTTAACAATTTTTTTTTCTATCTATTCATTATATATTCTAATTAGTGGTTGACAGCCACTTATTTACGCACACTAGTAAGAGATATACTATACTGTTATATTTTATATTTACCGTTGTTAAGTTGACTATCCTTAGAGCTTGTCCGCACAAATAACATAACTATAATATATCCTTCTAAGTGCATAGAAAATAAAAATTGCGTTATTTAATATGTACATATATAAAAGGGACAATATCATATTTCTAGAAGTGTAAATGTTTTCCCTAATTTTTTTTTTTATTGAAATTTTTCGGAACTTCTATTTTTATGTACATATGTTTGTACAGGTGTATGTAATAAACCTTTTTTATATATTAATTTTAACTATTTACTAGTTTTAATAAAAAAGGAATAAATTTTTTAAAATAAACATACAATAAAATTCCTTAATTAAATTAATTCTATCCTTATAACTCAACGCGCAACTAGACAACAATTTATTTATTTTTCATTTGTTTTTATAAAATAAAATTATCATTAATATTATAAATATTGCTAATTCTATATTTAAAATCATATAAACTAATTACTAAAGCTAAACAATAATAATTACAATTCGGGTTATTACTACGAAGTTAAAATACAGCATACTAGTTCTCGCCTCTATCATAAGCAGCACACAAGTATCAAAAATATCTGTTTCATAAACAGATATATCCAAATACTCATGATACAACAGATATTTGAGAGTAAAAAACTGATAATTTTTTCACTCTATGCAAACCATAAACAATTGTATGTGTTTATAATATAAATATAATATAAACTTTATATTCATAGTGTGAGTACGCACAAGCGAAAGCATACAATACCAACTACACTCATAAATTTATAAAGATGTTGCACTTTGAACATTTAAAAAATCAAAAATTATGAGCAGTTTATTGGTAGCGGGGGTAAGAGATAAGAGGGAAGAAATTTCTGTGAGCGCAACCAAAACTCAAGAGAGCACAATATTAAATTTTGTAAACATGACAGATTCATACACACATGCGTTTAAAAATGTGTGTGTATGTTCCTAAGAAATGTATTGTTAAAGTAAAGTAATGAGAGACAAAAACACACATTTAACATATAGAAACGTACATAATTACTTTCATATCTACATATAAAGAAGAATGTGCTTCATAAAATTTTATTTCTGAATTCTATTTTTCCTACGTATTTAAAAATTGTTTGTAAAATAAGCTTAAAAACGAAACTATATAAATGCTCTTGTTATTGTAGGGTAACTATATATTTTTATTTGTGTATTTTTAAAAATATGCATAATCGCACCGAACTAAGCGTACCCTAAATTACGTAGTAATTTTTTTAGCATTTATTCTTGTGGATACTTAATATGTTTTTTAAGAAATTTCAAACAATGGTAATAAAATAAGGCACTTATTTCTGTATATTTATTATTAAATATTTTGTTAAATTTATTTAATCTACATATAGGTTCAATATATATAAACCTCAATATGAATTTGATAGCTAAATTTATAAATTAAAATTGCCAAACAAAATAAATTATTGGCGCTTTAAAATTGAGACTTTCCAAGTACTTGTTACTTTGCACTCATGTGTTTCCCATGAGCAATGCTTTCTTAGCAACATAAGTATAATTAAAATTAAGACAACAAATAAAATATCTCAAAACACCACGATAATTTATTTATGCCTTTTATATGGGCACTTGCAAGTTAATAATTAAAATTAAATTACGGGAATTTTAAATTAAATTTATTATCTTTAAAAAATATTGTGCTAATTATCCCGAGCAAATTATTAAAATCACCAATTTTTTGATTTTTTCAATTTTCCGACTTTTCGGGAGGGATTTTCAAAAATTTTTCTTCTGTAAAAACCTTCTACTTCAAAATACGAACAACTGAAAAAAAAATGTTACAGAAATCGGCACAGCTGTTCTTATTTTATGAATTACTATACATTTTTTACACCATTTTTATATATAAGATTCAAGCACTATGTTCACTACAACTAAGACGCTAAACTAGTATTCTTCTTAGAATAGTGATAAAAGTTAATAAAATAAATGGTTATAAATGTTATTGAAACAAATTAATTAATGTTATTAATTTTGGTATTTAATTTATATGTATGTAGTAATTAAATTTGAATAATAAATGAATTTAATTTACTTTATTCGTGCTTGATTGCTTGAAATATAAATATTTCATGATATTCTCATGAAACATTTTTTATTTAAAAGAAGAAATTGAAAATATTACTGCATAGAAAGGATATTCATATGGCCATTTCACTACTGCTATTTTAGCTCATTAGTGGATTTTGCACAAATTTTGTATAGAAAACTTGAAAGTCTTATATCAAAAGCCAAATTGATTAAATAAGAACTCTATTGAATTAATAAGAGAAAAAGACAGGAACAAAAAGACAGTATACAAAAACACAGCAAACATTCAGTAACTAAAAAAGTAAAGTAAATTAAAATCGAAAAGGTTTCGAATAATAAATTTGCATATTGATAATAAATGAATTTAATATTCGGTGTAAATCGATGTTATTTCTCTTATACAACAACAAAACACATATTGTTACCATACAAATACACAATCAGTAACATTGGTTTACGTTGAATATTTTATAATGTAAATATATACACACTCGTATGCACGTATATACAAATGAATTAATGTGAGATAAGAGTAACAATTTTGCTGAGAACAATAATCTCTCTTTGTGATTTTACTCTTAAAGTGGCAGTAGCAGTACGTCCATACCAGTGATGCGCAAAATATAAAATGTATTTGTATTGGTGAGAAATATAAAGTTACACTATGAGAAAAGTTGTTTAATAAAAAAACGGTGTTAGTTAGTAATAATATAAAATATTGCACATAAGCATATAATATAAATTTAAAGTATTTTAAATTTAAGTTAAAAAATTTTAGTTTAAACAAAATTTAGCAGAATTATGTTATAACATAATTTTCATCTCTTAAACGTAAAAAAATTGATTAATGAAAAAGAATTGCTGTTACTTGGTAACATTATAAAATAGTGCACATAAGCAATTAAATTAAAGTTTAATTTAAATTCAAGTAAAAATTCTAATTCTTAAATGTAAGAAAAACTACTTAGTGAAAAAAATATGCTACTTGATAACAGCAAAAAACTAAAGTATTTTAAATACAAGTGAAAATTCTTATTAAAAAAAACCTCATGAAAATTATATATAAAATTTTCTATTTTCATGTTGTTTTTTTTTTTTGCAATTTCAAATGAGCATAATATTATTTATTTTATATTTTATATTTTTATATTTTATTTGTTCCTTCGTTCCTTTCAAGTTCTAAATTCAATTTATTTTAAATAGCGGCTAAATCAGTTAAAACAGCAAGATCTAAGATGAATTCTTTTCTATTTCTTTAATATTATATGTATTATGAAAAGTTCCAAAATGCCTTTTTAACATATCCTCTCTCTTTTTTTAATGTTTTATAACATAAAAGGCATTGCATACCGCCAAAAGCATTTTCAATCCTAAAGTATTTTTGAAATGCCATACTTGGCTTTTTTGCTGTAAATAACTAAAAAAATTTTCTTTCAGTGTGTCAAAAGAAAAAATTCATACATCCACGCACATGTGCATTCTTCGATGTTAAATCGGCGACTAAACAAAAGAGCATAAGAATGTGTGTAAATTATTTTTCCACAATTGTGGTATGGCTTGCGCATCACTGGTCCATACACAAAATATGCACTGGATGTAGAATGTACGGCATTGAAACATCTTAGTATATTTATAGTCTTTGCTCATGCGTTCTTTTGTATCTGTTGCAGTCAGCGTTGCCACACAAGAAATTGACTTCCTACCAATAATTTTCAAAAATCCTACCAAAATCGTTCACAGCCTACCAAAAATTTAAAAATGCATTTCTTGCACATAAACTCTGTTATACTCATTTGGTTTTTTTCCTTAATTGTTGAGATGGAAGTTTAGCTTTTTAGAATGAACACCCTTTCCTGAAGCCAATCAAATTCGCTCAACCATTGGGTTCTAAATTTTCTTTTGACTGTTTCTTTACAATGTTCACTAAAAGTATTATATTATTTAAAAATGTTTTAAAACAAAAATTTTAAGATTGGTTTTACCTGGTTGATTTTATTTTTTTCATTTAATTTTGGAGTTTTTGATAAAAATCTGAAAAAATACATGCAATATTAGCAAATATTTATGTAATTAAAAGGAAAGTATTTACAATTAAAAAAGTTTACTTACTTTTCCAATTTGTCTGTTAATTTTTTTAATTAATACACTTGAAAATAAACCTGCACTTAAAAATATTGTTAATTTCAATTTCATAATATTGTTCGGATTTCTTTAGCCATGGTTATAGCTTTAATCATCTCTATACAAAAAGCAGAGATGTTTTTTATTTCACCTAAGACAGTTTTTGACAGTTTTTGGTAACACTATTCAAAGTTATTGTTTATTTAATTCAGTGTTACATTTTTTTTTTGAAAAATTTACTATTACTAAAAAATTGCTACAGGAGAAAATCCTACCAAAAATTTAAAAAAATGCAACAAACCAACCAAACTACCAAACCGTTTTTTAAAAACGAAAAACTACCAAGTTTGGTCCGATTGGACCAAAGCGGCAACGCTGGTTGCAGTGATGCGCAAAATAAAAAATGTATTTGTATTGGTGAAAAATATAAAGTTACACTATGAGAAAAGTTGTTTAATAAAAAAACGGTGTTAGTTAGAAATATTATAAGAATTGCACATAAGCAAATAAAATAAATTTAAAGTATTTTAAATTTAAATAAAAAAATTTTAGTTTAAACAAAATTTAGCACAATTATGTTATAAAATAATTTTCATCTCTTAAACGTAAAAAAATTGATTAATGATAAATTGCTGTTACTTGGTAATCTTATAAAATAGTGCACATAAGCATTTAAATTAAAGTTTAATTTAAATTCGAGTAAATATTTTACTTCTTATATGTAAGAAAAGTTGCTTAGTGAAAAAATATGTTACTTGGTAACAGTTAAAAACTAAAGTATTTTAAATACAAGTAAAAATTCTTATTAAAAAAATTATAATAAAAAATCTCATAAAAATTATATATGAAATTTTCTATTTTTATGTTTTTTTTTTTAAATTTCGAATGAGCATAATATTTTTTAAGTTAACCGAGTTAACTTTGTTCCTTCGTACTTTGAAGTTCTAAACTCAATTTATTTTAAATAGCGGCTAAATCAGCTAAAATTGCAAGATCTAATATAAATTCTTTTTTATTTCTTTAATATTAAATGTATTATGAACAGTTCCAAAATGCCTTTTTAAAGCGTCTTCTCTCTTTTTTTTAATGTTTTATAACATATAAGGCATTGCATACCTCCAAAAGCATTTTCAATCCTAAAGTATTTTTGAAATGCCATACTTCGCTTTTTTGCCGTAAAAAATTAAAAATTTTTTCTTTTAGTGTGTTAAAAGAAAAAATTCATACATCCGCACGCATGTGCATTCGTCGATGTTTAATCAACGACTAAACAAAAGAGCATAAGAATGTGTGTAAATTATTTTTCCACAATTGTGGTATGGCTTGCGCATCACTGATCTGTTGTAACTGTCAGATAAAACTTTTGCTTTGCGTTGCGTTGCAAATTCGCTTTGACATCTAAGATAAAATGCACGAACTTATATGTAGTATGGCACATTGACTTTAGACGTTTGAATATTAATAGCTTTAACAGATTATTGGCCCGGGACCTTTCGCATAGTCAACTTCCAGTTGACCGCAATGTATCATCCCATGAAATAGATGACTGTATAGAATCTATGAGCATAGCATTTTCAAATGCTATGAATGGAGCGATACCAAAAATCCCTGCGAGTAATAGGGGACTACTAAGACTTCCGGATAATATCCTACATTTTATCTCTGAGAAAAAGAGACTGAGGAGGATTCTGTGGCGTACTGTTGATCCTAGCAGGTGCTCAATTTTAAAAGCCGATATTAGAAACTCAGATAGAATTATTCAAGGGGCCATCGCAAAATTTGAGGAACTTTATTGGACCGATTTTCTGCAAAATATTCGCCTTAATAGTAGGACATTCCAGAAAGTAAAAAGTGGTGCCGGTCTTAAGAGACGGATGCCTATTTCTAGTTTGAGGGCTGCTGGGGACTCTTTTATTACAGAAGATTGTGATAAAGCCAATATCTTGGCTAATGACTTCTGTGAAGTTCACAGAGGAGATGATAACTTACGATCGCCTTCTTTTGAGAGTATGGTTTCAGAGGAAGTATCCGCATTGACAGACTACTTGCCATCCCTGATTTTCGGGCAGGAAATCATGGCTGATGGCAGGTTAATGGATGGCGGTTTTCAAACAAGGCCTAATTTAATTACATCTTACGATGTAGGATATGCTTTAAAATTAAGATCAAATAAGAAATCTAGCAGTGGTGATGGAGTTCCTGACTTTATACTAAGAAAGACAGGTGTTACCACATGGCGTTACTTGGCAATAATCTTCAACCATTGCCTCAACATTGGTTATTTTTCTAGAAAATGGAAAGAGGCAGTAGTAGTTCCCATTCCAAAGTCCGGCTTGGGCCCTAGGGAAGCTAGCAGTTATAGACCTATCTCTCTACTATCCTCTTTTGGGAAACTGATGGAATGGTTTTTGTTATCTAGGATACGAAATGAAATTACAGATGGTGGTGTACTTAATGACTGTCAGTTTGGCTTTAAGGGAGGCCATTCAACATCACACGCCCTAATGGTCTTCACAGACTTCGTGACCAGGGGCTTGAACAAAAGGTACCCAACTCTTGCGGTAAGTCTTGATTTCTCAAAGGCTTTTGACACCGCTTGGCAACAGGCGACTGTTTTCAAAATGATGGGCTTAGGCTTTGAACACTCTACATGTAGGATGGTAGCTGATTTTCTTAAGGATCGTTCTTTTAAAGTAAAAGTAGGAACTGAATTATCAGATATCAGGACAGTGGTGGCAGGTGTTCCTCAAGGCTCCTTATTGGGGCCGGTTTTGTACAATATTTTTGTTTCTGCTATTCCGCAGCCACCTGCGGGGGATCTTTTGCTCATGTATGCTGATGATATATTGATTGCTGCTAATGGTCCTAGGGCGAAAAATTTGAATAACAGGGTCAACAATTACCTGAACATTCTCCATGAATACTTCATGAAATGGGGCCTGAAATTAAATATTCAAAAGACCGATGGGGTAATGATTAAGGGTAGGCGTGGTAATCTCTACCCAAATGCAAGAAGTTTTGTGCCAAGCCTAAGTATTGCTGGCGAACGTATCAGTACCTCTGATAGGATGAAGTATTTAGGGGTAGTATTCCATGAGAACTTTGAATTCTATAGACATCTAGATTTCATAATAGAACGTGCTAAAAAGGTTTATTTCTTATACCATAGGATTTTACGCCGCGGGGGTGGTCTAAGTACCAATGTAAGGCTTCTTATTTACCGTCAGATTATAAGACCTATTATTTCTTACGCTTTTCCAGTCTGGTTTGGAATATCTTCCCACCAGATGGAAAGGCTTAGGATATGGGAGAGACGTGTTCTCTGCTCCTGCCTACGGCTACACCCCAGGGTAGGCCCTGATGGCATTTTTCGAAATCCGTCCTGTAGAAAAATCTATAGTAGTAAAAATTTTGAGAGGATTGATATTTTTCTCATGAGATCTGCACTCAGGTTTCTTGACAAATCATCCTCATTAAATAATAGTTTAGTAGGGGGATTCTTTCACCGGGCCCCTGACCTGGAGAATTTGCTTAGAAATAAGTACCATTCCCCAGTTAGCCTTTTGGCTTTGGGGATGCAGGCCTCTTATTTTATCACAGAAGGATGAAAACCCTTGACATAACTGAATTGGTGTACAACACCGCACAGTAGTTTTTAGAAGGACTTTGTGATAGATATTATATATCGCTTATTTTATTTGTTTTAAATATTAAGTGTTATTTAGTTTGTAGGATAGTTTAAGTTATTAGTTTTAAGTAAAATTTTTAAAAACAAATAAGTGTTTTCCTTTTTATCCCTTTTTTTTGGAAATGTAAACAAATGTAATAATTAAAAAATGACTGTATACAGCATATCTGTAATGTAATTAATTAAGTGCAAATTAGTCCTAGAAAATTTGTAATACGTTAAGAAATTTATATAAGAAATGTAGTTTAAGAAACATATGTATAATGAAATTTTGGAATAATAAACTGAAGTAAAATTTTCAAAAAAAAAAAAAAAAAAGTAAATGTAGTATGGCACATAAAACACTTTTAACGCAAAGCAAAGCGAAAAAGTTGGGCAACACACATCTTTTTGCGCGCTTTGACAATTAGCTGCTATACATTTGTATATTATTTTTGGCAAAATCGAACGTAAAAGAGTTAAGATTTTTAAAATATTATTTTTTTATTATATATTCTTCCTTTATTATTTTTTTTAGAAAATTATGGAAGAAAAACTTATAAAAACAAACAATAATTAGGCGCTGTTAAAGTTTTTATTGTGACATACCTCTTGCGTTATACGCTTTTTTTTCAAAGTTTGAAACGTCACGCAAAGCGATAAAGTTTTATCTGACACGGCCTTTATGCATGAATCAAATAATAAGATTACGCAAAGACTCTCTCTTTCTCTGTTCATGACGTAATAAAAATAATAGCCAATTTCACAGTAACGAAAGAATATGTTCTTTCGTATTCTAAGCGAAAGAAAACTGATTTGAGTTTCACAATCTTACTCCTATGCGATGGCTCGAACGACAACTCGAAAGAAAGCGTAAGTGTTTTCATACAAAAACCGATTTCTGTGTAAAGAAGGTGTTGTCAACACTGCGAACGCAAATTTCAAAATCGGTCACTTGATATTTTATGTTCGTGTAAATAATAACATTATAAAAAACAATACTTTTGTATTAAAAATTAACTTAAAATTATAAATTAATAATGGATAACAAATGGTAAGTGTAAAAATAAATACAATAATTGATTTCATTTTAAATGGAAATAGTTTTTATTGCAGTTTGCTTCATCCTCTGAAGTGTCCAAAAAATAAATAGCGACTGTTATGTCCATCTGTGCTGACAAAGAAAATGTTAATACAAGCACTTGCTTTTAAGAAATAAGATGATACTCACGATTATAATTTCTAAATTGGAGTGGGTTAAAGAATGAATAACACTTTTATATAATTTAATTTTTCTAATTAATTTGTTTTTTTGTTTGTTTGTTTTTTTTAATTGTTTAATACAAATAATAACACAAAACCATTGGTGTATCTTTTATTTTTATTTATAAGCAGCTGATCACTGCTACGCACGGTTGTGTTTGCATGCAAATAATTACGTAGTATTTTTTATACTTTTAAAGAAAATCGCTATAATGTACAGAAACTTACGATCTGGTACCACCTTGGTTTCTTAAAACGTAAAAAAGAAAAATATATAAACGTAAGTGTAAGCGAAGGAAAGTGAGTGACACACAGAAAGCCAAAAAGACTCGAAAGTGAGTGATTGACTTACTTTCGTTATTGTGAAATTGGCTATAAGTCTTTGTGTAAAAATGCAGTGATGTCAACTTAGTGCATTCGGCACTGTTTTTAGAGATTTTTGATGATAAAGAAAATTGGTGCTTTTAGTAAAACAAAGAAAATTTTTTTTTTTAATTTGTAACTAAGTAATTTAAAAAAAAGAATTCTGAATATGCATATTTAAATTATACAATTATTTTGGAATATTTACGTTTTCGCTTAGATTTGTCATCTGCTATTATTTGGTTAAGTTTCTTATTTGGAAAAACATTCACGCACGGAAAAAAAGTGGTTATAAATTTGACTCGTCTAAATGTTTTTTATGTAATTAGTAGAGATCATTAAATTTTCCCCATTCAAATATTTTCATCTAAACGACAAAATATTAACCATTCTTTTCTAAGATTTTTTTTCTTTTGGGAAATAAAAAAACTTAAGCTTAAGTTTTTATTTTTAGTATTTCCACAATTATACACTGCACATTTAATTTTTACACTTTTTTTTAACTTCAATAATATATAACCAAAGACTATAAATATACTAAGATATTTCACTGCCATACATTCTACATCCAGTGCATATTTTGTCGATGGACGTACTGCTACTGCCACTTTAAGAGTAAAATCACAAAGAGAGATTATTATTCTCAGCAAACTTGTTACTCTCATCTCACATTAATTCATTTGTATATACGTGCATACGAGTGTGTAAATATTTACATTGTAAAATATCCAACGTAAACCAATGTTACCGATTGTGTATTTGTATGGTAACAATATGTGTTTTGTTGTTGTATAAAAGAAATAACATCGATTTTAAATTCATTTATTATCAATATGAAAATTTATTATTCGATTTTAATTTACTTTACTTTTTTAGTTACTGAATGTTTGCTGTATTTTTGTATACTGTCTTTTTGTTCCTGTCTTTTTATCTTATTGATTCAATAGAGTTCTTATTTAATCAATTTGGCTTTTGATTTGGGTAAAATCCACTAATGAGCTAAAATAGCAGTAGTGGAATGGTCATATGAATATACTATCTACGCAGTAATACATTTCAATTTCTACTTTTAAATAAAAAATGTATCATGAGAATATCATGAAATATTTATATTTGAAGCAATCAAGCACGAATAAAGGAAATTAAATTCATTTATTATCTAAATTAAATTACTATATTATTATTATTATATTATCGTGGTGTGTTGTGATATTTTATTTGTTGTCTTAATTTTATTTTTCATCATCTTTAAAATGTATATGTAGAAAAATACAATCAGGTAGCAAATTACGACACTCGATATCGATCGAAATTTCAATGAAATTTAAATGTAATTTTCGCTCGATATCGAATGCCGTAATTTGCCCCCAGTGTTGATAATTGTTGTTTTTGCTTAAACTTTGATATTTGTCTTTACTTTATTGTAGTTTATTTAAAATGTTTGTGAGAAGTTTCCTGAAGAGCTAAGTAAACGGTAGCGCAATAGCCATCGAGACGTGCTTTTACCTTCAATAATTAAAATCGGTGATTTTAATAATTTGTTCGTTATAATTAGAACAATATTTTTAAAGATTAAAATTAATTTTTTTTTACGAAATTTTAGGTGAAATTATTTCTTGATGGCATTTCAAATGAAAAATAGAAAGTTCTTGGTGTAAAGTATGGAAAATTGCGAAAAATGCGATATTTCAACG
Organism: Gymnosoma rotundatum; assembly: GCA_916610165.2. Taxonomy (NCBI): domain Eukaryota; kingdom Metazoa; phylum Arthropoda; class Insecta; order Diptera; family Tachinidae; genus Gymnosoma; species Gymnosoma rotundatum. The sequence goes on from OU744336.1 coordinate 89,902,086, forward strand.
ATATTCTTGCTATTAATGCAGAATAATAGATATAATTAAATCTTCACAAATTCTGACATATCCATCGGAAATGTATATCCGTTCTAAGAACTATAAAAACACGCATAAAGGTCTTATAAATACTATTTTGTAAAAACAGCAGCTAAAAACACAAAAAATATATTTCGAAGCAATGTGCATAGAGTACTAAAATTATTATTGCTTATACTAATTTATTTTGTTTGGAAATTTTAATTTATAAATTTAGCTATCAAATTCATATTGAGGTTTATATATATTGAACCTATGTGCAGGTTAAATAAACTTAACAAAAAATTTAATAATAAATATACATAAATAAGCGCCTTATTTCATTACCATTGTTTGAAATTTCTTAAAAAACATATTAAGTATCCACAAGAATAAATGATAAAAAAAATTACTACGTAATTTAGGGTATGAATTACTCGGTGTGATTATGCATATTTTTAAAAATACACAAATAAAAATATATATTTACCCTACAATAACAAGAGCAGTCATATAGTTTCCTTTTTAAGCTTATTTTACAAACAATTTTTAAATAAGTAGAAAATAGTATTCAGAAATAAAATTTTATGAAGCACATTCTTCTTTATATGTAGATTTGAAAGTATGTATGTACGTTTCTATATGTTAAATGTGTGTTTTTGTCTCTCAATAAATTCCTTTAACAAAACATTTCTTATGAACATACACGCACATTTTTAAACGCATGTTTCTATGAATCTGTCTTGTTTACAAAACTAATATTATGCTCTTTTGAGTTTTGGTTGCGCTCACAGAAATTTCTTCCCTCTTATCTCTTACCCCCGCTACCAAGAAACTGCTCATAATTTTTGATTTTTTAAATGTTCAAACTGCAACATCTTTATAAATTTATTGTCTTTGATATAACTTTACTACTTTCAAGCACAAATTACTATGATGAAATAAAATAACCGTATTTTAATTTTAGTGCTTCTTTCGAGAAATACGCGTTTTTTTTTTTCTTAGGTGTGTTGCTATTTGAAATATATTTTTATGACGTCAGGAAAGAGAAATTTACTCTTACGGTTTTAATAAAAAAAATAACGGGACTGCTGTTTGCGTAATCTTATTATTTGATTCATGTAGCTGACGTGGGTTGACATATTGATAAGTGTGACAATCAGAGAATGACAGAAGTATCATTTTTAGTACTCTTTGGTATTTGGCCAAACATGTATGAATGAGTATAGTTAGACATTAAAAAACATACCATATGCAACATATTCACACCAATTTCAACTTAAATATGTACAAGTATTGACAGCTAATAAGTGTACGCATACTCATACTTTATTGTACACAGCACATATAATCAAAAGTATATAATGTTCGTTTTCTGTATTACAAGCGATCGACTGGTCTAGAAAATTTTTATAGGAATCACTCAAGAAATTGAGTATACACAAACCGTATATACTAAATAAATATATAGCATTAAATTTAATCATCCTAATAAGAAAACTAATTTAGATTTTCTATGTATTTTTTTAACTTTTTAACCTATCTTTTACTAATGTAGGGGGCTTATTCTCAATTGCCATGCGAAAATCAATGCGATGCGCAAATGAAATTCGATGCGAAAATAAAATTGGTATTCTGTTAGACTTGCGCAATAGCATTCGCAAATTATTTCAAATCGTGGCAACGCTGCTCAAACAAACATCAGTATCAACAAACGTTAAATTAAAAATAAATAAATTTTTGTGCTTGGTTGTGAAAATTGCATATAAAAATTATTTAATAGGCCCAAACCTATTTAAATTTAAGTCAAATATTTTTGAACTGGTTTATATGTTTCATATCATGAAGCTTTTCTAATAGGTGGTCTATTAATATATAGTTCTTTAGTTAACGTTTGCCACAAAGTATTTGCAGACTGACGTGCATTGGGTGTTTTCAAAGGGCCTCTTGCCAAATGGCTGTGATTATTCATAAATTCTATTTCTATTTAAAGTTGACGCGGTATTGGTCTTATTGCTTGCTTCCGTGAATTAAATAATAAGTATACTATGAATACATAAATAAAATATGGCTTTTCAATTACATGTTTGTACTTTGCGACTGCTATTTTTTATAGAAAAAATTTTGCAAATTTGACATTTGTTTTCGCAATTTAGAATACCGATTTACCACCTTTTCGCATTTGAAATGCGATTTAAATAAAACTTTGCGAATATCGCAATATAGAATAGCAATTGTTCGCATTTATGTATTTTCGCATCGCAATTCAGAATAAGCCTTCAGTTTTAATCAAAATGCTATTGAACATTCTACACCTTTTTGTATTCATAGTTCCTGTAAGTACTTCTTTTACTTATAAGTATTTCAACTACTTTATAAGTATTTTAACTATAGGTATGGCAGATACCCAACACCTTGTCCACTCACAACTAGTTGTATTCATACTTCCATTTCCATTTATAAGTTCGATGTGTATAAATAATGTGTGCTATGAGTATTGAGTATACTCATACTTGTCTTATAGCAAATAAGTAGATGTAAGCATTTTCTGTATTAAAAGTATGAGTATAGTAAAGGCCGGGGCACATAGAATCCGTCATACGTTGAACTTTGACAAATTCAACTGACAAGTCAGTTAAAATACATGTTTTCTTATGAGTGTTGTCACAATCAGTACGTGTCCGTCAACGCAAAGTACGAAAGTTGGCCAACTTTTAACTTTTGGCGCACTATGAATACTTTGACAGCTATTATTTGCTTCTTCTTCTTGTTTTGTTTTTGCTCTTGCTGTGTGAAATATAAGTGGTTTAAATAAAAAAAAAATAATTTAACATTAAATATATAAATAAATAAATCATACGTAATAAAAATGGAAGAAAAATTAATAGAAGCCATGCAAATGTTTCCTTGCTTGTATGATAAAAGCAAGCAAGCTAACAGAAACAAATTAAAAAAAGAAAAGTCTTGGGCAGCTGTAAAAAGAAGTTGTCTACGAAGAAGGTAACATTAAACCTGTTAAACTAAAAGAAAAAGAGTGAAAAATTAAATCAGTTTACAACGAAAAAGTTTTTTTCATATAAACATAACTTGATCAAATAAATAAGGTTTAGCGGCAATACGACACAAAAAAGTTTTTCAGCGGATGTAAAATGTTATTTAAAAAAAAAATTACTAAATGAAAGTTTTCCGGGGCAGGGTGTATGAATTTTGTCCTTCGGTTACTAAAGATTTTCTGCATAGCAGGCCATCGGCCGGTGGCAAAAATTTTTTCCTATGTGGTATGACCAAGACCGGCCACCCAAATTTTTCACTTTACATTTTTCGTTAAAAACTGTATTTTATATCCCGTGGACAATTTTTTTTTTCATTTTTGAGCCGCGTCAGTAAACTAGATTTAAGTCAATGTTTTTATGTGTATATACGTTGAATTGCTGCTTTTAAATTTAACAAATTTTCAGTCGAACTTTGTCAAAGTCGATGGCGGTCACTACGCGATAGATATGTCCGCGAAATGGTTTCCGCGAAGCCAAAATCTGGAGCTGCTGCGGAAGAGAAAAAGAAGTGGTGCTATATAGACGCATTATCATTCCTTCAAAAACACGTTACACCACGCAGGTTAGTTAAAAATTTGTGTCAAGTGAAAGCAAATAATTTTTGTCTGTGTTATGAAGTTTACTTCTTCAACATAAACTGCCGTATTTATAAAATATTAAAATACACACAGAAAAAGGATTGGTAAAAATTCGATTGATATGTACAAAATTTAATTACTTATATAATTATTTGCTTTTTAATATAAATAAACTATAATTTTGACTAATTTTTAATATTAAAAACTAACAAATGATACTTGCGTCCAAATGTTGGTTTTAAAACCTATTAAAAAAGTTATCCTTACCGATTTGTATCTTTACTAAAATCAATTCTATTAAATGGAAGATGTAACTAAACTTATTCACCTCATTACTACTGAAAACCAAATTTTGGTAGTAAGAATCATAAAAATCGATTGTGTCTTCTTAAGTCAAAAATTGTTTGACATAATATAAATTAATTTGTACACATTACAAAAAAAAAAAAAATCAGCAATACTTGAGTTAGAAAATACAAAGATATATTGCTAGTGGTGTAAAGTTCTCCAATATTGTTGAAAGGTAAGTTCAAAATCAATCTGAGAAGACGTTTGTAAATAAAAAAATCTAATATGTTTAATACATTTTGCAGCAGCAAAACCTGCGGTATAAGATGAAAAGTTGAAGAAACTATGTGGAAAGGAAGAATTATGATGTGAAGAAAGGAGTAGGCTGAATACGATGGGTTGAGACATAAAATTTATGATGTATAAACTTATTTCTATAATTATTTTTAAAATAAAAGTAAATATTAAAATATTTTACTGTTTTTTTTATTCACAATAATACTTTATAGTCTCCCAAGAATTATTTTTTTAAGTAGTTGTGAGTGCTATATTTATTCAGTTGCTACAACCGAATTCAAGATAGTACACACAACCGACAAAATTCGATTGGCAACAAATTCGATTCTTATAACGAATTTCTTTTCTCTGTGTAGATTTGAAATAAACATATTTTAGGAAAAATTTTTATGAACATTTTGTTATAAGATGTATTTAAATGTATTTTATTTTTTGGAATATGGCAGAAAAACTATACACATTTATTTAAGAGTATGTTTGGTAAATATAATATTTATCTTACAGAACGTTTTCGAATATGCAGTGGGCATCGTCGGATCTCCTACACACAGAAAACAGATAGATATAAACTCGATTGGTATGTTCAAAATTTAATTACTAATACAATAATTTGATTTTTAATAATAATAATTAATAATTTTGATTTATTTTTTACGTTTAAAGCCAACAAATGATATTTGCCTCCAAATATTGGTTGTAACACCTCTTGAAAAAGTTAGCCTGACCGATTTGTATGTTTACTAAAATCTATTCTATTAAATAGAAGATGCAACTAAACTTATTCAGAATATTATTACTGAAAACCAAATTTTTGGTAGTTAGAATCATAAAAATCGATTGTGTCTCTAAAATCGAAAATATTTGACATAAAAAAATGAATTTGTACAAATTACACAAAAATATTCAATATTTTAGTCTAAAAATACAGGATATATATTTTTAGTGGTAAAAAGTTCTCCAATATTGTTAAAAGTTAAGTCCAAAAACAACCTCACAAAGCAAGACGTGCGGTATGGAATGGAAATTTAAAGAAACTATGAGGAAAAGAAGAAGCATGATATAAAGGAAGGAGTAGGCTAAATTCGATGGCTCGAGACATGTAATGTATAATCTTATTCCTTTAATTTACTTTTAAAATAAAAATAAATATTAAAATATTTTTTTTATATTTTATTGTTTTATTTAATTCACAATAATATTTTATCGTCACCCAAGAATAATTTTTTTAAATAGTTGTGAGTGCTTATCCATTCAGTTTTTACAACCGAATTCAATATAATATACGCAACCGACAAAATTCGATTGGCAACAAATTCGGTTCTCATAACGAATTTCTTTTCTCTGTGTAAATTTAGTCGAAATTGAAGACTCAGAAGTAATTGAGGTAAGTCCGTGTTCACCAAATACTTCGAGTATGTGTTTCAATTTTGACGAAAGCGCCACTGCTTCAACAGAGGAAGAACTGCCTCGCAGCAGCTCAACGCGAACAGAAAAGCGGCGCAAAATACAAGAAGAAGCGCATCAAAAATTTGATCAGCTTTGTGGAGCTGTTACTGATTTAATTGCCGCAAAAAAAGATAGTTCTGAAAAAAGCCGGAATGCAGATTTTTTTAAAGTTTTGGATTCCTACTTGCTCAAGCATTCGGAGGAGGAGCAGGACCGTCTGAAAATAGAAATTTTATATTTAGCATATAAAAGAAATTAGTTATATTTAATTTTATCTATTTTTTATTTTTTAACTTACTACTACTACTAATTACTTAGTGCAATTGAATTTTTTGTAAAACAAAATAAGCTTTTATGAAAGCATTTTGATAAGAATGTATGTTTAATCTGGGCATGAATTAATTTTTTTTTTTTTACTTTTTGTTTTACCTTTAATACTTTTGATAAGAATGTACATAGTTGTTGTTAAATCTAGTCATGAATTAATTTTTTTATTTTTGTTACTTTTTGTTTTAGCTTTAATACTTTTGATAAGAATGTACATAGTTGTTGTTAAATCTAGTCATGAATTATTTTTTTATTTTTGTTCCTTTTTGTTTTACCTTTAATACTGCCATTCCTTATTTTATATACTTACTTTATAATAACTAATAAAATGAATTTGTATACATACTTTTATTGGTTTCATTTAGAGCTAAACTTTTTTATTTTTTAATCAACTTTTACGAAAACAACAAGTTCAATATATTAAATGTGTATTTTGAAAGTAAATTAAATAGGATGTGAGGAGATGTATCTCATTAGTTCATCTCTAACTTTGAATGCATCTCTCGATGCGTTATTAGACAATATTCGTCCATGTTTCGGTAACGGAGCAGAAATTTCTCTTCGCCACAATCCATTAATTATCAAATCACCTTCGTATTGGTCAACATAATCAGGTGGACAATAGGTGCCATCGTTCATTTTTAAAAAATTATGCAAAAGTACTGCGGCTTTTACTACTTTTTCTGCGGATGATTCGTGCATTTGCAAAGGTGACAAAAGAATTCTCCAGCGGGCTAGTAAGATCCAAAAAGCATTTTCAATTACACGGCGAGCTCGTGATAAACGTTTATTGAATATTTCGCGTTCAAGTGGCAGATTTGCACCTGAAATCAAAAAGTTTTAAAATAAGAGTTGGGAGATAAGTTTCTGTTCACAAACCTGGATATGGGCGCATTAAACATCTTTTCAATGGAAAAGCTGCATCTCCAACCATAAAATAAGGGAATTTCAAATTTGATCCCGGCAAAAAATCATCTTCAGGCAAATCCAATTGCCCATTAAAAAGCTTCTGCCCAAAGCCTGAGTGAGAAAACACACCTCCATCACTCTGGGAGCCATAGGCACCAATATCGACAGCTGTGAAGGTATAATTGGCATCGCAAGCTGCTAAAAGTCCTATTGAGTATGTGCCTTTGTAATTAAAAAATTGCGAGCTTGAATTTGGGGAACGTGTCAATGTAATGTGTTTGCCGTCAATTGCTCCTACACAGTTTGGAAAATTCCACATAGCGTTGAAATCATTCGCAATGCGTTTCCACTCGTCTTTTTGAGGCACTGACAAATAAATAAAGCCAAGCGAGTCCCAAATCACATCACATGTTTCCAAAACAATCTTTCTTACTGTAGTGCGCCCCATCGTAAAAGCTGATGAAAACAACTGATTACTGCCTCCATGAGCCAAATAACTATAAAAATGCAAAAATAGGTGACTACATAAGAATAAAAATACAAAAAAATTATCTTTACACTAGCGTAAGATAAAGCCTACACTTTGCAGGTATCGCAGGTCAATTGGAGTTTTTAGTAAGACCTTCTTTCACTAAATTAAAAAGTGTCTCAAACACATCCCTCTCCATTCTTACAGTATTTTTTAATTTTTCGGGATCACTGTAAAACATTTTTTCAAAGTTACCGCAAAAAATCCATTAATGTCTCGGTCTTGATAAAGCGGTCTGACCCAAAATCTTTGACCTCTGTCCATTACATTAAGACACTTCCGAGCTTTATACATTAAAATTATAATTAAAACAAATTCTAAAATCTCGTCCAATTCCATTTTGAATGTGTACTTAAATAATTTTTTTTTATAAATAGATGAAAAGAAAAACAGCTGATTTAAAATCCGTCAACAAAGTACTCATTGCGCCAACCTCATCCGTCGTTACTTTGACTTCAGGCGAATATGTCAAAGTACAACGTATGACGGATTCTATGTGCCCCGGCCTTAAGTGTATCTTCTTTCTAAGTACTTATTGTCATTCTCTGGTGACAATGTGATTAAGGGTTAGTGCAATGTGGGATCACAAGTATATGAAAGGAATAGAGAAGGCAAACACAGCAGAGAGGCAGTCATGTTAATATATGTAAAAAATGCTAACAAGTGTAGTTAGAGATATATAAGAAAATATATTTTACACATTAGGAAAAATAAACAATCTAGGGGAAGGTCAGTGAACTTTGATTTTTTTTATTTATTTCTATATTTGTTTTTTAAATAACCTAGCCTATTGTTCATAATCGGTTACAATATTCTGCTTAAATAATATTAATAAATAACAATTATTTTATTATGAAAAATTAATAAAAAAAAAAGAAAAATATTTAAATTAATAACAATACTAAAAGTAATAACAGAAGAAAAAATACATGTATAATAATTTTTTTTTTTGCACTAATTTAAAAAAATATATATATCAGAAGTCTGACATTACAAAACAATTATTCCGCTACTGGAAACAAAGATAGATATGCCACAGTAAAAATAGAAGTAACAGCGACGGTTTCAGTAAGTATCAAGTAGTCAATTAATTATTCATTCCTTGAAAGCTCATGAAATAGTTTAATCTTATAAGCATTGGCAGAACAATCAAACATCCTCAAAAATATAGGTAAAGCATTATAAGCTCGTGCAACTCTCACGCTAAATGAACGCCCCAATATGGGAGTTAATGTAGGAATTGTCTATTTCTAGTCGATCTACAAAACTGGAAGAGATTAACCAAATACCTAGGTGTTTGTAACCTATATGATCTATCAAAGTGCAACAATATCCGAAACTTAACAAATTCCATTAACAAAAACCACAAAATTTCAAAACGTAGCGCGAAACATGCTGACGTATTCTAAGCGAGCATGACTCTATTAAAGGATAATCTAACCTTTATCATGATAAAACCAAAAGTACCAGAATATACCTTTAATGCATATAAGATAATTGGCATAATTAGACCATGTACAACTTCTTTTAATATGAAAAGGCAATAGCAAATTCAATCTATGTAATCTACGTAAAGTAACATTAACTCTAGAAATAAGAGAATTAACATGACATTCAAAACTTAATGCTGTGTCAAGAATTACACCAAGACATTTAAGTTTATCAACAAATTCAATAGAATTGTTATTAAGTTCAACTGAAAATCTGTTCCATTTACATCTACCAAACCACATAGCCTTAGTCTTCTCAGTACTGATCAACAGACAATTTTCAGAGACCCAAGTTAGAAGTAAACCCATAGGGAAATCAATCATGTTTTGCAAAATGTCAGGAAATTCCCCAGTACCTCGAAATAGAAGCTGCACGTCATCTGCAAAATAAAATGGAAGACACATATTACTCGAAACTACATCAAAAAGATCGTTCATGAACATGATAAAAAGTAATGGTCTAAGTACGGATCGCTGAGGAACTCCACTGTAAACAGGTAGCAACATCGAAGAACGACCATTGCAGAAAACATATTGCATTCTATTGGAGAGATAGCAGTAGACGAAAAACTATAAATTTTATGCAGTTTTTTAATCAGAAGGGAGTGCTTAATTCTATCAAACGCCTTAGAGAGGTCCAAAGATAATAATACACAGACTCCTTTTTAGAAATATTACTTCTAATGTTGTCAGCCAGACCAAAAAGCAATGATGTTGTACTTCTGTTACATCTAAATCCAGACTGACAATCATGAAGCAAGTCATTTTCTTCAATATAGTTTACGATTTGAGTTTTTGTAATATGTTTCACCATCTTAGAAAAGATCGATAAAATAGATAATGGTCTAAATTCATTGCTACAAGCAATAATACATTTCTTACTTATGGGAATGATCTTCGCAACCTTCCATAAGAGTGGAAAAGTAGACGTAGTTAATATTGAATTAAGTAAATGTAATATATGATTAGCAATAATTGGCATAACTAACTTAATAAATTTAAGAGCAAAGCCGTCATATCCAACAGCACTCGACCTGAAGAAATTAAAAGCATTAAACATTTAAAAAACATCCACTGAACGAAATGTGAAACCACCACATGGAAAACTAGAAAACTCAATCAACCCGTTACAATCAATGAATTGGTTAGAGGAAAAATCATTATTCAAATCATAAGGGTTAACAATATCTATCCAAAGTTTTAGCACCATCAACCAATCCATTTTTATTTAATACTGACCAGATCTCCCTGTTGCTCTTATCATTAAAAATTGAAGCATGAGCTTTTTTCTTAAATTTCCTTATTACAGACTTAGCCTTGTTTTTGCATCTACAAAAAACTCTTCAATTACCACAAGTTCTATAACACAAATATGTTTTGTATGCTAGATCTCTTAGTGACGGTTGATACGTAATCTCAGGCGCACTAAACCAGCCATCTCCAATATTTCTAAAAAAAACGTCGTTTCAAAGGAATAATTAAATGCAAAATGTTCAGGTTGTTATATAAAATCCTTAACTGTTCATCAACACAATGAGTGATATACATTTCATCAAAACAACATTTCAAAACCGTAGATTCCACCGCTCTTAAATCAACTGCATCATAATCATTGTTAAGAACATACATTAATATATTTAAATACATTTATATACATTTATTCTGCTTGACCTAATTCTAGTGCATTAACCAATTGCTTACACAATATTTAGTTTAATTGCTTATTGCACAATTCCTTTAATATTTTGTTTTTGTTAATCGCATACACAGCATTTTAAGTTCATTAACCATTTAAATTTGTTTACTTATTTTGTTTTTAAGTTCATTTACACTATTTATAAATTAGGTCATTTTTTGTGTTAAGCTTAGCAATTTATCCATTTGTTATTATTCATAAGCTAAGCATTTTATTATTAATTAATTGTATATAAAAGAACATAAAAAATAAATATGATTCAGTCGTTTTTAATAATCAGAACAATTGTGTTTTATTACCTGACGGCTTCCTTCAAGTTACAAGTGCTTGTAAGGAATTTGATTGCGATTTAGTGCCAGTTCAAATTTATGTGTTTGAATTGACTACCACTAAATCTTTTTATCAACAAACATTTTGGTGACCCCAGGTTTTGGTTAGATATTCTAAGTTTCCCCACATCAGTGGTAAGGGACTTTGATAGCCATACCAAACAAAAAACACACATCCTTCAGATTGTAGAGGCATAATACAAGGCATCAGGACACCTTGAAGTTATCAAGTTTTCAACACGCAACCAAGACGTTAACAGGATTTACCGGTTGTGTGTATGAAGACAAACACAGTGCTAACTGCTTGAATACTATCAGTTCCGGCAACAGCAAGTTCAACTCCTATTTTGAAAAACCCTCACGAGTAGTGCAGGTCTTGACAAATCAAAAGGAGTAACTACAAGCGGACAACACAAAAACAAACGCAACACAACGCAATCAGCTCACAATGGCAACCATTCAGGATCTTGTGGCACAACAGGAAATAAGGGCTGGTAATATTGAAAAAATCATTTCAATTATTAAAAAAGCTCCACTCGACAGAAGAACTGAAGAATTTTATCAAAGTAAACGGAATGAACTCATTTCCGTATGGCAGTCATTTGAGAAAACAGAGAATAGAATTCGTAGCGATTCAACTTTGTCAGAAGAGGATCCTTATATTGTAAGGGATTTATACAAATCAACTGGTGCAAAATAATAGAGCTGTATTTTGAATACATTGAGTCAGAAATAAAGAAACTGGCGCCTTTAAACAACAAGCCAGTACCAACCATAAGAGAGAAGATATCAGAAGACTTTTCATCTAAACAGTATGACGCAGAAGAGGAATCAATTCATGGACTAGCTAGAAGGATAACTGCTCGTATGACAGCACTTACTCGTCTGCTACATGGCTTAGACTCCATAGACGCGGATCAGCCAAAACAGTTTTATCAACTCAAATCAGACATTGTGAAAAATTTATGGACTCAAGTTCAAGATTTATATGACCACATGTGGCAAAGGACTGGAGATTTATCAAAGGTGGGGCTACATCAAGATAAATACGATGCCCTGGAAGACTTTGTTCAACGTTATCTAGTTAAACTTGCAGTATTAATAGACAAATGCAATGAGGGTGCAACTCTTTCGCCACGTCTGGGAAGTGACATGACAGTACACAGTTCACTGCCCCTTCCAAAGGTAACGATTCCTCAATTTAATGGCGACTGTTTGAAGTGGCGTCAGTTCCATGAACTTTTCTTAGAAATGGTAGACAAGCAGTCTCTCCCGAATGTCCAAAAAATGTGGTATCTCAAAACCAATTTATCGGGGGAGGCTGGCAAACTTATAAGCCACCTAACTCTAACAGAAGAAAATTACAAAACGGCATGGACCCTTCTTCAGGAGCGTTACAACAATAAACGGATTCTTGTAGCCACTCTAGTAGAAAGGATCCTGAGTCAACCAAAGGGAACATTATCTACTGCATCAATCAAGACTCTTCATGATACAACAAAAGAATGCATGTTAGCACTTAATAACTTGAATATCGACACATCCGCTTGGGATGCCTTACTAATTCAAATAATGATGAAAAAATTAGATCACACTCTTTACATTCGGTTTATACAATCCTTATCGAAACCGAAGGAGGTGCCCACTATTAGAGAATTATTTTCATTTTTGGAGATGCAATTTGAATCAATGGAGTCGATTGGTAAAACATTAATTACCCATCAAGGTTCCAGCAAGGTTGTTTCCTCTATAGCTTCAATGGAGAATAACAGTAATTGCAAACTATGCAATAATGGTAAGCACCGCATTTATCATTGCAAACAATTCATGGCAATGACAGGAACTGAAAGACTCAAATGGGTACAACAACAGAAACTATGTGTGAACTGTTTTAAGTCTGATCATTTAGCCAAGACTTGTTCTTATGGCAACTGTAAAAAATGTAATAACAAGCACAACACGTTACTACATATATCAAAAAAAATTCAAGTCTCATCAATAGCCTCAAAGCAAACGCCACCCACAAATAACGATTTTACACCAGCCAATGCAGCCGCAGTCTCCTCAGCATCGACAGAAGACAAGAAAAATGTAATTTTAGCCACAGCAAGGGTTATTATCAAGGCGCCAAATGGAATTTCAGAAAAATTTAGGGCTGTATTGGATTCAGGTTCACAAGTGAATATAGTGACTGAAAGGCTCGTAAGAAAGTTATCGCTTAAAACAACAGGGACCATTTTGTCCATTGACGGAGTTGGAAGATTCAAAAAAACTCATAATATTGTTGCACAACCGACCGTAAAATCTTGAGTGACGCAAAAATAAAGGAGTGGCAACTTATGCCTGGACATTGAAATTGATTAGATATATCAACTAAATCAGGAAAAGAGACCAAGAAGCAATCAAGTAAGGAGTAGAATTAAATCGAATGTCAAAATGAGTAGGTATTTAATTGTGAACCAGTGAAAGATTCAATCCTCTACAAACGTTACGAAATCTAATGGACTTGTCTTTATCGTGTAAATTATTATTGAAATCGCCCATAATAACAATGTTAGAATATTGAACCAGTAAATCAGACACCTCATCTTCAAATGAAGCTAAATCTTCATGAGGAAGATATACTCCATAATTCGTGCCCTCATGAATTACCTTATGCTAAATTTTTAAACAACATACACATATTTGCATATACTTACATACCAGAGAGCTACCGCTTAATTAATAAACTCTAATTAAAAACTCATTATGCCTGTTAATTTTTAAAGCGTGAAATGGTTTGAAGTCAACCTGAATCCGCCATCAAACATGTTGTCCAATCCTGGACTATATTATATTTATTTGAATTTATATTTTGAATTTTTATATTTTTAATTACTTATATTTGATTTTTTTTGTATTGAATTTTATTTTATTGAATTTTGTATTTGAATTAACTAACTTAAAAAATGAATTTACTCTTTTAAATATAGCATAGGCTAAATATCTTTTGTATATATTGTCAAACATTTTCGTTAAGTTACGGTAACTCTGCTGAGCTTCATTCAGCAGGACTACAAAACTTGGGTTTATTCAAAAGCCGAGGTTTTTTATTTCTAAAATTTATTGTTCAACTACACTCTTTCTTAAACCTTCAACCTATCAAGTGGAAATTAAATAAACGATACCTTTATAACGTTTTACAAAAAAAAATAAATATACAACATCTATTTATTTCCTGGAACAATTTAAGGTGAGTGTCTCATTATCCCTTAAATTAACATTAATTAAAAGAAATAATTATTTATTAATTATAATTCTCCCAAATTTATTCTCTCTCTTGTTTATTTATGAGCGGCACTTAATTAATTTCTTTAAGATTCCGCAAAAATCTTAAAAGAGATTCCTAAAAATAAAAAAATCAATTTATTTCATGGTCCTTTCGAAGCTTAAAAGAAGTCATCAGCCCAGTCTCCTACTCTCAACATTTCATTCTACAATTTTAATAAATTAAGCACACCAAAAAATAAGGTAAATCAAAAAGGTTTCTCACCATCAGTCTCAAAAAACCACGTTCAAGTAAGTACATACAAAACCGAAAAAATACATATACCTAAAGTGAAAAAATTGAGAAAAAAGAAATATATGTATGTATATATGTGTATGTATGCACATATAAAAAAGAAAAAAACTTTTTATTTAAAATATTTTAAAAATCTTATATAAATCCAAAAAAAAACTATGTACAAAAAACAGCATCAAAAGTGAGAAAAAACTGTGCAGTGAGAAATATATGTATGTGTATATAAAAATATTTCGAGTTTTAAAAATTTTTTCTTGAAATATTTTGTCATCCCAGCAACAAAAACAAAATTCAACAAAATAAAAAACATAAATTCATACATATGTATATACACAATAATATAAATAAATAATAAATTTTTTCATTAATCCAACGAAGTTCCAGAGTTTGTTGTGTGATTTTTGTCCTGCACTGTACCAGGTATTTATAAAACTCTCAGTCAATTTCATCCCCCAAAAAATCATTGCGATCGGTTCAAAGTGTAGTCAAGTGATCTCAATTCTCAATTCTCTTACAAGTACGTTGTTTTCTTTCTTATTTGTATTGGTTCGCTACAATAAAAAATAAAGTAATATCGCTTGATCTAAGTGAAATGTAATCTTCGAATAAATTTATTTCTTTTGCCTATTAATACAATCGAAATTCAATTAAAAACTTTTTTCTCGGCGGCTTGAAAATGATGTTATCACATCTAAAGCACTCGCCGAACATCCAAAGTACACAGCCAGTGACGACGGTTATTACCGAAAATTATAACAACAGTTAATTCCTAATTGTTCACAACTGATTATGTGGTACTCAAATTACGATTTCAGGGTTAATTACATTATTACATTATAATACGCAGGGGGAATTTTTCTTTTTAGTGAAAACTGATGATGATGATAAATATCATTACTCCGTAGTGATTTTGTTTAACCCGCTGTTTATTATTCTGATGGTTTTCACTAAATTTAATTTCTCACACCGCTCTTGATTTAAATTTTATATTCTACGATCGTTTTTTTTACTAGATTACGGACATCTAGTATACTTACTCTCTCCAAAAGAATATAAAATAAATATCAATTTCTCACTAAACTTCCAATTTGCTTATTATTGTTTGATAAATACCAATATCAGGTGAACAAATATAGGAAATTTGATTAGTTATCATATCTAGTGCTATATACAAATAGCCCATAACATTAATAAAGTCGAAAATATTCTCAACATTTATATCGCTTTCGCTAAAATTATTATATTTCGTTTAAATCTCATCAAGATATACATTGTCTTTACTTATTTCTCCACAATTCGTGATTGATCATATTTCAAAATGGCAACAGCCCGTGAAAACTCTTCCTCTTCACCAAAAGAAAGTTTCATTTTCGATTGTGATCATTTAATTCAATTTTGCAATAGATTTAATGCAACTCCAAATGAAGAACATACAGAGTCGATTCTTGAAATAAAAATTAAGGACTTAGATGCGAGATGGAACAGGGTGGACGCCTCATATCAGCGAGTAATGCTTGCTCCTGAATCCACAATAAAACCTGATTTCAAAGAAGAAGCTAAAATTAATTTCAATGCGTGTGTAGACGCATATTATGTTTGCTCTTCTCAAATGCTTGATTTAATTAAAACAGCTCGTATGGAAACCAGTATTCATGGATACGAAGCTGCATCTCGCAATTCTATTAATCCAGGAGCTCTTGCTCTAAACCATGCTCTCGATGATTCAAGTAATTGTATAAAACTCCCGCCATGTGATACTGAAGTATTCTATGGCAGCTATGAACAGTGGCCCTCATTTAGGGACATGTTCACAGCAGTGTACATCAATCACACAAAGCTCTCTCCAGTCACTAAATTGTACCACCTCAGAAATAAAACAAGAGGTGAGGCCAGTGCTACAGTTAAACGATATATCTTGTCGAATGAAAACTTTGAATTAGCTTGGAAAGCTTTAGAGACTCCGTATGAAAAAAAGCGCGTTTTGGTTAATAACCAAATAAAAATACTTTTTGACATTCCAGCCACCACTAAAGAAGATAGTGAAGCAATAAGAAGGATTCAGTCTTCAGTTAATGATTCGTTAGCTACACTCAAAACGCTAGGAGTAGCTGTGGATAGCTGGGATCCCATTTTAATTCGTTTAATATCAACTAAATTGCCTTATTCCACTTTATCTCTTTGGGAACAATCCTTGACGTCTCCTAGAATTTTACCAAAATGGTCGCAAATGTCGCAATTTCTAGTCGACAGGTATGAAACATTAGAGCGCCTAACGAGTATCAACACTTCAAAAGATCGCTTTAAATGGTTAAATACACAAACAAATAATATTCAAACTTACACATCGCAGGAAAACTTAAATAATAACTGCAAGTTATGCAATGAGAATCATAATCTATGAACTTGTCCTACATTTCGTACATTTACAGTACAGCAAAGAGTCGATTATGTATTCAAAAACAAGTTTTGCAACAACTGTTTGAGTCCATCTCATTTAAAAACCAGTTGTAAAAGTAAACACACATGCGTTCATTGTAAGAAATTACATCATTCGTTGTACCATATGCCAAACAAATTATCAAATTCGCCTCAAGATTCTGGAAAATCACAAAGAAATGATAAGTCTGTGCAGAAAAATAATTCATCTCAACATGCAAATTCAAACGTTCATCAAACTTGGAGAGCAAATGCTCAAAATGAACAAAATGGACAAATAAATGCTCAAAATGAACAAAATGTTAATCAAACCTGGAGAAGTTATGCTAAATATGATCAGCCAACTTCAAGCAATATTCAAGCGAATTGCTCCACAAGTGATGAAAACATTTTGTTACGAACTGCTTTAATGCAAGTAGAATACAAAGGAGAGTTGTTTACTATTAGAGCGTTAATTGATCCAGGCTCTCAGAGAACTTTCATTACTGAAAGAGTTAGATCTCGTCTACAATTGCCGTACAAAAATTCACATTTCGAAATTGTAGGCATAGGAGGTCAGAAACAATCCGCCAAAAAAGAATGCGAACTTGTATTATATGCAAAAAGACATAATTTAAAAATTCCAATTAAGGCTATTGTTTTGCCTAAAGTCACTAAAAGACTACCAGCATGTTCTTTCCAACTTCCTTACTCAGCTGAACTTGAAAACTTAGATCTAGCAGACCCTACTTTTAACAAGGCGTCTCAAATAGATCTCATACTAGGCAACGATTACGAACACTTCATTAATATTGAAGGCATGAAGAAAAATATTTGTGGCCAAACGTCGGCATATAACACAATCTTTGGATGGGTTCTAAGTGGTCCAATAAAAACCCAAACTGTTCAAGCATTTAAAACTTCGATTAATTCGTCAGAATCTTCAGATATCAGTGCACTTTTAAGAAAATTTTTGGAGCAAGAAGAAATACCCGAAGCTCAGTCAAAGTCAGCTGAAGATAAATATGTTGAAAAATTTTATACTAAAACAACTACACGTGATGAAAATGGTAGGTACGTTGTAAGACTACCATTTAAACAAGAATATCCAGAAGACGTTTTTCTCGGCTCTTCTCGATTCATTGCACTCGCACAATATTCCCATATGGAAAAGACTCTTGCTAAAAATCCGGAATTACAATCCGAATATAAAGCTGTGCTAGAGGAATACTTAACTCTAGACCATATGGAAGAAACTTCCTCAAATGAAATTATATCTCAAGGTAAAAACGGCTCATTTTATTTGCCTCACCACGCGGTTGTTCGTCCTGAACATAAAACCACAAAAGTGAGAGTCGTATTTAACGCATCTCGAAAAACTAAGTCCAAATTTTCTCTAAATGACGTATTGTATACTGGCCCAACTCTTCAAAATGATTTGATAACTATTATTTTGAATTGGAGAAAATACAAATACGTTTTCAGTGGTGATTTACAGAAAATGTACAGACAAATAATAATACACCCTGATGATAGACGCTTTCAAAGAATTTTATTACAAAGGGAACCTAATGGCCCTATCAAAGACTTTCAATTGAAAACCGTAACTTTCGGAGTAAATTGTGCTCCTTTTCTAGCGATTCGCACTCTTATCCAAATCGCCAATGACTCCGAATCTGAATATCCCAAAGCCTCATCGATTTTAAAGTTTGAAACTTATGTCGATGATATTTTATCTGGAGGTTATTCAATTGAAGAAACTCGCTCAGCTCAAAACCAGCTAATTACAACTTTAAAATCAGTTGGACTTCTACTCAAGAAAATAACTGCAAATGATTCCCAATTACTCGTTCATGTACCCGAAGAAGATCTTTACGATCTAGATTTCCTTCGGTTTCACGAATCAAGCTCAACTAAAACTCTAGGCATAAAGTGGAATGCAATTTCTGATTCATTCACTTATAATTTCATGCCCATAAATCAAGCTACAAAAATTACAAAGCGCGAAATTCTTTCTTCGGTCGCAAAACTGTTTGACCCAGCAGGATGGCTAGCTCCGATCGTCATCAGAGCAAAGTTGCTGATGCAACAGCTATGGTTGGAAGGACTAGAATGGGATGAAGAAGTTTCCTCAGAATCTCTGCAAAAATGGAATGATCTTGTTCAAGATCTATCTCTACTTGAAACAATTTCTATTCCTCGTTGGCTCCAATATAGTCCTGATGATACGATACAAATTCACGGTTTTTGCGACGCTTCAAAATCTGCGTATTGCGTTGCAGTATATATACGATGCCAAACCAAAACTTATAATACATTTTCAAACTTATTTTTGGCAAAAACTAAAGTAGCTCCTATACAAACTGTAAGTTTACCACGCTTAGAACTCAATGGAGCTGTGTTAGTAGCAAACCTCGTAAACTATGTCACAAAATTATTCAATTTTAATAACTACAAAGTTTATTTATGGACAGATTCTTCTATCGTCCTAGGTTGGTTATCAAAACCACCTTCGTCATGGGAAACCTATGTTGCCAATCGAACTTCTCGAATTCATGAGTTAATGCCTAACGCAACATGGCAACATATCTCAACTCATGATAACCCAGCTGATCTTGGAACCCGCGGATGTAAGCCTCAAGATCTAGTAAATAACTCTCTCTGGTGGCATGGACCATATTGGTTAAGTAATCCACCGTCTGAATGGCCTAAAAGAAACCCACTAAAAGTTGTTGAAAAATCAATTACTGCTCAAGATTCAAATGTTACTCAATCTTTTCATATCGAAGTTGATGAAAATGATATTTTGAATAGATTTTCTTCTTACACTAAAGCACTTAGAGTAACTTGTTATATATTCAGGTTTTTCAACAAGTGTATCCGAAAATTAAGGCCACCTATATCTCAAACGAATTCAGACAATCTCACTCAAAATGAAATGAAAATTACTAAAAATCGACTCATCATGTTGTCTCAGAAGACTTTTTATCCCGATGAATATCAAAGCTTATCTAAAGCGAAAAATATTTCTAATAAAAGCTCGCTAAATACTCTTAACCCATTTCTCGATAGCAACTCTATTTTACGAGTAAATGGACGGTTAGCGCAATCAAGTCTTCCTTATGATGAGCGTTATCCCATGATTTTTACAGGCAACTCCAAATTTTGCAGGCTTTATCTCAAACATTTACACATATTTTTATCGCACGCTGAATGTGGTCAAATGTGCCGTATGGTACAGACCGAATACTATATCTCAAGACTCAAGCCCCGAGTCAAAAGTGTAATACGGAACTGCAAAATATGTATTATTCATAAACAGCAGCCATGTTCTCAAATTATGGCCCCACTTCCTCCAGAAAGAAGCAATTTATCGCTTCCGTTTCAAATAACTGGCATAGATTTCGCTGGCCCGTTTGAAATCAAAGTTTCACCAACAAGAAAATCGCCTCATACAAAAGCCTACGTTTGTGTTTTCGTGTGCTTCAGTACAAAGGCAATTCACTTAGAGCTCTGCTCAGATTTGTCTTCAGCAGCATTTCAAGCTGCATTATCCCGCTTCATTGGGAGGCGGGGGCTCCCCCAAAGGGTAGAATCTGATAATGGTAGAAACTTTATTGGTGCCAGTCGAATACTCGAGCGAGAATTCGCCTCGTTCGTACGAAACGCTGCTCAAGATATATCCCAAAAGTATATAACTCATGGTTTTGAATGGAAATTTATACCACCTCATGCTCCACACATGGGCGGCTTATGGGAGGCCGTCGTAAAGAGCTTCAAATTTCACCTAAAAAGAATAGCTGGTGCTCAAAAGTTCAACTTCGAAGAATTCTCAACAGTGCTTGCTCGAATTGAAGGAGTTCTGAACTCGCGCCCTATTTCTGCCCTCTCAGAAGAACCGTCAGACTTAAAGGCACTAACGCCTGGACACTTCTTAAGAGGAGCTCCTATAATGCCTTTTCCAGAACAAGCTTTAACAAATATGTCTCTTATAAACAGATGGGAAAAATTAAAAGCTATTCACCATCGATTTTCTATTCGATGGAAAGAAGATTACCTTAAAGCCCTACACAAACGATATAAATGGAAGAATAGTTCGCGAAACATCCAAACTGGAGATCTTGTCGTTGTTATTGATGACTTGCAACCGCCCTATGAATGGCGATTAGGAAGGATAGAGAAAACGTACATAGGGTCAGATAATAATACACGTACGGCAGACGTGCGTATATCATCGGGAATTATTACTCGTCCGATAGTTAAATTATGTTATCTTCCATTTCTTGCTAATAGTGAAGATAATTAAAATCGCTCTTATAAGTATTCTTCCTCTTATCTAATTAACTATAACATGTTCATAACTCATTTCGTAAAACCATGCCAATAACATTTCACCATGCTCATCAACTCTTAATAATTCCGGTTTGTTTTTCTCTGTTTCCTCTCCATTTCCTTTGTTTTTTATCCCCCAGATCAAACCGAAGGTTGACTGCTACTCGCGTTCCCAGCCAAGGCAGCCGTAGCCGGGACGTGAGCGATGCTCATCCACCTCGTGACCTGGAGGTGTACAAATGTGTCATTTGTGACCGGTTCCACGCTCTACGCGTATGCCGGAAGTTTTTGAGAATGACGGTGCAGAGGAGAGGGGAAGTGGTCGGAGCCCTTGGTTATTGCATGAACTGCCTGGCGAGGAGCCACAATGCAAGGTCGTGCGTATCAATGGATACATGCAGAAAATGCCACCATTACCATCACACCTTGTTGCACATACCATCACCTCATCGCCAAGGCGTCAATCCGCGCAGACAAATAAGTACCATGCGTTACCAACAGCAACAACAACAGCGTCAACAACAGCAGCAAAGACAACGACGGCAACAACAGCAACAACCCAGCCAAACTACAGCTACAACCTGAGCCACCGCTCCAGATGCAGGCATCCTTGCCGAAGCCATAAGGTCCCTGGCAAATGTTTTATGTGCCACTAAAACCCCACAGACTGGTGTTTAAATTTGAGGCGGCGCCATGTCCAATCCTGGACTATATTATATTTATTTGAATTTATATTTTGAATTTTTATATTTTGAATTACTTATATTTGATTTTTTTTGTATTGAATTTTATTTTATTGAATTTTGAATTTTGTATTTGAATTAACTAACTTAAAAAATGAATTTACTCTTTTAAATATAGCATAAGCTAAATATCTTTTGTATATATTGTCAAACATTTTCGTTAAGTTACGGTAATTCTGCTGAACTTCATTCAGCAGGACTACAAAACTTGGGTTTATTCAAAAGCCGAGGTTTTTTATTTCTAAAATTTATTGTTCAACTACACTCTTTCTTAAACCTTCAACCTATTAAGTGGAAATTAAATAAACGATACCTTTATAACGTTTTACAAAAAAAAAATAAATATACAGCATCTATTTATTTCCTGGAACAATTTAAGGTGAGTGTCTCATTATCCCTTAAATTAACATTAATTAAAAGAAAGAATTATTTATTAATTATAATTCTCCCAAATTTATTCTCTCTCTTTTTTATTTATGAGCGGCACTTAATTAATCTGTTTAAGATTCCGCAAAAATCTTAAAAGAGATTCCTAAAAATAAAAAAATCAATTTATTTCACATGTATTACCGATTACACGGTTTATATAAAAAAAGATTCACTGAAAGGCGGTGAGCAAATTTGCACACAACATTAAGTTTAAGTGTTTGAAAAAACTCAAAAACTGAGTGCTTTTTATACAAATGCCTCGAAGGAGCAATCACCGATACCACAGATAAATAACCAGATAAGACACGAAAAATTCAGTGTGGCCAGATTCCAGCTTTCGTTAGAGAGGGATAGTAACAGTTCTTGCTTTTTTTATATTACTACCTCTTTCTGATTATAGCTGGAATTTGGCATTTTATTTATTTACAAAAATTGTAAAGATATTTTGATTGATATTGTGTGTAAAGTTTGATAATTTATCCGTAATTAAATTGATTAATTTCATTTTAATATTGATAATAAATCTAAAATTAAAGTTATTAATTTTATTTGAAGAATTTTTTTGTGTGCTCTCAAAATCATAAAAAATAAGGGTTGAAAGTCAACCACAACAACAAAGCAAAAAATCTAGCAGGAAACATGTAAGTTGAACAAAGTTGTTTTTAATGTAAATTAGATTTTAATGAAATTATTTGGTTTCTTTCACCAGTCGCTGCATAAATGGTTGTGCCGAAGGAGAGAAGCTGCACCAGTTCCCGAAAAATCCAGCCAAGTAAGTTTGTATATAAGTTTTATTAGTGACATGCTTGCGGCAGGCTTTGTACATTAGAGGAACTATGTTCCTTTTCAATGTACAAAATCTTTTTAATTAAGTTTGATTCCTAGATAATTGGTATTGTATGTTTAATATAAATAAATAGAATTAAAAAATATAAATAAAACATAAAATTTTGCATATTTTAAATTGTTTCTTTTTTTATTATATACTTAAATAAAAACCGTAGTAGTTAGCATTCAAATTAACAAATATTACAACAAAAATTGTTTGTTTTTTTCTTTATATAAGATTTTTGAAATATAAGAGTAAGTAATATTATTATTGATTAAATCTTTCACTTTTATTCACATCTTTGGAATCTGTTAATTTAGTGGCTAAAGCATGAATCTCTGTCATCATTTTTGCTCTCTGCGAATAGTCATCATAACGTTCTAAGAGCGTCTTACCGGCTTCTTCGTTTAGAGCCGATTCAGTATTGGGTACAATGGGTAAACATTTAATGGTAAGCAGTATATGTTTTATACCCAAATCAGGTTTCCAATCTTTTTTCAAAGTGTTTACAAAAATTTCACCATTTGCTGCTACAATTGGATGAAATATTAAAAGTTTTATTAGAAATTTATAAATTACCAAATATATGGGAAAAATAATCTTTCGATGTATAATAATTTAAATAAAACATTTTTTTTTTCAAGTTCACCACTGTGCAACGTAAAGAGTCATTCCTTTAATTACAAATTTATATGTAAATGTTAAAATATTTCACTCAGTGTATTTGTAAAAAATTGCACTTGCCTTTTTGTAACATTGCGTCATTTTAACAAGGTGTATTTGGAGTAACTTGCGTCTTAAGTAACTACAATATTATTCCAACTTTTTTTTTTTAATTCAATACTTATTTGTGTAACATTGTGGTGTTTTTTTGTTAGTTTTTGTTTTTTATTTATTTTTACACCCTTTTGTAATTCTTTCATGAACACAACCTTTCATGCCTTTTTTGTTGACTTTGTTTTTAACTCCAGTTCTTCGAACATAAATCCAATATTTATTTGACAAACAAGCAATTTACTTGTCAACCAGTCAAATGATTTTAGTGTAAAATGACGTCAAAATTTGTATTTATTTTCATTAATACTTTTTGGTAAAATTGTATATCGGTGACACCGGCATTGTTGATTTGTATTTTAATATCCTTTAGGGGATTTTCAACCATGTTTTGCATTTCTTTCATCACTTATCTAATGGTTTGGTGGGATAAATTTTCTACATTGGATATCTAAAAAGGAAAAATTATTTGTTTTCATTAAATAAGAATAACTTCGTGACATGATAAATAAAAAAGGATGACATGATAAATAATAAAAGATTTTTTTTTTGATAAATAAAACAGTGAAGCTTACCGAACTCATTGCTTCCTTCTTTTTGTAGTATTTATGGTTCAACAACTTCTAATTGGATCAAATTTCTTTCCTATTAATCTAATTGTAGTACTTTGAAGTTTCCTTTTTTGTCCGAGCAAAAGAAGTGATTGTTGGGGCAGTTGGATATTGTGGTTTACTTGGTTGCCCTCTTCCTTTTAGCGCAAATACCGATTTTTAAAAATTTGTGTTAACTGAAAATTACTTTTGTATATTAAATTTTTATAGTCCCATCTGAACTGCTATATATTTTTATTTGATTCGGAACGTTAGTTCTATACACATATAATCGCATCCCTGCCGGCTGTAATGGCATTTTGTATGATGAAGACGCGATTATAATTTATTGTGTACGTTGTAATGGCCACGTCTAGTGCACTTGTATGAAGGTATTATAATTATATTGACCGGCTCCTAAAATACAATAAATTTAGCATAAACACGCTTAATGTCCAATTTTTTTACTCAACAATAAAACCACGCAAGCTGTTTTGATTTTTGTTTTGCGGAGCCTCCAATGGAATTGTAGTACAATCTGAAATTATAAGGGAAAACAATATTTTTTTAGTTGTTCTTATACACTATAATATTATAAAAACATTTTATAATTTTTTTTTTTTTTTTTTTTGTTAATTTCTTTTACTGATATTTATACTTTTTTTTAATTTTTCTTAAGAAACTAAATTATTATCTTATACATTTTTTGGTTGATTAAATGAAAACTTATGTTTGCAATAGGTATGTGTAGCGGTTTCTTCCAACTCATTGCTTTCAGCGTTTTTGAATATTGTTTTATTGAATATTTTTTTATTCACTTAAACGAAAGCTGGAAGAAAATATGATAACACTCTTTTTTAAACGTCACTAGTGAGTTATCTGATTATTAATCTGTGCCTATACTACAGAAACAGCAAATTAAGTCCTTGAGCATGATCAAATTAACAAAAACATTCTTTTCTACAGCTTTTCGAACAATATGAATATATATACATGTATGAACACATACATACTAAAATAATGATTAAAAAAATTTAATAGGAAACTATAAATGTATATTGTTCCGTTTATTTAAATTATAAACGTGTTATTTATTAGTTCTTTATTTGCAAAATAATTACACACACAACTTTTAGAGTTTTAATTAAATTACACTTTATTTAATCAATTATTTAACGATTTAGCTATTCGCGATTAATAATACACGCTGGCAACTTTACACTGTTATATCACAAGATCTTAACTAGATGATGCTCAAAATCAGAATGAATCAGCACGTATTTTTAGGAGTTCTTGAATATTCGAGAATTTCTACCCCCATCTGTTGCGTAGTAAAAAATGCTGCGTTGCCATTTTTATCTCAGACACATTAGTGAGCATTTTATTTACTTCTAGAACCTTAAATCATTATTTAAAAATACATGTTGGGTATTTTTAATTAGTTGTCATACAATGCAGGTGTGTGTATGGTTGTGTATTGTGTTTGATTATTTCTCGCTTTGTGTTAGTTGTTTTTGTTTTGTAATAAAGATGATTTTTAGAAACTTCTAACTTTGAAAACAAACGCATAGGCCATTTCGTTTCACTTTCTTGGCCTCAATTATTTTTACATCTTTTTATGATTTTAATAAAGCATCTTTGTAATACTGCCGCCCACTTAAGCCTTTTCGTCCCGAATAGGCTCAACATTACCTCTGCCATATTTAGCCAGCCGCTCCAGATGAACTACTTTTATATTAGACCTCGGATTATGATATCTCTGTATCCGGTAAACCACGTAATTAATTTTCTTTATCACCTTGTACGGTCCCTCCCAGTGGGTTTGCAGTTAAGGAGATAATCTTTTCTTGCGTTGTGGGTTAAATAGTAGAACCATTTGTCCTTCAGTAAATCCCTCTGTGTTTGCTGCTCGATCATATCTGGCTTTCATCTTATCGCTGGTCATTTTAATGCGGTCACGGACGAACTCATGAAGCTCATGCAGGTCTTCTTGCGCCTAAAGAATCTTTCCATTGCCTTCGTGCGTTGGTCCAGATTTAACACCAAATTCTAAATCTGCTGGCAGTTTTAGTACTGTCCCAAACAAGATTTTTGCTGGACTACGTGAGGTTGAATCGTGTACAGCTAACCGGTACGCCAGTAGAAATTTGGGTATATGCTCATCCCAATCCTTTTGGTGTGTACTGACCACTTTTCTGAGATATTCCTCCAGAGTACGATTAAATCTTTTCACCATGCCATCAGACTGTGGATACAGCGGTGTCGTTCTCGTCTTTTTGATACCATAAACGTCCCACATCTCTTTGAATATATCCGATTCAAAATTTCGTCCCTGGTCTGAATGTAGTTCTAGTGGAACACCGTATCGACACACCCAATTGTTCACAAGGGCGTCTACCACTGTTTTGGATTCTTGGTTTGGAATAGCATAAACTTCGGGCCATTTGCTAAAATAATCCATTAACACTAGTACATATCGGTTTCCAGCATCACTCACAGGGAATGGACCTGTGATATCAATAGCTATCCGCTCAAAGGGTGCACCTGCATTGTACTGCTGAAGTTTGCCACGACTTTTTCTTATAGGGCCCTTGCACTGTTCGCAATTTGCTATCCAATCGGCTATGTATTGTTGGCAGCCTACCCAGAAAATCTCTGCTTTATCTTTTCCAGAGTTTCTGTTATACCCATATGGCTGCCGCTGGGACCGTTATGGAACTGCTTTAGTATCTCATTTCTTTTAGAAGTTGGCACCACAATTAAGTTCGCTGTAATTTTGCCATCTGTACTTTCCCAAGATCGATATGAGCAGCCATCTTGGCTCTCTGCCGATATTTCATTATGATTCGGTCTCCTATTGTTTTGCTCATCCAATATAATTTTTGCCGAAATTGGGTCGTCATTCTGGGCCTTCGACTAGTCTTTCCTTGACACAATTTGGATAAGCCGCACATCAATGACGCATTCCTTTTTCTCTACTTTTGTGCAGTGCTCACACAGGGCATCAACATTATTGTGCTTTCCACCTTTTCTACGCACAATACTAAAGTCATAGCTAGGCCCTCAGGATTCTTAAATTGCATCATCCAACGTAATGCGGAGTGGTTCTTCCTTAAGATGAAATGTTGAACATATAAGTACTTGTGGTAATGTTTAACACACTCCAGCCCTGCTAAAAGCTCCCTTCGTGTAACGCAGTAATTTCTTTCAGGCTTAGAGAGCACCCTGCTGTAGTAGCCAATGACCTTTTCTGTTCCATTAACTTCCTAAGAAAGCACTCCTCCTATTCCATAGCCACTTGCGTCCGTGTCCAATATGAATTTCTGTCCAACTATTGGTTAGGCGAGGACTGGTGCCGTACACAAAAGTTTCTTGAGCTCCTGGAACGCTGCTTCACTCCTGTGGTATGGTTGTGACTTTCTGGTCAACTCGTGCTAGCTAGCAACCACTTGAGCAAAGTTTGGCACAAATCTCCTGTAGTATGTGCAAAGCCCTAGGAAACTACGTAGCTCATGAAGATTTTGTGGGCGAGGCCAGTTCTTTACTGCCAATACTTTGTCTTCATCAGTTGACACGCCCTCTGCTGTTACACGATGCCCCAGGTATTTTATCTCTTATTTTATTTCTTAACACTTAATTCTAATACTGCAGCTGTTATAAGCTCTAAAACTTCATCCAGGTTTTTGAGGTGTTCGTAAAAAGTCTTCCCCATCACGATTATTTTTAATAAAATTTATTTTGATTTTTAGTCAATTAAAGTAGCAAGTATTTAATTGAAAATATGTTATTTGTTCCATCAATTGTTTGTTTTGATAGTTTTCTTAAGTACTGGCAATTTCATAGAAGCAGCTGTTTTAATTGATGTTCGAAAATATACTAGTATTAGTGCGGTTGAACCTACAGTCGATAGTCAAAAAATATGTGGTTATTTTAATTTTCAGTTCTTATAAAATATTCGGTGCTTATTAAATGTGCGATTCAAGTATTAAGGGACTTTAAAAAATTTATTTAAATTACTTTTTGTATGATATGAGTTCCGATTATGAGTACTGATTACTTCCAACGTAAGTAACCTTTTACATCACAGATGCTTAATGAAATCTCACTAATAGAAAATCTTTTTGTCGCCACAATATTTCTTGGCTTTTATTTTTTTTTAATTAATAAATATACATTGGATTGGAATATTCTTTGGATTCCCATAATCTCTAAGCGTCCGTTTTTTAATTCGTTCTTTTTTTAATTACATGTTTTTTTAAGAAAAGAAACTAAGCAAGGCAACTGCAGGCATTTTTTTTTTGTAATTTTCTTCTGTTTATTTATGTTTTGCACCGTAAAATCATATGGTTTTCTTTTCGAACATAAGTTTGAAAAAGAGCAAAACGCGTAAGTTTCAGAACATGTAAAACAAAAGTTGGCGTTTTTGAAATCACTTGCAATTGAATAGACTCACTACGAAGAGAAATAAACGGAGAAAATGAGTTGTGCAAAAAATATAAAGCTTTAGTCTTTGACAGATTAGGTGTTGAAGAATTTAATTCGGACCAATCTGCAATGTTAAAATTGTTTGCTAGAAAATCCGAACCGGCGGCATTATCATGAGCAAGCAGCTGTATGTCATCAGCGTAAGTATAACACTTTAGAGAAGTAACTCCAATCAAAAAAATAATTTTTGGGGTGACAGAAAATTAAAAAAATTTTGGTACTGTATATATATATTAGAGTAAATTTTAAAAAGTTATGAGACTTCAAAATTATTTTATAACAAAAAACAAATAATTGATAAAAAAAGTTTATAGTTTTTACATTTTTCTAACAACTTATTATTTAGCCTTAAGAAAAAATGTTAAAAGGTATATAACTTTTTAAGGGGTTGTGATAAAAATAAAATATTGGTACCGTTTTGCTAAGTACCTTTTCATCATGCATGCTTAAGAAAACCTATTTTTTTAAATGACATTTGCGCCCTCTGTTGTGGGTTTTTGGAACTTTTTTCAGGATTCAAAAAACGTTCATTGTAACAATTTTTGCTGCAGATTGGGCTGGTGAAATTAGATTTGACTTATATTTAACCGTTTTCGCTCTGCGGAAAAACGAGCTTAAAATCCGCGTTTTAAGGTGGGTTGAACCACCCCAAGGAGTGAAAATTTTCCCAAAAAAAGACCGCCATTATTTTTATTTAGGTAAAACCCTTAAAAAAAATGATGATAACCGAAAAACAAATCAGGTGACCTGGTCGCCAAACGAACTCTAATATATATATATATATATATATAATTTCTGTATTTCCTTAAAGATATCTTGAAGACCTTTTAAATGATACCCATATTGATATTTAAAAAAAAATTTTAATTTACGAGACCTGCAACTCGAAAAATATGGGCAAGCACCCATATTATCCATACTATCTTATTTTTAACTCTTTATCGCCCCATATATGTGGTTTTTGTCTGCTGCCTCGAAGGACATGGACCGATCATGCTAACCCTGATCGGGTGGCATATTATTTTTTTTGTGAAATCAAGCTTGCCGAGGCAACACTAACACGGACGGACATGGCTCAATCGACTTTGATATGCATAAGAAGTCAGAATATATGTATATACTTTATGGGGTCGGAAAAGGATATTGTAGAAATTGCACACGGGATAACAAACTTAAATGTACCCTTTTTCACTTTTTGTGGTGAAGGGTATAAAAAGAACTTTCTACTCTTTAGACTTAGACTCTCTATTTCTTAATATTACTATTAAACATTTTTTAAATATTTTAATCACGATCATTTCAATAAAACCTAAAACTTAAATTGACCAAAAACACACAAACACACACGCACGCATTCAGTCTTTATTAGAGATGAGCGATATTTTAGTACCTGTGATTAAATCACTGTGATTAAAAAATCACTGGTCAATACAGTGACTGAGTTGATCAAATAACAATTCTGCGTAAGAACGTTGTTTTATATTTGCACACATGTAAACTTAAATTTAATTTTACACAAACTTAAATTTAATTTTACTTGTGAAAGAGAGATATTAGTACTTTTGACTCTTTCATTCTTTCATATGTATATCAAAGCAGCTTCTTTGCTGTGTAGCTTTTTCTTGCTTCTACTTATTAACAACAACTATTTTTTTCCAAATTTCACACATACATACATATGTAGCAAAAAAACAAGAAATGTTGTGTGCTTTGTTTATTTGAACCTATAATCAATCAAAATTTATATTTCTGGGCAAATTTAATTACACCTGCTTTTAATGTAGAGATCAAAATAACTTTTTCCTTATAATTGCTGTTTGCATAAAATATTATTTAGTGTTATATACTTAATATATAAACTTGAATGTTTCAATAAAAAAGAACTGCAGGCGGTGATCACGGTAACTATTTAAAAGAACGGTGATTTGAAAATCACGTTCAAATATTATCATTCGGGGGTTACCTAAAGGCATCTTCGAACTGCAATTCTTAAAATCTCTGCTCTTTGCAATGTTAATATATCTAATGCTGATGTCCGGCATTGTTCGTATTTCGCTGGTGGGAAATTGATTTCTATCTGTCGTAAGCTGAGTAATGAAAAACATTTTTAGATACCAGTTTCGAAATTATGACATCCCCGAAGCTAATACCGAAATGATGGACGGGTCTGTTAAACTGCTTTCCTATGAAGAATGTGTGATCCTGCTCAGCGATTTAAATAAAAACTTTTTACATAATGATTCATTTATCTAATTACAAAACTAAATTTGCTTTTTTTTATTCTTACTATATTTTATATGTACCTATATATAGTCATAATCATTTACTGCTGTATTCGTGAAAGTTAAATTAAGTATTAAACGGGTTTTGTGACAGATATACATTTTTGATCTATATTGATATTTTATTCATATTGCAGATAAAATTTTCTTAATTTTTAATATTATATTTTATTTTTTTATATATATTGTTACAAAGATACTTTATTAAAATCATAAAATGATGTAAAAATAATTGAGGCCAAGAAGTATGTGCTTGCGATTTGAAGTCGCCAAATTTCTGGCGATTGTGAACTACAGAGCACCTTTCATGCGATTTCAACTCGCATCGCCAGTTTTAAGCGATTTGCGATTGTCAGAACATGCCTGGATATTCTTAACATTCACACCGACCAGTGTGATGTTATTATAAAAAAATGAGCGAATTTCAAGAACGTGATAGCAGTTGGATATTAATTGAAATATCACATTTCCAAATTAATGTAAACAAGTATAAAAGCATTAAAGGATCACAGTGTATTCCTTTACCACTAACAATACACAGAAAGCATGCATGTATCAATGTGGATAATAATAACGAATATTGTTTTAAGTGAAATAAAATTGATTCTTGTTCGTTTGATGATAAAGAAAACAGTAAACTTTATTTTTTAAAAATGAAAAATATACAAATTCAATATAAGAGAATTTCTTATAATTTCCCAAGCCTAGGTCAAGGGTGTAAAAATTATTACTTGTATTAATGCAATTTTTTTATATTTTTAACAATTCATTTAAAATTATTTATTTATATGTTGAATTTAAATTTTTTAAGAAATATGGCCAAACATGCCGGGCACATTGAAGGACCTTGCGTCTTCAATCAATCGGAAGCAACGCTAATTTATGAATTGGCCCCTTGAAAACACCGCTACTCGTCTTCACTTTCGCTACCCGAATCTTGCCGTCTAGGTGGAAGATTGTCGTCGTGTGCGACGACGATTTTGCCTACGGCGACATCAGGCATTACGTCGGACCACTTGGTTCGTACCTGCAAATTCAGGACGTAATCTCTCACCAAAAATCTCCAGAACGTCTGCTTAAGTGCGGAAATATGCTGCCATCTCCTCGAGTACGTTATCTTGGTCAGCTCTTCTTCCAGTAAATCGCTGGGCTGCGCTCGAGGGCTCTCTCCTACTAACAGATTAGCTGGAGTGAGGGCTTCTCCGTCGTTGGGTTCGCTGTTGTTGGGCCATATTGAGCGTGAGTTCAGCACGGCTTCGATTTCTGCCAACAACGCTGCGATTTTTTCCGCTGTCAAGAGCGCGCTGCCAACGGTTCTTAACATCAGGCTCTTGGCTGACTTGACCGCTACCTCCCACAGCCCGCCGAAGTAAGGTGCCTTGGGTGGTATAGAGATGAACTCCATCCCTCTGTTGGCGGCGAACGATTCGGCCTGCTGCAACATTCCCTCTCTCGCCTCTCGTATTTCCCGACTAGCCCCGACGAAATTGGTGGCGTTGTCGCAATAAATTTTGGTTGGCATCCCTCTCCTGGCGATTAACCTTTTGAGACATAAATGAAAAGAATCGGAAGATAGATCACTTACCAGCTCTAAATGTACAGCTTTTAACGTGAAGCATATAAACACAGCTATATACATTTTGACAGGTGGATGGCCGCGAATGTTTAAAGTTGCATTATTCGGACCGCAAAAATCTACGCCACATATTCTGAATGGTCGTAGAGCTCTCACCCTGTCTGCAGGCAAGTTTCCCATTATTTGATTCATCAGTTTCGGTTTATACAAGAAACAGTGAATACATTTGCGTACAACTCTACTACATTCTTCTTTGGCATTTATAAGCCAAATTTTATCTCGAAGAAGAGCAACTAATGCTTTTTCTCCTGCATGCCAGTTTTTAAAGTGCAAATACGGCAAGTAAATGGCCACAAAATGGCATTTCTTAGGCATTAATAAGGGAAACTTCGCATCGTACGAAATGGCTGAGCATTTTCTATTTTCTTCTTCAAATTTATAAATAAACGGATTTAATTTTTGCAAGTTCGGCTGCAGGACCTGTGATTTTCGTAAATTTTTTATTTCCCTGGAAAATTCTTGCGACTGAATAATTTAAACTATTTTTAGAAATGAAAAATACATTTCCTTTGCTGTTGGGTTAACATTGGTAACTTTAAATTGTCTGTTTTGACATGTATGAACAAATCTTAAAACATACTAAAACACTCTAGTCAACTTTAAATAGGATAATTGTTTATTAACTAATTCTAAAATACGAGGGCTGCTCTATATATTTCTGGCCTAATAGTGAAAATGCGAATATTTATAATCATAAATGGTTTTATTGTTTTTCAAAGTATTCTCCAGCATGATTTATATACTTTTGCATGCGCTCAAACCAGTTGTCGAAGCACTTTTTCCACTCCGATTGAGACACCTCTAAAACATGGTTTTTGAACACTTCAACAGCTTCTTCTGGCGCTGAAAATCGTTGACCACGCATTTTTTTCTAAATGTGCGGAAACAAGAAGACGTCATTAGGTGCCAAGTCAAAGCTGTACGGCGGATGACTCATTAATTCGACGTTTTGGCCGGTCAAAAACGCTCTGGTTTAAGCCGATGAGTGAGAGCTCGCATTGTCATGGTGAACAATGATTCGTCTTCTCTTGTTGGTTTTTCGAATTTCTCCGATGACTTCAGGCAAACAATTTGTGGTATACTACTCAAAAGTGACCGTCCTACGTTGCTCAAGCGGAACAGTCGCCACATGACCAGTTTTGCCGAAGAAACAGGCGACCATTTGCTTCGAAGTGCTTCTTCCACGAACAACTTTCGTTGGATTTTGCTCGTCTTTGAAGACCCACACGGTCGATTGTTGTTTCGTTTCGGGCTCATACGCATAGATCCATGATTTGTCAACTGTGACGATCTTATAAACGTCTTTTGAAGCACCGCTATTGTATTTTTGCAACATTTCTTTGCACCAATCGACACGAGCCTTTTTTTGAGCGACTTTCAAATTGTGCGGGATCCAACGAGAACAAACCTATTTTACGACCAGGTGTTCATGCAGTATCGAATGTATGCTGGTGGAAGAAATGTCCAAGGATGTCTCTATCTCTCGGTATGTCGCATGTCGATCTTGCATTATGAGTTCACGCACGGCATCAATGTTCTCTGGCACAACAGCCATTTTTGGACGACCTTCACGGAATTCGTCTTTCAGCGAGCTTCGGCCACGATTAAATTCATTATACTAATTTTTCACAGTGCTATAGGATGGTGCTTCATCGCCATACAAAGATTTAAGTTCATCAATGCACTCTTGTCGTGATAATCCACGTCGAAAGTTGTGAAACATGATGGCACGAAAATGTTTACGAGTTAATTCCATTTTTTTCTATATTAATTTTTTCAAGTCGCTGTAAACAACACAAATAATGGTCGTACGTCAAAACGTTTTGAGTACGATTATGCTTAAAAATGACAAACTTTCCAATGGAAATGTCAGATTGCACTTAGCATCACTCAGTGTTGCCAGGCCAGAAATATATAGCAGCCCTCGTAGAATTTAGTTCTTCAACAGCAAGAACAACGTTTCTGTTTTTTCTTCTCCAATGACAATTGTTCAGCATTGAACTTAAAATGGGTTTTAACTGGCCACTCGTTGCTCTCATTGAGCAAAAATACCGGGCCCGTGAACCATATTGAGTCATTGAGCTCTTTGATGGTACATGACGCCACGTAATTTGGTCAGACAATTCCTAAATTCCCGCTACACGATTCGCTATGAACGTCGAAAGGGTTGATGGATGAGTCTTTACCCAGTGCAGTGTTATTTCTGAGTCCGTCCAAAAGGTAACACTTTCAACATTGCATGTTAACATAGTCCATAGTCCTTTAGCCCGTAACTTGGCTAATAAATGTGCTGCGCATAGCTCAAGCCGCGGTAGCGTCTTTCGATTTTGCCGTCAGCAAATGACAAAAAATATCTTTATTCACTCTACTTCGAATATAAATGCAACAGCCGTACGCTCTGATTGAT
Source organism: Gymnosoma rotundatum (assembly GCA_916610165.2). Taxonomy (NCBI): domain Eukaryota; kingdom Metazoa; phylum Arthropoda; class Insecta; order Diptera; family Tachinidae; genus Gymnosoma; species Gymnosoma rotundatum. The sequence goes on from OU744336.1 coordinate 89,937,521, forward strand.
ACGTCTGAAAATCCATGAATTTGGTGACAAGATTCTCTAAAAGTCAAAACATACGGAGGAACTTTAATGATAACAATTTTTGACAATTTTTGCCCTTAAAATAGTCCCAGGACGTATGAAGATTCATAGGAATCGATTCATCCCAGTCCAATTTTTGTAACCAAAGTTTCTGAAGTAAAACTTTTGCTTTGACTACAAGTGGGCACATAAGCCCAAGAGGATCAAACAACCTGGAGGAAACAAATAATATCTTCCGTATCGTGAAGAGTCTTTGTTACTACGGTAGATCCAGTGTTCGATTCATAGTTAGAAACCCCTTTTGTCAAATTTAACCCAGCTGACTGCAATATTTTAGTAACGTCTCTACTTATGTCATTAAGTTCCTTATATGAATCTGCTCCAGTTAGCAAATCATCGACGTAAAAGTCTCTACGGATAATTTTAGATCCAATTGGTAATGAACTTTTCAACTGATTACTCAAATACATTAAACACCGTATCGTGAATAAATTACCGTGTTTAGTGAATAAATTACAAGATCTGAGTGTTTTTCACGCCAAAGCATTAATTGGAATCTTATATCATACTCATTAATCAAAACTTGGCGGTACATTTTTTCAATGTCCGTAGTGACAGCATATTTATGGAATCGAAACCGAAGAAGTGAGGAATATAACTCTTCTTGCACTGTAGGCGCAATCATTAAAAGATCGTTTAGAGAGAGTTGTGTGGTAGTTCGACACGAAGCATCGAATACAACTGGAAGTTTTGTTGACGTACTTTGTGGACGTAGTACACACTGATGTGGTATGAAATAGTGTGGAAAAATAGGAATTTTACCATCTGTGATAGTCATGTGTCCTAGTTCAATGTACTCTTTCATAAATTTATTTTACATCTCGTTCATTTTCATGTCTTTTAAAAGCCTTCGTTCGAGTAAAAGAAAACGTCGCCTAGCTGTGTCAAAAGAGGAGCCTAATTTATTTGGGTCACCTTTGAAAGGTAGCGACACTTGAAATCTGCCAGATGGCAACTTTTTAATAGTTTTTATAAAATTCTTTTCGCATAATTGCTGCTCTGACGATAACATACTAACTTCTTTAGGAACCTCCTCTAGTTCCCAAAATCTCTGAACAGTTTTATGAAGAGTTTCTTCAGTTTCGACATTACTATATGCACTAATATAACACGATTCGTTACCAGGAGTTTTATATTGCTTATATTTGCCAGATACAACCCAACCCAGAAGCGTTTTCTGAACTGTTGGAATGTCGGGACTCCATCTTATTTGGCCAACATATAACAATTCGAAGAATATCCCAGCGCCGATCAACATATCAGTTTTCTTCGGTTTGAAAAAGTATGGATCAGCAAGTTCAATATTATGAGGAATATTCCAGCTAGCCGTAGAAATAACCTTGTCTGGTTGATAACACTGTTCTGCAAAAAAAAAAGTTTTCTCCCCTCCCTTGAACCATTTTTCCTGTTTCTCATGTTTTCTGAACTCAGAAAAATTCTATCACCCTCTGATTTTGAGAGAAAAGAGGAGAAACTTGGAGTGAAAGCTTCGAGAGTACTGATCAAAACCTAAAAGAAAATAGTGACAAGAGAGCGGCTGAGTGGGAGGGGGGAGTTGGGGTATTGAGGGTGAAAGGGGGCAGGTAGGGATTTGAATGAAAAGGATACCACCATAAAAAAATTGAAGATTATACATACAGGAAAAAAACTTTTAGCCATATTTCTTCAACCACTTGTGACAGCCATACTTAACAAGAGCGGAAAGCGTTTTTTTGCTGTCAAAAGTTCTCTTGCTAGTACATTTTGTATGGAGCATACCGAAATAACGCGGCGGCAACGCTTTGCAATTGGAAAATCCGATTTTGACAAGGCGTTTAATAATAAAAAAAAAATTAAAGATAAACAAAACAAATTTGGGTTTTTTTTTTATAAAATTTTCAATTTACACAACATAAACAGCAGAATTGTTATTCTTTTAAAAATATTTAGGGAAATTATATATATTTTTGGAAAAAATCTAGTGCAGAAATGAAACAATTGTGTCCGGGGTGTAAAATTTTAAGTGAAAATTTTGGAGTCGACCTTTAACTTCGGAGTTACGGACCTCTAACGTTTGTATGTATAATATAGTGCATATCGAGTATTTAAAGGGGGAATGGGACAATATGGGATTCATAGGAAAGGTAATGTTTTGCTTAGATTTTCATTTACACCCCGTAGACAGCTTTATATTATTTTTGAGGTGGGTCCGTTAACTAGACTTAAGCCTTAATGTTTTTAATAACCCTGTTTTTTATCATTTTGACAAACCGTTGCCGCTTTTGTTTAGGTATGGCATTTCAGCGTCAAAGCTATGCGGAAGAAAACGTTCCGCTTTCCGTTTTTATTTAGGTATGGCTGTAATATTCCCATCAATTTTTTTTATTCATATATACTTTAATGCGCTCAAAATCACTGGACTTTTGAATTTTTTTCACTACGTTTTGATGCCAAAAAAAATGCGTCAAATTTACAAAAAACTCACTTTTTTGGATAAAAAACTAGAATTCGTGTTCAGCACATTTGAAAACAGTAAGAAAGCATATTTTGGTTTAAAGGATGATTTTCATGCAGAACTGTGTAACAGGAAATCGATCGAAGAACCTAATAATCTGAAGAAAATTCATAAGAGTTTACTCGAGACTTCACAGTGGCTTGAATCTTAAATTTAGCTGCGGAATTAGTTTTTCCTACATCGATAAGGCTGAGATTATTTTCTCCTTTTTCCAATTTTTTATTATTTTTTTTTTATTTGTATATTTTATTCGACCTTTTATTTTATAAATTTTTTATTTTTATCTTTGGGCTCTAGGTCAAAGCGACAGTTCCTCAGTTACAAAATTTATCTGTGAACCGGAGTCCAATAAGGCCCTAGCAAATACATATTGTCCTAATTTATCTTTTATTTTTACTAAAGCCGTAGCCAAAATAACGTTATCCCTACTAGAGGATGAAATATTAACAGATGCATGCTGGCTTGAACTAGAACTAGCCGCATCTAAACTCTGCTCGTTAGTCGTACTATACTGAAGCAAAAGGGTGTGATGTGTGCGATTGCATACTCGGCATTTCGATGCCTTGCAATTAGTTATGTGTGACCTTTCCTCAGACAATTTATACAGGCAGGTACACCCTTTATGAAATTAAACCTCTGTTGAACCGGAATGGCTGAAAAGGATTGGGCAATTAGAGACGTAATGCTCAAACGACCTACAAAAAATGCATTTAATGCTGTCTGGCTGCTGTCAACTTGACATGAAAACGATTTATTCTTTTTTCCAGAGCTATTGTTATTCTTTCTACGCGTAGGTCTATGAGTCTTCTGTACTGTATTAGAGGCTTCCTCAACTGAAATATGCTGATATCTTTTATTTAAAGCCTCTTCACAGTCACTCCATAGGAGCAACTTATCATAATTGAGTTGCTCTTCCCATTTTGATCGAGTGGCTGAATCGACTTTCATCATGACTAAATGAATAATTATCGCGTTTGTGATAGCCTTGTCGTCACCAACAGAGAGAAGTGAATGATATATAGCCGAAACAGTGTCAATCATGCTCCTCAAAGCGGACGACGAGGGTTTCGTTATCTCTGGCAAATTAAATAATTGTCTAATGTTGTCAAAAAACGTAAGACATGGGTTATCATAAACCCGCTTCAAACTTGCCAACGCCTTTTAATAGTATTGTTCAGTAACTTCAAAAGCCTTCACAGTACCTAGAGCTTCATCAGATAAACAAGAAATTAAATGAATGAATTTTTTATCTCTGTAAGAGATATATCATGATCAACAAGGCTTTCAAACAAACTTATAAAATTTTTGTACTCTGAGTACTTGCCGCTAAATTTCGGTAATTTCATTTTCGGAAGGATGCTATGATGAGTTGCAATACCAAAAACGTTTTCATGTGAGCTTTGTCTTGTACCTGGAGCTAAGTGTGCTAAAAGTTGGCATTTTGTCGACACGCATAAGTCTTTTACAGCAGGTCTTTCGTCATTATTAGGGTCCAATATCTCAATTTCCGACTAGAAAACCATAGCCTGTTCGATATATGAATTTAATATATCTAGGCGACATTCCAATTCAATCGGATTAAAAGATATTGTTTTCTTTCTTAAAGATCGCCGAACACGCTCAATATTATTTAAGGCGGTATTTTTCTGTTGTACTAAAGCCTCCATTGTAGACGGCTTAACATTTTTCTTACTAGCCTGCATTGTACTTAATATGCCTTTACGTAAAATAAATTCCAAAAATATCTCAAGAAAATTATTTTGCTTCTTGGAAATAAGAAATTTTCGAGATCTTACCGGATTAAGCGACTTCCAAAAGATTTAGTAATAAAAATATTTTCTAATAAATATTTTATTATAACAATTTAATTATTCACACCAAAAATATATTTGTTTGAATTTCACCAAAATTGTTTTCTGGGTTATATTGGCAAGAATACAATTATCTATAAACAAACAATGGAAATTAAAATTCAAATACTGCAAAACTGGCTTATACAACTATCTCGAGGTTGAGTTTTTTTTCATATGGCCAACAATTTTTATGAATTTATTACGAAAATAAATTTTGTTTGTACTCAATCCTCTAGCTTTTAGTAAATATTTACAGTACAGCAAAATATAATTTTATTAATTATATTACTTTTCAATACTTTAGTAAAATATCATTTTATTTAATGTGTAAAATTACTTCACTTCAATCATTTTTAAAAATGTTTGCTGGGTTGTCAACTTTTTATTCTGCTGACGTCACAGACATATGTGGCTGTGTTACCAAATTTAATGTAATTTGAAATCAATCACAATAAATAACAGCAGGTTAAAATAAAAGAAAGAAATTGTGGAAAAAATCCCAAAAATGAAGAAAATGTTTTTGTGTTTTTATGCTTCTCTTTCTCAAGAGAAAAATGTAATTTGTAAGAGAAAATAATATAATTTAGTTTATGTATTAACGTATTTATTATTCGCTAGTCTCACACCAAATTATTTTGTCTTGAATACCTGGTTGTTTTGCTGTTGGTTTGAACTTCCCTTCTCTTTTAAACACAAGCAGCAGTTGCAATGCATTTGTAGCAAGCTTAATAGTAGTTTGGGAGATGAAAATTTGATGACTTCAAATTGTTAATGGTAAATTTTTTTTGTATTTTTTATTTTGTTTATTTAAAAACAATATTTTGTTTATATAAATACACACTTATATTAATTGTTTAACAATTTTAATGTTTTTAAACCGAGTGTTTTACTAACGATCGCGGCTTTGTTAAACAATGTTTTGTTGTATTAACTTATCCAACACAATAACTTTGTTTTTATGCATGTATTCAATCACGATATTATTTTTTTTTTATGTTTTCACACCGAAATCCAGTACAATTTTAGTATGCGATATTAAATTTATATTTTTTGTTGATTCTGTCCCTGCTCGGGCGTCAAAATGTTTCGTGAGGATTTTCACAATTTAAAAAAACTGATATTAAATAAAAAGTCAATTGAAATACCGCTTCGAAAAAATATTATAAAATTGGTTCTTGTTCGTTTGATGATAAAGAAAACAATAAACTTTATTTTTTAAAAATGAAGAATATACAAATTCAATATAAGAGAATTTCTTATAATTTCCTAGCCTAGAAGAGGTCAAGGGTGTAAAAATTATTACTTTCCTACGCAAATTTTTAAAACATTAGGGAAGTTTGAATTAATGCAATTTTTTTTTATATTTTTAACAATTCATTTAAAATTATTTATTTATATGTTGAATTTAAATTTTTTAAGAAATATGGCCAAACGGTAGTGTTAAGCAGTTAATTGGTTTTACTAATAAATAATTCGTGTAGATATCTCTCACAACCTTTATCAAACTAAAAAAAAATTAAGCGAGTTGTCACCATGATAGATTCTAAAAATATCTTAACTATAGTTGTATATACATTTGATATAACAACTGTATAGATTTAATATTACTTGAATATTGAATATTTACTGATTTTAGAACATATTTAAAATCAGCGTATACCACAAAAGACACATTCATTTGTTTTTTTAAATTTTTAACCAAATTATTATTTGCAGTAGGCACCTGGGGGGTTACTCTCTATTGCGATGCGAAAGAAAAATGGCACGTAACCAAACAATTTATATTTATGTCTAAATTTTAAAGGTTACAGACTCGGCAACGGCAGTTCGAAATTTGATTTTATAATGCAGCACAGCGGTTCGGCCAAGGGACAATTGCAGTATGGGCATGCCAAACAACGCGTAAAAAAACTGATGGACGGCCTTAATTATAATGAACTTCCTATAAGAGATGAAGAGGGTAGGAAACAAGTAATGTATTTTGATAAATATGAAACTAACGCAGCATAAATATTTATTTATGCGGAAGAATAAGGTAAGCATTTCTAGTAAGGGTGGTTGGATTCACAATATTGCATTGCACGATGAAGAAGTAGATAATCAAACTTCTGTGTATGAAAAAAAAACCAACTACGGGATGCTAACATCAAAATGCATTGGCGCAAGTATAAATGCTACCCAACATGTTACAGCAAACAAAAACCCTGCAGAAGAAGTTATGCTATATTCGCAAAATGGAAATTACATTTTACATGTTATGTTCATTTTCCGTCTCTATCCATAATGCCACTGAATCCATCACTATTTTTTAGTAAAAAACACACAAAATTATGTTTATAAAAATTTGTTCGTCAAACATCTTTTTGTAATCTGCATTAAATGTATGTTATAAATAATATTTTGCATTGTACGCGAGGCTTTGTGTATTATTTAATAAAATAAATGTTTTTGTTTACAAATTTTTAGAATTCATTTTTTATTCTTCTCTATTGTTTATTTTGTTGTGCCAGAGTTGCTTCTTATTTGAATTATTTTCCGAAAGCGTTTGCGTAAACATTACAGAGTATCAAATTGTACTCTTGTCGCAGGGGGGTTACCCTCTATTGCTTTCGCATCGCAATAGAGGGTAACCCCCCTGGTTACAATTTTATTACAATGTTCTTTGCTTAATGATAACACTGTCCAACATCATTTTTGGAACAGAATAGCGACCCTATAATTCTGAAAGAGTTTGTTGAATAGATAATTTTTGTAGAATAAACTTATAGTCCAGCACGTCTGAGTTTTTTTTTACAGTGGGTCAAAGTTTTCATTTTTTGGTCGAAGCGAGCATTATACTGTATGAAAAAAATGCTGTAAGTTAATGTCTGAGAGAATTCTTATGGTCTGAGTTATATTGTGAAATTGTATGAGGATTATTTTTGTGGAAGATCTTAACCCTCTAACTGGTCCCTTTATGGGTCAATTTGACCCTTTTTTCGAGAAAATCAAAAAATATCCTTTAAAAAAGGACATTTAAGGATTAAAATATTGTACGAAAATGTTTGCCGGAAAATTTCAGTAGGGGGCACCAAAAACACCATTGTTGTAAAAAAAGCTTTTTACGATTAATTGGCAAAATTACATGGCAACTTCTATAAAAAATTAGTATGTAAATATTTATTTTTTTTCTTTAAATTTTCGAGTAAAAGGGAATTAGGAAATAGCAGTAGTATGACAATGGATTAAAGATTAAACTTAATATGTTTTCCTATATTTAGCTTGACGTGAATGTTCCGATGGGTCAAGGTTTCTGTGCAAGCCCCATACGTATTCAGCAAGCCTTACACTTTTGGATTTCCCTTTGAATCTTTCTTCCAACACCTTCATATCCTGATGAAACCTTTCACCGTGTTCATCTGAAATCGCTCCAAGGTTTTCTTTAAAAAAAATTGAGATGAGAGTGCAGAAAATGCAGTTTTAGTGACATCTTAACGCCAATATTGGTTAAACTGATTAGCATACATTCAATATTTTCTGCATAGTTTTGTGCTTTTGAGTTTCCAAGGAATTCTGATATAACCAACTGCATAAAGTCAAATGCTGTCTTTTGCATATCTGACAGATGACCATAAAATTCTTCATCTTGTAATAATTTTCTTATATCGGGTCCAACGAGCGTTCCTAGAAAAGGTAATTTACATTAAATGAAATAAATTATTTCTTAAAACCGTGTTTTATCTTCTTTTAATTTTGCTGCAGATAATCTGGGGAAAATTGTTTGAATGCGTTTGAAAGCATTTCCGTGTGTATTTAATTAATATTTCACCACGCCCAACTTCATATGCAGCGGTGGAAGTATGACCTTATCTTTTGGGACAAGGGATTCATGGATTCACCAATAATATTTTCTTTACGTTCTTCGAAATATTTAATATGATAATGGCTGCTGGTAGCACGTGAATCCCATTTACAAAGAAAGCACATATATTTTGTGTATCCTGTTTGCATTCCAGTCAATATTGGAATCATTTTGAAGTCTGCGCATACTTCCCATTTATATTTATAGTATTCAATTTTATTTAAGAGATTTGAAATATTTGCGTATGTTTCCTCCTTTTTTGTGGAATACGCAACCGGTATTGATGGATCTGATTTCCATTGTGCAGTAAAACTGTTTTTAAGCTGTGTTTTGAACTATCTATAAATAGTCGCCAAGCGGAAGAGTCCAGTGGAACCTTTCGATATTTTAGAACCTCTTCAATACTGCAACAGTATACGAGTTGTTCTGATTTTTTAAAACAACTTTCCAGATCTGCGTGTCTTTTTCTTGGAACTGTAGCTTTTACATCAGCTTTTATCAAATTCCTGTTTTTCAATCTGGAACATAATATTTCAGTTTTCTCTTTTGTTAGTCCTAAATCTTCTACAAGATCTTCAAAATAAGCTTGGTCTATCAAATTAGGACATATGTTTAAACCATCAAGAGGCAAGTAACTTATATCTGTCGCCGCTGTTATTTCCGTATTGGCATATGTCATATTGGCCGAAAATATATGTGTAGGCGGTTGAGGCACCGGAACACCTTCACAGCGCACTTCTGGTAAAATAACATTATTTGTTGCTTCGTATGTCATTATCGCGTAGTGCCTTTGGCTTCTACCAAATTTGTAATTTACGCAGAAATAGCATGTATCTGATTTGTGATCTTCAGGTTCAATCCATGTCATAGGCGTAGAAAACGGCAGCGCCTTAGTACCGCCCTTGTACTAGTTCAAAAGACCATTTTCGCAAGTAGTACATACAGTTTTTGGTATCCAAGCTTCAGATAAAAATCGTATTCCAAAGAAAAGAAAATATGGTTCTTCAATGATAGGGAATATCTTTCTTCTGTTTTGATGGTGCGTAAAATGTCCACAAATAAAACAAAACCAATCTCTTAATTTGCAAAACAGAATCCGCCATGCTTATTTAAGCTTCAATTTTTCTTTTTTTATATTATTTTAGTAAAAGTCACACCCGATACGTACTGCCGAGTAGCTCAATTATGCTTGATTTTTTTTTATTTTTTATTATTAATTTTAATTAATATCACACCCGATTTGTAAGTCACAGCTGACTAGACGCGAGAACTCAGTGTTTGGCCCGGCCGAACTTGACGCTTTACCTGTTTTGTATATGTTGGTGTATAATATTACTAATTAAGCGTCAAGAGCTTTTTTTACAACAATGGTGTCTTTGGTGACCCGCACTGAAATTTTCCGGCAAACATTTTCGTACAATATTTTAATCCTTAAATGTCCTTTTTTATAGGATATTTTTTGATTTTCTCGAAAAAAGGGTCAAATTGACCCATAAAGGGACCAGTTAGAGGGTTAAGATCTTCCACAAAAATAATCCTCATACAATTCCACAATATATCTCAGACCATAAGAATTCTCTCAGACATTAACTTACAGCATTTTTTTATACAGTATAATGCTCGCTTCGACCAAAAAATGAAAACTTTGACCCACTGTAAAAAAAACTCAGACGTGCTGGACCATAAGTTTGTTCTACAAAAATGATCTACTCAACAAAGCCTTTCAGAATTATAGGGTCGCTATTCTGTTCCAAAAATGCTGTCGGACAGTGTAATTTTAAAATTTTGTTCCAAAATTGTCAATGTTGAAAAGGGCTGGAGGTGGAACAATTATAATTTTTTATCTAATTTTTCTTTTATTCGCATTTGCTAATGGTTGTCTTTTAAATGGTTTAAAAAAATTTGCTAGTAGCACAGTCAATTTACTTTACGTATTCTAAATTTTATTAAAAATGTAGCAAATGTTTGAAAGTAATAATCTGATAATTAATAAGCGTACTATACCAATCAAATTTAAGCATTTAAAAGATATTTCAAGTTCATTTTTCACATTTAAGTTAGAAATAAACTTTTTATGACATTTTCAGAATTTTTTTATTTGGGGTACTCAAATTTGGCGCCCTGCCCAAGAGCCCCCTTCCTTCCCTCTTAGGATCTTACCCTCCGTAGGTTAACTGAGAAATATTGAGTGGTTCATAAGATACCGAATTTTGTAAAAAAAATCGTTTTCAAAACACTGCGTCAGTTGATTTGACACCTGAAAATATATTTTACAAAAACAAAATACATGTTGCTGATTTATTGTTGTAGTTGATTTAGAACTGCTATTACCTGTAAAATCAATGTGCCTTAGTTTTACCAGGTGGTCAACTTTATACATTTTTACATTTAGGGTAAGTATAATTATTCGTAAGTATATTCAAAGGTAAGTAAATATAATCAAAGTATAATCTTATATTTTTTAATTAGCTTCAAATATAAGATTATACATAAATAGAAATTTGGTGGCCAAATATAACAACAATAATATAATCAAAGTAATTTTTAAATTTTTTCCACATCAGGATTTTATAATCAGGATTTTATAAATTAATGAAAATTGACTTATTTTCGGCTTTTTGGTTCTTTTTAATTTAATTTCTAAACATTTTTAGAAAGAAAAATTATTTACAAATGTATGCGGACGTTTTCCAAAGAAAACAAGAAAAATTAGACGATAGCAGAATGAAATGCAGCATTTTCTGGACCGCCACGTCATTCATCAGCATTTTTTGCATACATCTACCTTATGGTATGTACGTCGTAAACATCATCTATTTAACCAACTAATCTTAATGTTAATTTCGTGAGACGAAGTTCACACACAACTTAAAGCATTTCTTTGTCATTCTCTTTGTATCTCGTCTTGTACATTTGTTGTTGCTTTTGTGCTAAGCCATTGGATGGTATAATGTATGTATTTTAGTAAAGGCAGGTTGCTAAGGGTTTTATAATGCTGCGCTTAGCCACAGCACGTTTTGATTCTTCTAAGCACTGTTAGGTGCTCAGTTAAAATAATGAGAACACTCTTTTGTTGGTTACAAGAAAGATTCTGATTTTTTTCAATAATTCTTACCGCTATTTATACTAAAATTTTATACATAATTTTGCTTACAATACAGTTATTATTTGTTATTATTAAATGTGTGAAACTTTAAATCAGCAAATTTAATTTTGTGCAATTTGATTCCTTCCAAATTCTTGACGATACAATATGTATGTATGTCATCGCAATTGATTGTTTACGTTCTTGAATATTGTAAAAAAAAAATATGTTAAGTTCGCACTTTTTATTTTGGAGGAATCAATTGTTATTTTAAATAGTTGGAATAACGTAACCAACACACTACACCTCCGTCCTCAAGATTGAATACATGATTGAAATGAAATGAATTAAATCTAAGAATATGTTTAAAATATAATAAATAAATAAATTCTTTTAAAATGCGATATAATGTATGTAATATTGCATTTAGCAATACTCGTATGTATATTTAAATTTGAAGTAGTTAATATAAATCATTTTTAATTGCTGTACTAACTATTATAAATTGTATTTTAATTGCTTACATTTATTCTTAGGTTTATACAATTTAAGGATATTATTATGGTAAATTTTTTCTAAATTATCAACCTTTAGTAATGAGTTTACTCCTAATCTTTTTATTATTTTATATGGTCCCTTGTATGGGCTCTGATTCTTTTTTCGAGATTCTAATTTTATTAATACCAAATCTCCTATATTAAAATTACTAGTGTTTGTATTTTTGTCATAAATTTCTTTTGATTTTTGTTTAGCTATGTCTATTAATTTTTTAGCATTCTCTAATGATATCTTTAAATTATTTTTATTTCATTTGCGTAATTTTCCATGTCATAACATTTGCTTGTGTTTTGTATTTTGTCTGGTGGTAATGCTGCTAGTTTACCGTAGATTAACTCGTAAGGTGAATAGTTAGTGTCAATATGTAGTGTCGTGTTATATGCAAATGTATAGTATGTTACCTATTTGTCCCATTCATGATCATCAACAAAATTTAATAAATATACATTTAATACACGATGGTTACGTTCTATACAATCTATTGACTGATGGAGATAGGGTGCTGAAAATTTTTGGTTTATATTTAACAAATTACAGACTTCTTTCAATAACTCGTTATTAAACTCAGTACCTCTATCAGATTTAAAATTTTTAAAACATCCGTACCTTAGAATAAATTGCTCAACTAATGTTTTAGCAATATTTTTAGCGTCTTTTGTTTCAATTGGATGTGCTATTACATACACTTGCCAGAAAAACTATTCGTACACCTTGGGTCTTAAACTTTAATCATAAAAATAATCCTCGTTTTTTAATCGATTTGTTCAAAAAGTTTTTAAAAGATTTGTTGTTGGAGGTATTTGTTATTTATAAGACACTAACAATTTTATTATTTGACTTTTCCTTTTTACCGCTAAAATTACAAAATTATAGAGCTAATTCATCAGAAAAAGTATTCATACAGATTAAATATTTGTACATTTAATTAAATTGTGATATATTTACTATATACTATTAATAACTAGTAGGATATCCTTTACGTCGAATAACTTCTGAAAGACGTTTTGGCATTGATTTTGCTAGTTTAAATGTTTCCTCCTGGCTTATTTTGTTCCATTCCTCCATAATAACGCTTTTTAGCATTTCCTTAGAGGTAGTGTTATGTTTTCGGATATTATGCTCCAATAAATCCCACAAATGTTGAATATGATTTAGATCCGGCGATTGTGCTGGGAATGCAATTGATATTTTGTGTTATAGAGTAGCCACAACTTCACATTATGCGCTGAATGCTTGGGATCAAAAAGTCTGGTCCCAAATTCAGTTTGTCGGCGCTTTGCTGTAAATTTTGTTTCAGTATATGTAAATGGCCGTACTGGTCCATTGTGATTTCTATAAAAGTCAAATTTCCGACTCCTTTAGCTGCCATGCACCCCCACACGATAACACCACCTCCTCCATGCTTTACAGTTGGAACAAGATTTTCTTTATTAAGCGCTATTGCATTTTTTCGCCAAACCATATTTTTCCCCTTAATGCCAAAGATTATATATATAAATATTTTTAAAATATTTTTTATATGCATAATATATGTATGTATATATAGCTTTATTAAAACTACTACTTATTTTTATTAAATAAAAAGCAAAGCAATAAATTTGCTTTACATTTTCATGCGGTGTATTTCTTATTCTTCTATGTTAACGACAAAAACATTAAAATATTATTTTAAGCTTCACTATAAAGAAGGAAAAAAAATACTTGCAGTACCATATGAAGTGAACATATTTTTTTAGGTACTTCATTTTTTGGTACTTGCATTCTTATATGCTAGTTTTTTCGGAACATCTTAACTTCGGCTTATTGCATATTCGTTCTTGCCGAACAAACAATCACTACTCTTCACTGCTTGTGCTCTCACTGAGAGAACAAATATAAACGATGTGTGGGAGCGAGTTTCACATATGCACAAAAAAGTTACTCGTTGCAGATGTCTAGTATAGATGAGTACTTTTGACAGCCACTTATTTACTAGACCCCTGCAAAAATGCATTTGCTATTAAAAAGTACATATGATATGCAAAACATGAACACTTGCTTGAAGTTGAAAATTTTTGGTTTATATTTAACAAATTACAGACTTCTTTCAATAACTCGTTATTAAACTCAGTACCTCTATCAGATTTAAAATTTTTAAAACATCCGTACCTTAGAATAAATTGCTCAACTAATGTTTTAGCAATATTTTTAGCGTCTTTTGTTTCAATTGGATGTGCTATTACATACACTTGCCAGAAAAACTATTCGTACACCTTGGGTCTTAAACTTTAATCATAAAAATAATCCTCGTTTTTTAATCGATTTGTTCAAAAAGTTTTTAAAAGATTTGTTGTTGGAGGTATTTGTTATTTATAAGACACTAACAATTTTATTATTTGACTTTTCCTTTTTACCGCTAAAATTACAAAATTATAGAGCTAATTCATCAGAAAAAGTATTCATACAGATTAAATATTTGTACATTTAATTAAATTGTGATATATTTACTATATACTATTGATAACTAGTAGGATATCCTTTACGTCGAATAACTTCTGAAAGACGTTTTGGCATTGATTTTGCTAGTTTAAATGTTTCCTCCTGGCTTATTTTGTTCCATTCCTCCATAATAACGCTTTTTAGCATTTCCTTAGAGGTAGTGTTATGTTTTCGGATATTATGCTCCAATAAATCCCACAAATGTTAAATAGGATTTAGATCCGGCGATTGTGCTGGGAATGCAATTGATATTTTGTGTTATAGAGTAGCCACAACTTCACATTATGCGCTGAATGCTTGGGATCAAAAAGTCTGGTCCCAAATTCAGTTTGTCGGCGCTTTGCTGTAAATTTTGTTTCAGTATATGTAAATGGCCGTACTGGTCCATTGTGATTTCTATAAAAGTCAAATTTCCGACTCCTTTAGCTGCCATGCACCCCCACACGATAACACCACCTCCTCCATGCTTTACAGTTGGAACAAGATTTTCTTTATTAAGCGCTATTGCATTTTTTCGCCAAACCATATTTTTCCCCTTAATGCCAAAGATTATATATATAAATATTTTTAAAATATTTTTTATATGCATAATATATGTATGTATATATAGCTTTATTAAAACTACTACTTATTTTTATTAAATAAAAAGCAAAGCAATAAATTTGCTTTACATTTTCATGCGGTGTATTTCTTATTCTTCTATGTTAACGACAAAAACATTAAAATATTATTTTAAGCTTCACTATAAAGAAGGAAAAAAAATACTTGCAGTACCATATGAAGTGAACATATTTTTTTAGGTACTTCATTTTTTGGTACTTGCATTCTTATATGCTAGTTTTTTCGGAACATCTTAACTTCGGCTTATTGCATATTCGTTCTTGCCGAACAAACAATCACTACTCTTCACTGCTTGTGCTCTCACTGAGAGAACAAATATAAACGATGTGTGGGAGCGAGTTTCACATATGCACAAAAAAGTTACTCGTTGCAGATGTCTAGTATAGATGAGTACTTTTGACAGCCACTTATTTACTAGACCCCTGCAAAAATGCATTTGCTATTAAAAAGTACATATGATATGCAAAACATGAACACTTGCTTGAAGTTATTTTAAAAACGATGAACATGTTTTTGAGAACATCAAACTCATTGAGTAACTATTGGTTGTACTCGACTGATCGTGTGTTAGGTGAGTACATGTTCTTTTTAGTCTCTTACTTGCAAATGTTTTATACGAACATGTCGAGTATCATGCGACAGTCAAACTTCACTTGATATTCGCAGTACTAGGTGAAGTTTGGGAAATATGTTAATTAAATTCATTTGTTTGGAATAAAAAAAATATAAATAAATGAGGTAAGTTAATAATTTTGTTAATTTAGATATTCTTTAATTATTTATAACTATCTTAAAATTAAATAAAATTAAAAATAATATATATATAAAATACACAAAAACAGAAAACAGTAACACAATAAATGAATATAAAGCGAATTTATTACTTTGTTTTTTATTTAATAAAAATAAGTAGTAGTTTTAATAGAGCTTTATATATATATACACACACAAATATATATATATATATATATATATATATATATATATATATATATATATATATATATATATATATATAATTTTCATGGTTTGTATTTCTTATTCTTCTATGTCGCCAAACCATATTTTTCCCCTTAATGCCAAAGATTATATATATAAATATTTTTAAAATATTTTTTATATGCATAATATATGTATGTATATATAGCTTTATTAAAACTACTACTTATTTTTATTAAATAAAAAGCAAAGCAATAAATTTGCTTTACATTTTCATGCGGTGTATTTCTTATTCTTCTATGTTAACGACAAAAACATTAAAATATTATTTTAAGCTTCACTATAAAGAAGGCAAAAAATACTTGCAGTACCATATGAAGTGAACATATTTTTTTAGGTACTTAATTTTTTGGTACCTGCATTCTTATATGCTAGTTTTTTCCGAACATCTTAACTTCGGCTTATTGCATATTCGTTCTTGCCGAACAAACAATCACTACTCTTCACTGCTTGTGCTCTCACTGAGAGAACAAATATAAACGATGTTTGGGAGCGAGTTTCACATATGCATAAAAAAGTTACTCGTTGCAGATGTCTATTATTTACGCACAATAGTAAGAGATATACTATACTGTTATATTTTATATTTACCGTTGTTAAGCTAACTATCCTTTGGGAAGCAGTTACAACGAGCTTGTCCATTTTACTCTTTTATTTTTTTCTTTAAAACTTTTTAATAATTTTTTAATTTCGAATAAATTTTACTCTCTATTTATTTAAGCTGTAGGACTTTTCTTTAATGCAGAAAAGAGGTTTTTTTAGTACATGTTAGAAATTTTGAATGCACAAATAACATAACTATAATATATCCTTCTAAGTGCATAGAAAATAAAAAAGCGTTATTTAATATGTACATATATAAAAGGGACAATATTATTACTGGGTGTATTCTAGAAGTCTAAATGTTTTCCCTAATTTTTTTTATTGAAATTTTTCGGAACTTCTATTTTTATGTGCATATGCATGTACAGATGTATGTAATAAACTTTTTTTATATATTAATTTTAACTATTTACTAGTTTTTATCAAAAAGGAATTAATTTTTTTAAATAAACATACAATAAAATTCCTTAATTGAATTAATTCTATCCTTATAACTCAACGCGCAACTAGACAAAAATTTATTAATTTTCCATTTGTTTTGATAAAATAAAATTATCATTAATATTATAAATATTGCTAATTCTACATTTAAAATCATATAAACTAATTACCTAAGCAAAACAATAATAATTACAATTCGGGTTATTACTACGAAGTTAAAATACTGCTTACTAGTTCTCGCCTCTATCATAAGCAGCACACGAGTATCAAAAATATCTGTTTCATAAACAGATATATCCAAATACTCATTGTACAACAGATATTTGAGAGTAAAAAACTGATAATTTGCTCACTTTATGCAATACCATAAACAACTGTATGTGTTTATATCCATATTGTGAGTACGCACAAGCGAAAGCATACAATATCAACTAGGGATGAGTGATCCCGTGATTTTTGAGAAACATCGTTACCAGTGAACGTGATTTTCAAATAACCGTTCTTTTAAATAGTTACCGTGATCACCGTTTGCAGTTCTTCTTATATTTAAACATACATGTTTATATAGGAAGAATATAATACTAAGTAATTTTTTATACAAACTGTAATTATAATGGAAAATGTATTTTGATCTCTACATTAAAAACAGCTGTAATTAAATTTGCCCAAAATTATAGAATTCGGTAACACTGATTGATTATAGGTTCAAATAAAAGAAGCACACAACATTTTTTGTTTTTTTTTTTTGCTACATATGTATGTATGTGTGAAGTTTGGAAAAAAAATAGTCTTTGTTAATAAGTAGAAGCTGCATTGATATACATATAAAGAATGAAACAGTCAAAAGTACTTGTATTTCTCTTTCACAAAGTAAAATTAAATTTAAGTTTGTATATGTATATAAAAGAACGTTCTTACGCAGAATTGTTATTTGATCAACTCAGTCACTGTAGTGACCAGTGATTTTTTAATCACAGTGATTTTATCACAGGTACTAAAATATCGCTCATCTCTAATATCAACTACACTCATGCGTTCTTTTGTATCTGTTTTACCACTGAGACAAATTAATTTGAATTTAGTAGAGCTTTTATTATTCTTTTGCTTTTGGCACACTTTAGCTTAGGTAAAAATTCATGGGATTCCCAGAAATAAAAGTGTACGAATATTTTTTCTGGTAGTAAAACGTTGCTACACTGCATTTTTTTTTTATTGAAAAACTTTGCTGTGAAAGCATAAAGATTTGAAAATATACTAAAATTAAAGAAAACTATATGAAGAACAAATAATGTTAAATTTTGCCACAAATCTTTTCCTATTACTTTTTTATAATTATTTAAAATTTAAATGTCGCAGTGTACGAATAGTTATTCTGGCTAGTGTATTTTGTTAATTCACATTGCATTGTAAGTATGTATCTGTAACCATTAGATATTCTTAAAGGTCCAACGGTATCTATATCTATTGTCTCAAAACTAGTGTTAGGACTTTCTGTTATGATAATTTCTTCTTTAGTGTGCTTCGTTTTTTTATTTCTTAAGCATTTATCGCACTTGTTAATATAATCTCTATCTTTCTCATATTTTTCCATACGTAACGTTGTTTTAATTTTAGGACAGTTTTTCTTATACCAAAATGTCCTGATATTGGTGAATTGTGAAATTCTTCTATAATTATCATTTGCATTCTTCGTAATGTGTTGCAAAGGTTTATATAATATAATATTCAATTCAAAGTTTCTATATTTGTTTGATTTCAATAATTTCTGTTATACCTCATTATAAATTTTGGTCAAATATCTATATGATATGAGCTCAAAAATATTATCTTCGCATGATAAAGCGAGATTTTTTATATTTTGCTTATGCATATAAATCATTTACTTCTCTAGTGACAAAACGTATTTTGCTAGATCTTCATTAACGCTCATTACAAAGCTATTATTTCTAGTTTCTATTGTACCATCCTTGGGTCCATTTTTCATATTACTTGTACCGGTTTTTATAATATTAAATTTTAATTCGCGTATATTCTTTATATCTTGTAGAGATGTACATTCCCGCATATGATTTTTATGTTGGCCTTGGGATATGTCATTCATATTATTCATTTCCACATTTCCAGTACTTTCCTTTGCTTTCATTCCACGTGTTGTTACTGAAATTTTTGATGGTTTACTTTTGTCTTCTTCAATAGGTATCATATTTTTTAACATCTCAGAATTTAATTTTATTCTCGACAGAGCATCTGCGTTCGTATTTATTTTTCCTTTCTTATAAACGATTTCAAAATCATAGTCCGATATATCTATTCGTATCCTAGTCAACTTAGATGAAGGATTTTTATGTGAAAAAAGTGAAACAAGTGGTCTGTGATCTGTTACCATAATAAGCTTTCTACCATACAAATATGGTCTGAAGAATTGTATACCCCAGTGGATCGTGAGTAGTTCTTTCTCAATCACTGGTTTATTTAAATCATGCTTTCCTAAAGTTTTGCTTGCATAAGAAATCGGCAAATCTTCTTCTATTTTCCCCTGTGATAAAACAGCTCCTAATGCATAATTTGATGCGTCAGTAGTCAATATAAAGGGTTGATCAAAATCTGGATATCTTAATATTGGTGCGCTAATTAATTTCGTCTTTAATAGGTCAAAAGCTTGTTGACAATCCTCAGTCCATTCAAATTCTTTTATTTTTTTACTCTGGTCGTTTAGACATTTTGTGATTTCAGCAAAATCTTTTATGAAACGTCTATAATAATTATAAAATGCTACTGCATCCAAATACAATAATATCGTCAACGTATAAAAATGCTTTGGAGTCTAAGCCACTTAATGCTATTGTTAACATCCTTTGAAAACTATTGGAAGAAATCTTCAAACCAAATGGTAATCGTTTAAATTGATAATGACCATCCCTAGTTAAAAATGCCGTTAGATGTCTCGAATCCTCGTCTAAATTTATTTGATGAAATGAGCTGGTCATGTCTACAGTTGAAAAATATTTTGCTCTTCCTAAACGGTCTAATACATCCTCTAGTCTTGTTAATGGAAATTTATCATTTACTATCTTTTTGTTGAGTTTTCAAAAATCTACGACTAGTCTCCATTTTTCTTTTCCACTCTCGCTCTTTTTCGGCACTACCAATAATGGTGAATTATATGCACTAGTTTATGGTTCAATGATGTCTTCGTCCAATAATTGTTGTACTTGATCATTAATTTCATAATGTTGTGTATGTGGTAATCTATAGTTCTTTATATAAACTGGTGTATTGTCTGAGATTTTTAAATTTTGTGTATAAAAATTATTAGAAGTTAATGTCTCTCCTTTCAAATGAAAAATGTCTTCATAGTCTTTGAAAATCTGTATCAATTCTGTTCTTTCTTTTTCATCCTTAACGTCAATTTTAAAGGTGTCTATTAGTTTGCTGAACCTGTCTTCGCTGAAATTTGTTTCTCTAGGTCTATGAGTACTTTGTACTATTGTGTAGTTTTGTAGAGGTCCTATCTCAAAATCAATGTTTTTTAAAATTATGTCGTTATCTGTTGTATTCAGTATTTTGAAATGGTGATTTC
Source organism: Gymnosoma rotundatum (assembly GCA_916610165.2). Taxonomy (NCBI): domain Eukaryota; kingdom Metazoa; phylum Arthropoda; class Insecta; order Diptera; family Tachinidae; genus Gymnosoma; species Gymnosoma rotundatum. Next base: position 89,958,152 of record OU744336.1, read on the forward strand.
CTTTTCCTGGTACTACTGTATTACTTACAAATATACCTGGTTTAATTTCTTTATTAAGAATAATGCTATCCTCACATATATATATATATATCCAAATTTATAGGATGAATACTTTCAGATCGTTTTTCTACCTTTATGCAATAATTATTATTTATCCATGATTTCATAGGTACAGTAATCTCTTCATTCCTTAAAGTAAGTGTTAGCGTAAAAGTTTCATAGTCAATCTTGCATAAGAATCTTGAAAAGAAATCCCTTCCTAAAATTCCGTCCGTTGGTATTGGAAATTCTTCATCAACGATGTGAAATTTATATTGTTCGGTGAAATCGTTTATTGTGAAATTTAAATCTGAAGTGATACCTGTAAAGCTAATTGATCTTTCTTTGTCGGTATGTATGGAATCTTCGTTTAATTTATTGATTTTACACAAAGAGATGTCTGCTCCAGTGTCTATTAAAAATGTAAGTTTTAAAGTTTTGCCTAAGTTTAATTCAATGAAATTTGTAATGTTATTCCATATTTGGAAAACATTATCTAATCGTATTATTGGTCCTCCGGATAGTGGGTTATTACAGTTCCTTGGCCCGGGTCCTCGTAGTTTTTCTGTACGTAGTGCACATTTCCATTCTGAAAATTTCTATTCCGGTTATTTCCGGTATTTTGATTGCGATTATTATTATTATTACTATTATTATATCTAACACCATTTCGGTTATTATTATAATTATTACCAGAATTGTTGTTGCTATAGTTTGTTGGTCTATTTCTTCTAGTATTGTTATTGTTGTTATTATTATTGGACCCATTGTTGTTGTAATTTGTCCTATTATCGCTGTAATTATTTCTGTTGCTGTTACGACCAAAATTATTTCTTCTATTATTGTTATTATTACTAAAAAAATTGTTATTTCTATTGTTCAAATTTCTTTGGTTATTTCCCCGATTTCTATTATTCGAGAAATACAAAACTTGTTCCGTGTTAGTAGCGAATTCTTTTTCCAGCTCTAAGGCCAATTGTAATGCCTCCTCTAGATTTTTAGGTATTGATGCAAATACTGTAGGTTTAAGTTCTCCTTTCAAACTGTTCTTAAATACGTTCAGGGAGTAATCACTGTTGATTTGTTTTAACCTTGCAGCCTGAATTTTACTAAAATTTTCTATATTTTTAATCTGCAATTCATTCAATTCAGTAACCAGTTCTAATAATTTCTCATGATAAGTATTCACAGTCATTGTCTTCTGGGTAAATGTGCTTAACAATGTTTGGATCTGAGAAATAGTCCTATTCGACCTATCTCTATTGGTCAAAGATTCTTTCAGTTCTTGGAACGTTTTTGGTTCAGACACTCCTATTGCAGTGCGTACTAGGTTTTTTAGTTTAGCATTATATACAAAAGATATAAGTATTGCTTTATTTGTATTACTCGTATCTAAAGTTTTGTCTATTAGTTCTACTTCTGTTAGGAATGATTGTAAGTCTTTATAATTTCCTTTGAATTCAGGATTATTTTCATATAGGTCTTTAAATTAAAAGTTGCCATATTTAATAAATTTTGTTGTTGATTATTGGGTGTTATTCGGGCTTGTCCGAAAAGAGTTTTCGCTCTATTGTAGTATTTCTCAAATTGTTCTGTTTTTATTTCTGTGTCTTCTGTTTTTAACGTTTTATTTATAGAGTCATAAAATTCTATTTTTAACCAGTGTTTGAATTCCTACTTTACCTACCTTTTTTTTAAATACAGCTACGGCTACAGCTCCAACCTTTTCAAGTAGAAGTAGCGGTAGACGCTGTTTTATTCCGAAGCATTAAAATTTTTGAGCTACAGCTACTTTTCATAAAAATAAAGCGACAAGTAGGAGTAGCAGTAGACACTGTTTTTTTCCGAAGCATTAAAGTTTATGAGCTACAGCTACTTTTCAAAAAAATAAAGCGGTATGTAGAAGTAGCCTCTTTGCTACTTCAGTTAAAGTATTGGTAGGAGTACAAAAAGCAAAAATATTCTACTTCATTTTTTGCTGCCATTTGAAAAGTAGCCAAAAACGAAAACATTATTTCTGGCTACTTTGTGTTGATAATGAACATACTTTTTGGTTACTTTATATGAATACTTTATGCTTGGAGCTACGCAATACAAATATTTGCTTCTGGCTACTTACCGACAATAAGAAGAACGAAGAAAGAACGTGTGTTATTTTTTTTTTTTTTGGATTTTTCTTTTGAAAATTGTTTTACACTCTTTTAATATCAATAAGCGTTGCTACGCTCTTTTGACGATATATAAAAAGTTTTTTACCTATAAACAACAAATGTTTTTAATTTATTTTGTACTTTTTAAGGTATATCACTTTAAACTGAAATAGCCCCTAGATGAATAGCGCCAATAGAATGGATTTGGGCTTATTTCAAAAGCAATTTTCTCTTACATTTTAAGAACATTTCCAATAAAAAACTTTCTTCATCACATTAAAGTCAAATAAGCCCAAATCTACACCAAATGAAAATATCATTTCCCATCACTGAAATGCAGCACGAAATTTTATTATTTTTTAATTCCCTGTCACCCTAATGTTTGCTTCTTTGATTGGAGTTACTTCACTAAACTAAATTAACATAGATGGTGAAGTAAGTATAAGATTCGGCATAGCCGAATTAGCACTCTTACTTGTTTGTATTAAGATTGACAATTCTATCAAAAGATATACAAAAAACGTAACAGTTGTTTTTTTGTAGCTACCCTATGTACATTGTGAAAAAACAAAACGAATATGTAAAACCAAATAATAAGACACGATAAGAACTAGAGTTGCAATATTCGTAAACTATAAGTGATGAAAGGGAAATGCTAAAACAGATTAATTTAAGAAAATCAATGGTTTTAAATTGTAGACGTATCACTGAGAGTATCAACTGTTACAGAGGAGTAACACAGTATTTTTTTAAATCAAATAGTATAAAAAAAGTACGATCGTAACAACTTTTCCATCACTGTTACAAATTTAAAATTAAAGGGTGCGTCAATAGTTCATTAAATTTGATGTGTATGGCCATACTTTTGAACAGTTGAAGACAGACGCTTAAAATTTACAACGAACCTGTATTGCTAATCTGCTATAACAACAAAAATTTGGATTTGGAAGCTAAAGGGTGTTCCAATAGTTAATGTAATTTTGTGTATGTGAACAAACTTTTGTACCGTTATAGACAAAACGCTGAAACTTAAAAGGGACATGTTTTGCTAAGTCCGCTATAACAAGAAGCTTATAATTTGAATTGAGAAATTTAAGGGGTGTTTCCAAAGTTAATGTAAATTGTTCTGTGTGGCCGTATTTTTTGAATCGTTGTATACAAACACCTTAATTTAAGATAGAATGTCCACTACTTTATTTGGTATAATAAAAAGTATAAAAACGTTATATTATAAATTAAATAGTTGATATAATCTGATGTATATGGGCAAAGTGTTGAACCGTTGCAGATGGACGGTTGAAATTTACACAGAACATGATTGCTAAATTTACTACAACAGCAAGTATATAATTTGAAATTGCTGGAATTTGATGTATATTGCCAATCTACTGAACAGTTAAACTTGTATAAAGTTTGCAGATATAAGGGTGTCCTAATAGTTAATGTAAACTAATTTACGTGGCCATACACTTGAACTGTTATAGGCAGACAGATGAAATCTATTTTGAATTCGGATTTAAATTAAAAAATTTATTTATTTTAAATTAAAAAAAACTGTTATAGTATTACATGTTATTTTAATTGTTTACGAATTTACTTTATTTTGCCCCATTGTCGAGAGTGTGAAACAAATTCCAAAAGAAAAAACCAAACAAAATAACACACGTTCTTTCTTCGTTCTTCTTATTGTCGGTAAGTAGCCAGAAGCAAATATTTGTATTGCGTAGCTCCAAGCATAAAGTATTCATATAAAGTAGCCAAAAAGTATGTTCATTATCAACACAAAGTAGCCAGAAATAATGTTTTCGTTTTTGGCTACTTTTCAAATAGCAGCTTTTTTTCAAATAATAGTTTTTTGTACTCCTACCAATACTTTAACTGAAGTAGCAAAGAGGCTACTTCTACTTACCGCTTTATTATTTTGAAAAGTAGCTGTAGCTCAAAAATTTTAATGCTTCGGAAAAAACAGCGTCTACCGCTACTTCTACTTGAAAAAGTTGGAGCTGTAGCTGTATGTTATGGTTTGCTCTTTAAATGTGACTTCAGCAGTAGAAGTAGCTGGATATTGGCTACTATTTTTAACAAATTTGTGTCTTAAAAAGTAGGCTTTTTTTTGTCGCTACGGCTACTTTTAGAGTAGCTTTTTAAACGCTGTTTTTAACAAATCTATTTCTTCTAACTTATCAGTGTTGCCTCTTGATATCCCCTTGATCCTGATTTCTTAAAATTGATTAGGATTTTTTCTAATTTATTTATTACTGATTCCATAGAATATTAATTTATACTTGATAAGAGAAAAAATCTTTTTTTGTTATTTATATTTTTACCTGTACAACAGCTTTTTTCTGCACATAACTCTTAAAATATTTGTTTAATTTAAAAATTAAAATTATTATTACACCTAGACATAATATGCAAAAGGCATCTATCTTTATGGTTGTTCCGAAGTCCATACTTCGTTCTGGGCTATTGTTGTTGATATTGATGACCTCCTCTGTTTTCGATTTTTGGTTTCCCATTTAAGGATTTTAGCTCAAGTATAGCTTTCTCTTCTGTTCACCTACTGTTAATCCTATTAATATTATTATTTCCTTTTTATGCATTGAGCGGTAGGAACATTAAAAAATCAAAATGGTATATTGATAGTGGTGCTTCGGCACATACGACAAAAGAAAGAAATATTTCTAACAAACTTAAACCGTACGAAGGTGAAATAAAGACAGCTGGTGGTAATTCGCTTAAAGTTGAATCGAAAGGTGATGTAGAAATTAATATTTGTAGCGAATTTGGTGATAATGTGCTTACAGTTAAAAACGTCTTATATGTTCCAGATATTAATTAAAATTTATTATCTGTAAGTCAGTTATGCAGTGCTGGTATTTGTATAGTATTCGATGAAATGGGTGGGAAAATTTTTAATTCAAATGGATCAATGATTGCAAAAACCATATGTGAAAATGGTATGTACAGTTTAAATATACCAGAATCTCAGAAAGCATTTAATGTTGAATCGAGAAATTCGGTAGAATTATGGCATAAACGTTTTGCACATCTCTATTACGATGGTTTAAAACTTTTAAGAAAAGGAATGGTGAATGGTTTAGATTTTAATATAAATTCATTAAATAATGAGCTGTGTGAGGGTTGTGCTGGTGTTAAGCATGTTAAATTGAAATTTCCTAATGAAGGAAACAGAGCTTTAAATTTATTGGAAATAGTTCATACTGATGTTTGTGGACCTATGGAAGTCAAATCGCTAGGTGGAAACCGATATTATGTTGTTTTTATAGATGACTATACACGTAAAATTTTTGTTTATTTCATTAAAAATAAATCTGATGTTTTTGAAAAATTCCAGGAATTTAAAGTAATGTCTGAAATTCAAACCGGTAGCAGGATACAGATACTGAGAAGCGACAATGGAACGGAATACATCAACAAAATGTTTGAAAATGCTTTAAATAAATGGGGTATACAGCATCAAACATCAGTTCCTTACAATCCAGAGCAAAATGGCTTTGCTGAACGAGTTAATAGAACATTAACGAAAAAGGCCAGATCAATGATGTGTGATGCAGAACTTCCTAAGAGTTTTTGGGCTGAAGCAGTGCAAACTGCTGCATATATTGTGAATAGATCGCCTCATAAATTATTAAAATGCACACCTCAAGAATTGTGGTCAGGAAGAAAACCAAACGTAATTCATTTTAAAATATTTGGTTGTTTAGCATTTTCACTCAAACCAAAGGAAATGCAAAAAAAATAGGAAAGGGTTTTATTTATTGCAATCACAAAGCAAAGAACATTATTTTTTCAGAAATCAAAATACCTTAAAAGAATGCGGTCCTAGAAATTCGAGCATTATCAATGAAGACAACGAATCTATTGGAAGTTCATTGTCATATAATTCCATTATTGCAAATGAAGTGGGGGAAATTCCAGATAGTATTCAAAAGAAAGTAACTGGGGAATACAGCAATATAGAAGAAAATCAGGAAATAATTTCAAAGAGTACAAGCGAAAATGTCGAAAATGAAACTTCTAATGAAGATGCAGCAGATGTAAATATTCCTAGAAGAAGTGAAAGAATAGCCAATAAAGAAAATCAAAGATCGAATTGGCTAACTTATTGTGCGGAATTTTCTGAAGATGAACCCATTACCATTGAGGAAGCTCTTTCATCAAATGAAAGTGATAAATGGCAGAAAGCTATTAAAAGCGAACTATTATCAATAGAGGAAAATAGGACATGGATAGTTGTTCCGAAACCAGATAATTGCAATGTTATAAAGACAAAATGGGTTTTTAAGAAGAAGATGGAATTAGATGATTCAATTCGTTACAAGGCCAGACTTGTTGTCAAAGGATGCTCTCAACGGAAGGGAATTGACTATGAGGAAACATATTCCCCGGTTGTTCGTTTTACGTCTATACGCTACTTAATGGCTTTAGCTGCAAAATACCATTTAAAAATAGAACAAATGGACGCAGTTACTGCCTTTCTTCAAGGTGATTTGATAGAAAGTGTATATGTTGAACCTCCGTCAGTTGTAAAGGTACCCAGTGGTCATGTCTTGAAACTACAAAAGGCATTATACGGATTAAAGCAAGCAAGTCATGTTTGGAACAATAAATTAAATGACGCTCTTCAAAAATATGGTATGTCACGTTCTAAACTAGATCCTTGTATTTATTATCGTATTAAAGGTAAAAAAAAAATAGTTTTATGGCACTCTATGTAGATGATATGATTTTATTTACTAATGATAAACATTTTAATCAATTATTCAAGTCAAATCTTATGACTTATTTCAAAATAAAGTTTTTGGGTGAAGCAAAACGATGTTTAGGAATGCGAATAAATGTAACTAAAAATTATGTAACTTTAGATCAAGAAGAGTATATTTCTAATATGTTAAAAAGGTATGAAATGGACAATTGCAATTCCATATCTACACCGATGGACATGAACCAGAAGTTTTCAAAAACTAAATGTGATGACGAAACCATGAAATCTGTACCTTATCAGCAAGCTATTGGAAGTTTATTGTTCGCCGCTCAATGCACACGACCAGATATAACGCAAGCCGTAAATTTCTTAAGTAAATTCAATAGTTCTCCATCTCGAATTCACTGGATAGCTGTTAAACGCATTTTTCGTTATTTAAAAGGAACTATTCGATATAAGTTACATTTTTTTGCAAATGGTAATAGCGAAATTATTTCTTACACAGATTCTGATTGGGGCAATGATTTAGAAGATAGAAGATCCGTAACTGGTTATGTTAATTTGCTACAAAACGCTGCCATATCTTGGAATAGTAAGCGGCAACCAACTATTGCGTTATCTACAACCGAAGCCGAATATATGGCGTTATCTGCAGTAATTCAAGAAGTTATGTGGCTACGAATGCTAGAAAAAGAGTTGAATTACGAATTTGATGAAAAGATACCCACTAAAATCTATTGCGACAATGAAGGTGCAATACAATTAGCCTCGAATGATGTTTATCGTACAAGAACTAAACATATTGATATTCGACATCATTATCTTAGAGAAAAACGTCAACTAAATCAAGTTTCTTTTAATAGAATTTCAACAAATGATCAACTTGCCGATTTTTTAACTAAACCTGTTTGTAAAGAGAAACAAATGGTATTTTGCAACAATCCAACTTTTCGATCCAAACCCGAATCTTGAAATAAATCCCTTAGAGTCTTCCACACTTGACATGTTTTCTTACAATCCCTAACATAAACATAAAGGGATTTATCCAAAGCTAAAATAACACGGCATCTTGCTTTTTCATCAACGTCTTCTCTATAATCTACCGGCTCCGGATCAATGTACATCCATACATTCTCTAATCGCAATTGGGTCTCCATAGCAAAGCTCCATGTAAGCCAATTTTCCGAACCAAAGAGTTTTTCAAATTTTTCGAACTCTCCAGACACCATTTTTCAGAATTTGTTAATTCTAATATTTTATTTTTCCTTTCTTTATGTCCTTATGTCTTTTTGGCCTTAGATCTTTCTGAAAAGTTTTGTTTTTTATTATTTTGTGTCGCTGGGCCCATAACCTTTTAGTTTAGTCGATTTAAAAAGAATAATATATTTATTGAAACAAAAATCTAAGTGTCATATAACGTTTATAAACAATGTTAAGTATGATTTCGATATTATCATTTTAAACAAGTATTATACAACAAGTTATAATTCTAACTTGTTTGCTCACAACATTATAGACGCTTTTTCAGTATCATATTGACTGTTCTGATTCTTCGCAGTCATGAAAATTCTCATTGCAAGAGTCTGACAAGGGAACAAGATGCCACCGATTCCTTCTATACCTTTCGCTATCTATTTTACCATACTTTCTTAAATCAGTTATCCATACTCTCTATCCCCTTTTTTCAGTTCCGAAAGATTTTTAGCCCTATGTCTTCAGTTATAGTTCCCAACCTGCTTGTCCTTTATTTTTAATTCCCTTATCATGACCTTCTCTTTGTCCTTAGTTTCTACTGCACTTGGCAGTATGGGAACCAGCGATTTAAATTTATGACCCATCATTAATTCTGCTAGCGAAAAGCCATTGGCTAATGGAGTTGAATGATAGCTAAGAAGGCTGTCGTGTATATTATCGCCTGTTTTAATTATTTTCTTTGCTATTTTAACAGCTGCTATAATATGGGCTACTTGTTACAAATTTAAATTTATTATCGGCTGCAAATTGTCAAAATTTTGATTGAAACTGTGGACCGTTGTCGCTTCTGCATATCGAGCAAATTCCAAAACGCGAAAAAATTTCCTTACTCAAAATCAATGTTTTTTAAAATTATGTCGTTATCTGTTGTATTCAGTATTTTGACATGGTGATTTCCTTTTCCTGGTACAATTGTATTACTTACAAATATACCTGGTTTAATTTCTTTATTAAGAATAATGCTGTCCTCACATATATATATATATATATATATATATATATCCAAATTTATAGGATGAATACTTTCAGATCGTTTTTCTACCTTTATGCAATAATTATTATTTATCCATGATTTCATAGGTACAGTAATCTCTTCATTCCTTAAAGTAAGTGTTAGAGTAAAAGTTTCATAGTCAATCTTGCATAAGAATCTTGAAAAGAAATCCCTTCCTAAAATTCCGTCCATTGGTATTGGAAATTCTTCATCAACGATGTGAAATTTATATTGTTCGGTGAAATCGTTTATTGTGAAATTTAAATCTGAAGTGATACCTGTAAAGCTAATTGATCTTTCTTTGTCGATATGTATGGAATCTTCGTTTAATTTATTGATTTTACACAAAGAGATGTCTGCTCCAGTGTCTATTAAAAATGTAAGTTTTAAATTTTTGCCTAAGTTTAATTCAATGAAATTTGTAATGTTGTTCGATATTTGGAAAACATTATCTAATCGTATTATTGGTCCCCCGGATAGTGGGTTATTACAGTTCCTTGACCCACGCCCGGGTCCTCGTAGTTTTTCTGTACGTAGTGCACATTTCCATTCTGAAAATTTCTATTCCGGTTATTTCCGGTATTTTGATTGCGATTATTATTATTATTACTATTATTATATCTAACACCATTTCGGTTATTATTATAATTATTACCAGAATTGTTGTTGCTATAGTTTGTTGGTCTATTTCTTCTAGTATTGTTATTGTTGTTATTATTATTGGACCCATTGTTGTTGTAATTTGTCCTATTATCGCTGTAATTATTTCTGTTGCTGTTACGACCAAAATTATTTCTTCTATTATTGTTATTATTACTAAAAAAATTGTTATTTCTATTGTTCAAATTTCTTTGGTTATTTCCCCGATTTCTATTATTCGAGAAATACAAAACTTGTTCCGTGTTAGTAGCGAATTCTTTTTCCAGCTCTAAGGCCAATTGTAATGCCTCCTCTAGATTTTTAGGTATTGATGCAAATACTGTAGGTTTAAGTTCTCCTTTCAAACTGTTCTTAAATACGTTCAGGGAGTAATCACTGTTGATTTGTTTTACCCTTGCAGCCTGAATTTTACTAAAATTTTCTATATTTTTAATCTGCAATTCATTCAATTCAGTAACCAGTTCTAATAATTTCTCATGATAAGTATTCACAGTCATTGTCTTCTGGGTAAATGTGCTTAACAATGTTTGGATCTGAGAAATAGTCCTATTCGACCTATCTCTATTGGTCAAAGATTCTTTCAGTTCTTGGAACGTTTTTGGTTCAGACACTCCTATTGCAGTGCGTACTAGGTTTGTTAGTTTAGCATTATAGACAAAAGATATAAGTATTGCTTTATTTGTATTACTCGTATGTAAAGTTTTGTCTATTAGTTATACTATTGTTAGGAATGATTGTAAGTCTTTATAATTTCCTTTGAATTCAGGATTATTTTCATATAGGTCTTTAAATTAAAAGTTGCCATATTTAATAAATTTTGTTGTTGATTATTGGTTGTTATTCGGGCTTGTTCGAAAAGAGTTTTCGCTCTATTGTAGTATTTCTCAAATTGTTCTGTTTTTATTTCTGTGTCTTCTGTTTTTAACGTTTTATTTATAGAGTCATAAAATTCTATTTTTAACAAATCTATTTCTTCTAACTTATCAGTGTTGCCTCCTGATATCCCCTTGATCCTGATTTCTTAAAATTGATTAGGATTTGTTCTAATTTATTTATTACTGATTCCATAGATTATTAATTTATACTTGTTAAGAGAAAAAAATCTTTTTTTGTTATTTATATTTTTACCTGTACAACAACTTTTTTCTGCACATAACTCTTAAAATATTTGTTTAATTTAAAAATTAAAATTATTGTTACACCTAGACATAATATGCAAAAGGCATAAATCTTTATGGTTGTTCCGAAGTCCATACTTCGTTCTGGGCTATTGTTGTTGATATTGATGACCTCCTCTGTTTTCGATTTTTGGTTTCCCATTTAAGGATTTTAGCTCAAGTATAGCTTTCTCTTCTGTTCACCTACTGTTAATCCTATTAATCTTATTATTTCCTGTCTTTTCTTTTTTAGTTGCTGCGCTTAGCCACAGCACGTTTTGATTCTTCTAAGCACTCAGTTAGAATAATGAGAACACTCTTTTTTTTTGTTATAAGAAAGATTCTGATTTTATTCAATAATTCTTACCGCTATTTATACTAAAATTTTATACATAATTTTGCTTACAATACAGTTATTATTTGTTATTATTAAATGTGTGAAACATTAAATCAGCAAAGTTAATTTGTGCAGTTTGATTCCTTCCAAATTCTTAACGATACAATATGTATGTATGTCATCGCAATTGATTGTTTACGTTATTGAATATTGTAAAAAAATATGTTAAGTTCGCACTTTTTATTTTGGAGGAATAAATTGTTATTTTAAGTAGTTGGAATAACGTGACCAACTGTGGATGAATGTGACCAACACACTACGAAATGCAACTTTTTTATTTTTAATTATTCATACTTGTTTGCTCACAACATTATAGACGCTGTTTCAGTATCATATTGACTGTTCTAATTCTTCGCAGTCATGAAAATTCTCATTGCAAGAGTCTGACAAGGGAACAAGATGCCACCGATTCCTTCTATACCTTTCGCTATCTATTTTACCATACTTTCTTAAATAAGTTATCCATACTCTCTATCCCCTTTTTTCAGTTCCGAAAGATTTTTAGCCCTATGTCTTCTGTTATAGTTCCCAACCTGCTTGTACTGTTTTTTTAATTCCCTTATCATGACCTTCTCTTCGTCCCTAGTTTCTAGTGCACTTGGCAGTATGGGAACCAACGATTTAAATTTACGACCCATCATTAATTCTGCTAGCGAAAAGCCATTGGCTAATGGGGTTGAATGATAGCTAAGAAGGCTGTCGTGTATATTATCGCCTGTTTTAATTATTTTCTTTGCTATTTTAACAGCTGCTATAATATGGGCTACTTGTTACAAATTTAAATTTATAATCGGCTGCAAATTGTCTAAATTTTGATTGAAACTGTGGACCGTTGTCGCTTCTGCATATCGAGCAAATTCCAAAACGCGAAAAAATTCCCTTACTCTTTCAATTATATCTTCTTCTAACATAGAGGTTAATGGAAAAAATTCAAAGTAACGGGAGTAATAATCTGTTATTATAAGGTACCATTTATTGTATTTAAATAGATCCAGTCCTATTTTTTCCATAGGTCGTATCGGTAAATTCTAACATTTGAAGGTTTCTTTTCTGTTACTTCTCTCTTCTATGCATTTTGAACAGTTTTTTACTAAATTTTCCAACTGCGAATTAAGACCTAACCACCAAACAGATGTTTGAACTAATCTACGACATTTAGTAATTCCCTGATATCCAATTTGAAAAAAATTTATTACCTCATTTTGCAAACCCGGAGGGATTATTATTCGAGTATCCTTCAGTAATAAATCTCTACAGGTGATATATCGTTTCGATACTGATAGTAGGACACCATGTAATCTGGTAATATGTCACGTGATGGCCACCCATCCGACAAATACTGCCGCAATAAATTGCAAACCCGATCCTGTTTTTGAGCAGTTATAGTTTTCTCTATGTAGTAATCCTTTACCGAAAGATTTCCTACAATAAAATGAATAAAAGCTTCTGTCTCCATTCCTAACTCTTAAAATTCCTGATCTCGACAAGGTAACGAGCTGCGCGACAACGCATCCGCTATTCTGAGGCCTTACCTGGAACGTATATTACCGAGTAGTCATATCGCATAAGACGCATTCGGAATCTCTGAAGCCGCGGAGTCAAGGTATCTAAATTCTTAGACTGTAGGATTTGAACCAAAGGTTTATGATCGGTCTCAAATATGACATGAATACCTGTTATATATTCTACCAGTTTTTCTGCTGCCCAAGTTATGCCCAGCGCTTCACGCTCAATTTGAGCATAGCGTCTTTCCGTTTCAGTCATTCTTCAGGATATATATGAAACTATATGTCTTTTTCCTCCATTATCCACTTGAATAAGGCATGCTCCAATACCATAACAAGAAGCGTCAGAACTAATTATAATTTTTTTGGAGGGGTCATAGAAAGACAAAACCGGTGTTTTCGTTAAAACGTTCTTAATTTTCGAGAAAGCTTCCTCCTGTATTGCATCCCAAACAAACTCGACTTTACCTGTTAATGCATTCACTGGTTCCAATATCTGCGACCGATTTTGGATGAACTTAACTACAAAATTAATCATCCCGAGAAAGCTTTGAGCTTCAGTTTTATTCTTAGGTCGAGGATAGTTAATAATTGCCTGTATTCGCTCGGGATCAATTGAGATACCCTTTGCCGAGAGCACGTAGCCTAAATAAGTAACTTTATCTACCCCAAAACATGACTTTACCTTGTTAATAGTTATTCCCTCGTCCTCTAAGCCTTTCAAAACTTTGTACAGTGCTCCATCTTGTTCGGCCTGGTCTCTCCCAAATATCAAAACATCATCCACGTGTGAAATGCAGTTTTCTATACCACCTAAGACCCTATTACATTTTGAAACAAAATATTCGGGAGTGCAAGAAATGCCAAAGGGCAATCTTTTGAATATGAAACGACCAAACGGACATATGAAACAGGTGAGTAACGGACTTTCAGGGGTTAATTTTATTTGGTAAAACCCTTTATTGGCATCAATCTTGGAAAAAAATTTTGCTTATTTAATTTTAGCTAATTTAGCTCAATTTTCGGCATAGGAAAATACGGTCTTACCACTGCTCTATTTAATTGAGTATAGTCTACGCACAACCTCACTTCTTTATTTGGTTTCGGTACCACTACTATCGGAGTAACCCATTCCGTAACATCATCCATACGCTCAATTACCTGTTTGTAGAAACTCTACAATCAATAAATTTCGTCTTTAAGCTTAGGTAATAAAGGAAATGGCACTCTTCTAGGTACTGTCTGTACGAAAGGAACAACACCTTCCTTTAATCTTATGCTAATCTCATCCTTTAATTCCCCTATCTCGTGAAAAAGCTTGGGGAATTTTTTCATTATTTCTGTGGGACTATTACCATCGTTATCTTCTGAAACAAAAAAAAAATTCTAGTTTTGCAGGTTGAATAATATTCAAATTGACTATTGCATTTCGTCCTAATATAGGATGCGCTCAAACCTTCAACTACATAAACATCCTTCATAAGTTCCCTATTCCCTACAGGGATTGCATTTTTCCTGGAAACTGGACCAGACATAAAAAACTGGAAAATTCAGGCAAATCCAGGCCATCTGGCAAGCCTAGCTGTAATCCTGGAGTGCTTGAGAGTAAAACCACTATTTTATTTACCTAATTTATATTTATTAATAAAAGGAAAAATGACGTGTTCACGTGTTTAGCGTCTTAAAGAAAAGGTAAGGTTCTAAAAAGAAGTAAGTAATAATAAGTACATTTGACATTTAAGTTGTTGTCTTTTAGGTGACATACGTGAACAATAGGTTTGTTCGCATATATGTATATATATATATAAAATTTACACATTTTTCTATAACTTTATACTACAGAAATTACACTCGGAATGACAAACTTATATATACCCTTTTTTAACTTTTTGTGGTGAAGGGTATAACAAGAGTGTTATATTCGGCTAAAACGAATCTTTTATACCGTTCACCATCTATATAAATCTAGTTGAGTGAAGTAACTCAAATTAAATAAGCAAATATTGGGGTGACCGAGAATTAAAAAACTAAAAAAATTTGGTACTGCATATATAAAAAATTGGAGGCGTGGTGTTTTGCCTGCTGTGTCTGATCGATTATATTTTTTTTTAGCTGATCAAGTGCCTCACCAAACTTGATTTCAACACTAACACGAACGGACAGACGGACATCGCTCAATCGACTTCGCTATGTACAAGAAGTCAGAATATATATAGTTAATGGGGTCGGAAATGGATATTGTAGAAAATACACACGGAATGACAAACTTTTTGTAGTAAAGGGTATAAAGATTGGTACTGCATGTATATAATTTTACATTAAAAGCCATCGGCTGTTAATGGGTTAAGCATTCTTAAAAATTTTATTATTTCCTCAAAGATCTCTTCAAAAGCTTCAAAATAATACCCACATTGATATTTAAAAAAACTTCAAAATTTTAGAGGCCCGTTATGCTTTAAAATGATACCCATATTGATATTTTAAGAAATTTAAAGATTTCAGAGATCCGTGACTCGGAAAATATGAGCGAGCGCCAATTTTTTCACTTGATGTTTTTTCTTATTTTTTAAGTCCTAAACGCCCTATATATTTATTTTTTTACTGGAGTTACGTTATTGTTCCAAATGACATGAAGAAATTAGAGGTAGGCGTGGTGTCTTTCTTGCTGACTCGAAGAAAATGGACCGATCATGCTGATTTTCAATGGCAATTCTTTCGACATTATAACTAATCGATTGACATATTTATTTTTTGGTGAAATCAAGTTTCCCTCAGCAAACTTGATTTCAAAACTCAACTTCGCTATGCATAAGAAGTCAGAATGGGGTCGGAAATGAATATTGTAGAAATTACACTCAGAATGAAAAACTTATACATTATACTCTTTTTTCACTTTTTGTGATGAGGGGTATAAAGAGAGGTATGTGTGGTATTTTTCCCGCTACGTGTAAGGACATGGACCGATCTTGCTGATTTCCAATAGCACCTCTTTCGACACGATGTCTGAGCGCTTAGCTTATTTTTGTTGCCCTCGCAAACACGGACGAACAGACAGGCAGACTTTATGAGGCTGGAAATTGATATTGTAGAAATTACAAACGGGATGACAAACTTATATACATATACGCTTTTTAAACTTTTTGTGGTGAAGCATATAAAAAAGAGAAATGTACAAATTCTAATGTAATAATAAATCCAAGGCAGATTTATTTTACTAGGTAGTGTCACCGAGTATACAGAGGCGACACGAGAATATAGTCATCTCGTTTTTTCTATGCATCTCTTTCTTGACATCCTATCGACTACTACAAAATAAAATTTAAGTCGATAGGATGTCAAGAAAGAGATGCATAGAAAAAAAGAGATGACTATATTCTCGTGTCGCCTCTGTATACTCGGTGGTGTCAACTGCCTCGATACAGGCAAATTGCTCGCCTTTTATACCCGTCGGCTGGCCACACATACAGGCAGGCTGTGATTGTGGTAGTGTCTGCTTGTAATGCTAAAAATACATTTGCTTACACTAAGTAAGCTAAATGGTTGACCATCAACCAACGCATGCTTGGTTGTTGTCGTGGGTGTTGTTGTAAAAATAAAAACAAACAATAAAGCAGCAATACTTGCTTTTGATCGTTACAGCAACAACCCAGCATGAGTAGATCAATGTTTAACAAAGAAAGGAATGCCTTTTGCTTATAAAATTAAAATAAGAACTTAACAATCAAATAATACAGAATTCATTTTATAAGATCTTAAAGCTAATACTTATGCTAGAGTAAACTATTTTACGATGTGTAGGTAGAAACGACCATCGGGACTTCCACCGTCACAGTATGTACTTTAAAAGGTTAAATTAACTTAATTAAAAAATAAAGTAAAAGAAAATAAAATGCTTAGTGGTAGTGTCGTCCGTCCAGCTCGTTTGTTCCATTGTTTGTTTACGTATTTCAAAAAACACTAACAACAAGCGTTTGCGAAACAGAGCAAGCATTTGTATTGAGAGCAATTATTTTATATTTCTCTTTGTGCTTTTGACATTTCCAACGCAACAATTTGTTTCTCAATGTTGTATTTGTTGTAGAGCCGCTACTACCTAGTAAAATGAATGTGCCTTTAATAAATCGTTTGGGGAAGTAAACAATATGAAATTTAAATTAATAATATTACTTTTCATTCACTTTGTTAAAAAACTTGTTTTGTCGTATCTTAATGGTAGCATTGATTTACAGTGCAGTTACACGGTCAAGTTTTTGTTCAATTCCCTTTCAAGAAATTTACACCTACTGCTTGTCAAAATTCACAAAAATTGAAAGCTGTGACGTAGGCTGCATGCAATTTCAAAGCAAGTTTTTAAGCAAGATGTCGTAAAAAAACAAAAAAAAATATTTGAATGAAAAGAACTTTATTCAGCTGTTCTCTTGAATGAAATTTGAAAGACTCAATTGAACGAAAATTTGAAAGCAAACTGTCAGCAAGTTTTTAAAGTGAGAGTGTATAAGTAAAAAAAATGAAAGAAATTTTAAAAATTGAATGAAAACTTGATCGTCTGACAACCTAGTTCAAGGTAATTAATTCGCCTTGCCCAAGTTAATTAAAAATAGTTCAGGGCGAATTATGAATTCGCCTTGAAACAGTTTTGAAAAATGTTCCTTAATTTACAACTCTGATTTTTTAATATAGCGTTGCATAAACTTTTAGATAAAAAATGCAAAAAATCTAAAATAGTAGAATTATAAATAGAAGTCATTAAAATTATAGCAAAGTTTGAACTTTTTTAAGTATGTCAGCAGTAGAAGTAAGCGTCATGGCTGGTAACAACCAGCAGTCCAAACCAATGTCTGGTCCAATAGTAGGCATAATCTATCCTCCGCCTGAGGTTAGAAGTATCCTTTTTCTAAATTAACTTGTATTACATATCACTTTTTGGTTTTCCAAACTAAATTATAAACTAAAACTAATGAATAGATATTGTGGATAAGACTGCAAGTTTCGTAGCGCGTAATGGACCAGAGTTTGAAGCTCGTATACGGCAGAATGAATTGGGCAACCCCAAGTTTAACTTTTTGAGTTCAGGAGATCCGTATCATGCTTACTACAGATATAAAGTAAATGAATTTAAGGAAGGCAAAGGTATAAAATACGGAAATATAAATTTATTGTTGAGACTTATAATTAATAATTTTTGCAGATGCAAGTGCACCTAGTGTGGTAACTGGCATTAAACAATTATCGGTAACTAGCGCCGCGCAACAAAAACAGCAAGAGCTTTTAAAGCAAGTGGCCGAACAGCAATTTATACCGAAAGATCCACCTCCAGAATTTGAATTTATTGCAGATCCGCCTTCAATTTCAGCACTAGATTTGTATGTTTTTTTCCTTATTAAATACTACCTATGTTCAGTTCCTTAACTAGTTGCCAAAATTGGAACAAATTTAGTTTGCGGACGCAGCTCAAAAATTAACAAAAAGTTGTCTACGGGATGTGAAATGCAATTTTCAGCAAAAACAAAAAATTTATAGCTGACTCTTAGTTTAGAAGTTACGGACCTCTATAGTATGTATGTTTAATATGGAATAGGTATATTGAGAATTTCATGGCTGAACGAGGCAATATTAGTATCATTGGAAAAGTAATTTTAATACCTTTATAACTGAAAAGAAAAAGAGTAAAAAATGAAAAAAAAAAATCAGCTAACAAAAAAAAAAGAAAAAGATGTTCAGGGGATGTAAAATGTAATTTTAAGAATAACAAAAAATAGTGCTATACGAGGGCTGCTCTATATATTTCTGGCCTAATAGTGAAAATGCGAATATTTATAATCAAAAATGGTTTTATTGTTGGCTTAAATCTAGTTTACGGACGCAGCTTAAAAATTAAAAAAAAGTTACCTACCGGATGTAAAATTTAATTTTAAGCAAAAAATGTGAAGTGACAAATTTGGCGCTGACGCTTGGTTTCCGAGTTATGGGCCTCTAAAGTTTGTATGGACAATATGGAATATATCGAGTATTTTGTGGTGAAATAGGGCAATATTGGTATCATTGAAAAGGTAATTTAAATATCTATTCAATTTAAAAGGAAAATATTAAAAAAATACAATAAGAACAGGTAACGATCAAAAAAACAGCTTTTTCCATATAAACATGGAGTACCTACATATATTAAATAAATTAAGCTTAGTGACAGTACTACATGAAAAAAATAAAAAAAGCTTTAATAAGCGAAGGCGGTGTTGGTCATACCATAGAGAAAATCCTTGCGTCCGGCCGGAGGCCGGCTATGCGAAAAGTCTTTAGTAAGCGAAGCCGGTGTTGGTCATACCATAGAGGAGAATATCCTTGCGCCCGGCTATGCAAAAATTCTTTAGTAAGCGAAGACGGTGTTGGTCATACCATAGAGGAGAAAATCCTTGCGCCCGGCCGAAGGCCGGCTATGCAAAAATTCTTTAGTAAGCGAAGCCGGTGTTGGTCATACCATAGAGGAGAAAATCCTTGCGCCCGGCCGGAGGCCGGCTATGTAAAACGTCTTTAGTAAGCGAAGAAAATAAATATTTTAATACTATATGTATGATGCCTTTTACCTCTCATTTTGCCATAAATTCTTTAATGTAGGTATGCCATATTATACGTAAAAACTTTAAAGGTCCGTAGCTCCAAAACTAAGAGTTGCTCGGAAAATTAAAAAAAAACTTTTTGTTATTATTTTTAATATTTTCCTTTTAAATTGAATAGATATTGAAATCACCTTTTCAATGATACCCATATTGCCCCATTACACCACAAAATACTCGATATATTCCATATTGTCCGTACAAACTTTAGAGGCCCATAACTCGGAAACCAAGCGTCAGCGCCAAATTTGTCACTTCACATTTTTTGCTTAAAATTAAATTTTACACCCGGTAGGTAACTTTTTTTTAATTTTTAAGCTGCGTCCGTAAACTAGATTTGTTCCTTATTGTTTTTCAAAGTATTCTCCAGCATGATTTATACACTTTTGCATGCGCTCAAACCAGTTGTCGAAGCACTTTTTCCACTCCGATTGAGACACCTCAAAATCATGGTTTGTGAACACTTCAACAGCTTCTTCTGGCGACGAAAATCGTTGACCACGCATTTTTTTCTTGATGTGCGGAAACAAGAAGAAGTCATTAGATGCCAAGTCAGGGCTGTACGGCGGAAATGTCCAAGGATGTCGCATGTCGATCTTGCATTATGAGTTCACGCACAGCATCAATGTTCTCTGGCACAACAGCCGTTTTTGGACGACGTTCACGGAATTCGTCTTTGAGCGAGCTTCGGCCACGATAAAATTCATTATACCAATTTTTCACAGTGCTATAGGATGGTGCTTCATCGCCATACAAATATTTAAGTTCATCAATGCACTCTTGTCGTGATAATCCACGTCGAAAGTTGTGAAAAATGATGGCACGAAAATGTTCACGAGTTAATTCCATTTTTTTTTCTATATTAATTTTTTCAAGTCACTGTAAACAACACAAATAATGGTCGTACGTCAAAACGTTTTGAGTACGATTATGCTTAAAAATGACAAACTTTCCAATGGAAATGTCAGATTGCACTTGGCAGCACTGAGTGTTGCCAGTCTAGAAATATATATAGCAGCCCTCGTATTCGGTTATGCCCTTCACCATCCATGTAAATTTACTTTAGTGCAATCACTAATCAAAAAAGCAAATAAAGGGTTAAAGAATTCAAAAATAAAAAAAATTGGTACTGCATATATGTACAAATATAATATTTTATATTAAAGTGCCATTGGCTATTAATGTGTTAAGTATTTTAAAAATATTTTGGTATTTTCTTTAAGATCTCTTTAAGAGCTTAATAATGATGCCCATATTAATATTTTTAAAAATTTGAAGTTTTCAGAGCCCCGTGATTCGGAAAATATGGGCGAGCGCCAATTTTTTTACTTGACATGGACCGATCATGCTAACTTCTAATAGCTTCTCTACGACACTATATAATATCGATTGCAACATTTTTTTTTTTTTTTTTGTGAAATCAACACGGACAGACGGACATCGCTCAATCGACTTCGCTATGCATAAGAGGTCAGAATATATTTATTTTATGGGGTCGAAAATGGATATTTAAGAAATTACACACGGAATGAAAAACTTATTTATGCCCTTTTTCCAATTTTTGTGGTGAAGGGTATACAAATATTAAATGAAAGTTTTCCGAGGCCGGTGCAATGATTTTCTACTCTGTAATATAGCGGACTCCGAATCGATTACTAAAGATTTCCTGCATAGCTAGCCTTCGGCTAAACGCAAGAATTTCTCCCCAGTGGTATGACCAACACTAGCTTTGCGCACTAAATATTTCCTTCGTAGCCGGACTTCGGCCGGGCGTAACTTACTAAAACTTTCCTGCTATATATTCCAGAGTTTTAAAGACAGTTTTAAAAATTTTCCATCTACAAAAGTAAAAAGTTCTGAAAACTGTTTTAGTACCATTATACCGGCAAAATTGGATGCTTTCACGATTGTATCTCTATTTTGTCTACGAAATTACCTATTATTACTTTAAAAATGTATTCTATATTGGAACCAAGGTTCTAAGGGACCTCCTCACAAAATTTTGTTCACATTCATCCAGTAGTTTTTACGTGATGCGAACACACAAAAATCCAAAAACTGGAGTTTTGTATTCTATATCGATTATTATCTACACCAACAATAATTTTTTTTATTCTTTTCCTTTTTAATTAAATAGATATTAGAATTACCTCATTGTCTCATTCCGCCATAAAATACTCGATATGTGCCATATTACAGAATATATGTATATAAACTTTGGCGTTACATAACTCCCACAATTTTTTGCTAGAAAAGGTTTAATTTTTATTTTAAGCTGCTTCCATAAATTAGTTTTAATCCATAAAATTGCGTTTTGTTTTAAGTCATATCTTTTTTTAATTTTATCACAAGAAACAACTAGATTCTAGCAAGAATAAGG
Source organism: Gymnosoma rotundatum (assembly GCA_916610165.2). Lineage (NCBI taxonomy): Eukaryota > Metazoa > Arthropoda > Insecta > Diptera > Tachinidae > Gymnosoma > Gymnosoma rotundatum. Next base: position 89,980,028 of record OU744336.1, read on the forward strand.
TACTTAAATATTTTTATGCAGAGTTAAAATAAACCTTTAAGCTAGAAAGAAGTAGAATAGTGACGGTTGTTAGTAATTATTAATTTCAGAGGTTTTTTAGTAATGTTACTTTAAAAAACAACAAAATTTTTATAGAAAATAATGTTTTAAGAAAATAGTGTTTTTTTCAGTTTGTTGTTTTTATAATTGTTGCAGAATTATAAAAAAATTTAATGGTTGCAAAGCTGTGCTCTGTTAAAAAAATTAAATAAGCAGACCTGACAAATTTCACTTCCACTTTAACAACGTTAAAGAATGGCAAGCTAGTTTGGTGTAGTTTGCACCACCGTATAATGGCGTAGTTCTATGATACAAAATCAACATGTATAAAGTGGAAAAAATAGAGATAAATATATCGCAATTCGCAGAAAACTATAGCTTAAATTTACCTTAGACTCAGATTTCAAAAGACTTGTTCATTAAACTACAACAAAAGGGTGCTATAGCTTAAGCTGTGTTTAGACGGCTTTATTATTTAAGCCTAAAAACTGAAATGTATTACTACGGGAAAAGCATATCCATATGGCCCTTTCGCTACTGCTCATATATAGCTTAAAATGATAATTATATCATGAGAATATCATTAAATATTTATATTTGAAGGAACCAAGCACAATTAAAGTAAATTATTATAAAAAGATTTCAAATAATAAGTTTTCTTATAAAATAAAATATTTTTTTAACTTTTGTAGGGAATATATATATATATAAATTGATCGTAGGCTTAAAAATAATATTTGGATATTTCAATAAACAGACTTTTTTAATATGTTTGTAAAAACCAGGGTTCAGATTGCCTCGCTCGTTTGTTCTTCTGCTCTTTGCGCACTCTTTTTTAAGCTTTGCGCAAAAGAGCAGAGCAGAAAAAAGAGCCAATCGTTTATGTGCATTGCGCTTGCTCCTTCTTTTCAGGCGCTGCTCTTTGAGCCATGCACATTCAATTTTATTTATGGCGCTTTTGCTCTACGCATTGAGCCAAAGGAGCAGCTCGTTTGCTCATGCTCCTTTTGATAGTAACAGTGGTTCGTTTGGTTTTCATTCAGTTTTACAAAAAAAAATTCGTAACAGTGTGTTGTTTAATATTAATATTATTGTGTATAATTACTTAAGGAAGGATTTATTTATTTGAATTTATTTTATTTGAAGATTTAAGGAAATGTAGATGATATACGGTTGAATTTTCGGTAACGTATGGCAGTAGGGCTTATCGTTTAGAAGTCCATTTATTGTTCGAAATATTTTGTTTTATTACTATTTTCATTATAGCTTGCGTTATTTTTTGTTGTTAAACGGTAAATTTGTTTTGCTTATGCTATAGGATGTTTGCTTGTGAATTTGTTATTGTTTTATTACTATCTTTATTACAGCTTGTGTTATTTTTTGTTTTTAAACGGTAGATGTGCTTAAGTAGTTCTTTTTTCGATAGGCGTTAAGTAATCATAAAACAATTCCGAATTAATAAGTGATATTAATAATTCAGTTGGCGTATGATACATAAATATAAAAAAGCACCAAGACTTCAAAGTGTAGGTCGTTGCTTAGTTTATTTTAGTTAGTTTATTGAAAGCAAAAACAATTCTATTTTATAAATTTAAGAGCAAATTTTTTGCGATCTTTACAAAAACAAACGGTTATATTAGGGCTGTCACAAGCAAATAAAACATTATACTAAAGCACTCTTCAAGATTTTCCAAATCTTAACTTTTATTGTTTTTGTGTAAAAACAAATTTTTATATAAAAATTTACAGTTTAAAAACTTGTAAATGAACCCTCTTCCAAAAGAAATGCACATTTGTTAAAATCGGTTAATAAATGGCGGAGTTTTTGAAAACCGATTTTTCGGATGGTAATTATGTGTATCCGATTTTCAAAAATATTTTTTTATACACTGTAGGCTTTAACCAGCCTCTTCCAAAAGCATAAACAATTTTCAAAATCGATTCATAAATAGGAGACAATATGTCACCTGCATCAAAATCTGTGCACAAATGACGAAGTTACAGCGGAACACACATTAAAAAATGCAATCTAATTGAAAACCTCCTCCTTTTTGAAGTCGGTTTAAGTAACGATAATTATTGGTTTTTATTTATTGTATTTTTTTAATATAAACCAATTTTTTCTTTACTAAAAAAGTACACATTTTGGTGTGACAATAGTGTACAACAGAATAAATTGTTTTCACTAGTGAAATTTGCATCGACATAACAATAGAGAGTTCCTATGGTTGAGAAATGAATAAATGGTGTTGAATGCTTTTGAATGAGTACAGTAGTATTAGTGTACTCATATTTCAAAAGCAATAAACGAAGAGAACACTTCAATAGTAAACAGTATGAAAGCAAGCAAACAAAACGTACATACATACATTAATGTATGCGTAGAAACATATCTATATGCCCGTTAGTATTTGGAAGATTGTTTTTACAAAAATCCCCAAAGTGAGTCTTTTTAGACTACCCAAGATGACTTAATGCTGATTAATCAGTTGTGCATTTAAAATGAGACTCTAATATAATTCTGACAAACGCAAAGAATGCGACTTATTTAAAAAACAAAAAGTACAAAAAGCAAATGCTTGAAATATTATATTATATGTTACGTTGCTCCCTTTACGTTTTTCCCTTTTTGAACAAATGTACGGATTCTTTTGATTGCAAATACCACTTTGGCTCATTATAAATTCTTTATTCTAACTTTGTGGCTTTATCTGGCTATACTTCTTAATCCTACGGTCTTGTGAACCCAATGGTCTCGTATTTACTAAACATTTGTTACTCCGGCGAGACATGAACTACTCGACCCCATCCACAGAAATCTCCACTATTTCTTTTCTCCAAGCCAGTCATCCCCTTTAATCCAATAGCCACAACGACACACTTCTGCCATATATTGTTGTAATGCTGTTACACTTCCCTGCGCTAACCGCTACCGTTCTTACTTTTTATTATGAAGGGCTTCTTGATGTTTTCATGTTTTCTTTTTTAATATTGTTATAATTTCCACTGAAAAGAAAACTTTATTCTAACAAAATTTTTCTTTAAACATATAAACAAGTTTTACTTTTGCTATTTATTTAAGAGGTTATGGGCCTCTACATTGCTTTCCTCAAAATATAATTAAACTATAAATACATAAAATGGATATCAAGACACAGTTCCCAAAATTAAACAATAACAACTATCACACATAGAAATTTAATGTGGAAATGCTTTTATTGGAGCGTGAACTATGGTGATGCTTGTGAAACATGCTTAAAAGCAAAAATGTCTCGAAAAATATTCCCAAAATATTCTGATCGTCGATCAGAAGAGATTTTAAATCTAATTCACAGTGATTTATGTGGTCCAATGCAAAAAAAAATACAGATAAATATTTTAAAAAGTGCCAACTTTCGACGCCAAAGCCAAACTCGTACAGTCTTATTTAATTTGGCAACATTCTTGTAATTTGCATCTAACTTCGGGATGTTTCGTAAAAATAATTAAAAAAAATTATGGACTTTTCCCATTATTACCTTCTTTATTGTCATTTATTTGATTTTTTGTTTAAAAGAGGTACAAAAGAGAATGGGTAGACAGAGAGGACAAACTTCTGTCGAAGTAAGAAAATTAATAATTCAACATCATAATAATAATAAATCGCTGCGATAAATATCTGAGATAGTTGATAGAAGCCTATCAACAGTGCAATATATTATAAAAAGGTGTAAAATGGAAGAGAGGATTGCGAACAAGAAGAAAAGTGCAAATAACAAAATTTTCTCTGCTAAAGACGAGCAATATATTTTACGTCAAATAAAAAAGAACCCATTTTTAAGTGCTCCGAAACTCGTAGAAGTTGTGTAGATAGACTTAGGAAAAAAATTTTGCCCACAGACCATTAGAAACATATTAAAAAGGGCTAATTTCAATAGTAGAAGGGCAAGAGTTAAACTTCTGATTAATAAGAGAAATCAAAGAGAAGGTTACGATTCGCCAAGGAACATGAAACAAAGGATTTTTCATTTTGGAAGCAAGTATTATTCACAGAAGAAAGTAAATTCAACTTGTTTGGTTCAGATGGAATACCTTATGTATGGAGAAAATCCAATGAGGAGTTGCTTGTCTAAAACATGAAACCAATAGTTAAGCAAGGTGGTGGGTCAGTAATGGTTTGGGGATAATTTTCTGCATCTGGGCCCGGTGTTTTACAATTTATCGATGGTACCATGGATCAGCATATGTATCTGAACATTTTAAAAGAAAGTTTGCCAGTTTGTAAGCAGAAACTTTGTCTTGGTGAAAACTTTTATTTTTACCAAGACAACGACCCTAAGCATAAGGCTTATAATGTGCGATCATGGCTACTTTATAATTGTCCACATGTTATGGATACTCTAGCCCAGAGTCCAGACATAAACCCAGTCGAAAATTTGTGGAGCTATCTCGATCGTAAAATTCGTAGTCATACAATAAGTTCTAAGGATGGCTTGAAAAGAGTTCTTCAGGACGAATGAGGCAAAATTGAACCAAGTTTTTGCGAAAACCTTGTGCGCAGTATGCCAAATAGATTAAAAGTGGTGATAAAAAATAATATTTAAAACCAACAAAATAATATTTGATTGAAGTGTGGTGTACGAGTTTGGCTTTGTCACAGAAATTACTATTATTTTATGTTTTTATTGAAAAAAATTTTTTATTGAATAATAATTTAAAGTTTTTATGTTTTGTTAAATTTGTTATAAAATGAACTAAAAAAATAAATACAGTTTTATTTGTTAAGAGCTTCTTACTTAATGTTAAAAGATAGTTTAAAAATTAGTCTAAAGTGTACGAGTTTCGCTTGGAGCTACTGTATGTATATACGTAAATGAAAAAAAAATAATGATGACACTTTCAATGTAGAAATTTATAACAAATAGCAGAAATAAGATTTTTTTGAGATTTTTTGAGTTTGTAACAAATATGAGTTTATATTTTTCCAGCGTACTAGGGTTTTTTTAAGATAAAGGCGTGTGTGCCCCTTAAGGGGGGTTTAGACGGAACGACTTTACGTTTACACAATTGGTATGGGTAAAACACACCATAACTAAAATAGCGGCTTGCAGAAAAATGCATCCCTGATCTAATGATTCGTAATTGTCTTTTATAAATTTCCAGAAAACAAGAGAGTGATACTAATGTCAAATTTTCATCCGTATTTACTCTCAATTTGTGCAGATTCATTACGTATTTTGTTTAGCGATCCCACTGGTACTATTCTGCACAAAAATCTGACATGTCGTAAGACTTCTGTGACCATGTAAGCCGCCCTTTACAGTTAGCGAAAATTTTAAAAATACGGCAAAAACGAATTTGCTTACAAGAATTTTTTTATTTTTATTTTTTATTTATTTAATGTACATTTTTAAAATGTTTGTCTTTTTTACAACTTATACATAAGTCTTGCATATATATTATTATTTTTCATGTACAATAAGCAAGAATTGTATGTTAATTGTTTTATAAGGCAACTAACAACTTCAAATGTAAAAATAAACAAAGAAATGTGCCGAATACTTTAATTTTAAGTTTGGGACATGAAATTCAGGCAAACTACGCCAATTACCTGAATTGAACGTGAAGTGTTGAGCTTGTGACGTGTTCTTATAACGAACACAACCTATGTGCCTAAGTGCAATTTTATATTATGGCAAATTTAATAAATATATAGCATTTTTGATATAAATAATAAGGAAAGGCAATATTGTGCTTGTCGTTGTTCTTTTAAAACAGTTATTGCTAAAAAATGGAAGTTTAAACTTGATAATTATAAACCGTACGTTAAACACAGATTTTGACATACACACCATATTACATATGGACAGCAATTTTGACATTCCATATGACTTGTACACGCCGTCTAAACACAGTTTTAGATGGTTAGCAAGTTGAGTACTAAGATTTTATTGATTTGATGGCCTGCGTTTGTAACCCACCATGCTTAATTTCATAACTTAAATTTTTTTAATCGGCCTTATTACGGTTGTCAAAAACAACATTCGAGAATAGTCGTAGTCGCTGTCGATAGTTAGTTTTTTTGGTATTATGTAAAATTTTCGACAATAAAATATTTTGTAATAAATCAAAACATAAAATTTTAATAAAAAATTTTTGCAGTAGCATTTTAGGCGATAAATTTACACTTAAAAATAACAATAAAAAACAAAACGACTAGCTCTTAATTAAATTTGAAAACTTTTGTATTTCATTTGCAATTTTCTTAAAATTCAAATTTAGAAAGATGTGTTTTTAAATAAAAAAAATTTACCATTTACAAAAATAAAATGTGCAGACAACAGTTTTTGTACGATTATACTGGTAAAATTTGGTGCACTTACCCTTGTATCTCTTTTTTCTATACAAAATATCTTATTTTTATGAAAAAAAATGTATTCTTTATTGGAATCAAGGTTCTAAGGGACCTCCTTACAAAATTTTGTGCAAATCCATACAGTAGTTTTTACATGATGTGAACACAGACACAAAAAATTCCAAATTTGATATAGCGATTGCTATCTACACCAAAAACATTTAGATTATGTTTTCTATGCTCTTCTTTTTTTAAGTTTCTTCCTTTGATATGTATCTTTTTCTATTAAATCTTTCAATTTCTTTTAACGTCTTCATAACATTAGTATACAGTTCTGTATTTGACATTTGCTGATTTCAATATTTTCTTTGTTTCTAGTCTAGTTTTTGTACGTTGTTTTTGATTTATTTATCATTCTTCATTAAAAATAACTTAAAAGTTTGTGTATTAATTCATTAACATGGTAAAAACATCTGAATTACATGAAACTGTTAGAACAGAAATCTTGACAAAATACAAAATGGGTATTTCTGTTATAAATATTGCAAAAGAATATAATTTGTCACGACAAACAATTTATTATCAAATAAATAAATATAAAAAAACTGGACGAACAACTAATTTGCGCCGAAGTGGTAGAAAACGCAATACTACGATCTATGAGGACCGGCTGATTGTTCGGCAATTTAAAAACAACCCACTGCAAAAATGCCGCTATGGAATGGAATAAAACCGCAATTAATCACATAAGTGAAAGAACCGTTCGTCGGCGCTTAGCTGAAGCCAATATAAGGACATATATTGCAAAAACAATTCCTTTCATCAGTCCAAAAAATAAAATGAAGCGCTTAGAATTCGCCAAGAATTACATTAACAAGCCTCTGACCTTCTGGCGTAATGTACTCTGGACTGACGAAAGTAGTTTCGAGTACCACTCATCACCCAAAAAAGTTTTTGTGAGATTAAATAAAAAAATACATAAAAAAGTGACACCTGTATGTCAGAAAGTAAACCATGGAGGTGGAAGCGTTATGTTCTGGGGTTCTATTTCATATAATGGAGTAAGGGACTTGGTTCCTGTTGACGGTTCCATTAACCAACATCAATATTTAAGAATAATAAATGAATATGCGTTTCCCTCTGGCGATAGATTAATCGGAGAATCATTTATTTGCCAGCAGGATAATGCCCCATGTCATAAAACAAAGATGATTACAAAATTTCTTACAGAGACTGGTGTTCAAACTCTGGATTGGCCCCCCCAAAGTCCAGATTTAAATGTAATAGAAAATGTCTGGTCATACATAAAGCGAAATAGATCAGCGGATTTGACAAGAACAAAAGATGAGACAATCATAGAGGTCACAAATACTTGGAAAGAGATTCCAGTGGATTTTCTCCAGTCCTTAGTGGATTCCATTCCGAACCGCCTCCAAAAAGTTTTAAATGCGAAAGGAGGATACATTTTTTATTAATTTTAACGATTTTTCTTTAGATTGAAGTTCCCGATTTTTTAAATATGCTATGCAAAAATGTGTCAAAATAATTATGCCGCAAACTAAATTCTCATTTTTCTAGTTTCAATTTCAAAAAAATAAAAAAAAAACATTTGAAATGTGAAAAGTCTTTTGTTTTCTAATAAATTACACTTTCTTTTACAACTTTAAGTATTTTCAATTTATTAGTTTTATTGCGTAGGACCAGAAATAAAAAAAGAAGAAAAACAACTGGTATGTCAAAATAAATATGCCGACTAGTGTATATATAATTTTACATAAAAATACCATCGGCTCTTAATGGGTTAAGCATTTTAAAAAAAAATTTTGTATTTCCTTAAAGACCTCTTCAAAAGCTTTTAAATGATACCCATATTGATATTTTAAAAAATTTTAAAATTTCAGAGTCCCATAACTCAGAAAATATGGGCCAGCGCCAATTTTTTAATTGATGTTTTTTTCTTATTCTTTAATTCGCTATATCCTTATATATTTATTTTTTTTGGTTGGAGTTACTTTATTATTCAAAATGACATGAAACAATTAGATGTAGGCGTGGTGTTTTGCCTGCTGTCTCGAAGGACATGGACCCATCATGCTGATTTCTAATAGTAGCTGTTTCGACTCTATATCTGATCGATTGACTTATTTATTATTATTTTTTTCTTGCAAAGTTGATTTCAACACCAACACGGACGGACAGACGGACATCGCTCAATTGACATCGCTATGCATAAGAAGTAAGAATATACATATATACTTTATGAGGTCAGAAATGGATATTGTAGAATTTACACCCAGAATGTCAAACTTATATATACCCTTTTTCCACTTTTTGTGGTGGTTTAAAAACAGCATGCAAAAAATAAATTAAAATAAGCATAATGTAAAAATCAAAAGTAAACTTATCTTTTGTTAGCGTTCGTTTTAAAAATTTACGAAAAAAATTGTTTGTCGTGTACATAAATTTCAACGACAATATTTAAACAAATTATCTGGTGTTAGCATTCTAACACCAGAGGCACTGATCATTGTTCTAAAAATAAACATAACGTGATATTACAATGCTGTGAAAAATTCAGCTTTTAATAAGCAAGCATTCTTGCATCATTGTTACTTCTTAAACAAAAAACTTATGCTACAACAACTAATTGAACTGAAGTATATATAACTGTTAAAAATAATTTAATTATTGTTACAGGGATATTGTTAAGTTGACCGCTCAATTTGTGGCTCGAAATGGTCGCCAGTTTTTAACAAATCTTATGAATCGTGAACAACGCAATTTTCAATTTGATTTTTTACGTCCACAACATTCACTATTCCAATACTTTACTAAGCTTTTAGAGCAGTATACCAAAATATTAATTCCCCCTAAGGATTTGCTTGGAAAGTTACGGGCTGAAAGTAATGCTGGACGCTCAAGTATGAATATTGTACTCGATCAGGTAAAATATCGTGCAAACTGGCAAAAACATCAGGAGGCGCAACGACGTCGTGAGGAAGAGAAAATTGAAAAGGAGAGAGGTAAATTATTGATCATTGAAAATGTATTCTGACAATATAGTTTAAACTTAAAAGTTAAAATACAAAATTTTTATTATTTATATTTCCGGTACTTCCCTACTCGTATTAACCGGATACCTTCTTGAGTTTAATGATGTACTGATACAAAAACAAGTAAGAGGTGCTAAATTCGGAACTCATATACCCTTCACCATCTATATAAATCTAGTTTAGTGAAGTAACTCCAATCAAAAAAGCAAATATTGGGGTGACAGAGAATTTAAAAATAAATAATAATATAAAAAATAATTAAAATTTTTTTATGTGCTATAACTCGATAAAATGACAAATATGAAGTCTATGGCTTCAACGTGCTGCGATCTCAAACTCCGAGCCCTCCAGTGCGTAAAACAATTTTTACTGTCATATTATAACAAAATAACATTAAATCCTTGCGGAAAAATGTGCAACTCTCCTTCGTAGTACCCTTTTCACAAATGTGAGATTACAAAGGGCTAAAGAAGGCTACTTCTGCAAGTCGTAGTAAAGTTAAGACCCTACGGTACTGAGCAGAAATCCTGTAAGTCGTAGTAAACATAAGAACCTGCGCTACTCAATGGGAACTAAGCCTTACTTTTCGCCTGGTAATAAAGGGTCATGGTTGGCAGGTTCACAGGGTGAGACAAATCGTGCCTCAGTACGTTGACTCGAAAAGGGACCACACTATCCTCCATTCTAAGGATTATAAAATAAAAATAACACATAATGTAATAAAAGATACAGCACAATTAAACCGTAGTTTTAAGAAAATTAAAAATTAACAGAATTACAAATACATAAAAAAAGGAAAATCAAATGCGTAGAAAATATATCAGCAATTTAATAAATAAAAAAATATGAATAATAAGTTCAAATATTACAAAATATACGAGGGCTGCTGTATATATTTCTGGCCTAATAGTGAAAATGCGAATATTTATAATCAAAAATGGTTTTATTGTTTTTCAAAGTATTCTCCAGCATGATTTACACACTTTTGCATGCGCTCAAACCAGTTGTCGAAGCACTTTTTCCACTCCGATTGAGACACCTCTAAAACATGGTTTTTGAACACTTCAACAGCTTCTTCGAATTTTTCACATGACCAGTTTTGCCGAAGAAACAGGCGACCATTTGTTCGAAGTGCTTCTTTCACGAACAACTTTCGTTGGATTTTGCTCGTCTTTGAAGACCCATACGGTCGATTGTTGTTTCGTTTCGGGCTCATACGCATAGATCCATGATTCGTCACCTGTGACGATCTTATAAACGTCTTTTGAAGCACCGCAATCGTATTTTTGCAACATTTCTTTGCACCAATCGACACGAGTCTTTTTTTGAGCGACTTTCAAATTGTGCGGGATCCAACGAGAACAAACCTTTTTTACGGCCAGGTGTTCATACAGTATCGAATGTATGCTGGTGGAAGAAATGTCAAAGGATGTCTCTATCTCTCGGTATGTCGCATGTCGATCTTGCATTATGAGTTCACGCACGGCATCAATGTTCTCTGGCACAACAGCCGTTTTTGGACGACCTTCACGGAATTCGTCTTTGAGCGAGCTTTGGCCACGATTAAATTCATTATACCAATTTTTCACAGGGCTATAGGATGGTGCTTCATCGCCATACAAAGATTTAAGGTCATCAATGCACTCTTGTCGTGATAATCCACGTCGAAAGTTGTGAAAAATGATGGCACGAAAATGTTCACGAGTTAATTCCATTTTTTTCTACATTAATTTTTTCAAGTCACTGTAAACAACACAAATAATGGTCGTACGTCAAAACGTTTTGAGTACGATTATGCTTAAAAATGACAAACTTTCCAATAGAAATGTCAGATTGCACTTGGCAGCACTCACTCGTAAAAAGGGTTTTAATGGAAATCCTAAGTGATTTTTAATAAATCAAATATAATAATTTTTGTTTTATTCGATGAATTAAAATACAAAAAAGAGTATGCAATATCATGAGTATATGTATGTACATATAAAGAAGATCCTTTCGGTTCCACAATAAAGTTAATATAATGAAGCGAGAAAAATAAACAAAAAAACAAAAGAAAGTAAAGGATAATAAATCTTAAGGATTTATCTTAATTTCCACCACAACCAAAAATAACTATAATTTTTTTCACGAGTCAAGTCCGTTAATAATGTACGCCTTTTGATTTCGTGTTTTTTATTTTAGGCGGTACATTAAAAATCAACTAAATTTAAAAATAATTAAAATTAAATGAATTCCGAATACTTGTACCTATAATCTGAATCTGTTCAGGATTGAATTCTTCAGATCAGGTGAGTGCTCGGATTCTCTTCCTCTTGAAATATTATTTTAATTTTTTTTTAATAATATAAGCTTGTAAAAACAAGAAACGGATTGTAAATTTTGCTGAAATTTTGTGCTATATTGGTTAAAAATTAAATCTAAGCAGTTTTTTAAAATTTTTAAAGTAGGAATTTAATAAAAATTTTAAATGGAGGCTTTACAGCCAAAAATTTTGGTAAAGGATAGTCCTCTCAACGCGGTCCTTAAAGGAGCGCTAGATACGATTATTTAGAAATCATTTTAAGCAACAGAAATCATTTAACACTTTTATGGAATGCTACGATCCTTCTTCTGTCCCAACAAAGCGCATGGAAATTTTATGGCTTTTTTTCTACTTCGTTGTTGTAAATATTTATAATCTTCCTTAACACTTTCACTTTCTTCCTTACAAGATATACTTAAATGTAGTTTTTCAGTTTAAAAAAAATTCTTAGTTTTTGATTTCGACATTTGTTAAGTTATTTATATTTTGCTTAACAATTTGGTCAGAAATTTCGTATTGGCAATCGGGTGAATTTACAGGCTCAATATTATTGCTTGCGCTTGATTATCATTATCATTTTTACAAGAAGTAGGGTGTATGAAAAATATTATTTTCTATTGATTTAAATTATAAGATTACCTACTGAATGAATCACTATCGGTTGTACACAGATTATCGTCTTCTCTCAATGTTATTTTTTGCACTGAAAATATAACATTCTACTTGAGTTTAGATTTAACGGCAGAAATCTCCACAAAATGTACTGCGTTGTCATGTTTTGAATTGGACAAAGGTCCATTGTTTGTATCCTGATTATTTTCATAAGTTGTTCTAGTATTCTCTACATTGTTTACATTTTGCGTATTGGTATTGGTCGTACTGGGTGGTCTCAGAGGTTGGAACACACGTGGATCCCCAGAAAATCGAAGCTATTAAAAATTTAGCTATCACCGGTACATTGGAGGATTTAAAAAGTTTTCTCGGTATGACTTCCTACTACAGGAAATTTATTAGGGATTACGCAAATATTGCTAAGCCCTAACCGAATTTAACAAGAGAAAAAAATGCTCAGGTCAAGGCAAAGTACCCATGGTACAAACAGAAGAGGCATTCAAGTCTTTCAATAAATTGAAAATCTTGTTGATGTCATATGAAGTTTTGTCTTTCCCAGATTTCGATCAACCCTTCAATCTAACTACCGATGCTTCCAACTATGTCATTGGAGCAGTATTATCCCAGGATTTACAGGAGTAGACAGACCCATTTCCTTTATCTCGCGTTCGCTAAAGAAAGCAGAGAAAAATTACGCAACAAACCAGAAAGAAATGCTGGCTAACGTTTGGGAATTGGATAATTTACGTGCGTATCTCTACGGTGCAAAACAAGTAAAAATCTTCACAGACCATCAACCCTTAACTTATGCACTGGGAAATCAAAACCATAACGCCAAGCTAAAAAGATGGAAGGCAAGAATTGAAGAATACAACCACGAGCTTATCTACAAACTCGGCAAGTCGAACGTTGTTGCAGCACATTGTCTACACTGGAAACAAACCTGAACCAATTTTATATGACTACTGATGAAGAAACTGTTACTGCTTCGGAAGTTGGCTCGGAAACTGTAACGGCCGATGAAGGCAAGATGATGCAGATGCAACAGCTCATAGTGCCCAACAGGATTTTAGTGATTTAATTTTTCATGTCGAATCTCCCCTAAACGTCTGTAGAAACCAACTAATAATACGACAAGGGAAAGAATTGCATAGTAGTATTCAGCCACATCCAGGATACACTAGACATTTTGCCAGTCTTGATGAAATCACTTTTCAAACTCTAACAGATACGTTAAAACGGTGCCTTAACCCAAGCTGTGTCAATGGTATCAAGATTCCCGAACGTTTTATTTCACTTCTTAACAGCAAATATTTGGCACATTTTGCTCCATATAAAATAAGAATTTCTCAGAGATTAGTGGAAGATATCACTAATCCAGAGAACGCTTCTAAAATTATAGATAGTGAGCACAGAAGAGCTCATTGCGACGATAAGGAAAATAGTTTACAAATACTGGAAAGTTATTACTTTCCTGATATGAGAAGCCTTATCCGCAATTACACTAAAACCTGTGAAATATGCAAGTTGAATAAATATGAAAGACATCCTCATAAACCTAAGATACAGTCGATACCCATTCCTTCGAATCTTTGTGAGATTTTGCATGCTGATATTTTTGAAATCCAAGGCTATAAGTTTATAAGCTGCATTGATAAATTCTCAGAATTTGCTAATCTCTTCTATATTAGAAATTGTTTCGCTATTCATTTGAAGACTAAATTAACCGAGGTCCTACATTATTTTACAATCCCACGTATACTCGTGTCAGACAATGAAAGAGTCTTCCTAACACCTACAATATTAAACTTCCTTAGATCCCTAAATATTGAATATTACTTAACTCCTACTCAGAAAAGTGAGAAAAAACCCGCTGACATATTTTTTAATAGGTCAAAGAGATTTGATTACCAACAACTAGTTCATTTTCGTGATCAAGTAAATCAAGATATCCGTGGCCTTATCGAAAATAACCAAAAGGTCACCAATGATCGTTGAAATAAAAGCAGATCTAAGCCAATCAATTTAGAAGAGAACCAAGAAGTATTTGTTAGAAATAAACAAATTAAACCTAAACACAAACCAAAAGTCCAAAAAATTTTATAATTAGATGATTAAAAAATATCACTTTTAAAATGTAGAATCATATGAAAATTAAATAACATATCATACTTTTTAAAATACAATAGGAAAATCAAGAAAAAATTATAACAAAAATAACATATTCTGAATTAATATTTTAGGGCTTAAATATAATATTTTTTTAAATTTTTTTAATATTTTTTAACATTGTTATCAAAATCTAATGTTACATTTGTGTTTACTTAAATTAAACTACTTAAGATTACTTTTATTACTCCCTATCACCGGAGCCTATCAAGTCTAGTAACTGTTAAAATAGGAGACGGTTAAATAATTAATGGATACCTTAACATTGTTCACGTAATAGATCTAAAAAATTGGAATGTTTACTGCATACCACAGAAGAAGTTTTTTTCATCCTTAAAAAACAATGAACTGAATCAGGAAACATTCGACTTTCACCTTCGCAGGTGCTATGATCGAATAAAGTCTATCAAAGGTATCACAAGGAATAGAAGATTTATAGATTGGATTGGTTCAGCATGGAAATGGATTGCAGATTACAGAGCCAAGAAAAGCTGATAGAGAATAATGAGCACCAGTATGTCATTAACAACTAGCTATTCGAGAAAACCAATGAGGTTGTAAAAGAATTAAATACCTTAATAAGCAGTGTTAACAACAAGGTTTTAAAATCTGAGGCAGAAGAATATACTCAAGAGATACTTAACAAATTACTGATTGGAAAGGAGGATATTAAAGAAATAATACGCGCCTGTCAGTTAGCGAAAAGCGGTGTCATTAATACAAACCTTTTGGCTATGGAAGAAATCCAATGTATAGTTTCTGAGGTGAATTCTCTGCCATACAGTAATGAGATTGAAGCCGTCGAATATGGAAAACCAAGTATATTCTCAAATGACACATCACTGCTTTACATTCTGTCTATACCAAAAATGGATCCAAAAAGGTTTGATAGAATTACAGCAAAAGATGTCATAATTCAGAACAGGAAACTCAATCTAAAATATAATAAAATTCTCATAAATTACGAAAACGTGTATAAAATCAAAGGTGGATGAACCAGGATTAACAATATAACGATTTGTAGCATGCAGCAATGGAATAAGCTCAAAGAGGAAGACTGTCTTTCTAGAATCCTAAGAGGTATTGATGCAAATTCCACATTTCACCCTTAATAATTACGTTTGACATATTTTAAGTACATCAAACTTGTATTGCGAAATCAAATTGCAACACAGCAAATTTATGTCTGCGCGTGTTGAAACATGATCCGCACTTGAAACATTTAAGCAATTCATGTAAACTTGTTAATAAAGCAATTTCCCACGTTAATATGTAGACTTAGAACTTTAAGTAGCTTAAGTTTAAGTTAAGAACAAAATTATTATAAAAGCCAATTCAATTCTGGACGTGTAATAAATAAGTTGAAACATTTAAAATACGGTGTTTGAATTGTTGTTGGGTGAGTGCCCAAGCGATCATTTTATTTTTTTGAACAAGGTACCGGCCTTGTTTTAAGTTATATTTGCAATTCCTCCTTTGGATGGAAATGACACCGACCATGACTGCGATGGAACTGATGATGAGCATGAAGGCAATTTGAATCAGGTGCGAATGCAGTGTGTTGATAGTAAGGATCATTGGAGTGAAGCCGACGACAAACCACTTGCGCAAAATCCCCGACTGGAAGGTGAAGCTAAAAGCCATTGGCACAAGAAACCCCATACTTACGAAATTGAAACCAAGTGTGAAGTGGTTTCTCTTAGCCTTAAAGCTAAGTTTGCAAAAACACCACTTGATTTTTTATAATTATTTTTTTCTAAGGTCATACAAAGACATTGTGTTGAGTAGACCAATTTATATGCATTACAACAATATGAAGATTTAAAAATTACAATTATATACAGATTTTTATAGACAATTACTTCACATCCGTAATCTTATGGAATATGTGTATCTGGTACGATAAGAGATAATCGCACAGACAAATGGCCTCTTTCTTCCGTTTCCACAATGAATAAACAGTAAAGAGGATCTACAGATTATCGTTTTACCTAAAATGGAAACATACTCCTTGTTAGATGAGAAGACAATAATGTAGTTACGCTCGGAGCGAATTTCAACGACAATGAAGCCGGGTCATGCAAGCGTTATGTGAAAGAAAAAGGTATTATACAGATAGCCCAACCTACAACATCTCAACGCTATACACATGGCATGGGTGGCGTCGATAAATGGATCAGCTGATAGCCGGTTACCGATCTAAAATTAGCGTAAATGGTGGTGGCCAATTTTTGCATACTTATCGGATGCATTAGTAGTTAACAGATGGCTACTTATGCGAAAACTTTAGCCCAATGAAAGAAATTTTTCGAACTTGTTGCAGTTTGCACGGTGATTTATCAATTGGAGGCTCTAGAGCAACAACTGTAACCACTGATGTTCGTTATGACGGAAAAGATCATATTGTAGATTACTCCAAAACCGATAAAAGATGTGCACATTGTGGAAAGAAATCTAACTTTATATGTATCAAGTTTTCAAAGGTCTTCATCCAAAAGATTGTTCTAAAAAATTTCATATGCCAAGTAATTGTACTGCATAATGTTTCTTAAAAGGGACGCCTTCTAAAACGTACATTAAAAGTTTTTTAATAAATCTTTTAAAAACAATCTTTATGGGTGTTTTAAATGATAAAGTAACAAAAAAATATTTCTAAAGTTTATGGGAAACCTTATGCACTAATGGGTTAATTTAATATTTTATATGTTAAAAAAGATTAAATTAAACAACGGGAATTTTTTATTACATTAATTAATTTTCAAAATAAAATCTTTTTTTCGTGCTATTTTCTATTATCCCGATTAATAATTTAAATTACCGATATTGATTATTGAGGGTCAAGGCACGTCTCGACGGACATTTCGTTACCGCTTACTTAACTCTTCAGGAAACTTCTGACAAACATTTTAAACAAACTAAAAATTTTTGTCCAAACAATAAAGCAAAGACAAAAATCAAAGTTTAAGCAAAAACAGCAATAACCAACAGCAGTTCTATTTTTCTTTCTCCTCTGTATACGGCTGACATTTTTTCGGCTCTTTTATACAGTTGAAATACAGTTTCAAAATAAAATCTTTTTTCGTGCTATTTTCTATTATTCCGATTAATTATTTAAATTACCGATATTCATTACTGAGGGTCAAAGCACGTCTCGATGGCCATTTCGTTACAGCTTACTTAACTCTTCAGGAAACTTCTGACAAACATTTTAAATAAACTAAAAAAATTTGTCCAAACAATAAAGCAAAGACAAAAAGTTTAAGCAAAAATAACAAAAACCAACAGTATTTCTATTTTTCTTTCTCCACTGTATACGGCTGACTTTTTTCGGCTCTTTTATACAGTTGAAAGAGGATGAAAAATAAAATATCACAAAACACTACGATAATCTTTTTATATGCATGGGCACTTTGCAAATACTAAATTGAATTAAACAACGGGAATTTTTTTTTCAAAATTAAATCTTTTTTCCTGATATTTTCTATTATCCCGATTAATTATTTAAATTACGAATATTGATTATTGAGGGTCAAAGCACGTCTCGATGGCCATTTCGTTACCGGTTACTTAACTCTTCAGGAAACTTCTGACAAACATTTTAAATAAACTAAAATTTTTCGTCCAAACAATAAAGCAAAGACAAAAATCAAAGTTTGAGCAAAAACAACAATAACCAACAGTAATTCTATTTTTCTTTCTCCACTGTATACGGTTGGCTTTTTTCGGCTCTTTTATACAGTTGAAAGAGGATGAAAGATAAAATACCACAAAACACTACGATAATTAATTTATATCCACGAGCACTTTGCAAATAAAGTATATATATTCTGACATCTTATGCATAGCGAAGTACGCCTGTCCGTTCAATATGTCAATCGATCAGATACAGTGTCGAAAGAGGTTCTATTGGAAATCAGCATGATCGGTCCATGTCCTTCGAGGCAGCAGGATAAACAGCACTCCTAACTAATTTTTTTATGTCATTTGGAACAATAAAGTAACTCCATTAAAAAAACACATATGTATATGGGGCATTAGAGAATTAAAAAATAAGAAAAACACATCAAGTGAAAAAATTGGCGCTCGCCCATATTTTGCGAGTTACGGGGCTCTGAAATTTAAAATTTTTTTAAATATCAATATGGGTATCAGTTGAGAGCTTTTTTAGAGATCTTTAAGGAAATACTAAAATTTGTTAAAAATTCTTAACCCATTAAGAGCCGATGTCATTTTTATGTAAAATTATATAGATGCAGTACCAATTTTTTTTTTATTTTTAATTCTCTGTCACCCCAATATTTGCTTTTTTGATTGGATTTACTTTACTAAACTAGATTTAAGTAAATGGTAAAGGGTATGGGTATATTAGATTCACCGTAGCCGAATATAGCACTCTTACTTTTTTACTTTACAATATTTTTCGATAAAAAGTGACTGTATATTTTTCAATTTTGTTTGAGAAACGCGCGATTTTAAAGATTAGTTGGCCATTTCAATCAGATTGAAAGTATCTCCAACTATTGTATCAATAGAACCCAAAACGATTATTTATTTAAACCCTCTGGTCAATGATATGTGGCCTTTAAACAGAAAAATCAACAAAATTCTGCTTTTTAATTGGCGCACTGACCAAGTTTGTTATATTCTTTACCACGAAAAGTGGAAAATGAATATATCTAAGTTTGTGATTCCGTTTCTAATTCTTACAATATCCATTTCCGACCCCATAAAGTATATATATTCTGACTTCTTATGCATAGCGAAGTCTAATGAGAGATGTCCGTCCTTGTTAGTGTTGAAATCAAGTTTGCCGAAGCACTAGATCAGCTAGAGAAATTTTAAATATGCCAATGGATCAGACATAGCGTTGAAAGAGGTGCTGTTGGAAAATAACATGTTGATTCCATGTCTTTCGAGACAGCGGGCAAAACAACACGCCTACCTCTTAAGTTTTTCATACATTTGGAACAAGGAAGTAGCTCAAATAAAAAAAAATCAAATTTTATAAAATATCAATCTTGAAGGAAATACTAAATTTTTTATAAAAACTGAAGAGATAATGTTAAGAATAAATTTTTGTCCGTTTAAATGGTATTATGCAGGTAGATTGCCTTATATCTGTCCTGTTTATTGGGGTAAATAGTTTAATATTTGGGTCTTTTATTATTGGATAGGTAAGTGTGACCGTCTGTGGGGGTCTTTCGTTGGTAGGAGTGTTTTAGTAATTTTAGTGGTGTTAAAATCGTGTCAGAGGTTGTGTTTACCTGTTTGTTAATAATATCTCTGTTAAACGTTCGTGTTTTGTAAATTTCCATGTTTTCAAGAATGTCTAGTCTTCGTCCTTTTTTACTTGGGTGTAATACTGTCATACATTCATCTATTTCCCTTGGTTCGTGTCCATGTGTGTTAAGGTGTATTGCGAAATTGGAATCTTCCTTTTTCCTTTTGTATGATCGTATGTGTTCTGTAAACCTTGTTTTTAATGTGCGTCCAGTTTGTCCGATGTATGTATGGTTGCAGGTACAAGTAAGTCTATATACTCCGCTGGTGCTAAATTTATCGGTTGTTTCTATTGATATCTTGAGATTGTTGCATAGAGTGTTGGTCGTTTTTAGTGTTGTGTGTAAACCTTCTTTCCAGAAAAGGTCAGTTAATCTACATATTTCTGGTCCTGTGTAAGTAAAGATGTGTCATCGTGTTGTGTCGATTGTTTCCTTGTATTCTTTCGTCTTGTTTTTGTTGTTGTATTGTCTGCGTAGTTTGTCGATAGTTGTGTGGTTGTAACCGTTATTTTAAGCTATATTGTAAATTGTATCGAGTTCTTTGTTGTATTTATCTGGAGCGAGTGGGACTATTTTAAGTCTGTGAATCATATGTCTAAACGCTGCGAGTTTATGTTGAGTGGGATGGTTTGAGGCGTTGTGGATAGTTGTGTCTGTCATGGTTGGTTTTCTATAAATGTCAAAGTTTAAGGTATCAATTCCTCGTGTGATTGATATGTCAAGATAATGTAAAGTCCTGTTTTGCTCTTTTTCCATTGTGTATGTGATTTTGTTATGTATTATCAGGCATGTTCTGAAAATCACAAGATTTCAAATCACTTGTGATTTTAAAATCACAATTATGGTTTGATGGTGTTCTGAAAACCACAAAAGTTTTAACTTTTCGTTGTGATTTCACCTCTTCGAAACCACAAGAAAACAGCTGGTATTTTGTTTTAGTTTGACGAAATTTTTTATGTATTGAAAATTATTAGTGTTTTTCTTAAAATATACAGTGAAAATGAATTAAAAGTTTTGTTTTTATAAAAAACTAAAAAAAACTGATAACAAAAAAGTAAATGCAAAATCACAAAGCAAATAACAATATTTCTTGCAATAGAAAGTGTCTTTAATTTTTTCATAATTTTATAAATTCTTTGGTGCCAATTGCTAATTTTGCTATAAAAATCAATAAAAAACATTTTAAGGTATTCATATAATTAATTTACTGCGAAGTTCAAAATAAAGTGGATGAAAAAATAACAAAGTGATACTAAATCGTCAGGCATTTAGCTGACTGGTTTAAAATCACAAAAATTTTAAAAGTTTTGTATGCAGAACAGCTTTCTTGTGATTTTAAATCACTTTCACAAAAAGTGATTTTCAGAACATGCCTGTATGTTTAAGTCTATAAGAATTTGTTCGGCGTTGTCTTTTTCGAGGATGCATATTATATCGTCTACGTATCTGTAGTAATGGGTTATTTTATGTTTTTCATCAGTTTTTTGATGTGTAGTTATTCTAAAGTTGCATGAAAATCTCTGTGAAGATTGCGAATGTTGGGTTTCCAACATCCATATATATGCATTTTTTTCTTATTTTTTCAATCTCTGTCACCCCAGCATTTGCTTGTTTGATTGGAGGTTCTTCATTAAACTACAAAGATGGTGAAGGGTATGTAAGATTAGGCATAGCCGAATATAGCACTCTTACAGCCATACTTAAACAAGGGCGGAAAGCGTTTTTTTGCTGTCAAAAGTTCTCATGCTAGTACATTTTGTATGGAGCATACCGAAATAACGCGGCGGCAACGCTTTTCAATTGGAAAATCCGATTTTGACAAGGCGTTAAGTAATAAAAAAAAAATTAAAAATAAACAAAAACAAAACAAATTTAGGTTTTTTGTTATAAAACTTTCAATTTACACGACATAAACACCAGAATTGTTATTCTTTTTAAAATATTTAGGGAATTTATATACATATATGTTTGGAAAAAATCTAGTGCAGAAACGAAAAAAATTGGTCCGGAGTGTAAAATTTAAAGTAAAAATTTTGGGGTTGACCTTTAGCTTCGGAGTTATTTTATGGCGGAATTAGACAGTATGGGATTCATAGGAAAGGTAATTTTTTGCTTAGATTTTCATTTACACCCCGTAGACAACTTTATATCATTTTTGAGGTGCGTCCGTTAACTAGAATTAAGCCTTAATGTTTTTTAATAACCCTGTTTTTTATCATTTTGACAAACCGTTGCCGCTTTTGTTTAGGTATGGCATTTTAGCGTAAAAGCTATGCGGAAGAAAACGTTCCGCTTTCCGTTTTTATTTAGGTATGGCTGTAACTTGTTTTTTTAACGTTGTCTATACATATAATAAAACTGTTGCGGGGTTATTTTTGTACATAAAATATTTATTGGAATTTTTGATGTTAGTGTGGATAGAATCGATATGGAATACAAAACACTTATTTTTGAAATAGTTGTCTGTCTGTCCGTCTGTGTTCGCACCACATAAAAATTACTGGATGGATTTGAACAAAGTTTTTTGAGGAGGTCCCTAAAAACCTTGATTCAAATATATTTTTTGTAAAAATGAGTCATTTCGTAGAGAAAATAGAGATACAAGTATGAAAGCATCCAATTTTACCGGTATAATGGTACTAAAACAGTTGTCTGCACATTTTTTTTGTAGATGGAAAGTATTTAACCCTGTCTACAGAACTCTGACCTAAATTTTTAAAAACACATATTTTTAATTTAATTTTATTACAAGTCAACACTAATCTTAGTGATACATGGTAAACTTTTAAAATTCACTTTAGACACGTTTTATAAGGTCTGTTCCGTAACTTTACTAACAAAAATAGCAACGAGAAGTAAAACCAAAATTTTCAAAACGATTCTCTTAAATGTAAAAAAGTAAAACGCTTTACTACTAAAAATTAGCAAAGAAAATTTTTGTGGCTTTTGGAATGATATTGTTACGAAAATTAGATCTGGCAATCGCTGTTGTTGTTATCCGTATGATCGTGGTATAGAATAATACCACAATTAGCTAACAAAAGCTGAGCAACCTCAATGGCTGCGTTAGTTGTTGTTGTTGTGGTTGTAACAGTTCTACTGCTGTCCACAGTTTTTCCCTGAAAAGATATAAAGCAAAATACTCAATTATGTGTATGTGTGTCATCAGGTGGTATTGGGAGGTGGAGAAATTGCGTAACCTCAATCAATCGTAACCAAAGATACCTAGGGTGTAAATTCGTGGGGCTACTGGGACAATTAAACAAGTGAGTTGTGTCGTGAGGGCTTTGAAGACAGGCTGGGACACGGTTTAAAGTGCCTGGAACTATACGTTCTCGGTAGCAGTTGAGAATACTGCACCATCCGGCTCTTAATTGTTCTAAGAATGATCTCGTGTGCCTGAGCAGAAGCCTCTCATCTTCTGAAATCGCGGGTGGGTGTTCCTTTAGGACATTATTACATCTATAGCCATTTATGGCATCCGAGACCGCCTGCCGATGCAAAAGTTTTTGGGTATCTATAATGGTCATCCGGTTTATTGTAGATGGAATAATATCCCGGATGTCATTACGATAACGCCTTAAGTCCTGCCGGATGTGTCGGGGTGGGGATCATGCATTATCACCTCGTGGTTAAGATAACTGGGCTAGTGACAAGCCACTAGGAATTGCTTGGTCAGTAGGTCATTATTTTCTCTGACAGGAAGCATCCTAGTCTCTTCATGGAGGTGATCTATGTTTGTCATATTGACACATCCAGTCACGATTCTGAGCGCATTGTTTTGTGCAATCTGTAAGAGTCGCCATTTGGTATCGGTAAGGAACGAGGTCCAAACCGGGGCAGCATAATTAAGGAGGGAGCGGCCAATTGCCTTATATGTTGTCACTATCGTCTCCTGTGTCATTCCCCAGGAGGTGGTTGCGAGTGCTTTTAGGACCTTGTTCCGAGTTTTCACTATGTGGAGGACGTAGGTGGCGTGCGATGAGAAGTGATGGAGGCTGTCGAAGACTACGCATAAAATTTTTGGGTTCTGTACCGTAGGGATACGGTGGCCTTCGACCGAGATGTCCAATTTCATTCTTAGTTCTTTAGTCCACGAACTGAAAAGGGATACCGAAGACTTGGAGGGTGATAGCTGAAGTCTACGATCCTGAAAATATTCTGAGATGGTGGCCAAGTATTGTGAGATTCTGGCACTTATGTCGTAAATTTTAACACCAGATGAGTAGATTGTGCAGTCATCTGCGTACGACACCATCTTGACATCTTGGGGTGGTGCAGGAAGTTTCGCAAGATAAGTATTAAAGAGTATAGGTGACAGTACTCCTCCTTGTGACACACCCATTTTTATCGTGCGGAGTTTTGACTTCTGGCCTCTGAACTCAACAAACGCTAGTCTACCACTTAAGTAGTTAGCAATCCAGCGTTTGACATCGATGGGAAGAGTATAGTTCGTGATGTCATTTATCAGCACAGGGTAATCGACCGTGTCAAAGGCCTTAGATTAGTCCAAGGCGGCAACAACTGTGCGTTGGCATGGTCTTTGCTGAATAAAACCGTCTGCGATTTGGGTAGCTATCATATTTAAAGCCGTTGTGGTGCTATAGGATTCCTTGAAGCCATGTTGGTGTGTGGCGGGTAAGAGATGTTATTTTATAAATGGGAGATCTGGTGGTTATGTCATAAAAGGGAGATCTGGTGGAAAGACTCTCCCATTGTAGCAGGTTTGTTCGGTTTTAGTGAGGGAATTATCCGGGCAACCTTCCAGATATCCGGAATCACATTTTGGCGAATTGAGATTTCTAGAAGGCAGATATTTAAGCGATACTGGGCCAAGTTTTTCAACATTAGCATTGAGATGCCATCAGGACCAAGAGCTTTTGAGGGTTTTGATTTGGAGATAATATTTTTCACTTCATCGGGACTGAAGGAAATGGGCACCGAATCTCGTTTTAGATTCTTGGTTCTCCGTACTATGGCTCTTTTATCCCTATTTTGCGAGGTGGGGTGATCGACAAACTGTCGGCAGAATAATTTAGGACAGTTCTTTGCATTTGTATGCTGAATGTTATGGAATCCTATAGTGGCGAGGTTTTTGTTGCAGTTTGAGCCAGATAGACTTTTAATGGTAGACCAGAGCTTTTTGGAGCTAATTGGACAATTTCTAAGATGTTCCAGCCATTTGCTGCGGCGATGTTCATTGACGAGTGTATTTATCTTGGCCGTCAGCAGTTCAATTTGCTCGTGCTGAGTTGCAGGCGCGTAAGCGATCGCGTTCTTGAGCTATGCGCGCTGAACTAGTTGGAAAATGTGGTATAGTATTTGGGACTCTGCCTGCTAGTATGAAGCGCCGGGCTGCCCTGAGAAAAGTTTGCCTGAAAACTTTTCTCCCTTCCTGGCACAAGTGGGGTGGGGTAATTGACGAAGGGGGTCATCAATAATTTCTGAAAAACCCTGCCAGTTGGCTTTATTATAGTTAATATAAGTGCGCTTATCAGGCTCAACGAAGTCACTTGATTTCTCAACAGGACCACAATGGGGATGTGGTCCGAGTTAAATGCAACATGCCTTTACCAGCTTGTGTAGGCAAGTAGTGATCAACAGACAATGAAGATGTCTGGTGAGCTTACACATCTTGAAGTAACTCCTGTTGGGAAGTTTTTGTTTGTTGCGGTCCAATTCGTCTATCTTTTCTGCAAATTGAATACCGCGAGGGTCTTCTGGTAGTTGAGAATACCAACTCTCATGATAAGCATTGAAATCACCTATTAGTATTCTATTATGCCAAAAACTCAACCAACCACACTTTAAATACCAACAACAATCAAAATCGAACCGCAACCCAACAGAGAAACGTTATTGGAAGTAATGCAATATCACAAGCTATTGTATCTAGAGATAGCC
Source organism: Gymnosoma rotundatum (assembly GCA_916610165.2). Lineage (NCBI taxonomy): Eukaryota > Metazoa > Arthropoda > Insecta > Diptera > Tachinidae > Gymnosoma > Gymnosoma rotundatum. The sequence goes on from OU744336.1 coordinate 90,005,723, forward strand.
AAGTGTTCTATAGCACAACGTTTAACAACAATTATAGCGGCAACACTATGCCTGCCAATATAAACAACAACACCTTTTATACTTATTACGTCACAAATAACCATAACCATACATCGTATATCTCAAACAACGCAAGCAACAGATACAACATCACGTCTTTTATCACTAGCAACAACAACAGATATAGCCATACGTTCTCCAACAACAGCATTTTCAGCTATAATTACACAGGTTTCAATACCAGCCACAACAACAACACAACTATAACCTCGAACACTACAAGTAGGAACAACAGTCATAGCCAAAATAACACGCCAGTTATCACAACTAACAACAATCTTAATCAAGATAATCTTGCTAAAAAACTAAACATCTTGAACGTAAAAAGTATATACCACATGACTTTGGTAAATGAATTTCATAAGGATGAGAGATTGTTGAAAGCAATAGATCATGAGCATAACACAAGACGCCGAGCGCAAGGAAGATTTAAAGTAGAACGTTTTCACAACAATTATGGAAGAAGTACACTTGGTGTAACGCTGCCCACAATTTTCAATAAAATGCCTTTATATATAATTAATGAAAATAGCAATCCAAAAAGAAAAAAGCTTTTAAAAAAATATTTAATTAGTTTGCAATGAATTTAAATAATTTGTTTATATTTAAATAATTGGTTAATATTTATTAATTTATTCACTACTCTTCTGCTGACAAGCTGAAAGGCTTAGCAGGTTTTCGTAGATAAATTAATAATTTTTAATTAATAATTATAAATTTATATTACTTCTCTTAAGATGATACTGAATTTAAAATATATATGTATGTAAAAAATAAAAAAAAAAAATTATCACCTTGCAAGAGATGGGATATGCTCGGGTGATAATTTGCCCCAATGCTGTTAACGGGCGGGATATAAACATTGATGACTTCTCTATTTCTGTGACATCAGTGACCACTAAAATGCTCATAACCTCCAGGTTGGAGTCAGGGACAGGAGGGATTGGAGGGGTTGCCAGTTTGTAGATGACCTTTCGCTCAATGATGAACGCCAGTCCTCACTCCTAATGATGTTGTAATTGCCGGAGGCTGAGAGTGTATAATTACCAGATAGCTTTCTTTCCTGAATAGCGGCTATGAGTATATTGTTATCGTGCATATGTTTGGTGATCTCCGAGACCTTATTCCTGATGCCATTACAATTTAATTGCATGATATAGAAAGATCCACCGGGACCAGTAGTTTGCACAAGCCGCTGAGTGGGAAGACGTGGCGATGAGATAGTCTGGGATGGTGTTGTCGGTGTCGGTCGCTGTAGTGAGGGTGAGGTGGGGTATTGCGAGCAGGTGTAGGTTGCGCAGTTAAGTTTAGGGAGGTGCTGACAGCTGGGGTGGTATTTGCACAGCATGCGGCTAAGAAATTAGCATTCCAATCCCTGTGGGATCTCAAATTTGTACATCGCCTCATATGACACAATTTTTCAACCGTTGCACTGTACAGAGTTTATATTCCTCCGAATCATCTTGTTACATATCGAGCATGTACACTGATGAATTTCGTTGCGCCTCACAGATGGGGATGGTAGTAGAACCTGTGGGGTTGCATTGGGAGGAGCAGTGCTGGTGTTAGGTGGTGGATTACTACAACAACTCGCCACAAAGCTTTGAGACCACGGTGGCTGGTAGGACCTGAGCAGCTTTTTAGGTGGCACCAGTTACCACAAACTGAGCACCTGACCGATGTGATGTTACGCGTTATTCTGTTGTGACACACTGAGCAAAACCAAATCTGTGAACCTGGGTTTTGTTCAATGCCACTTAAATGACTAATATTTTGAGCAAAATGGCTGGCATGTTTTGATCACCTGAGGAAAAAACTTTCGGTTTGTACAGCTGTTGCTGGGTTGACAATCTTTGGCCGAGATAGATTCGGGTCGTTCCGGAGCGTAGATCCAATTGTCGTGGGAACGTGCTGCGTAGAGGTTCGTGCTATCAAAGAGAAGATCATAAGTTCGAGCTCACCTTCGGGAATGCGTACAAAGGAAAGTAAGAATTGTTATAATTAAATTAAAAAAAGGAAGAGCAGTACAAACCTCCAGGAAAGGAAAGGACAATTATTGTGTATGAAGTAATGGCAGAGAATTTAGTGGAGATTTCTAATTTAATATAAGAGTAACAGATAATTGTCAAGACGCTCTTTATAATAAAAAGTAAGAACGGTAGCGGTTAACGCAGGATAGTGTAACAGCATAACAACAGTGTACGGCAGACGAGTGTTGTGGCTATTGGATTAAAGGGAGTAGGGGAGTTGTCTGTGGATGGTTAAGGTTACTAAATAAGGCATCGAGTAGTGCATGTCTCGCTGGAGTAACATAGTAGTGTAGCGTGGATGGCTGCGCTTGTAATAATAACGCATGTTTAGTAAATACGAGACTGTAGGATCAAGAAGCATAGCCAGATAAAGCCAAAAATTAAGACTACAGAATTTATAATGAGCCACAGTAATTTTTGCAGTCAAAAGAATCCGTACGTTTGTCTAAAAAAGGGAAAAACGTAATAATATGTAAGATTAAAGAACTGTATGGTATGACCGTTAAATAGTACCATTTACATGTACATCAAATGTTTTACATAATTTTAATTATTAATTAATTATTTGTTAATTTGAAAAAGCGTTTATGATGTTTAAGCGCGTCATAAATACGAGTAAATACTAAAGAGCTGCACAAAATGTTTTAAAAATTCTATGCTCTAGTGTACACTACTTCCAAACACAGAATTTCAGTGTTAATATAAATATCAAAACAAGCATAACAAAACATGGCTCTCACTAAAACAAAACAAGCACCATTCGAAAAGTTTCTCTTTACAGCATTGTTAGTGCTTGTGTTTTAAAACAGAGTAGAACATCAAAACAAAAGGCGACAATGAAGTAAAAAACTGTAAATCGTAGTAGAGACATCGAGTGCACTAGAACATATACAAAACATGCTCACAAAAATAAAGTAGTGTTGTTAACAGAGAAACAACAGAGAAAAGAATTAACTACAAGGCAGATACAGACAATTGTGCACATATATGTCGACATAGAATAAACAAACACAGACCTAAAAAAAGAAAACAAATTAAATCATAAGTTAACAGTATGTGACAAAGTTGAGTGACGAAAATAATAGAAAAGTTGTTTAAATATATTTTTTTAAATGTAAATATTAATTAAATTTGTGTTAATATGTTTATTGTTGTAAAACATTTTTGTTTGTTTTTAGAACAATCCCTGCAGATGACCAACAAAGTTGGCCGAAATATCGGATAAATAAATTAAAGAAAGATATTTAAAAACACTTAAAACAGCTTTTTTAATTTTTTATTATTTTATTAAACAACAGACCTTAAGCCGAAAAATTAACTTATAAACAATTATTTATTTTTTTGTAGTTAGTTCAAATGAACATTCTTATTGCGATTTACAGTCAAGGACTTAAGTCTTCATACATACCAAAAATTTTATATATTCGCCAAACAAAAAGTGCAAAAAAATAATGTTGTGTATCAGGCATATTTAATTCCATTTTAATTATGAAACAAAAACCAACATTTTCATTCAACTCAAAAACTAACGATAAATACAGAAAAAACAGTGTTCATACATAACAGAAAAACATTTTTGACTTCCAAAAAGTAGTTAATTTTAGATTAATTTTTAAAGCGTTAATATTTTCTTGGCCCACCGTTAGCATCAATCACTGCCTGCAGACGTGTCGGCATAGAAGCCACAAGATTTTCCGTGATGTCAGGAGTAATTTCGGACCAGCACTTTTGTAATGCTTGTTTTAACGTTTCTCTGCTGGTAACACTAACATAACCGATTTTCCGCGTTAAAGTATCCCCAACGTGCTCAATCGGGTTTAGGTCCGGTAATTGTGGAGGCGATTTCAACTGCTTTGGTGCATGATAAATCAGCCAACCTCTGACAACGTTCGCTGTATATTTGGGATCATTGTCTTGTTGGAAGATCCAACCCCAAGACCCAACATATCAACTGATGGCTGCAAATTGCATTCTAAAAGCTGTTTATAATAGTATCGGTTCAGAATACCATCAATAAACACCAACCGACCAAATCCAGATGCAGCAATGGCGCCCCAAACCATTACGTTGCAACCATTTTGTTTCACTGTGGGTACAACATTCTTTTGCTCAAGTGCTGTATTTTTTTACGAACCAGTATTTTCGTACAATTTTTATTAGACTGCCACTGTCTAATAGGTAGGAAGGTATTTTTAATTTTTTGCTAATTTCGCGATAAGATTTTCCTGCTTAACGCTCTTGAACATAAGAAATTTTTATTTGGTAAATTATTGTCAGACGCCTCTTTTTGTACCGCTGGAGCGTCATAGTTGCTCTCTGCAAGCTCTTGGTAAGACACTGTTAAGATCATCATTGCCGGCTCAGAGATCTGTTGATTTACAGATCTGCCGATCTCTAATAGTTCGCCCAGTGCAATTCTGGGTTTACAGTGGAACTTCAGCAATTCGTTCACGAAGTTAATTCTTGTGTGCGCGAATTAACCTACCATTGTCAGGAACTACATTGTACTACATTACATCACCTCTACGTTCAACTATTTTTCCAGGTTTCCAGGCTATACCTTCTGTCCTACAGTTAATTCTTTTTTTATGACACCATGCTTCTTATCGAAATGTTTCATTTTTTGGCATTATCACTTAATTCGCTGGTATGCTGTTGCTCTGGTGGTTGTTGTAAGAGGTCCAGATAAATGCGCATTTTCCTATTATAGAGAATTTTTGCAGGTGATTTATTATTGGGGCAGTAACTTATTTTCATAAACGTTATTGATGTTTTCATCTTAAAATACATTTTGTTGAAGGAGTACATTAATCGATTTGTTTATTAATTTTTAATTTTGTTTATTAATTTTACCGAAAACTTAACAGCTTAAATGATACTAAAATATAAAAAACGTTTTTTTTTTAACAAGCATTTAAATACCTTTTATTATTGTCTCTCTTACGTATCACGCTATTTATTTAAGTACATTTTTTCTTTTGAGATATTTTACATAAAAAATTATACTTAAATTCTGTTGATAACTGAGATGTATGCGTATTGTAAATGTGTTAAATCATAAAAAAGCTCAGCGTGGTATAGACAAGACTTATATTTATCCTACAGTGATACAATTAATGCCACAGGAACAAGTCTGACAGGGAGACATGCATCAGTCGTCAAACCAGAGTGGCAAGTAAACGAAGGATTCTTTTACTTTGCAGTAGATTTATAAAATTTTGTTTTGCAAAATAAAATCATTAAATATAGGAAAAAGAGTGCCGGTAACAAACAAGAAAAGATAGAGCGAATAACTATATGTGTATTTAGATATTAACATTTCAATATTTCAACAAGATTCGAAAATGAATCCATGATATGTAATGAATAAAATTGAAATACAATTATACAAAAAAAAAAAAACATCTCATTAAATGTTGAACTAGACACCCAGAATTTTTTTTTTTTGTTGTAGACTTTCTTTGATCTTCATAATAAAAATATAAATTATTTTCTATTTTTTTTTAAGCTTTGGGTCCTTATATTTGTTAATAATATTTTATTTCAATATTTCGGTACTTTCTGCGTACCTTCTTCAGGAAACAAAATTAATATAAAAGCAAAATAACAAAATTAATTAACAATTGAAAAAAATTTTTTGTCATAATGAAGTTAAAAAACAATGTTTCAAAAAATTTTCAAAAAACAAAAATATAAAAAAGTGTTTTGTGTTACATACATATATTAAGAACAAAATCATTTATGTTATTTTGTGAATTAAGTGTCTGTATATATGAGCGACATTATCTGTATCTGCTTTAAAATTAATTCTTTTAGTCAATGGAGTATTTACAATGTGTAACATTTCCAAAATATACCGTCTCTTATAATTTTTTTCAATACTAAGAACTGAAGCATTTTCAAAGTTAGGATAGTGACCTAAGTCAAAACAATGAGTGGTTAATGCTGTTTTTTGTGAATTAACATATCTTAAGTCCGACTTATGTCCAGCAATTCTAGTCTTAAGTTTATTTTTTGTTGTACCAATATATACCTTATTGCAAATCTCCTGATCACTACCTTTACAAGGTATTTCATAGACTACATTAGAAATGTCAAATTTATTAATTCTATCTTTAGTCTTACTAAATAATCTATTCAGTGTATTATTTGTTTTAAAAGCCATGTTATATTTTTCCTTATTGAAGATTTTTGAATTCTTTAAACGTTTTGAAAAACCTTGTACATAAGTTAAAGACTTATAAATCTTAGGTTCCAATGTGCTTATCTTATTTGTATTTCTTTTATGTCCGTATTGTCTAATAAATTTATAAATAAGTCTTTTTGGAAAGCTATTATCCGCTAGTATATTTTTAATCTTTTCTTTATTCTTTTTATGAAATTCTTTATCACTTATAGTTAAAACTCTTTCAATTAAATTTTTAGCTGTATTAATTATTATACCTTTGTTGTGCTTTGAAAAATAGTTAATAATTCTTCCTGATGCTGTCGGTTTTTGATACCAATCCATTAATATATTATTACCTCGTCGAATCAATAAAGTATCTAAGTAAGGAAGTTTGGAATCGCATTCCTTCTCTATTGTAAACTTAATATTAACATCAAAAGAATTGAAAATCTTTAACATATCATCAATTGCACTATCAGAAATAATGCAAAATAAATCATCAACATACTTAGTAATAACTTTTGGTTTTATAATTAGTTTTTCTAAGCAAAAATCCAATAATTTCTCCATAACAATGTCTGCAACAATTGGAGATGCCGGAGATCCCATCGGAAGACCCTGTTTCTGAACATATATTTTTTTATCATACTGAAAATATCTATTATCCTCTATGCAAAATTGAAGAATACGTAAAAATAAATCTTTATCAATTTTAGTGTGTGGTCTAATTATATCCCAAAAGTTATTACTAAGTATGTTGATGATTTATTTTGCATTATTTCTGATAGTGCAATTGATGATATGTTAAAGATTTTCAATTCTTTTGATGTTAATATTAAGTTTACAATAGAGAAGGAATGCGATTCCAAACTTCCTTACTTAGATACTTTATTGATTCGACGAGGTAATAATATATTAATGGATTGGTATCAAAAACCGACAGCATCAGGAAGAATTATTAACTATTTTTCAAAGCACAACAAAGGTATAATAATTAATACAGCTAAAAATTTAATTGAAAGAGTTTTAACTATAAGTGATGAAGAATTTCATAAAAAGAATAAAGAAAAGATTAAAAATATACTAGCGGATAATAGCTTTCCAAAAAGACTTATTTATAAATTTATTAGACAATACGGACATAAAAGAAATACAAATAAGATAAGCACATTGGAACCTAAGATTTATAAGTCTTTAACTTATGTACAAGGTTTTTCAGAACGTTTAAAGAATTCAAAAATCTTCAATAAGGAAAAATATAACATGGCTTTTAAAACAAATAATACACTGAATAGATTATTTAGTAAGACTAAAGATAGAATTAATAAATTTGACATTTCTAATGTAGTCTATGAAATACCTTGTAAAGGTAGTGATCAGGAGATTTGCAATAAGGTATATATTGGTACAACAAAAAATAAACTTAAGACTAGAATTGCTGGACATAAGTCGGACTTAAGATATGTTAATTCACAAAAAACAGCATTAACCACTCATTGTTTTGACTTAGGTCACTATCCTAACTTTGAAAATGCTTCAGTTCTTAGTATTGAAAAAAATTATAAGAGACGGTATATTTTGGAAATGTTACACATTGTAAATACTCCATTGACTAAAAGAATTAATTTTAAAGCAGATACAGATAATGTCGCTCATATATACAGACACTTAATTCACAAAATAACATAAATGATTTTGTTCTTAATATATGTATGTAACACAAAACACTTTTTTATATTTTTGTTTTTTGAAAATTTTTTGAAACATTGTTTTTTAACTTCATTATGACAAAAAATTTTTTTCAATTGTTAATTAATTTTGTTATTTTGCTTTTATATTAATTTTGTTTCCTGAAGAAGGTACGCAGAAAGTACCGAAATATTGAAATAAAATATTATTAACAAATATAAGGACCCAAAGCTTAAAAAAAAATAGAAAATAATTTAATAAAAAAAGGGTCAAATAATCATTATTAAACTAATAAAAATATAATTTTAAAACATATTTGCGGATGTTCAAATACAATACTTTTAACTTTTTAATTGCTTATCCCTTTAAAGTCGCCTATGCTCAAATCGATTGGCACGACTTTGTTGTAGTAGAAACGGTTGATTATCAACCATTCGAGACGGGAAACTTTCCGCCTCCAACTACACCAGAGGAAGTTGGTGCCCGAGTTTTAATGGAGGAGCGTTTGCAAGAAGACGATGGTGACATTGAAATGCAAATTGAATCAGATGATGAAGATAGTCAAGAAGCACCCATTGTAGGCACTGCAGTTAAGTTATCACAAATGGAAAATCGCATTGGTATTCATATGAAAGACATTTCGTATCAAACTCAATCTTCCAAAAAGGACAATATCCAAGTCCAAGATATGGATGAATCCTCTAGCGATGAAGAATCAGCGGCCACTACAAAAATGCAGCCACCAGTTGCTCCACTTATGCCCCCAACACATGATAAGGTTGTAGTAAAAAAATACGATCCAAAAGCAGCTCAGGTTAAGCCAACTAAACCCGCTACAACTGATGAATTTCTTATATCACCAATTACGGGTGAAAAAATTCCAGCCTCCAAGGTGGCTGAGCATATGCGCATTGGACTCTTAGATCCACGCTGGGTAGAGCAACGTGACAAACATACTGTGGAAAAAATCAATCAAGAAAATGTTTACGCGGCTGGAACTGCTATTGAGGCAAGTTTAAAGCAATTGGCCGAACGTCGCACCGATATTTTTGGTGTAGGCGATGAGGAAACAGTGATTGGTAAAAAACTAGGTGAAGAAGAAACAAAGAAGGATGATCGTGTTACATGGGATGGACATACATCTAGTGTTGAAGCCGCTACCCGTGCAGCACGTGCAAACATTACGTTAGAAGATCAAATCCATCAAATTCATAAGGTGTATATTTGAGATCTTAAGTCATCAATTTTGTGTATTAAAATATCATCTTTTTGCTATTTATTAATAAAGGTAAAGGGACTTTTGCCTGATGAAGAAAAGGAAAAAATTGGGCCCAAACCTGTCGGTGGCGGTAAGGCGGTGACTAGTAACCAACATCATGTAAATATGAATAAAACAGCACATGTTCAACATCAGCTCCATCAACAACCGCAACATCATCATCAGCCTCAATCACATCATCCATCATCGCAACAGCAACAACATGTGTTGCCGCCACAACCTCCTGTTATGATGATGCAAATGAGGCCGCCTCCTATTATGCGTAAGTTAATTAATTTTATTTCAATTACTTCCAAAATTATATTATACATTTTTTATTTATAAATGTAGCACCGCCTTTTTCTGTACCAGGTTACATTGCTCCTTTGTCATCTTCTAGTGGCGGGCCGCCGCAAATATCACCAGCGCCACCCGTACTTGATCAAGTTATTATTCCAGTACCACAGATAATTTCAGTGGATGAGGAACCACCTAATAAAAAACTACGATCCGAAGATAATTTGGTACCTGAATCTGAATTTATAGCAGTGCATAAGGTTTATTTTATTGTAAATTTTTGGCTTTTTGGATTTTTTTATGAATGATTTTCTTTTAGAGTCCTATTACTATCCAGGTACAAATTCCAAATGTGCTGGATAAATCTGAATGGAAATTAAATGGTCAAACAATAGCTGTTTCAATAGCTCTAACCGAACCGGTCTCATTGCTGAAAAGTAAAATACAAGAAGAAACAGGAATGCCACCAGCTAAGCAGAAAATATCCTATGAGGTAAATAATGTATTGTTTTTATAAATGAATCGAGATTAGATTATGTAAAACTTTATCGCTCGCTCCATGTCACTGCCTTAAGTAAAAATTAAATTTGGAATCATGTAGAGTGCATAAAGCGAAAGCAAGTGCTTTCAACCGATTTCAAAAGGATAAGATTAATTATTGTCTGATTTTTTTATATTTGTGCTTAGAGAATTTCATATCGAATTTGACATTTTTTGCTTATTTATTTTTTGAACTTTATAAAACCTCTAAAATCGCAAAAAGGTCTTACTAACAGTTTTCCGCATTAATCAATTATTAAAAGGCACATCAACTGTATTGAATGAATTTGATCAGGTCTTTATTTATATGGAATTGTAATTCTTCTTTGCAACAGCTAAGGATTTTTTTCACTAGGTATTGCTCTTGGAAAATCCATATTTTTTTTTAAACAAAGTTGTTAATAGTGAAGATTTTCGGCTTAAGTCGCATTAGTCCGTCCCAGTATATATTTTCAGTTTAAAGACGCCAGATTTTCAGCGATTACGATTTACAGATATCTATTTTGCAATTTCAAAGCGCAATCGCTAATATTAGCCGATATGCATTTGCCAAAACATGGGCGATGGTCTGTTTCAAGTCTAAAAAATTTTTTTTTCAGCATCTTTATGACCTTTCCATACAATCACCAGAGCCAAAGTGCCAAAATATCCATCATGAGTCATGGACCTAAAAATCTGAGGAATAGTTTTTGACAACCTCCTACACCAGCCAAAAAGTGAAAGCTGGAAATGATGTTCTAAAAACTTCCGCTTGCACTTTTTGCGGCATGAAAAAAGAAAAAATTTTAGCAATTTATAAAGCTTTCTTTTTAATTTAGCTGTCCACTTATGCAAGCAGACGTGTTAAGGTTACCAATGTGTATCAACTTCATGGTGTATTATCTACCCCAAGTCATCGAAGCCTTCAGATTATTACATCTGAAGATGACTAGATCAATTCGTTAGCCACGAAAATTCGATTATATCTAGCACAGTTAAGAGCTGGATGTTGAAAAAGTCAGCAGAAAGGCCCCATTGATATATAAATATGTTGCTTGCTTCTCGTATATTTTGATCAATACATAGAAATACATATTCTTCTAGAACTGTAGCTCCATTGCTACCTTATCCGGAGTTTTCAATAGATAAAAATTTGAGTATAAGAATTTCGAGGGTGCTGTAGTCAAGGTTGAAATCACGTTGACTACAAATCTGGGTACAAAATTACGGCATTCGATATTCGATTCGGCATTAACAATTTAAATTGATATATTTATTTCGTTTCAGGGCATGTTTTTTAAGGATAGCAATTCGATGGCTTTTTATAACTTGCTGAGTGGTGCTACTGTTCATTTGCAAATAAAAGAACGTGGTGGACGTAAAAAGTAAACATAATAAATTGTGTTTAAAAAAAAAGAAGAAAACACGGTATATCAAACCAAAACGTTAAAAAAACATAAGTGTATATTTCTCAGTTTTTTAAAATTATTAAAATATTCAATTGCACTTTAATTAAGAAATTAAAATAAACTCATATAAATAAAAAAACGTCTTACAATTACCAATAAAGGCACGAGTTGCTAGGTTAACATGAAAAAAAACATTTTAAAGACGCAATAATTTTTAGGAATGTGTAAGTATTTTCTTAAAAAGCTAGATTTTTATAAAATTTCTTATAAAATAAAGTACTCAATGCTCGTATAATTAGTATAAAGGTGGATTAACCCATTTTGTCCGGACAAAAGTTTTGTTGAGACAAAAATTTTTTTACTGAGAGTTTTTTGCAGCACGTTTCACCCATTTCAAAAATTTGTCCTAACAAACAAAGCTGACATATGAATACGTAAGTAAACAAGTCATATTAATTTTACAACGTGTTTTCTTGGTGTGAAATTTTATTATTTTTTTTTTAATATTTTGGCATTTTGTTTGTTAAAACATGGATAATAAAACAGAATTACAGTAAAATAAATATTAAAGCAAAGAAGAGCAATGAGCTATTTTCATGCATTGGTTCCTGAGATACGCTGAAATGATGTGGAATCCTTTGTTAATTTTCATCGCATGGACCTCAAATTTATTGAAAAATTATTTTTGGAACAAATCTAGTTTCCGGACGTAGCTCAAAAATGAACAAAACGTTATCTACGGGGTGCAAAATGGAATTAGCAAAAAATGTGAAAAATTTAGGGCTGACGCTTAGTTTCGGAGTTACGGACTTCCAAAGTTTGTCTGTCTGTATTTCATTGCGGAATGAGACAATATAGGTATCATTAGAAAGATAATTTTAATAGCTATTTCACTAAAAAGAAGAAAATTGAAAACAAAATCAGTTAGCAAAAAAAAAAAATTTTTTTATACAAACATAACTTGATCAAATAAATTAAGTTCAGCGGCAATACAACACAAAAAGAGCTGTTCAGGAGATGTAAAAAACAACTGTTCAGAAAATGTAAAAAAATATTAAAAGTAAGTTTTCCGGGGCCGGGTACAAGAATTTTCCTTCTTCCTCTGTAGTATAACAAAAATCGGCTTCAATTACTAAAAAAAAATTTCCTGCGTAGCCGACTATCGGCGGGGGCAAAAATTATATCCTCTATGTTATGACTAACACCGGATTTGCTTACTAAAGTTTTTCGTCTAAATCTTTTTTCATATACTATTGCCGCTAAACTTAATTTATTTGACATGGTTAATTATGAAAAAAAAATTTTGGTCCTCACCTGAACTTTTTTAGTTATTTTCCTTTTCAATTAAATAGTGTTAGATTAAATTTAACTTGTCAACAAAGCGAGTTTGTAAAATAATTGTTATTTACCTTTGAAAAATGTATAAAAAGAAAAATATGTTTTTAATAAAATATTCTGATATTAAAATTCAAATAAGAAGCGTCGTAATTCTTGGGGTTCCAATAGGTTATGGGCCCAGACCGTGCTTAATTAAAAACGTCAAATTTGTGCATAATGGAACAAAAGTGCGTATTTCCATTGTTGAACTTCGCAAACTATTTTACGTTGGGATGTTGTTGAAAAAGGACAACCAAATCCTACAACTTCTGAATTTATAAAAATAGACCAAAAAGCAAGAGCTGCTAGTACAATGTGTGTGGACAATTCACAGGTGCATCTTATAAGAATGGTATCGTCAGCCAAATCAATGTGGTTAAAGATCAAAACTACGTACGAGAGAAAGACAATGACTTCGAAGTTGCATCTCTTGCGGAAGATTTATGACAAAAGGATGATAGAAGGAGAAAATATGCAAGAACATATTAATAGCTTGAATCTACTAAGAGGCCAACTATTAGACAGAGGGGAGGATATTAAAGACAACTCAATGGTAGCTATAATGTTAAATAGTTTACCAAAATTGTTTGGATCGTTAGAAACATCAATTGAAGGTCAGCCTGAGGATTTAATAAAATTAGAGTACGTGCAAGAAAAGTTGTTAGATGAAGCTGAACGAAGAGGTAAGTCTGATAATCCAGTAAATGATACTGAAAGCGAAGCATTATAAAGTCATCAAGCAAAATTCAAGAAAAAAAGCAAGTTAAATGTTATCATTGTAACAAACTTGGTCATATAAAGAAAGATTGCTGCAGATTCAAGAAAGAAAAAGGAGATTATAGTCACTTAGCATCAACACAAATTTATTCAAACATATGTAATAAAATTAAGGTCTGTGTAATTGATTCCGGAGTTTCTATTCATATGAAAAACGATTAAAATTGTTTAAGAAAATGGAAAATAGAAATAGCAAAGTTCATATTGCAGATGGTAAGACTCTTGATTCTACTGGAATGATTCTTCAAAATGTGTTATATGTTCCGGGTCTCAACGGCAGTTTAATGTCAGTGAAAGAAATTAATTAATTAATGTTCAGGTGCCGAAATGTAAACTTGATAATGTATCGATTGAAGGAAAATTAGTTGGTTATGCTGAAAATTGTAAAGGATATAGAATATTAAAGAATGGAAGTAACAGGATTATTATAAGCAAGGATGTTAAGTTTGTAGAAGATTTTAATATATTAAATAAAGAAGAAAAACAAAGTGATGAAACGATTCTAGTAGAAATAACAAATAGAAAACAAAGAACAGAAGATGAAGAAACAAAATTTCAGTCCGCTGATGAACAGGATGAGTCATTCGAAGAAAGCAGTGATATAAATCAATCAAGTAGTATGAATATATTGTCGATATCTGAGACCAATATTCGACGTTCTGAACGTAAAAAAAGTAAACCAAATCTCAATTACAAACAAATGGCAAAAAGCATTGTATTAAGTAGTGAAGTCATTCCTAATTCATGGCGCGAAATGCTGGGTTTATGTAAACCGACCAGAGATCTATTGATGACAGCAGCTAATAAAGAAATTCATTGTTTGAAAAGTAAAAATACATGGAGTTTAGTTAAGTTACCCAAAGGAAATAAAATTGTTGGTTGACAATGGATATTCCAGTTAAGAAGTGACACCATCAATAAGCCTAAATATAAAGCTAGGTTAGTTGCGAAAGGGTACACACAGTCTTTTGGCGAAGATTTTGATGAAACATTTGTACCAGTATGAAAATTTGTTACGTTAAGAACTCTTTTAATAGTAAGTGCAATTAAAAAATATTTTGTTAAACATTTAGATGTGAAGTCAGTTTTTCTGAATGGCGATATTCAAGAGGAAATATACATGGAACAGCCAGAAGGTTACACAGAAGAAGCTAAAGAGCATCTTGTTTGTAAGTTACAAAAGTCACTTTGTGGTTTAAAATAAGCAGTAAATCCTGGTATGACAAATTATGTGAAGTATTGTTAAGAATTGAGTTTAAAGTTGGGAAGGCAGATCCTTGTTTGTATACAAAATGTGTTAAGAGTGAAATAATCTTTTTACTCGTGTATGTAGATGACATTTTAATTTGTGCTAAGAGTGAAGCTACTATAATGGAAATTAATACTCATTTAAATGAATATTTTGAGTGTGATGATCTTGGAAACGTGAAATCTTATTTAGGAATACAAATAAGTCAAAATCCTAATGGTAATTTCCTTATTCATCAAGAAGATAAAATAAACAAACTGATAAATGAAGTTAAGCTGGAAGTGGGAAGCTAATTTCAATTCCAATGGATCCAGAATTTATAAAAATTAGCCATAACAAAAATTTGTTACCTAATAATGAAAATTATAGATCATTAATTGGTATGTTATTTCATCTTTCTATAAATCCCCGGAAATGTGATTGGGAGGCGTCGAAAAACGTTGTAAAATATCTTAAAGCAACAATTCACAAACATCTAATAATTAGAAGAGAACCCGATCTACAATTAAAGTGTTATACTGATGCAAATTGGGCTGGAGACCACAATGACAGAAAATATACTAGTGGTTTTTTGTTTCTTTTAGGCGAAAACGTTATTTCTTGGTCGTCCAAAAAGCAGTCAACAATTGCATTGTCGTCTACCGAAGCAGGAATTACTATGGATTAAACAGTTGCTTGAGGATTTATCAATTCCTGTAAGAACACCAATTCCTGTTTATGAAGACAACCAGAGCTGTATTAAGATAGTTGAATCTGCAAAGTTTAGTGCCAACATATTGATGTCAAACACCACCATATAAAAAGTTTACATGAAAATGGTGTTATCAAATTATTGCTTTGTTCCACAGAGCAACAACTAGCAGATTTTTTTACAAAAGCATTAGCTTTGCCAAAATTTCAAATTTTAATTAAAGATATATTTTGTTAAAGGGGATGTTAGATTAAATTTAACTTGTCAACAAAACGAGTTTGTAAAATAATTTTTATTTACCTATGAAAAATTTATAAAAAGAAAAAATTGTTTTGAAAAAAATATTATTATTCTGATATTAAAATTCAAATAAGAAGCGTCCAATAAATAGATATTGAAATTACATTTTCAATGATACCCATATTGTCTCATTCCGCTATAAAATATTCGATATCTGTCATATTAAGCATACAAATTTTCGATGTCCGTAACCCCGAAACTAAGCGTCAGCACCAAATTTTTCATTTCACATTGTTCGCTTAAATTTACTTTTTACACCTCATGGACGACTTTTTTCATTAAAAAAAAAACACAATTTTATATTATGCCAACACTATGTGACGTGTAAATATAATAATTTTGTCTGGACAAAAATTAAATTTACTGCCATCCCTAAATTAGCGCGTAAAGCGTAACTCCTTCTTACGTCAGGCTTTTACGCTGCAATGTCATAACTAAATAAAAGCGTAAACTTTGTGTCTTTTAGAGTAATGTTAAATCATTATATTTTATGAAACCCGCTGTATAAGAATAAAGAAGAGATAAAACCGATAGATTGTCTTGAAAATAACTAAATTGTCATTACTTCTCAACAATAACAAAACAAACCAACAAGCAGCCAACTTCACTTCTTAACACACTGTCAAAATTCCAATTGCTAAGCGTTGACGGCGTGCTATTTAAGGATACTTCATACATTTTGTATGTACATGAGAAATTTTGACAGATATATTGCGCTGTACGCGCCAATTTAGGGATGGCAGTTAAATAAAGCTGAGAGTTGTCTGAACAAAACCAATACTCTCACTCTCTGAGAGAAATGTCAAACTGCGTATAAAAAAATTGTTCAAAGAAAAAATATGTCCGGAGAAGATGGGTGAATCCAGCTTAAGTAAAATTGTTTAGTTCTATCGAAATAATAAATTTTATTTGGAAGATTTTAACGTATCGGCCATTTGACGATAACGTTCCAACATTGGAGAATAAATTTCGTTACTATCTTTACTTGGTTCACATACACGTTCTAAGTGGTTCGGAAGATAAGGTATTATAAAATCATAATATCCCAAAAATGTCTTCATATTTTTTGTTTGATTTTCCTCCTGCATTGATACTCCGTTTATGCAAGGGAAATCCTGTCTCAAGTCGTCCAAATATTTTACATACTTTGCACGATACGCTGCACCTTGCAAAGCAGCCTCACTCACTTTCTGCAATTAAAATAATATTATTAAAAAAAAACATTGAAAATATGTTAAAATAAACAAACCTGTATAAAAACTGGAGCATTAAAAACATCAGCTATAACTTGCAATATAGATTTATTAACAGATGCTCCACCAGTGGCGATGATTTTTGTTTCCTCTCCAAAATGAAAGCCCATATCAGCGGCAACAGCTCTTCTATGTAACATTTGTCCTTCTATCAATGCTCTTATTTCGGCTTCGGGCGAAGAAAATCTTTAGATATATACCAATGCCTAAGGTTATTTTCATGTAAAATTATTTTTTAAAATTACATACTTGCTTATTCCTTGAACAGCGTCTGCTGACGCAGATGTGTGATTCTTATTCCAACGCAATATGCCTTTGGCGCAAGGTATTATTTCCTTTGTATGAAAATGTATGGCCATATTACCGTAATTGCCTCGTGGTGTAGAATCCAGTAGTTGACTAAATATTTGCCAACTATTTTGAGCTTCTGAATATTTGACAGCATCTCTTACTAAAGAACCGTTCCGAAAACTGAAAAACAATTATAAAAATAAATTAAAATAAGTTTTTTTTAATGAAGGCTCAAGATTGCTATACCATAAAAGACCTATAAATTTCTCCTCATCGGTGGGATGACACAAAACATGACCCTCCTCCAAAAGAGCAGGTTTTTCCAAATTCATCATTAATGTGTCACTGGTGCCCAATGAAATTACAAGGCAATCCTTTTGGACTAGCATGCCAGCTAAAGCTGACGGATTGTCACCTGTAAAAGCGGCCACTTTGCAAGTTTCTGGCATGCCAAATCGCTGAACGAAAAAATTACATATATTTCCAATTATGGAATTCGTTTTTACAGGTGTACCTAGACGTTCTTCCAAATCGGGGGCACACGCATTCAGGCATGCTTTGGACCAAGTTTTTTTATTTACATCAAACAAATTCATTCCAGAAGCATCTGCATAATCAATAGGAGCAACATTACCCAAAAATAATGAAGCTAGAAAACTACTAACTAACGAAATACGTTTTGAGTCTTCATAGGCGTGAGTTCGTTGTTGATACACTTTTCGTATCTGAGGTCCCGTAAATCTTGGATAGCATCTGCTACCTGTTAAACTGACCATTTCGGTACGTCCTCCTATAGCTGTTTCCATTTCCAGGCACTGATTATCGGCAGAGCCGTCCATCCATATCGGCGTACGAGTCAACGCAAATGCTGAATCATCCACTTGTAAATGCAAAAATTTGTCAGGATCGAGTTTTTTTAATGTCTCTATACCATGGCGTGACCAGTATAACGAACCATGTTGCTGTGCGGAACCTCCAAGTGCTGCCACTGTACTTAAATCAGCTCCTTCCATTACCAAACGATCCATTACTATGTCCAAGGCTTTTACCCACATTACGGGTTGAACAAAAAATCTATAGAAAGCAAATTTTAGGTTAAATTTATCAAATAGTCTTGGATCTTACTCATTCTTTTTCACTCCACTAACGACGCCGCCTGTAGTACGAAACTCTGGTAGATCTGTATCAAACTGAACTTCAGCAGTTACCACAATTTTAAGCTCATTATTTATTTGAACTGCTTTTAGCTAAAATTTATATAAAAAACGAAATTAACTCAACTTTTATTTAATGCAGAAAGCCTTCAAGGCTGCTGTAGTCAAGGTGGTAAGCACGTTGACTACAAACCGGCTGCACTGGGTTCAACCCTTGCGGCAGTCAAAAAATAAAAATGTTTTTTTTTTCTGTTTAATGGTATATATACATATTCAGAATTTAAATTAAAAACATGCAGCCTCCTTCGTCGGTACTTCTTCATAGCATATTCGCCGGCGAAGTAAAATAATTAATAAAATGGCTATATCTATCCCCTTTCACCACCTGTCTTCTCTCTCATCTATCCCTTTCATAAAGAATGTAGCACGGTTACAAACTAAGTAGGTATTAATGCCTGAAGTGCTACCTCTCTTTACAAAAAAAAAAAAAAAAAAAAAAAAAAAAAAAAAAAACCCTTATCGTAGTTGGCGTAGGCGTATTTAGTCGAATGTCGTATTTTTTGCCGTATTTAAAACTCAATGGTATCGTGAAAACTTTTCGCCTACGACTCCCTTTTTTGTATTGTAAAAGATTAGTCAATTTTATTTTTTATGGAACACCCTGTTTGACATTTTGAGAAGCTGGTAATGCTTTACCAGCTTGATTTCAGTTACATACTGATTATAAAAAAACAAAAACGTTTTAAATACAATTGCGCTAGTAAAAATAATTTTTTTAAATATGCTTGTTGTTGGGTTTTTTTTATCATCAGAAGACGAAGAAGAATTTAATAATTCCGAAAAACTTAAATTTGAAGTCTCCCCACACCTTTAACCAACCTTCTGCTGTACGAATTGGAGGGCCTATACTATTGAGTTCTTCTGCGGCTTCATTCCATTCATCTTTCGTATTAATTTCATTCAATCCTTTATTATACCCTTTTTCCATTATTTCTACCAACTTGGGAAACTGTACTGGTGTGGTAATTTTTATACTAAAACATAAAAGATAGAAAGCAAAAGTACAAATATTTAAAAGAATATCTTTAAATCTGCTTTTTATTTAACTTACAATTTGTTTGACTCCATTTTTAAATAATTTTTGTTAAAAAATAAACGCTGTCGTGAGCAAAAAACTTAACAACAATTTTAAGCGCATTTGACAGGCAAATGATGAGCTTTATGAGCAGTAGCGAAATGGCCATTTCTCTGTCCTTCATGTACATTTTTAGCCGTACACGTACGCAAAGAATAGCTACAGTCGTACATTCACGTACGTGTACGCAAATATGGATATGCTTTCCCCGCAGTAATACATTTCATTTTTAGTTTAAAATAATAAATATTTCATCAGAATATCATGAAGTATAAACGTATTGAATGAATCCAAACACTGCATGTTTTAAAGAGAATCATAACATTGTCAACATTGTTATTATATCAAGAAAAAGACACGAATCACAGTTGTGATTCATTCGTTATTGTAATGAGGGAAATATAAAAATTATTTGGAATATGTAAATGTTAAACCTAACATATGCATCTATATGTGTAATTTGAATAACAAAATGCTATTTTAGAAATAAAAATAAGTAAAAACTTAATAAACTTAAAATAAATTGTTAAAATTGTTAAACAAAAAAACAAAAATAGTGCAATTCTCTTTATTACTTAAAAGGAATTATATTTGCTTACATAATAAATAAATTATGTTAAAGTTACATACTTGCATATATAAAAGTTCTATCAAATGTAACAAACTTTATATTAAAACAATTATTAAAATTTTTTGTAGTTACAGTAGCTCCAAGCGAAACTCGTACACCTATGAAAACAAATTTCTTTATGTTATATGTCTAAAACTAAATAGGCTAATAAAATAAATTTACTTAATTTTAGTACAAAACTATGTACTTAATTAAATATCAGAAACGAAATTTTGAATATAAATTTAATTATATTTATTTATTATATTTTTTGTTTGAAAGAGTTACAAAAGAGAACAAAATGGGTAGACAGAGAGGACAAACTTCTGTCGCAGTAAGAGAATTAATAATTCAACATCATAATAATAATAAATCGCTGCGATAAATATCTGAGATAGTTGATAGAAGACTATCAACAGTGCAATATATTATAAAAAGCTGTAAAATGGAAGAGAGGATTGCGAACAAGAAGAAAAGTGCATATAACAAAATTTTCTCTGCTAAAGACGAGCAATATATTTTACGTCAAATAAAAAGGAACCCATTTTTAAGTGCTCCGAAACTCGTAGAAGTTGTGTAGAAAGACTTAGGAAAAACATGTTGCCCACAGACCATAAGAAACATATTAAAGAGGGCTAATTTCAATAGTAGAAGGACAAGAGTTAAACTTCTGCTTAATAAGAGAAATCAAAGAGAAGGTTACGATTTGCCAAGGAACATGAAACAAAGGATTTTTCATTTTGGAAGCAAGTATTATTCACAGATGAAAGTAAATTCAATTTGTTTGGTTCAGATTGAAGACCTTTTGTATGGACAAAATCCAATGAGGAGTTGCTTGTCTAAAACATGAAACCAATAGTTAAGCACGGTGGTGGGTCAGTAATGGTTTGGGGATAATTTTCTGCATCTGGGCCCGGTGTTTTACAATTTATTGATAGTACCATGGATCACCATATGTATCTGAACATTTTAAAAGAAAGTTTGCCAGTTTGTAAGCAGAAATTTTGTCTTGGTGAAAACTTTTATTTTTACCAAGACAACGAACCTAAGCATAAGGCTTATAATGTGCGATCATGGCTACTTTATAATTGTCCACATGTTATGGATACACTAGCCCAGAGTCCAGACATAAACCCAGTAGAAAATTTGTGGAGCTATCTCGATCGTAAAATTCGTAGTCAAACAATAAGTTCTAAGGATGGCTTGAAAAGAGTTCTTCAGGACGAATGGGGCAAAATTGAACCGAGTTTTTGCGAAAACCTTGTGCGCAGTATGCCAAATAGATTAAAAATGGTGATAAAAAATAAAGGAATGCACACCAAATAATAATATTTAAAACCAACAAAATAATATTTGATTGAAGTGTGGTGTACGAGTTTGGCTTTGTCACAGAAATTACTATTATTTTATATTTTTATTAAAAAAATTTTTTTATTGAATAATAATTTAAAGTTTTTATGTTTTGTTAAATTTGTTATAAAATGAACTAATAAAATAAATACAGTTTTATTTGTTAAGAGCTTCTTACTTAATGTTAAAAGATAGTTTAAAAATTAGTCTAAAGTGTACGAGTTTCGCTTGGAGCTACTGTATGTTCATAAATATTAGATCACATATTTACCAAATCTGTAGATTTAAGTGTGTCGAAGCATTGGAAGTTTTAAAGTTTTAAGTTATCTCTTGTAAGCAATGTTCCTAAAAAAACTTATTTTCTTAGCGATTGAGAAGTTTTGTTTTATTTAAATTTACCTCACTAAATATTCTCCCGATATTTGCCGATGAATGTGGTGAAATCGATATATTTTGGATGAACGCTTAAAAGTTGGAAAAGCAAAATCAGAACCAGTACGTCTTATTTGAAATATTTTTATTCCAGAATTTAACGAAATTCATTTCTTTTTCATTTAATTATCTTTAAAATCTAATACTTTTAACTCTCCAAAGTCCGATTCCAAGTCCTTATTTTATTTTCATTAAAAAATATTTGGAAAATTATTAGCTAAATCCCAAACTGGTTTTGTATCACTATTTATAATAAATTTTGGACTAATACGCCTCTATTTTAAAATAAATATCCGGTAATTCAACATAAAACTTAATACAATTATCAAACATTTTGGTTATATTGCACTGGTCAAGACATTAGATTAAAACTATTTCAGCTGCATGAAAGCCTAAATATTCACTTTCATAATTCGTTGGTTTTCATGAATAACAGCCTATGTTCAAATTTTCACATTTCGAGTTAATGATACCAAATTGTTACATTTTAAATCTTTTTTTAAAATGTAAAAAAAAAAATAAAAATATGGACCTGTATCCCCCTTTTTTCTTTACACAACAATACAACTTCTACCTTTTTTCAAATTAATTTCAACAATAACGTAGCATGTTGACAAACACCGGCTTTTTTTTTTTTTTTAATTTCTTTCTTATAAAAAAAACAGCGCTAGATACGCTGTTTTATCTGAACACATTTTAAAATTATGTTTTGAATTTTATTTAGTTAAAAACAAATCATAATCACGTGAGTGTTTGTTTTTGCTTTATACGGTGTTTTTTTCTTTTTCCATGTAATCTTAGCTGTGCTGTTGAAACAAATGTAAAAGTTTCGCCTTTTATAACATTTCTATTCTAACTTTTTTTTTAAAATGTATTAAAAGTTTTTAATATAAGTATGTATGTTATTTTATCATATGAGCTACCTACTCTTTAAGTTCGTTACTTACTTGTGTGGTCTTTTGTTTAGCGAAAATCATTTACATAGAGACACTCTGTTTTGTCAGAACACAACTTCGATGTTTAAAATGGTTTGTTATTTTCAAAATGCTCTGGGATCTAATCCATAAGGAAATCTTTCCTAAAAATTAGTTGGAGTATTGCTTAAACCTACACTTACATTACTGTATAAAAAAGTTGAAAAGTTTTGATACCAAGACCGCAGCTTCAAAAATAACCAGTTTTTGATCTACTGAAAAGTTTTATTTTAAGATACGCGCTGTTATTCATGAAAACCACAGAATTTAAAAAACTTAAAGGGCTCTTGTAATCTTCCCAGCAAAAAATTAGACATGACCTTAAAAAGTACTTGCCATATAATGAATTACTTTTGTGATTGCCACTTTTGTTACTCACTTACAAAGCATATTACATTAGTTCGCAAAAAAGGAAGTAGTAATTGAATTAGTTCTTTGAGGGTTAGCTTTTAACCCTCCAGACCATCTAGACTGCGCAGCCCTAAAAAGTTCCTGCTGAAATAAAGCTCTACATCAGCTTAATGGGACTCATACCAGTGGATCTATCTCCCGGTCTCCCAACTGAGTTCCAAATCTGGCGAGTTCGTCCGCGACTATGTTTCCGGGTATGCCCGAGTGAGCCGGCACACAAAATAGTTCCATGTTGGAATGTCTCGCCATCTCGTCAAGAGATGTCCGGCATTCACGAACCAATCTGAATGTCGTATAGACACCCGATAAGGAGTTAATCGCGGCCTTGCTGTAAGTACAGATCCGGATATCCAGCAAGCCGCCCTTCTAATGTCTGAGATCTCAGCCTGTATCACGCTACATTGATCCTGTAGCCTAAACTTCATCCTGATCCGAAATCTAGGAATGAAGACGCCAACCCCCACCCCCCGACCCCCGTGTCCGACTTTGACACGTCAGTATAAACATCAAACACATCTCTACGAGGCATGTTCGATGTGCCTGACGTTGATACCACGAAACCAATACCAGACATGGGGGTGGGCGTGCAGTAATCGATGTTGTCAGGAATAGCCGAGGAACAGCCCAAAATGGCCGCATGTCCAAAGTACCCTGACCTCCACGTCACAGCTGCACTGCCAGTTGTTTGGCCATGACATCGAACGGTAGCCAGTGCAGCATTGTAAAAAGGGTCTTCGACGGAGTGGTGCGCATTGCATCGGCAACCATCAAGGCCGAGGTGCGCAGTTCGCCAGTCTCCCAGTGCGGGCCAGCATACGAGAACTCCGTACATTAGTATGGGTTTTATTACCGTGTTAAAGAGCCAGTACGACGTGCTGGGATTGATACCCCAATATCTGCCTATTGCCTTTCTACACACATACAGAGCCGCTGAGGCCCTATCTGCCCGAAATAGGACACGACAGTTTGGATTCCAGGATGATACCCAGGAACTTCGCCCTGCCAGACAACCCAAGCTCCACTCCATTAAGGAGTGGTAGCGAAAAAGTTGGAATCTTGTTTCTTCTCGTGAAGAGCACAAGTTCCGTTTTCCGAGCGTTCGCGCTAAGCCCGCTCTCGGTACACCACCTACTGACGCAACCCAGCGCCGATTGCAGACATTGTAATAGCGTGTCAGGATACTTTCCTGACATTGCAATTACAACGTCATCGGCATATGCCACAGTCCTGAACCCCTTGCAGTCCATTTCTGTCAGCAATGCGTTCATGGCGAGGTTCCGGAGAAGAGGAGATAATACCCCTCCCCCTTGTGGTGAACCCCATTTAGGGGGCAGGGTAGGCATATGCTAGCTAGCCCCATGCTGGAAGTAATGACCCTATTAGTCTATAGAATCCATACAAAGCTTTTTATCGACCAAGTTACGTTCCGTCCCTCCAGGGCCATCTTAATGCATCCGGTTTCACACTGTTAAAGGCCCCTTCTATATCTAGAAAGGCAACCAATGAATATTCCTTATGCTCAAGGAGTTTTTCTATAAACCCCACAAGCGTGTGTAGTGCCCTCTCAACAGATCTGCCCTTGACATACGCATGTTGAGAGGCGAAGAGTCGGTCCGGATTAATCGTGCTCCTCAAGTGGAGGTCAATTATCCGTTCCAAAGTTTTCAAGAGGAAAGAGGATATACTTATAGGTCTTAAGTCCTTCAGTTTAGTGTGCGTAGTCTTCCCTCCCTTGGGAATGAAGACCACAGAGCAAAAAGTCCACGGTTCCGAGATATACGACCACGCAATGCATGCTGTGTATATCCGAATTTACCATGGTATAACAATATCCGCATTGTGCTGCAGATCAGCCGGTATAATGCCATCAGGACCCGCTGATTTAAACGGGCCAAAACTACCCAGAGCCCACATAAGTCCTCCCCTATTTATAGGGAAGGAAACTGATGCACGGCAGTCAAGGGTGGCTGAGCCTTCTCCCCTAAAAGGAGCACAGCCCGGAAAATGAGTTTTCATGAGAACCTCTAGCGTCTCCTGTGCACTCAAGGTCCAATTGTCACATGGTTTCTTAATGAAACTAGGGATATTGGGCGTTGCCAATAGAATTTCACTAAGTCTGCTCTTCTTGGAAGAATCCTCCACTCCACTGCAGAAGGACCTCCAAGACCTTTGCTTCACATTTCTTACCATGTTTTTGAATCTATTCACTGAGCACTTGTAAGCTGACCAGTTTCCTGATCTCTTGGCCTCATTTAAAAGCCTACGGGAAGCTTTACGTGCCTCCGCAATATCCGAGCTCCACCAGAGTGGTTTGCTCTTACCTCGGCAGATATTCACTTTGCAAGATTCCGAAGTCGCGCGTTCAAACGCATTGGTCAATGCGTTCTCCGCAATTTCAATGTCCCGTTTTTCTATTCTCGGTGGACCCGAAAGAAAACCAGAAAGGAGGGACCGTTGTCGCTCCCAGTCCGTTTTCCTTCTGTTTCGTCGGGGAATGACCCGATGATCATTAAGGTTATTTAATATGAATTTTGCATTGTCAATTTAATTGACATTAACAGCAAATTAAAAATATTTTTTAAGCACTCATATAATTTTAATAAGCTAACTATAACCGACTGTACGGAAAGGCAACGCGTTTAGGATGGGTGTAGAATCTTTTTGTGTTTAATAGAGCATTTACATTATATCGAAATCTAGTACCGATGAGATTTCGGGCAAAATCTAGTTGATTTTTAATAGATTTCCCATACTAAACAAAATTTACTTCGCCACTAGATTTTGACGAAATCTACTCAAAATCTAGTAGTACTTAATAATGCAACTATGGTTTTCTTCATGTTGTACCAAAAAATACAAAGCAGCAAAAGAAAAAAATGACACTTTAATTAAAACAAAAAATAAAATTTATAAAAAACTAACAAATTTTCATAAAATATTATTAATATGACGATGTAAATGTGTATATTATAATTATAACGTAATAAAATTTTTTAAATGTACTTTTTTTTCGATTTGTTGTTAAAATAAAATCTTGTTAATGTTTACAAAAACCCAGTGTAAACGATATAGATTTTAAAAAAGATTTCAAATCAAATGATCTAGATTTTGGTATAATGTAAATGCACTATAACATCTAATAAAATTAGAATTTGATCAAATTTGTTATGATGTTTTGAGGTGTTCGACAGATAACTGTATACATCTCTAGCTAGCGTCTCCACAGAAGATAGAAGTTTATGTTACGCATACGTCGAATATAATACCAGTTAATGACACAATTATGCATTTTATAAAAATAAATCTGATATTTTCTTTTTAACATTTGGGCAACGGAATGTTGTTTGCCGTTCAGGACTGCAGTTCTATTTGCTGCAAATCCAACCATGTTCTCTTTAGAGTCAACCTCATTGTCGATGTTCGCTGCGTATATTTGCAGTGTGGAGCACAAATAGAACGAAAAAGTTACAGCTGTTATGATCAAAAAAATTGTTTGCTGCGTATGACAAAAAAGTAAACACTTAAAAAAAATTTTGAGTTTTGTGAAAACTATTAAAATAATAAACAATATGTTAACTTTTGTCCATTTTTAAATTTGTTTTGTTTTGCATATGACAGCTGATAGTGTTACCATAGAGTAAAATAAACAAAATTAATAAAAAATTTTTAACATTAAGAAAAAGCCATTAGAAGGCAATTTTATGGAAAATAATTGTGGATGTTTAATTTAATGATGTACACTTGCCAGAATAAATATCCGTACAGTTTGTAATAATTACATCAACCTAACAAATATAGCAAATAAGTGAAAAAATCCTAATCAATTCTGTATGTAGTAAATTTCCAAAGTATCCTTTTTCTAATTATTGGTATATTTTAAAAATTAATTATTTTAAAAGAATAAAAATAAAAAAGAAATTGAAATAGCTTTGCAGTTCAAAGGAAAGAGTATTCGTACATAATAGTGAACAGAAACTTTTTATAAACTAAATAAAAAAATTAATAGCTTGTAGGAGAACCCTTTCTTTTTAAAACCTCTGCAAGCCGACGGGGCATTGACTGAACCAACTTGGAAGTATCCTCCGCCGTTATTTTGCGCCTCTCATCTATTATGATAGTTTTAAGTATTTCTTTTGAGGTCCCACAAATGTTCTATCGGATTAAGATCCTGTGATTGAGGAGGTGATTTCGGTTGATTTTTTTTTTGTTGTAAAGCAACTAAAGTTTTACATTATGCGCAGTGTGCTTAGGATTATTATCCTGTTGAAACCAAAAGTCTTCTCCATCCTGTTTTTCACACTTTGCTTTAAATTTTGCTTTAATATGTTCAAGTATCCCGTCTGATCCATTGTGGACTCTATAATTACAAGATTTCCTAATCCATTGGCAGCCATGCACCGCCACACCATAATACCACCAGCACCATGTTTCACAGTTGGCAAAATATTTTCTTTGTCAAAAACTGTACCACTCTTTCGCCACACTAGCTTTTTGCCTTTGATGCCAAATATGCAGAATTTGCTCTCATCGGAAAATAAGACGCGTTCCCAGAACTCAGAAGGTTTGTTTATGTATTCGTTTGCAAAATCCATTCGTCTTTTTCTATTGATGCAGTTATTCTAGGATTTTTTTTTAACAGCATATATAGTACGTTTTTATCTAGTGGTCAGTATAGAAGGCCGTCCTGAACGAGATCTTGATAGAATAGAACCGGTACTTTCGAAGGTTTGGATGACATATTGTACTGAAGAGTGACTTCGACCAACGATTTGTGCTATTTCACGATACGATTTCCCCTCATCATAATTTTAAAATAAGTGTTCTTTCGCCAACCGCTATTTCTTTAACTTTCGGACTTATTTCTTTGTTAGTTAAAAAAAAAACAATTTAAAAACTCCCAAATACGTAACTTGCGTTTAAATAAGTAAATACAGAAAACAAAAAAATGTATTTAATTTTTTTTTAAAGTACCGTTAGCCTAAAGACTCACCAGATTATATATGTACGAATACTTTTTCTGGTGCACTATGTTACCATATTGTATTTGCTGCATGACAAAAAACGTTACAACAGCAATAAGCTTTCGTATACTTTGTAGGAAAAAAATATAGTCCCTAATAAATCTTTAGAACAACAGAAAATTAAAATTAATACTTATTTTATTTGCGACTCACAAGGGCATACAATTTCTATAATGGTGTACGAATATTTATTCTGGCAAGCGTATATTAAGAAATAAACAATAATTAAGGCAAAAATAACTTTATTTACTAATACGTTTAAAAACTAAAAAGAGATATGACAACAATGTACTACTTTGTTCGCCGGCGTAAGAAATAAAAATAAATCTATCGGAGAGTTCGTCACGCACGATGAATTTCGTCGACGTCGCACAGTGGTCAATTTCGCGAGATAGCGGTCAAAACAGTATAACTTTTGACCGGATTGGTATTTTTTTACGCAATTTGTTTTGTTCACTAGGAGGGACTTTAAGCTTCAATTTGCGTGTTCAGACGTAAAAATCGACCGATAGGAACGTAAGTAATGTGGAGTTAAAAATGCATTTTAATTTTTTGTTGAGTTTCCATGTAAAAGTTGAATATTTTTACATTTTAAATATGTATTTTTTTATAATTTCTTATTTTCCTCAATCGTATTTTACAACCAATACTTATTTATTATTCCTAAACTTATGTGCTGTTTCTATATTACAGGCGATCAACACGTCTAGAAAATTTATATGGAAATAACTCAAAAAACTGAGTACTTTTCATATAAATTTTTCAGACGAGTTGATCGCCTGTAATATAGAAACAGCACATTAATTTTGGTCAGAAAATGCCAACATTTGGCCCATGACATTTATTTAGTCTCAATATTCACAGGGGCCAAAGGTAGGTTTTTTTTGGAAGAAAGCTAATTCTTGTGAGGATTAAACTGAAAAATAACACTGATATTCCCAACAATATCAATACCATTTGGATATATTATATACAGAACACAACATCGATAAAATTTTTAGTAAACTTTTACTATTGATTTAAAGTGCACATATATTTTATTTAAATGTATTAATAAAAATTTATACTAAAATTAGAAACAAATTATAATCTTTAAACTAGTATTAATTTTTGATTTGATTTTCATTTTGCAGTAGTTGTTTAGCTTCTTCATCTAACTCTAATGAGGTTGATTTCCATTTTTGTCGAATACTGGACATATACGGGTCTGATGTGCACAAGAAAATATTAATAAGATCTTCATTAGTACAATATCTGGAAATTTTTCTTGTATTGTGCTCGCGAAAGAATCTGTAGTCTTTGTTCCTTTTTACTTGCGCTTCTTCTGAGAGATCTCCAATTGGAAGCATATTGTGCTGAATTATTTGTTCCCCATGGAACAAAATTTTGTGAACTGTGGTTGGCATATGTCTCCAAGAATATTTTTGGTTATAAAGGGTTGCTGTCTCATTAGCATACTGACCAAATTTTTTTGCATCTATCTTTTTGCTACATGCTATAACTTCTAATATGATTTGGAATCGTCGTATTAAATCATAATCTACTCCAGTTATAGAAGCTGCAGTTTCTGGATCGGAAAAAAATCTCCTTGCTGTGTTCCCATCATTACAATTTCCTTCTCCTTGCTTTGGCTGGTCAATTATAAGGCCTATCTCACGGTATTTTTCTTGAATATCTTTTTTTTTTTGCTTTCTTTTTTCCAAATTTTCTTTGTTGTTTCTCACTGTTTCGCCTAACGGGCCAAATTCCAAATCGAAGCGAAAACTGGACGAGAAAATTAAGTAACATTAGGCTGAATGATAGGACATATAGATCTTTAAAGTCTGCGGCTGGTTTAAGTAAAAATGTTGTCATCCACGATCTGATCACTGCGGATGGTTCAATAATATCTGATGACTTAGGGAAGGCTAATCTACTGGCAGATCACTTCCACAGCGTGCATGAGTATGAAATAGGTTCCGATTCTTTTGCAGTAACCGTCGCAAGTAGAGTCTCCACTTTACAGGATAGGACACCTATGATGGTTTTTGATAGGACTACGAGCGCAGATGGTAGCGGCTCGGACAACAGCCAGCTGATTAGAGCAGAAACCATTGGCAAAACTTTAAGGAGAAGACCAAACAAAAAATCGAGTGGTTGGGATGAAATTCCTGATCTAGTACTTAACAGAACTCGTCGGGATACCTGGGGATTTCTGGCAATTAATGAACCACTGCATAAACTTGGGATACTTTCCGAGAGCATGGAAAAGGGCGTTAATAGTTCCGATATTGAAACCCAAATCTGACCCAAGGCAGAGCAGCAACTATAGGCCGATTTCTCTCCTATCTCCCTTTGGAAAGTTATTAGAATTCTTTATTCATTCCAAGATCACGGACAAAATATCAGACTGCAATATTCTTCCAGATTGTCAGTTTGGATTTAAAAAAGGACACTCAACCTCGCATGCATTGATGGTTTTTTCAGACTATGTTTCCAAAGGTCTGAACAAAAGATATCCTACAATTGCGGTTAGCTTGGACTTTGCCAAGGCTTTTGATACCGCTTGGCAGGATGGCATTGTTTTTAAAATGATGGACATGGGCTTCGATAGAAGTGTGTGTAAAATCGTCTCTAATTTTCTATCTGATAGGACTTTTGGCGTTAGAATAGGCAGAACTCGATCGATTGGCCCTGTACTTTATAATATATTTATGGCTGATATACCTAAACCGGCTGACGGCGATCTTTTGTTAATGTATGCAGATGATATACTCATTGCAGCTTCTGGGCCCCTCGCTCGTAGTGTAAACGGAAGAGTTAACAACTACTTGACTCGACTGGAGCCCTACTTTGGTAAGTGGCGCCTTCACTTAAATATGGATAAGACTGATGCAGTTATGATAAAGGGCAAGCGTAAATTTTTATATCCCAATAGCAGATCTTTCATACCAACTCTTAGCATAGACAGCGAACTGATCAGGGTTTCGGACAGGATGAAATACCTTGGTGTAATTTTCCATGAAAATTTTGAGTTTTATCGCCACATAGACTTTGTCTTGGAGCGCGGCAGGCGTGCATATGCCGCATATCGATCTATTCTTGGATATAGGGGAGGACTCGATAGGAAAATTCGATTCCTTGTTTATCGCCAGATAATTCGACCTCTGATATCCTATGCCTTCCCAGTCTGGTCCAGAATTTCTTCTGCTCAGATGGAAAGACTAAGGAAATGGGAGAGGAAAATTATGGTCACTTGCCTTGGCTTACGGTGTAAGCAGGGGCCTGATGGCATCTACCGCAAGCCATCTTGCAAATCAATATACAAAGCAATAGGCTTCGATAGAATTGACTCGTATATGGTAGGGTCGGCTATAAAATTTCTTGAGAGGGCTCAATCCCTTGAAAACAGTCTTCTTGGACAGTGCTTTGAAAGCGCAAACAATCTGAGGACCATACGATTGTCTAACTACTTATCACCGATAGACCTTATGACATTGAACGGAGCTGGCCTCCTATATGAAAGTGCAAACCTCTTATATTACCATAGGAGAATAAATACCTTAGATATAGAAAATGTGGTGTATAACACCGCCCAATAGGCTATTCCTATTCTTTTGTATATAACTTTATTTTCTTTTGTATATAACGCTATTTTTTCTTCTTTCCTGCCTTACTATAAGGTTTAGTTTAATATTAGAATTAAGCACAAATGCCTCCCTATTTACCTTTTTTTGGGGAAATTTTAAAACAAATGTTGTACCTACAGTAAACTTAACTTTAATATTATTATAAGCTGCCACGCGGCAAATACCTTTATAAAATATCTTGGCAAGTCCTTGAAAAATACGCTAGTATGTAAGGAATAAATAATTAATTAAAATTAGTTTTAAGAAAACATGTACAATCATTAAAATTTTTGGAAATAAATATACTATACTATACTATACTGTATCGAGACAGTTGGTTGCCGGCTGGCCTTTAGGTAAGACCGGTAGTTTAGTAGTGGAATGCACGCTAGACTGTTGCTCCTACACAGGCAGTAGAAGAAAGTGGTAGTGACTGCTTACGTTCATTACCAACTCATCCGAGAGTGATCATTTGTTCGTAGTTAGTCGACTGTCATATTGGGGTTTACATCGATTGCGGTGCACGCGCCTGTGTATTTCCCAAGCGGTACGAGTAGTGGTTCACACGCTCATATCCGCTAACCGACAACGGCTGCCGACGTTAAGTGACGCACATATGCTTGAGCCTAGGTCACTAGCAATTAATTAAGTAATATTTTTGTTAAAACGTGAAGTAGAATAAAAACACGTTATCGTATTGAGAAGAATACCGTGTTTTACTCACACCGATGACGAATCCTGGACGCCGCTGAGTTCTGCCTCAGCAACCAGCGGAAACGTGTCGTTACAAGGGTATTCCTAGTACAATGTAAGCAACTTCGCTCAAAGCACCTCTTTATTTTCTCCAAAATTCTAAAACATTTTCCGTTATTCCTAGTCGGCTTTGTCTATCATTAATTAAAAGGTCTTGTTCAATATCATTAAATTTGCTTGTTGCTGGATGGTGGCGAATTCGAAGATGTAGTTGGCAATGTTATCGATTCCATTATATTATTTGTATCATGTTCTGTTAAGAATTAATTAAATTTTATCGCTATGGAGTAAAGATTCAAGTGTTATTAAATTCAACTTTCAAATGAGATGAGCTGGTAAATATTTCTTTCCCACATGCTTTTTACACACAGATCAGAAACCAGGCAAACCTTTATTCTTGGATCCAAGAAAATTACAAATAAATCATTTTCGAATAAAAGAGATTTTCGTCTATTTAAGCTTTCTAATAAATATGATATTAATTCAGAGTTCGGAAGATTATCTAGCTGCAAGTTAATATTAATAATTTCAACATACAGATTACTATATAGAAAATTTTCTGCTTGTAACCTTTTCGAAGATAAATAAATCAGTTCAAATACTTTAAAAATTCAACAGACCAAATTACGTTTGATAAATCAAAAAACTGTTTTCGTGTTTATAATTTCGATAAAGTCTTTACGCTTCATAAGTCTTTCTAACATAAGATATGTGGATTCCATCACGTTATGTTGTCTTAAATCGGTATTTTGTAGTTTCCACTTTTCAACAAATTGAGGTACGATTGTGTTCAAAGCTTTTTTGAAATTTTTCTTATAACTTCAATGTCCACATGTTTAATAACGTCCAACACGCACAATTGAAGGGTGTGGGCTCCACATCGGATATTTGTTATGCCATCAATTGACAAATCTTGGTCGATACAGATGAAATGAGCGTCGAAAATATCATCTGAACTACAAGGGTACAAAACCACAGCACCAGGGTATCCCACAAGTTTTTAAATATTTGTAAAACTTCTCCAGGAACTGCACCTCGACCTATATCTTTATATAGGAAGTGAGAAATTCTGAAAGTGGTAAAGTGATGGGTTATCGAAGTATAGACAATTGTTCTAATCCAAAATGTGTTTAAACGGTGGGCATTGAAAAATGCCTACTACGTGGTAAATGTTATTATAGCAAATCAGCCAATTTGGCTTTATGAAAAAATTCGCAACAATAGGATGGTTCTGTCGAACAGAAGCGTATTCCTGGCAGAATTAGTGACCGTATTACAAGAAGGACATAGATTGGAATCCTTGCTGCCAATCGTATGTAAATAAACATGGTCATAAGTGTATATATATATATTGACCACATCTAAATTTGTATGCAAGAACCATGGTTTCATTGTTATGCCTGGGAATAGTGAAAAAAAAATGAAAGCACCTTTTGTACGTGATTGATCGGCAAACTGCTCTTCCCATTGATTTTTCAGTTTGTTTTTAAATTCCTTCACCGCCTCAGTATGTGTCAGCAATGCCTCTTTAAAAATGGCTGTGTCAATAGCTTGTTAAGCCATATGATCAACTTTCTCATTGAAAGTAACTCCTATATGTGCAGGTACCCAGACAATTTTAAGAATCTCCTTAGCTGCTAAAAAAAAACTGCTCTCAAGCAGGAGGAAGTTCATTTGCCAGTACATATATGGTATGAACAGGTGCGGAAGGATTAAGCCAAGGCATCGCCGGATGCTAGCATTTTGAAAAGTTCTGATTTTCTGATTAACAAAGTTAGGTGCATGTGCCGTAACAGCTCTTGCATATTCTAATTTACTTCTGATAAAACTTCTATAAAATTTCAGAGCAATATTCGGAACAAGTCCACCTCCAATTGGTGTCAGTCTTTTCAGAAGATTTACAGCAGAGGTGGCTTCTCTTATAATTCGTTGATAGTGATCACCAATAGAGAGCGTGTTTTTAATGGTCATTCCCAGAAACTTGACAGATCTCGTCATTTCAATGGGATTTCTATCTACAGGAGTGGAAACCTTTTTAGAGGGTGCTGTACCAAAGAACATGGTTTTAGATTTAATGACATTAATTGACAAATTAAGTCCATTGCAAAGAGATTTAAAACAGTTTAGCTTAGACCTTAAGTTTTCAACAGCAGAGCCAAAAAGACATCAAGATAAAATCATCTGCATATTGAAATAGGTAAGTATACGAATCCTCTATTTTATGCAAAAAAGCAGTGTACAAATTAAAAAGAATTGGACTACTACCCTGAGGAATGCCATTAAACACACGAACAGAACTGTTTCCAAGACAGAGTTTACAATCAGATGTTTCTTAAAATGTCCCTCAGAAGGGCAACATTGACACAGTCATATGCACTACTAATGTTAACTAAAGCTATTATTATATTGAAACAACTTGATTTTAGCGAGGAAACTCTAAACATAAATTCATTAACGCATGTAGAGGACGACATTCTTTTTCTAAACGCATAGGAGCGGGAAGGTAAAAGCTTAAAAGTCTCAGCATGTTCTGTAATACGTTCTTTGACCATCAGATTAATTAATTTAACAAAAACTGAAATGAGTGCAATTCGTCTAAAGTTCCTAAAGTCTTCGAGAGGCTTGGATGGGAACTATTTTGATTTTCCTCCATAAGGGGTGTCAGCTGTAAGAGACATAATAATGATTTAAAACTGTTAAAAGAGACTGATTTGATTCAGTAGACAGAGACTGAATCATGCGATATGTGACACGATCACTCCCACTAGCAGACGAAGCAGGTTTAGCATTTAGAATACTCCTGAACTGAGTAAAAGAAAAAACCCTGGGTGGGATAGTTGAGAGCCTGACAAAGTTAATAGGGACATTATTAGGTACCTGATCGCTTAAATATTGCACAAAAAGGAGATTATTGTCATCATTCCATGCAGAGGGAGGATTTCGACATACAAAGCGCCAAGCTTTTTTAGTTTTTGAACACCGATTCAGTTCATTTATTCTAGCCTTGTAATCCTGACTCTTCGCTCTTCGTACAGAGTTCTTCCAGTCGTCATAAGCATTAATGGTACTTTCTAAGTTGTCGGGAGAAAGGTATTGCCTTGCCCTTTTACGAGCCGCTATATAACACTGTAAGTTGCTCATTCCACCAGACTTTAGGTGTACGTTTGGTCGTAACTATAGGATATGAGGACTTAGAGATTACCATATTAAAATGATCAGATATTACTTTTGGATCACTGGGCAAAACTAATTTTTCCAGGTTCCGGTTGAAGACTTTTTTAGAAATGAAATTAATGGGTTTCGTGATGACAGTGCTAGTTTCCATGAGCACAGGGAGGTGATGTGAAGCTCCAATAAAAACAGGCAAGGTTTCCAATAAATATTCAGCATAGAGTTTATAAAGCTTAAATCAAGAACAGTTCCATTGTCCATTCTAAGATTAGGAAGAAACGTAGAGGATCCATCATTTAGACATACAAAGTTGGAGCTGTTTATAATATTCAAGACCGCATTACCCCTGGGAAGATCGACACGATCGCACCAAAAAGTGTGATGGGCATTAAAATCACCAGCAAGAATAACATTGTCCATATTTTACGGAAGGTAATGATAGACACATCCTGTCTAAAATATATGGAGACAAATGTAAAGTTGGGATTCAGATTTAAGGTCCTTACAATAATTATTTGCTCACCAGCTGTATAGAAGATTCTTTTAGCCCGAATATTATTTTTTACACCACCGTGCTGCCCATCCCGTAATTTATGATAAATCTTATGTTAACAAGACTATAGTTGGAATTTGTATCGTCAATATTGAAAATTTCAGATAAGAGACAAATGTCAATATTATAATGATTAAGATAAAATTCTAGATTAGATTTATTGGAAACAAAACTTTGAATATTGTATTGTATAATTTTCATGGTGGAAACATATGACTTAGGAGGTGTCTAAGGAAGCTGCCTCTTTAGTATTGATATTGGTAAACGAAGTAAGCAGTGGTGCACTGAAACCCTCAAGGACACGAATGGCTAAAGGGTTGCCATCCTTGGCATAATAGTTACGAATGAAGGATTTTAATTGAGTCAATTTTTTTTTAACTCAGGTAGTTTTTCATTTCCTCTCTAAATAACGGGTCCGTATTTATCGGATGAGACGATTTTGATTGATATCTGGAAAATTACCTTCATAATCATTAAAAATATCAAACATGTTTGTAGCATTAGAATTTAACACTTCCCTTCCCTTCCTCTTGCTTCCACTTCGGACATTCAATTTTATTTGAGCTATTATGGTTGGTGTCTCCACATAGAATACATTTAGGAGCACAAGCCCCAGAGCAATCAGCCATAGCACAGTTAAGGCACCTCTTTCTTTCTTTTATTGTCTAACAGGAGGATAATATATATGTACCTTAACCTGACAGTATTCCAAAATAACGAACTCTGGAATATCAGAAGAAAAGAAACCGATCTTGACCAGTGCTTGCATCCTTTCTGACAAAACGTTTGGCAGAAACTACAGGAATGTCTGATTTTATGTTTTCTTGAATGAACCAGTCGTTAAGCTCCAAAGGGACTCCCCGTAATACACCAAAGGAATACACAAAGGACTTTGGTATAAATGGTCTAAGACCAATATTGCTAAGTTCAATAGAAACTTAGCATTAGATGCTGAGTTTAATTTGATACGAAAAAAGGTTTTACCTATTTCTTTGATAAATAGTATACCACTAATATAAGGTTTCTAATTTTATTATATAAAAAAATCGCATTCCTAATTTTAAGATTTTCAGAGTCAGCTCCTGACGAATCAACCAATACTAAATAATCACCAGGATGATCAGAAGGCATCGCTGACATTACACTGATTATCGGACTTACCAGAATTCACCACGTCACCTGTCACATTTCTTTTGCCACGAGCAGAACTAGAAGCAAACTTTCCAGAGAAAAACTCCTCAAATTCACCCTCACTATCACTAAAAGAGCTAGGGGGCGGGTTGGCGTCCCCCATTGCAAAAATTTTTTTGGTCGACGCCTCACCCGATGTTACGTCTTAGATTTCCAAAAACACACAAAATTGAGTTTAAAAGAAGAAAAGTACACTAATAGTGTAAATCAACTTTTTTTTTATTTAATAAAATTTCCTTTTCTTTTATGTAAAAGAGAAATTTCCAAAAAAAAAAAAAACGCAAAAGAAAAAATTTTTATAAAAAGCAAGGCTACTGCGATTAAAAATGTCCGCATAGCAAAATTAAAGCACAAGAAAAAACACAACCGCACGCCTTGAAAGACAAAATGGAATTGAATTGAACTACTATTAACACGTTGACTGCCACGAGTGTTTACAACAAAATCCCCGTCAGGCCACCCGTGCCACTGTAAGATGCGTGCTCTGCTACCGCATGTCTGTTTACATTTCTTTCGGTACTCTCACCCCGATATCTATTACGATCCTCATTTATCACGTTATTACTCTGCACGAGCAGTTGTAATCTTTGCCGTGTACTGAGTAGTACAACTAATATCTCTGCCCAACTAATATCTCAACCGCAACTTTGCAGTGAATGCTTCAATATTTTGCACTGTAAATAATTTTGTTAATAAACGATTTTTAAAAAAATTCAACAGTATTATTATCTCCTGTCATATATTTATCTAAATATGTTCGGAAATCCTTTGGAAGGAGTCACCCGACGTGGCCTGATGAGAACTCTTGCTGTCACCCGAATACGGGTGACGTGGCCTGATGAGAACTTTTGCTGTCACCCGAATACGGGTGACACGGCAGTTAACGTGTTAAAATCATTATTTAAATCACTAACAGCTAGCTCCGTTGTCTGTTATAATTGTGACGACTTAATTCAAATTTATATTACAAGCACTAAGAACTTATATTATTATAGTTTTGAAATAATCACTATTGTGGCGTTGAGTTAATTGTTTAATAGCTAATGTTTTTAATATTATACTATTGTTTTTGATAAATTGTACGCTTACACCCAAAACACTTAGGGATAGTGGCTGCATACATTTTTAACGAAATTAACCTTCCACTTAATTATTTTTTTAAATTTAATGAAAAGTCACCGATATTTTCAATAATATTTTGGCTATTTTAATGGGATTAAGTAGAATCTTAAAGGGACGGTCTTTTGCCAAACGGAGGTCTGCCACATTTTGTAAATAACTCTAATAAGGCCACTTTAAAATTTTATTTTATTTTCTGTACAAGCCAATTCCACTGTATCTTTTTAAACGATTCGCATTTTCACATAGTTTTTCTTCAAGATAACTATTATAAACTGTTGGATGAACGTTTTTTAAATGACGCTCCAAGTTTCCAACATTTTTTTAATAATAATTTATTTTCACATTTTTTATTTTTGAATATTAGATGGTTGTTATTATTATTACTACTTCCAAAAAAAGTACCCAACAAATAATTTTTTGGACGAGGCATTGTGAATATCATGTCTTTCACTTTAAATGTAGTAATAATATTTACAAAAGTAAATAATATTTTAACACGAAACAAAAACTGAGTACTTTGTTTGAAAAAATTTACTGCTATTACAGTCTCAGACTATTTTTTGCTTTTGGCTCATATACTATTTTTGACCTTAGCCTTTAAAACGAAAATTATTAACCATTTTTTTATAGAAATAAAAGAAACTTTAAACGTGTTTATTAAATGTTGAAATTTTATGTACTAAATAAAATTTTTAAAATTGAAATTCATTTTGGCTTAAGTTCTTTTTTTTCGTTTCTAAGAACTTTTTTTTAGAAAGAAAAACTATTTTTCAAATGTATAAGTGTAGGAACACAACACACGACGGTAACGATATTTTCATATAAATTTGACTTGAGTTATCGTTCAACGACAATGCCACATTTAGTCTCTCACTCTCCTAAACATATTACCACATATTTCCAGAAATATTTGTATTTTATAAGCGTTTGAATTCACAATAATAGCAAAGGCACATTGTTTAAATAAAAGTAGAACAAAATTTCAAAATAAAAATATTTAAAAAAAACTGAAATACGTAAATGAAAAAAATAATTGAAAAGCTAAAAAGTTCATTGAAAAAATAACTGAAAACGTGAGAAGTATGAACCCATGTGTCATCTTAAATCAGTCAACATTTATTCTTCGTCCCTTTTGAAAAGTGCAATTCAATTCCCTGCAAGATAAACCAGTCCAATAGAGTCTAATGCCATGTTAAATATACTTAATATTCTTTACATTTCATTGAATTGTTTAATAGAATTCATCGGATTCATTTA
This sequence comes from Gymnosoma rotundatum, assembly GCA_916610165.2. Taxonomy (NCBI): domain Eukaryota; kingdom Metazoa; phylum Arthropoda; class Insecta; order Diptera; family Tachinidae; genus Gymnosoma; species Gymnosoma rotundatum. The sequence continues at coordinate 90,045,833 of OU744336.1, forward strand.
AATTTTATAAAATATTAAAACAAAATAGTTTTGAAAACAAACATAAAACTATTTTGTTTATTTTGTTCATTAACTCTTAGTTACGATAAATCGTTCCGTTACCGTCGTCTGTTGTGTTCCTACTCTAAGGAAGTTTTCCAAAGAAAATGAGAAGAATTTTAAAAAGCATCAGATTTATGTATTATAAAATGCATATGTATGTCACTCAGTGGTATTATTATGCATATTTGCTGTGAAGATGCTAGCTAGAGATGTTTTTAATTATTTGTCGAACAGTCCAATACATAATAACCAATTTGATAAAATACAAAGTTTATTGAAAGAATAATGTTAAATGTTTATTTTCAACTGCAAGAAGATGTTAGATGTTGTATATAAATACTAAAGAGTAATTGATATTTTTTTATTATGGGTAACCGGTTTTAGAATGTACCAGTATGACAATTTTGCTTTTCTGTTGTGTGTGTTTACATGTGCAAATTAAAAATTCCAAATTTAACATCAAAAATTGAAAAAGTAACCACTACTTTTTTAAAAATTAACATCACTAGCATTACATGCCGAAATAAAAACTTTAGTATTGGCGAAAATAGTTGAATAGTCAGAGGAGTATCACGGTATTTTTTTAGTATCAAAAAAAGTACGATCTTATCATCTTTTTTATCACTGCTCTATACTGTAAAGAATATATTTGAATTTGTTTACAGAATTTATTAAACAATCAAATTAAAACATAATTTCGATAAGAAGCAAAAACAAAATTCATGAATTCATTCACCAACCACAACACTAACCATTGTAATTTGTCAGCACGTTGTTTTTATATTATGCATGTGCGCATGGGTGCATCGATGCATCTATGCATATGCTTAGATTTATATATGTGTGTATGTATGGCTGCATGCACAAACAGAAGAAACTCAACCTGCCAAGCTAAATGTGTGTAACAATTTTTCCACGTAGCACATTGGGTTGAAGTTGCTAAAAACGGCTCTTAATTTAGGCGTTAGAGATAGCACTTATTTTTTCATTTCGTAGTATTAAGTAGGTCATTACTACTTAAAAAAATTATTTAAAAAAAAATTTAACGCCAGGGGTGTTCGCTTGTTAGTTCGTATGAATATTTAAATTGTTTGGAAGGTTAGTTTTTAAAGATAACTGAATGAAATTTGGTCGATTTGATTTTTTTAGGTTAGTAGTAACCCAACATACAAAAATTTAACAAAATCCGTAAATGATTTCGTATAGCCCCCATACAAAATTTCCCGCAAATAGGTCATACTAATCTTTTTTTATTTAATAGTTCTTATTATTTTATAAATTTACATTTTATGTTTACTACTATTAGTCTTAATATTCGCTGTCACTAAAATATATATTGTTACAAAGATGTTTTATTAAAATCATAAAAGGATGTTAACAAATATTGAGGCCAAGAAAGTGAAACAAAATGGCCTATTGTGTTTGTTTTCAAAGCTAGAAGTTTCTACGAAACATCTTTATTACCAAACAAAAACAACTAACGCAAAGCGATAAATAAACAATCGCAATAGACAACCATACACACACCTGCATTGTATAACAACTAAATAAAAATACACAACATGTATTTTTAAATAATCATCGAAAGTTCTAGAAGTAAATAACAATGCTCACTAATATGTCTGAGATAAAAGTGGCAACACAGCATTTTTAACTACGCAGTAGATGGCGGTAGAAATTCTCGAATATTCAAGAATGCCTAAAAACAGGGTATATAAAAGCAACGCCAATACGTGATGATTCATTCAGTTTGTGAGCGTGGTCTAGTTAAGATCTTGTGGTATAACAAGTAAAGTTGCCAGCGTGTATTTTTAATCGCGAATAGTTAAATCTTCAAATAATTGATTAAATAAAGTGTAATTTAATTAAAACTCTGAAAGTTGTGTGTGTAATTATTTTTCAAATAAAGAACTCATAAATAAAACGTTTATAATTTTAATAAACGTAACAACTGGTACCAGAAGTGAAATTGCAAAATAATAAATAAATAATTGCAATGAAATTTGACGAGCGAAAAGTTGAGCAGCTAAAAATGGAGCCGAGTAAGTTGGATCTGCCGACAGCGTGCAATAAAGCGGAATTGCAAAAGCGGTTAATAGATGAATTCAAGCAGCGTGGTATCGATATTGGGACATACGAATTTGGAGAAAAAGGGTTAAAAGAAGAGATTGAAGTATCTACCCCAGCAACAAACAGCGTCATAGACTTGAATACAATGTTTGCCGCTATGATGAAAAAAATGGAAGAAAACAACCAGAAGCAGGATAACCAGATCAATAAGATGGAAGAAAACAACCTGAAGCTCAAAGAAGCAATACAAGAAAGTGCTAGCGTCAACGGGGAAAGTGAAAGTGTACGAGAAATTTGAAAAAATACCAGAAGTCTTCGACAAACGAGTGAACATCGTACAACAGAGGGTCAGCGAGTTTGATGAAAAATTGTACGGCCTAGGGAGAAAGGTAGACGAAGAGCTACATGAATTGAAAGTGCAAATGGGCGATCTTCAAAGTCGAAGGGGACCGGTGAGACTTATTTCTGAGCACGCCAGCACGAATAACACGCCGAACTTTGACGTCAGCGCACCTTTTAATGTTTTTAAGTTCCAGTTTGTTTACTTCTTTATTTTCAAAACAATGTTATTCTAAAAAAGAGCTTATTTTACGCGTCAAAAAAGTGTACACTCTCATATTATTTGAATGTTGTATTTTTATAACGGTGAATTAACCGCTAATTTTTATTTTCTTTTTCTTGCATTTATATTGCAAATATTTTACCACATCTTTAATATATATTGATCAATAGAAATGCAAGTTAATTAAATTTTCTGAGCAATAGTTAACATGGGCAAGCAGACTACCGTAGAAACTCGTAATTTAGCATCTGAAGGCAAATCTTTAAGAGAAATTGGCCGTATTATAGGTAGATGTCATAATACTATTAAAAAAATATTGGATAAGTACAAGAAGTTGAAAAATGTTGAAGACTTTCCTCGATCTGGAAGTCCTAAAATTTTGTCCGCCGTTGAAAAGCACGAAGAGTTAAGGCCAACCCCTGGGAAAATGCAGTGAAAATTGCAGAGGAACGGACAGTAACATCAGGAGAAAGTGTAAGTGCCAGTACTGTCCGCCGAGCTCTACATGAACATGGGATATATGGTAAAGTTCCCAGAAAAAAGCCACTTATATCCGTTAAAAACCAAAAGAAGCCTCTGGAATACGCGAAAAAGCATACAAATGAGGATAATTCTTTTTGGGAAAAATGTTTATTTACTGATGAATGCAAAATAGAAATTGTTGGAAGAAAAAAGTCGCAGAAAATATGGAGAGGCAAAAATAAAGAATATGATAAAAATAATGTTACTAAAACGGTTAAGCACGGTGGTGGTTCAGTCATAGTGTGGGGTTGTATGGCTGCAAGTGGTGTTAGAAATCTTGTATTTATAGATAGTACTATAAATAGCATAGATTATCTTAACATTTTAAAAGCAAATTTGCAGGAGAGTGTTGACAAATTATGCTTAGGATCTTCATGGGTCTTCCAGCAAGACACGATCCTAAGCATACCGCTCGAATTGTCAAGGAATGGCTGCTTTACAGAACGCCAAAACAGCTTGATCACCCCCCTCAGTCACCGGACTTGAATCCCATCGAGCATTTCTGCGAACATCTAGACCGTCAGATCCGAAAACGCCCCATAAATAACAAAGAGTCTCTAAAAAGCGCGACCATTGAAGAATGGAATAAGATTTCCGCCAAAATAACCAAAAACCTGATTCATTCAATGCCCAGACGACTTTCTGCAGTCATAAAAGCTAAGTGGAAGCAAACTAAGTATTAGTCTTAGTAAGTTAGTTAGTGTTAAAAATAAAAATCCTAAGTGTACATTTTCTTTTGACGCGTAGAATAAGCACTTTTTTTACAATAACATTAATTTGAAAATGGAAAAGTAATAAATGAATATTGTTTTTAATTTAAATAAACTACTACTAAATACACTTTAAAAAAATAAAAGTTGTTTTATTTTAAAATTTCTTTTTCTGGATCCAGATATTAAATATGCGGTTTGTGCTATGCAAAAAATCATCCTTTGCAGAAACTATCTCGTACGCGCTAGCCCAGGAGACTGCAAAAGTCATCTCGAAGCCACAGGTGTACAAGGTGCGATGTCTTGATACTGAAACTCATAACACAGACAGTAGAAGCGAGATAAAGGAGTTAGTCAAACAGATAATGGAGGAGGAAAAAAGTAAGGCTGGTCATTTTCAGCGCAAAAGTAGATCCGCAAAGAGAAGATCAAGATCTGATTCGCCAGCAAGGGACAACAAGCGGACCAACAACATTAAATCGCATGAGTCACCATTAAACTTAATCGAGCTAGCACTAAGGGGCAAGTGCTGGCTCCCACAACCGATGGCCCCACAATCTCCATTTCCATTGTACAACAAAAACATAGCAACCTAACTGTTTGCGGCCTTATAAACGGAAGTACGCAAGTTCTCACTATAGACACAGGAGCATCTCAGTCAATTATAAGGCCCGATTTAGTAAAAGGGGCAGTGGAGCCGTTAAATAATGTACGACTGCGTACTGCTACTGGCGACTTAGCCACCGTCTATGGAAGAGCCAGGGTAAGAATCACTATTGCAAACATCAGCGCTGACCATGTATTTGTTGTTGCCGATATAGTGGATGAAGTTATCATTGGTGCAGACTTTATGATAGCCCACGATATTAATCTGCTCATGGGCGAGCAAATAATGATTTGGCGCAATGTGGAGATACCCCTGGATATTGGATATGACAGCAGGACCACAGTAAGGAAGCTATTTGCCGTTGAACGTCAGAAATTACCACCTCAGGCGGAAACTATAGTATGGGCACGTGTGGAGACAGTTTGTGAGGATAACCGGTTGTGGGTGGTTGAACCAAAAGAACTAAAAGACGATATCATAACAGCAAAAGCCCTCGTGAAAATCTGCGACGATGGCGGAGTTCCTGTGAGAGTACTAAATTTGTCTAATAGCGGTAAAACGATTAACAGGAATTTTGAGGTGGGTCGATGTGAGCCAGCAGAAGCCATAATTAATTGTGCGGTGAATACTGTATGTCCTAAAATAACAGCCACAGAAAGAGATTCATTAGCAGAACAGATGCAAAAATGGGTGGCAGGACTAACACCCCCTGACAGAAACAAAGCAAAGCAGTTGCTGAGAAAACATGCCTCCGTCGTCGCCTTAAATAATAAAAGCTAAGGTAGAACGGCAGTTGATAAACATGAAATTAATACTGGCGAAGCGAGGCCTATAGAAGTGTTCCCCCAGCAAAGCGAAACGGGGTCAAAGAACTTGTCAGCGAAATGGAACGGAACGGAATCATTAAGCCATCCTCGAGTCCATGGAGTTACCCATAGGTCTTAGTAAAGAAGAAGGAAGGCAGTGCCAGTATTTGTATTGACTACAGGAAGCTCAATGACGTCACCAAGAATGCCAGTTATCCGTTACCTAGAATTGACGACACCTTAGACACGTTGGCTGGAACGGAATGGTTCTCTACTTTGGACTTGCAGAGCGGCTATTGGCAAGTACAGATAGACGATAAAGACAAGGAGAAAACTGCCTGACATAATCGTGATGGGGAAGACTTTTGACGAACACCTTAAAAACCTGGATGAAGTTTTCAAGCGTATAACAGCTGCAGGATTAAAATTGAGTATTAAGAAATGTGCTTTGTTTCAAAAGGAGGTCAAATACCTGGGGCATCGTGTAACAGCAGAGGGCGTATCAACTAATGAAGACAAAGTACTGGCAGTAAAGACCTGGCCTCGCCCTTAAAATCTTCATGAGCTGCGTAGTTGCCTGGGGCTTTGCACATACTACAGGAGATTTGTGCCAAACTTTGCTCAGGTGGCTGCTAGCTTACATGAGTTGACCAGGAAGTCGCAACCATACCGCTGGAGTGAAGCAGCGGAAAAAGCGTTCCAGGAGCTCAAGAAACTTTTGTGTACGGCACCAGTTCTTGCCAATAGCGGGACAAAAATTCATATTGGACACGGATGCAAGTGGCTATGGAATAGGAGGAAATTACTGCGTTACACGACGGGAGCTCTTAGCGGTGCTGGAGTGTGTTAAACATTACCACAAGTACTTATATGGTCAACATTTCATTTTAAGGACGGACCATTCTGCATTACGTTGGTTGATGCAATTTAAGAATCCTGAGGGCCAGCTTGCACGCTGGGTTGAACGTCTGCAGAGCTATGACTTTAGTATTGTGCATAGAAAAGGTGGAAAGCATAATAATGCTGGCCCTGTCTAGACGGCCAGGCAATGTAGAGTGCAAGCACTGCACAAAAGTAGAGAAAAGGAGGGCGACATTGATGTGCGGCTTACCCAAATTGGGTCAAGGGAAGACTGCTCGAAGGCCCAGAATGGCGACCCAATTTTGGCAAAAATTATATTGGCTAAGCAAAACAACAGGAGACCGAATTATAATGGAATATCGGCAGAGAGCCAACTAGCCAAGTCATACTGGGCTCAGTGGAATAGCCTGAAAGTAGAAGACGGCTGCTTATATCGATCTTGGAAAAGTACAGATGGCAAAACTAAAACGGACTTAATTGTCGTACCGACTTCCAAAAGAAATGAGATACTAAAGCAGTTCCATAACGGTCCCAGCTGCAGCCATATGGGTATAACAAAAAATCTGGAAAAGATAAAGCAAAGATTTTCCTGGGTAGGCTGCCAACAATACGTAGCCTATTGGATAGCTAATTGCGAACAGTGCATTACGGCTAGGGGTCCCATTTGAAAAAGTCGTGGCAAACTTCAACAGTACATCGCAGGTGCACCCTTTGAGCGAATAGCTATTGATATTACAGGTCCATTTCCTGTGAGTGATGCTGGAGACCGATATGTACTAGTGGTAATGGATTATATTAGCAAATGGCCCGAAGTCTATGCCATTCCGAACCAAGAATCCAACACAGTGGTAGACGCCCTTGTGAACAATTGGGTATGTCGATAAGTTGTTCCACTAGAACTACATTCAGACCAGGGACGCAATTTTGAATCGGCTATATTCAAAGAGATGTGTGATGTTTATGGTATCAAAAAGACAAGAACGACACCACTGCATCCGCAGTCTGATGGCATGGTAGAAAGGTTTAATCGTGCCCTGGAGGATTATCTCAGAAAAGTAGTCAGTACACACCAAAAGGATTGGGATGAGCATATACCCAAATTTCTACTGGCGTACGGGTCAGCTGTACACGATTCAACCTCACTTAGTCCAGCAAAAATCTTGTTTGGGACAGAACTAAAACTGCCAGCAGATTTAGAATTTGGTGTCAAACCTGGACCAGCGCACGAAGACAATGAAAACATTCTTCAGGCACTTTAAAGCACTTAGCGCGAGAATTACTTTTTTCCTCCTCCATTATCTGTTTGACTAACTCCTTTATCTCGCTTCTACTGTCTGTGTTATGAGTTTCAGTATCAAGACATCGCACCTTGCACACCTGTGGCTTTAAAATGACTTTTGCAGTCTCCTGGGCTAGCGCGTACGAGATAGTTTCTGCAAAGGATGATTTTTGCATAGCACAAACCTCATATTTAATATCTGCCATTCACAAATGCTTCTGGGACGACCTCCAGTATTCGGCATGAAAGCCGTTTTCTTACAACAATCACACTTCATTGACTCACGTTTAACTTATCAGCAATTTCTCGGGATGAGTGTCTACTTTCAGTCAATATTATTATGCTATTATTTAAAGGTACTAACCCTGGTACTGGGAATTTAAAAACACTGCTCAAAATACAACTCACAACTAAAACAGGATGACAACGTTTAAATATTATATGCATAACGGAAAATTTTAAATTGCAGAGAGTAGTACAGCCTACTTTTATTTCATATATTCAAAACGAGCAAAACTGATTTATCTGAATTGCCTGTTATTCTTTTTGTTATATAATCATTACTTGGAATACACCATGTTTTTGCTAATACAATAAAGATTAATTGATAAAAGTTTCACAGAAATGTATTTGTTATTTATCGTTTTATGACGGTTTAAGTAAAAGCATATCGAACATGCACTCGCTTTTGCTCGCCAGTGTACATACAAGACTAATGGAGTGAGTGCGTTGCTTGCATGCACGAATATTTCTTTGATGTTGAAATAGAAAACAATTTGTTTCCTTCTTATCGCAAAAAACCCGCAAATGTTTTTATACAAAAATTGAATAAAAAAAAATAAATAAAAAAAAACTTTGACAACGCACAACTCGTAAAGTAAATAGAAAAACGAAAATGATATTTAGTGATACACAATTTCAGTTTATTACTTTATCTCGAAGGGGGAACATCTGTGTGCGAGCAGATTTTCCTTTTTCAAAAAAGTGAAGTTATAATTAAAGACGCAACGCGCACGTTTTTTCACAATTGGCTTTTATAAAAATGCCATCGTTTTAAAAAAATTTTAAAAATATATATATAATCATTAATACTTCAATATCCTGTTCAGGATTTACCACTTCCTAAACGATGTGCGGTTCCTGGAGAGACTGTTATATCTGAAAACTGATTGGATACCCTAGCGCTGTGGTTATGTACCCCTGCCATTATTAAATTCATATTAAAATAAAAATCTGATGCGCAATTTTGTGTACTATAACCTGAAATAGATTAGTTTTTAAAAATATAAATTTTTAATTAATAGCCATTATTGGGAATTTCAACCCAACGTGCAAGACAAAAAAAATAGTTTTGCTGGCGGCGATAAAAACAAACAAAATTTGATTTTATTCATTCAGCATAAGAATGGAAAACATAAAAACTAAAAAATAGAAATCCCAGGAATTTGATTGAGCATAATAGAAAATAAATTAAAGAATTGATTTGGTTTTTTCAATATAAAGTGAATCTTTATTTAGAATAATTTAGCAGGAGCTGCTCTAAGTATTGCTCTAGATTTCAGATTAATTTTTTCTTAGAATTAGTGAGCTTATATACTACTTATGAGTAGATTCTAGATTTTATTTTCTTATGGTTATTCATTAACACTGTGGGAATGTTTTTAAGAATTTAAATGTAATTAGATTTTCCTTAAAATTACTTTTTGTTTCCACAGCGGCGAGTGTTTTGGTGTAACCAAGAGGTGTAAAGGCGGCAGTGTTCTTGAACAATTCACGCGTGTTTGCCGGCCTTCGTTGATAAGTTTTTGAGTGACACATGATACTCTTTTGGTTATTTAATGAATGCCTTTTAAATAATTAAATCTTTCATGTTGGTGTGGTTTAAAAGAATTAAATCATATTATGCTACACCCCCATTTTTCGCAAGAATGTTAATATAACGATAGTTTCATGGACATTCTTTTACAAAAATGTTTTTATTTTAAAATATAAGAAAAATTTAAAAAAATAGACTTATGATCTTAATTATTAAATTGTTATTTTTATTTTGTATTTGCTTATTAACAATAGCGATTGGTTAACTAAAGGTCTTTTACTATGTATTATTTGTGATGATGTAACTTACGTCTATTCTTATGTACTATTTGTTTTTTATTGTTTTTCTTATCAACTATAGTAACAATATTGTTTACGTCTTTGTTCTTAATTTCAAATGGTCCCTTGTAGTTTGGTTCTACTTTGTGACCTGCTTCATTTTTAAGTAAAACTAAATCTCCTATATTTAAATTGTAATCTAAAATATTTTAATCGTAATTTTGTTTTTGCTTAATTTTATTCTTATCTAATAATGAGTAATAATTATTGGGCCCTCTTATATGATACTTCTAATCTAAATTTTGCCTATTTGGCATAATTATTATATAACGGATTTCATTAAATTGTTTGAACTTGTTAGGAAGTTTTGAAAAAACTAGCTCATATGGACAGTAATTTTGAACTGTTGATAGTGTTGTATTAAAACAATATGCAAAATATATTAACCATTCGTCCCAATCTGTCTTGTTAACTTTAATGTAAGAGCGCACGTACTCATTAAAAGTTCTATGGCTTCTTTCTATCGTTCCTATCGTTTGGAGATGATATGCAGTGGAAGTTATTTTTTCAATATTTAAAAATTTACAAATTTCTTGTAATGTGTTATTTGTATTAAAGACGTGCACTAGGTTATCCAACAGTATGGCAAAAACAGATATATCATATACATAACAAGTAAAACAGATACAAAAGAACGCATGAGTGTAGTTGATATTGTATGCTTTCGCTTGTGCGTAGTCACACTATGGATATAAACACATACAGTTGTTTATGGTATTGCATGGAGTGAGCAAATTATCAGTTTCTTACTCTCAAATATCTGTTGTACCATGAGTATTTGGATATATCTGTTTATGAAAAAGATATTTTTGATACTTGTGTGCTGCTTATGATAGAGGCGAGAACTAGTATGCAGTATTTTAACTTCGTAGTAATAACCCGAATTGTAATTATTATTGTTTAGCTTTAGTAATTAGTTTATATGATTTTAAATGTAGAATTAGCAATATTTATAATATTAATGATAATTTTATTTTATAAAAACAAATGGAAAATTAATATATTGTTGTCTAGTTGCGCGTTAAGTTATAAGGATAGAATTAATTCAATTGAGAAATTTTATTGTATGTTTATTTAAAAATATTAATTCCTCTTTGATAAAAACTAGTAAATAGTTAAAATTAATATATAAAAATAGGTTTATTACATACATCTGTACAAACATATGTACCTAAAAATAGGAGTTCCAAAAACTTCAATAAAAAAAAATTAGGGAAAACATTTACATTTCTAGAATACACCCAGTAATAATATTGTCCCTTTTATGTATGTACGTATTAAATAAAGCAATTTTTATTTTCTATGCACTTAGAAGTATATTATAGTTACATATGTTATTTGTGCATTAAAAGTTTCTAAAATTTCTAACATTTACTAAAAAAAACCTCTTTTCTGCATTAAAGAAAAGTCCTACAGCTTAAATAAATAGAGAGTAAAAATTATTCGAAATTAAAAAATTATTGAAAAGTTTTAAAGAAAAAAAATAAAAGAGTACAATGGACAAGCTCGTTGTAACTGCTTACCAAAGGATAGTCAGCTTAACAACGGTAAATATAAAATATAACAGTATAGTATATCTCTTACTAGTGTGCGTAAATAAGTGGCTGTCAACTAATAATTAGAATATATAATGAATTGATTGAAAAATAAATTGTTAAAAAATGCAAGTTTCTTACTATAAATTGGAGCAATTAATTAGATGGACTAACTCGTTGACAATTTCATAAATGCTTATGATGTTGTTAATATTTTCACTATTTTCACTAGCGGTAATTTTATGAAAAAGTTTGATCGATAATTAGTTAAATGGCTTTAAAACATAGCATCATCTAACGTTGCTTCTTCTCTTTGTACACTAAGCATAATAAAGCAATATTTTAAAGTGACATTTTTATCATAAAAATCTGGTGAAATATGTACGTTTTAACAATAGGCACTATAAGAATATATTTAGTTTTCGAGTAAGTAATAAGATTTGCTAGCTGGGGTTTGAATTAAATTTAGATATCAGACATCAAGTTTTATTCCTATCTCATTTAAATTTAATAAGTTATTAAAATTTTTGAATGCATATCCATCAACGAAAGGGTTAAAGTTGTAATACCATTTCATTACCATTATTAAAACAATTATAATTAAAATAAAATTATTAGCATGATATCGTAGTTATTTTTTTCCTATTTCATTATTTCAACTAATGCCAATGCAATTTTAATGGTAATAAAAATTTATTTTTGTTTTTGCTAAAAATGTCTAAATATTCATACTTAATTTTGAAATTTTAAAAATAATTTGGATTCAAAAGGTATTTTAAAGCAAACTTAACATAAAAATATTTTTTAATTGATTTTAAATTATCAGGCTTTTCGTCTCTCTAAAAATAGAAACATACATACATATATTTATTTAGTTATTGTATCCTCAGAACTGTTGTAATTGTTGGTAAAAGTTGTTAAAAAATAAACATAAAAGTAATTTAAATACAATTATACGCATTAGATTCATAAATTTTTTTTAAAGAATTCTGTTTTGTATATTCAACTTCAATAAAACAACTAAAAATATTGATCATGTTTAGAAACAATAATTTTATTTTTTAATTTAAATAAACCAATGCATATATACGTATGAATGAATATTAACTCGCAGCACAAAACATAGTGCAAAACATAGGAGAACAGATATGTTACTTTCATTCTCTCTTTACTCATTCGCATCCATCCAAAGAGAAAAAGTAACAATATCAACTTATATCAGAAACACTAAAGTACTCATCTATACGCACTCATAAGAGTAGACACACAAAAACTGATATAAACAGATATATCTGTGCACGTCTTTAATTTGTATACTCAGTGCCCATGTCCAAAATGAACGTTTTCATGAGAACGTAGTATGAAATTTTCAAAAATTACTTTAGCCACAGTTTTAGCGCTTTTTGTTACAAAATATTTAGTTAAGTCACATATAAGTGTGACAGCATATTTATTTCCGTTAATTGATTTTGGAATAGACCTACTGTATCTACATAAACCGTGTTAAATGGTTTATCTGGTGTTTTTGTAATTGACATTGGACTCTTTAAATGTTTAGTTGTTTTTGATGTTTGACATTTATGACATGATTTTACATAATTTGATATATCCTTATACATATTTTTTCCAATAATAATATCTTTTTATTTTTTCTATTCTATAAATTCCGCAATGTCCTCCTTCCATGAAATCTTCGTGATATTTCAGCATTATTTCGAGAATTGCCTTGGCACTCTTACTATCTAGATTGGGTCACCTCATATAGTAGCGCTACTTTAATATTCTTTAATATTTTATTGCCCATATTTTTAAATTCATTAATTGAGATAAATTCAAAAATTTTCTCACTAGGTGCCACTTGTAATTTACTTATATTATGTTTACCGGCCACATATTCGAGCCTAGGGTAAAATGGTCAAAGTTCCTTTTTTATTAATTTGTACATATGTTTTCCTCGTTTGATGTAGCATCTTCCCGGGAAAATCTTAAGTTTAAAATATTTTCTGACGTCAGTGTTGTTTATTTTTCTTATTATAAATATTATTATGCTGATTATTTATACTATTTCTGTTTTCTTTTCCATCGCCTTTAGTGAATATTTTTGTGGCGTATACAATGGGTAAATGCTTACCGCCATATTCTTGGATTGACACTGCTCCACAAGCGAATTTACTTGTGCTTGTTGTAATGCACAATTCTTTTTTGAAATCTGGGTATTGCAGTAAAGTGGGGCTCATTTATACTTTTTTGAAATATTTAAACGCAAAATCACAATCTTTTGTCCATTCGAATTTAACATTTTTCTTGGTTAGCCTTGATAGGTGTCTGGAATATTCAGAAACATTTTTTATAAATCTTCGATAGTAATTACAAAATGCGATAAATCTTTTTGCCTTATGCGCATCTGTTGGTGTTGGATAATTTTTTAATTAATTATTGAATATTTACTATCATCTGGTAATATTCCCCTATCTGTACATTTATGACCAAGATATGTAACTTCTTTTATGAAGAATGAAGGATGTAATTTAAGGTTGAACGTTTTGTAGATTTGAAACGTGTTTTTTTCAGAACACCCTAGTACGACTAAGTCATCCATGTAAAGGAACGCTTGATCGGATTTTAATCCACTGAATGCAAGTGTCATCATTCTTTGAAAGAATTGGGAAGAATGGTAATCTTGTGAATCTGTAAGAACCAATGGTTGTTGAAAACGATGTTAAGTCTCATGAATTTTTATCTAAGGCTATTTGATGAAATCCTGATATTAAGTCAAGACAGAAAGTTTTGTTAATGTATTTTTAAATTGTTCAGAATTAATTTGGTTTGATTCTGTTGCTCTTATGTAGTTTCCGTTCCTACGATAATTGTTAGGCCTTTAATTGTACCTATTATTATTAAAATTATTTGACTGCCTATTATTGTGAAAAGATGGTCTATTATTTAGACTGTTATTTCGTGGAACTGTTGACAAATGTGCTTATAGCATAATTCATGCTATTAAATTGTCCTGCTTTCATGATGAGCTTTACTTTATCGCTGATGCAGTTTTTGGTAAGTGCTTTTACAGCAACTTGTGCAGAGTATTTTGTGGCCAATTCGCATGGCAATCCATCGAAAATGTATGCATTTTCCACGGATTTACTTAAATTTTCAATTTCATTACAATAGGCGTTAGCCGTTTTGTTGTTTTGTTTTATGTTTATAATTTATGCAGTATCAGTAGAGGTTCTGATTCTCCTTTGATTGAAGTTTTTAGTTTTTTGAGTTATTTCTTTTATGGTTTTTTTACTGATTTCTTGCAGTGCAGGTTTAAAGAGTCAATAAACGACGGAAGGTTTTCTGACTTACCGTCAAATTCTGGAATCAGCTTTGAAGCTGTGTTTAAGAATTCGACTACTGTTTGACTCATATTGTTTTTGTATTGTATTTGGTTTCTCAATATCTATGCCCTTTTTGGTTGCTATTTTTGTTATACGCATCAGCAGCTCTTTGTTGAGCTGTTGTAAGCCTTCTGCAATTTACGTCAAAAAAATAGCTCTTATTTCTTTTAGATATTGTAATAAGTTTTGTAGATGATACTTGACTATTTCGTTTTTTATTGGTCTATCACGATTTAAACATTTGTATGAACGCTCAAAATTTTCTTTAATTTTTCCAGCTTTCTGTAGAATATCTCTCCAATCCATTAAAAACAAATTAAACTTTATCTAAGTCATTCGCTCTACTAGGATACTTCTTTCTTAGCGATCTTTTATGAAATATATATATATATATATATATTTTGAGTGATTAATTTATATCTGCTATTATTACTAAAATTAATGTTAAAACCCATAATGAGTTTATTTCCTTACTATGATTTACTATTTCTACCTTATTTATTACATTGGCGTTTGGGGTTTTTATCTTTGATTCAGTTTTACCCATTTGAAAACTAATTTTTATTTTGTTTTAATTTTTTTTTTTCATTTCTATTTTTTCTGCCCATCTATTGAGGCTATTGTTTCTTCTTCTAAACGTGTTCTATTAATAATATTTTCCTCTGTGGGAGTTTCTTCTAGTCCTATTATTTTCCAGTAGCTTGCTAGCCATTCAATCTGCTCTTCTAAAGAAGGTTCGGGAGATATGCTATTCCACCTTATTGGTTATTACAAGGACCATTAAAGAAATTTAATAATAATTTGTAAATAATTTTTCTTTCTAAAAAATGTTTAGAAATTAATTAAAAAGAACCAAAAAGCCGAAAATAAAGTCAAATTTCATTAATTTATAAAATCGATGGTTCGAATCCTGGTTGGGGAAAAAATTAAAAATTAAAACAAACGCTAGGCACCGCGTATTTACATTTATACTTAAGTTATAACAGTCAATATGATACTGAAACAGCGTCTATAATATTGTGAGCAAACAAGATTGAATAATTAAAAAATAAAGTTGCATTTCGTGGCTATCCAATGGCTAACACAAAAAAAGCAACAACAAATGTACAAGACGAGTTACAAAGAGAACGACAAAGAAAAGCTTTAAGTTGTGTGTGAACTTCGTCTCATCAAATTAACATTAAGATTAAGTGGTTAAATATATGATGCTTACGACGTACATATCATAAGGTAGATAGATGCAAAGAATGCTGATGAAGGATGTGGCGGTCCAGAAAAAGCTGCATTTCATTCTGCTAGCGTCTAATTTTTCTTGTATTCTTTGAAAAACGTCCGCATACATTTGTAAATAATTTTTCTTTCCAAAAAATTTTTAGAAATTAATTAAAAAGAACCAAAAAGCCGAAAATAAAGTCAAATTTCAGAAATTTTATTTGTTTTTTTTTTAATACAAAATTTAAATCTTAATATATATATTTTGTTAATATGTTGTTAATAAGCAAAAATATATACTATTTATTTAACTAACATTTTTTTTTTTTGTTTTTGCTTTTTCTCGTTTTTATGAATTTCTTTAATTTGACATTTTGATTCTTTGATTTGTAGTTAAACTTATATTAATTCATTTTGTGTTTTCGTTGACCTGTTGTATTATTATTTTATTCTTTTTTATTTATTTTCTGATTTATTTTATTGATTTTTCCCAATATTTCGATCAACTTCGTTGATCATCTTCAGGGGATCTAAAACATAATTAATATCACAATTAACAATAAAATAAACATAACAAAATTTTGTTTTAAATAATATAATTACAATTATCATTTATTTAAAAGTTATGACTTTTTTATCTTACATATTATTGATGTACCAATCGATGAGCGACTTAATTACAAGAGCGATGTAGAGAAATGTGCACAGATATATAGACACACAATAAACAAACATGGACCACAAATCAAAAGAACATAAATTATCTTTAGTTACATTTTGACAATAGTGCAACGATCGAAGCGCGGAATATAAAAAAGTCATAACTTTTAAATAAATGATAATTGTAATTATATTATTTAAAACAAAATTTTGTTATGTTTATTTTATTGTTAATTGTGATATTAATTATGTTTTAGATCCCCTGAAGATGATCAACGAAGTTGATCGAAATATTGGGAAAAATCAATAAAATAAATCAGAAAATAAATAAAAAAGTTTTTCTTTTTTATGTATTATTTTATTGAGTAAAAGAAAAAACTGACCTCAAGCCAAAAAAAGAATAAAATAATAAAATACTTATATTAATTCTTCACCCGTTGCATAAGTTTGATGATATTCTAGTGCTCGGAGTGCACCTTCGTTTTTTGTTTGTTGTTTCTTGATTTTCTTTGGCCGTGGTCCTACCGATAGGATTGCCGGCTTATTTGCTGGGTCTTCACCCTCTTCTAGCAGCGCCTTCCACCTGGCTTCTGCCTTTTCTATGTTTTTGATGATTTCCTCTAAGCTCTCTTCCATAAGGTTGTAGGCCTTTTAATTTATTGTTTTTGGTAGAAAAGAAAATTATTAATTTTTAAAATAGAAATCCAACTTAGCTTTAACTCTGTGTATTGGATCCTATTATCCTTTTTATTCGAAATAAGGATAAACAAAATTTGCTGTATTTTCCTTATAAAGAATATGGCAGGATCGCCATAAAACCAATAAAATAAATGAAAGAATTTGTTTTGGTTTTTTTTTTCAAAATAAATAAATCGAAGTTATTTTGTCTTGTTAATTTTTTTTAATTTTTGAAATCTTTTTAGAAAGAAAATTCATTTTACAAATGTACCCTGACGTTTTCCAAAGAAAACAAAATTAGACGCTAGCAGAATGTAATGATGCACTTTCTGGACCGCTACGTTCTTCATCAGCATTCTTCGCATGTATCTACATTAGCTCTGTAATTATAAACATCATCTATTTAACCAACTAACTTTGTAAATAAGAATACGAGTAGTATTCATATCAATATTGATTTGGTTAGACGAAATTTACACACAAACCAAAGTATTTCTTCACTGTTCTCTCTGTATTTCGTCTTATACATTTGTTTTTGCTTTTGTTCCAACCATCGATTGGACACGATTGCAAATTTTTTGTTTTTAGTCACTTCACAAAATTATAGATAATGCTTCAGTAAATCAATTATGTTTAATTTGATACCAGTTGGGCAAAAAAAGCCATGGAAGAGATAAATATCCAATACATCCAAAATGTTAATACTATAAAGAAATAAATTCAAGCGTAAATTACAGAGATGTGGAGATCCAAATTACAGAACACAATTAATAAGTATTAGCAATTGAACAAGCTTATCGACTTATATCGACTGATATAAATGAGTCTTGGTAAGCGTTTATTTCTAAGTTGTCTCCTGGCTCGAAAAAGTTTTGGAAGCTTACCAAAGCACTTAAAAGTAAGAATTTGCCGTTTTCTGATCTGCATGTGAGCAGTGATGTTCGAAAAACAGGTGCAGATAAAGCTAATGAAAATACTGATGCATTTACTAAATCTCACGCCATAACTATAAATAATTCATTAACTATGGATATTTGCTTTGCGGAATACGTAGAACGCCTTAACAATGAGTCCCTGCACAGTAGTGATATAGTATTAACTGATGCCATTGAAGTAAAATCATATGTGTTATCATTAAAAATAATAAAGTTTCATGTTTAGATTAAATTAATGGCATTATTCTTTAAAACATGCCTGATTATTTTTTCGAAACACTAAGGAGAGCACGTTTCAAATAATTATGTTCAAACAATTAAGTTAGATGTGATTTTCAAAAAGTAAAAGAACTGCTTAACGAGAGTGTACACCGAATTGAGAGTGTGGAAGATGCCCCAGTAGTAACTAACAATCTTATTAGCTGTGTCAAAAATGCTATAAAGGAGTCAACAAATACATCAACATATAAAAAATCTCTAAGATTTGCCATTTGCCTTGGATTGATAAAAACCTCCAAAACATAATATTTACATATAAAATACTGGCGAAAAGAAGGACGACAAAAAATGACATATATGATATTTTATTAAAAAGGCTGAAAAATTAGAAAGCTCGCAAATAACTTCGCAAGAGAGAATTATTACCAAGACAATTTGCGTAAATTTGATGGTGATACGAAATAGAAAGACAGAGTTTAATCTTATGTCTGCGTATATACCTATACGTGACGATCGTGCGAAAGCTTATGTTCTAAATCAATATTTGCACGGTCTGTAAGAGATTTGAGACGGAAATTGAAATGTATCCAGGTGATAATTGCAATTTATTGAGAACTTTAACCCACAATTCAAAGCGTTTTTGTGTTCACCATGTTCCTATGGATGATATGTGTAAAGTACGTCCAAAGCATTGAGGACTTAAAAAATCATTCAGTTATGATAACATTGCTTCGAAAATAATAAAAGACTCCAGTGGCACAATAGCTCCAATTATGTATAAATATGTTTCGATTTAAGAAAGAATGCGGCACTGAGAGGCGGTAATAAACGCTGTAAATTTCATTTTTAATGGGCTTGAAAAAAAACTAAACTAAAAACAATAAATATTTTAGTATAATGGTAGATGGAGACTTAATTTTGAAAACCCACGAAGCGAAATATTTAGGGGTAATACTGTAAAGTAGTGCAGTGATATTTATATTACCTTTTCAATGATATCTATATTGCCCCATTCCACTACAAAATACTCGATATATTTCATAGGCTTAAATCTAGTTTACGGACGCAGCTTAAAAATTAAAAAAAAGTTACCTAGAGGGTGAAAAATTTAATTTTAAGCAAAAAATGTCAAGTGACAAATTTGGGGCTGACACTTAGTTTCCGAGTTACGGGCCTCCAAAGTTTGTATGTACAATATGGAATATATCGAGTATTTTGTGGTGGAATGGGGCAATATGGATATCTTTGAAAAGGTAATACAAATATCTTTTCAGTTGAAAAGGAAAATGGTAAAAAATACAATAAAAAAGGATAACGACTAAAAAAAAGCTTTTTTCATATAAACATAAGTACCTATGTACATATGTATATCAAATAAACAATACTGTACAAAAAATTATAAAAAAAAAAAC
Source organism: Gymnosoma rotundatum (assembly GCA_916610165.2). Classification (NCBI taxonomy): domain Eukaryota; kingdom Metazoa; phylum Arthropoda; class Insecta; order Diptera; family Tachinidae; genus Gymnosoma; species Gymnosoma rotundatum. The sequence continues at coordinate 90,065,480 of OU744336.1, forward strand.
TTTAGCAAGCGAAGCCGGTGTTGTTCTACGCAGAAAAGCTTTAGTAAGCGAAGCCGGTGTTGGTCATACCATAGAGGAGAAAATTCTTGCGCCCGGCCGAAGGCCGGCTACGCAGAAAATCTTTAGTAAGCGAAGCCGGTGTTGGTTATACAATAGAGGAGAAAATCTTTGCGCCCGGCCGAAGGACGGCTACGTTGAAAATCTTTAGTAAGCGAAGCCGGTGTTGGTCATACCATAGAGGAGAAAATCTATGCGCCCGGCCGAAGGCCGTCTACGCAGAAAATCTTTAGTAAGCGAAGATGGTGTTGGTCATATCATAGATGAGAAAGTCCTTGCGTCCGGCCGAAGGCCGGCTATGCACAAAATCTTTAGTAAGCGAAGCTTAAACTAAGAGCTGCCCAAAAAACTTTCATATAAAAAACTTTTATGTTTTACTATTTTGCTTTTAAGTTGGATATTAAAATTACCTTTCTAATGATACCCATATTGTCTTATTCCACCAAAAAATACTCTATATATTCCATATTGTACATACAAACTTTGGAGGTCCGTAACTCAGAAACCAACGGTCAGCCCCAAATTTGTCACTTTTCATTTTTGCTTAAAATTATATTTTACACCCCGTAGGTAACTTTTTTTTAATTTTTAAGCTGAGCCCGTAAACTACATTTAAGCCTGACTAACTACATTCAAATTTTTAACATTAAACGATGGGTTCATTTGTTAGGGACTTGAGGCTGACATTTAATGAAAATTCAGATCGTCTTATTTTATTTACTATTCACTAATCACTAAGATTCTTTTGGAAAGAAAGAATCTAAGCTAGTGATTGGTTAAACAAATTTCATTATAACTTTTAAGTTTATATGTAGGTACCTATAATGTTTTTTAAATAAACTTTTCCTTAACACTGCCTTTTTGAACATTTCTTATATTTAATTAACTAGTTTTTAATCTTTGTAGTACTTTTAAATAAATTCTCATAGTATTCTTATTACACTGTACAACAAAATCAAATTTTTTCAAAAATTACAAGGTCCGGGCTATAAATTCTGATAGAGGAGACAAAAAAAAGATATACGTGTATCGGCGTTTTGAAAGTTTACATCTGGATTTCATTTGAGAGGGGGTTAAAGTTTCCCAGCTCTGGCACATTCTTATTGTTAAACGGCATAAGAAACCATGTGACCCTTACATTTTAGGTAAAAAATGTGTTCAGCAAATTTATGTAAAATGTTACGGAGAACATTTTTGTAGAAATGTTAACCCTCTAACTCCTCAAGATATGGGTCTTTTTTGTCCTTCTTTTAAAAAATAGCAAAAAACACCCTTAAAACAGGGTTTTAGAGGGTTAAAATGTTCCACAAAAATGTTACCCGTTAAATTTTACTATAAGTCCCTGAATACACCAAAAAGGAAAATTCAACCATAAAGTCAGAATTAAGACGCAACAAAAGAGAGCTTAGGGTTAATTTCGCATTTATTAAGAATTTTGTTTTAAAGCAAATTTGGATAGCATTAATTACATTTTTTTTAGCTCTAGGCAATTCCACTTCATTATCATACAATGTCCAGCATATTTCAGCGATAAGCGAATGAATGCTTTTACCTTTATAGCGTTCTTCAATGGGTGCGCATGTCTGATGAAATTTTTCACCATGCTCATCAGATTCTGTTGACAACTGGTTCTCAAAGTAATCCATATGGGAATTTAAAAAATGAATTTTTGTTGACATATGAACGCAATAAAAGGTTCCTGTTTCAGCGATGGTTCCATCAACATAATGACTAGGAGTTCGAAGTTGTAGCACAGGTACTGGGAGTTCGTCAGAATGCGGAAATCGCAGCATGGCTGATGGCACAGTTTTGAATACAAAACTCTTTCGCCTATATCTATTCAATTTTAATATGGAAATATTTTGGCACACATAGCACGTAGCGTCATTATGTTCACCTGGATCTAACCACCGCAAAGGAATACCAAACTGCATTTTTAAAAAATAAGAAAAAAAAACATCAAGTGAAAAAATTGGAGCTCGCCCATATCTTTCGAGGTACGGAGCTTAGAAATTTTCCAATTTTTTGAAATATCAATATGGATATCATTTTAAAGCTTTTAAAAAGATCTTTAAGGAAATAGCATTAAGAGCTGATGAAATTTTTATGTAAAATAATATATATGCAGTACCAATTTTTTTTAAATCTCTGTCACCCCAATTTTTGGTTTTTTATTGGAATTACTTCTCTGAACTAGATTTACATTTACTATATAGTGAAGGGTATATAAGATTCGGCATAGCCGAATATAGCGCTCTTACTTGTTATTTACAATCTTTAAGGGGTGAAATAATTTTGCGAAGTAATTGAAAATGTATTTATGGCCTTAATAAGGTGTTGTTTTATCATTATTCTGGCTGAAAACAATTATTTTACGATTATAAAAAATACAGATTCAAGGGGAATACTCATATAATAAATTCCTAGGACCACTACTTCATAGAATTAAGTATTCTTCACATAATTTATATCCAAAACGGGAACTGAAAACAAATTTTTTTGGTTTTTGTTTTAAATGTAAATTGTATGTAGAAATTATCATTACTAATCTGTTAGTAAAATAAGCCTTTGCATAATATGGTTAACACCATCGTTAATCGTTCTAGTTGCCAATCATGGAAGGAATAGCCCCGTTGATGGAACACTAAAATAATTTATAGAAAATATTTTAAAGCTTTTTCAAGTATTTAAAATATGACTTGTAAATGTGGTTTAACAGTTTGTTATTCTAGTACCTGGTTTTGTTTAGGGACATTTCCAAATTTGTGGAATTTTAACAACCACAATTACTAATTACATTATTTATGCATCCAAATTGACCTGGGATGGAATCGTTACATCCGTGAACGTACAACACGTATCGTAAAAATACGTTTTTCGGATTATGACATACGTTAACGGATGGTAATTAACAATAACGCAGATTATAAAATACGTTATCGTATACATGAATGTACATTTTTTACGAACTGTCATACGTTAACAAAACTTAGTTCGAATAAGATGAAAAATGCAACAAATTCGCTAAAAAAAAAGTGCGAATTAAACAAATTTAATTTTAGTTTATGATAAAGTTATTATTACAATAAGTTAAATCTAAGATTCATGAATGAACACAAAAATTTGGCAAAAAACATGCTTCCTAATTGGGCATATTAAAATCTAATGCTAACAGACTATGGGATGAGCTTTCCAAATGTATGGACGCACTAGTACCACCAGTTAATGATGTTATAATTTTAAAATAGGAAATTCGCAATTTATATTTTTGCAAGAAAATATTTATATTTATAATTTTGGCTGATCAAAAATAGGTATCAAGCAAAGAAAAAAGCTTTTTTTTTAATTGAAAAACCAGAATGAAGGAAGCCTTTATGAAGAAAAGCTGCTGGTGCAAAGTGAAGAAGTGTTAATTGAAGCAGCAGTCCTTGAATCGAGCGCTATAGGCAAAAAATCGGTTTTGGAAACAACAAAATTTGATAAACTGACCAGCCTCAATACTCTTTCTTTAGCTTTAGAATATTTTAATTTTAAAACTATTGTGACTCATTTAAAAAATTACGATCCGTTTACAATCGTATGTCATAATGCCATTTAGTTCATACGATTAACGTATCACGTAATTTTTTTTTTCGTACGATTGTTGATACGAACAGGGCAGTAAAGTAATAACAATTTTCGTAAGATAAAGGTGAAAGCATTCATTCGCTTATCGCTGAAATATGCTGGACATTGTATGATAATGAAGTGGAATTGCCTAGAGCTAAAAAAAATGTAATTAATGCTATCCAAATTTGCTTTAAAACAAAATTCTTAATAAATGCGAAATTAACCCTAAGCTCTCTTTTGTTGCGTCTTAATTCTGACTTTATGGTTGAATTTTCCTTTTTGGTGTATTCAGGGACTTATAGTAAAATTTAACGGGTAACATTTTTGTGGAACATTTTAACCCTCTAAAACCCTGTTTTAATGGTGTTTTTTGCTATTTTTTAAAAGAAGGACAAAAAAGACCCATATCTTGAGGAGTTTGAGGGTTAACATTTCTACAAAAATGTTCTCCGTAACATTTTACATAAATTTGCTGAACACATTTTTTACCTAAAATGTAAGGGTCACATGGTTTCTTATGCCGTTTAACAATAAGAATGTGCCAGAGCTGGGAAACTTTAACCCCCTCTCAAATGAAATCCAGATGTAAACTTTCAAAACGCCGATACACGTATATCTTTTTTTTGCCTACTCTATCAGAATTTATAGCCCGGACCTTGTAATTTTTTGGTGTGTTGTACAGTGTTATTATTATGACATTGTCGACAGAACTCTGAAATAAATATTTAAACACATTTTTCACGCTGACGATGCCGTGGGCAATGCTAGTTAATAGGAAAGCACGAAATGTACAAATTTAAACACAACTAATCATAATAATTATGGAACAAATCTAGTTTACGGGCACCGCACCAAAATTAAAAAAAGTTGACTACGGGGTGCAAAATGCAATTTTAAGCAAAAAATATAAAGTGAAAAAATTGGCGGCAACCCTTAGTTTCGGAGTTACGGACCTCCGAAGTTTTTGTATCTAATAAGGCACATATCGAATATTCGATGGTAGGATGGGACAATATGGGTATCATTGGAAAGGGAATTTAAGGGCCTATTCAATTAAATAAAAAAAGTAAAAATAAAAAAAAATCAGGTAAGGCTCCAAAAAAACTATTTTTTCCATATAAACATAACTTTACTCAAAAACGAAAGAATTTTCTCCTCTATGGTATAAGCAACAGCGGCTTTGCTTTCTAAAGGCGTCCTGCGTAGCCGATCTTCGGCCGGACCACAGGATTTTCTCCTCTATGGTATAACCAACAGCGGCTTCGCTTTCTAAAGGTTTCTTGCGTAGCCGGCCTTCGGCCGGGCGCAAAGATTTTCTCCTCTATGGTATAACCAACAGCGGCTTCGCTTTCTAAAGGTTTTTTGCGTAGCCGGCCTTCGGCCGGACCACAGGATTTTCTCCTCTATGGTATAACCAACAGCGGCTTCGCTTTCTAGAGGTTTCTTACGTAGCAGGCCTTCGGCCGGGCGCAAAGATTTTCTCCTCTATGGTATAACCAACAGCGGCTTCGCTTTCTAAAGGTTTTTTGCGTAGCCGGCCTTCGGCCGGGCGCAAAGATTTTCTCCTCTGTGGTATAACCAACACCGGCTTCGCTTTCTAAAGGTTTTCTGCGTAGCCGGCCTTTGGCCGGACGAAAGGATTTTCTCCTCTATGGTATAACCAATAGCGGCCTCGCTTGCTAAAGGTTTCCGAATAACTTAATTTATTTTGTAAAAAAATGTTTTTCCGCACCAGATTTTTTTATTTAATTATTTTTTCAATTTTTCCTGCTTCAATAAATAGCCTCTTATATTCCCTTTCCAATGATACTCATATTGTCCCATTCCGCCATCAACTACTCGATAAATAACATATTATATATAAAAACTTTGGAGGGCCGTAACTCCGAAACTAAAGGTTGCCGCCAAATTTTTCACTTTACATTTCTTGCTTAAAATTGCATTTTGCACCCCGTAGTCAACTTTTTTTTTATTTTGGAGCGGTGCCCGTAAACTAGATTTAAGCCATAATTATATCAATTAAGTAGACGAGAAACGTAGTTCCTAAGTTATAAAAGACAAATGTAAAAATTATTATTATAAAAGCAAATCAAATAAATAAATAATAAAAAATAATAAGTTTCGCTCACTAATTTATTGTTAGATTTTTAAACTACAATTACGATGATATTAACAAGTCTTACCTTTTGAGTACTTAAATCAAAGCCTAAATAGGTTGATTTTTCCTCATCCTCTGTGAAGCTGTTCATTTTTATTTCCATTCAACTTCAATAATATTTGAAGGACTAAGAAATAAAAATAAATAATTTATAAATACTTAGATGACTACAACTCCACGTAAATATTGTCATTCAGTTAAACTTAGTTATTTCTATTATATTAATGGAATTATTTTCATTACACAAGTGTATTTATTTCAGTAAAATATGCAAAATACTAAGAAACCGTACAACATACATATGTACTTATTCATGTTAATTCTCTCGCACACCTAAAACCACAAAGTAAACAAAAAATAATGCAAAAACACTTGTTAACAAAGTATATCTATAACAAGTACTTGCAGGAGTTTAACTGATAGTTTTATTTGTTTGCGTATTTATCAGTTGTTGTGTCAAAATTTGTTTAAATTTTTTTTTTAGTTTTTATTTTGCTCTTGTTTGTTCACGTTTTTCTTTTAATTTTTATTGTTTTATCAGGGATGGTAAACGAAATCTACAAATACTTTTCTTCAGCTCAAGTTGCATTAAACATCATTTTATTGAATTCTTGTTTAAATATACATTGATATAGTCGTTAAAAGGTCATTCTCTTACTTTTGTTTAATATTAATTAAGTAAAATTCATATTAATTTTTTAGTTAGAAAAATAATAAAATGTTACCCACTTTGCCATCTCTAAACTGTTTTTTGACATAGTACAAGGCATATGAAGTATGACATAGAGGGAGTTTACACTATGGGCATTGTATCAGATACAAAAGTCATGATGCAGAAGTTTGTTGGCAAGAGGTGTAGAGAAGCTTGCGGGGTAGCAAAAGTAGCACGAAATGAATTTTCATGACTCTTTTTAGTTTTTTCTCTCATATTTCTCTCATTCCTGTTTCTTTCTCTCGCTTTTTGCAGTTAGATGCTTAAGCGGTGTTACCAAATGGCTGTTTTTTTCCTATAATATTCAAAAATTGTTGAAAAATTAATACGTTTAGTTTATGGCAACACTTGAAAGATTGGTTAATAAAACATCATAAAATTCTCTCACTTGCTACAAAAGAGTCATAATGTATACGCGTGATGACTTACGGAGATTCACCAAAAGAGAAAACAATAAAAGAGTCAGCTACAATGCACTTAATCTAAACTGGCTCATAGTACAAGGCATATGAATTAATTAATATGCCTTGACATAGTACATAATTTTACACAAACCTGTTGTTGTTCTAATGTTGTATTTGTTGTAGACTTGCATCTACTTGGTTGGCCTCTTTCAGATTAGGCAAGTTTACCAGCCTAAGTCTTTTGTTTGTTGGTGTGAGAGGAAAGGTCGGTTTGAAGGGGATAGACTTGCCGAGATTTGAGTACCGACTTGCTTGTACTTGGCAATTCTGCTTCTGCTGTCATTCTTGTCTAGGATTATTTATTAGTTTTTTACATTGTCTTTATTTCTTCTTCGGCGTGTTGTTAAGCTAAACGGGAAGAAATTTATGGTTTACAAAAACGTCAACAAATTAAGAAAATTCGAGCATAAGAAAATTAAACTTGCTCAACAAAGTTGCCGAATGTAAACATAAAAGCAAGTTCAAGAGAAAAATAAACAAAGACAAAATTATATTTCCGCAGGTAAACTTGCCTAATCTGAAAGGGCCATATAGATCAAGGCAAATTGAACAGGTGACTGCATCAGCTCATGTGGTCAACATATGTGAGCTGTTTTTCTTTGCGAGCTGTCAAAATTGTTGCTCTTTTTCTTATTGCATGTGTGTTGTATGTATGTGTTCAATTGCTTGCTTATTTTGCACAAACACATACACACATATTGCCAGACGTTTTTGACAGCTCAACGAGATTTTACAAAAAAGACGATGCTGTCACCTGTATCAATGTGCCTTGATATATATATATACTTTACGCATGAGAAGAAATCAAACTTTAACAAACTACTAATTTTTTTACAGAGTTGCAAAAAACGGAGTATTTTTGTTCATAACAAAATTTGACAAAAAAAAGACGTAAACAAATGCGGTCACAATTCGTCAAATTTTAATGCATTGTAAAATAAAAAATTTAATTAAGAAGCTTAAAGCTTGTAGAATCTGATTTTCCCGTTGTCACTTTCGCCATTTGAGAAATAAATGAGCTACGCCTAAGACATTTAGTCATTAAAGGGAATGGATTTTTACTTATAAATCCCAAAATAAGATCCGTACATCGAAACGACTTACGTCAATCGATTAAGTCTAAAAATATGCATCAAACGCGGTCCCAATTTTTTTCTAAAAAAGTTTGCAAAATTAGAAGAAAAAACTAGTAAAATGTATAAAATTAGTTTTTCATTAATTTCTCGAAAATTATTTCGCGTGCACATATCGCGCTACCTGTAACCGATAGAGGACAAAAATACGAATCAAACTTGGTATTGGATGTTTTCTAAAAAACTTTCTGGAAAAAGTTGTAGGGTAACAAACTTTGAAAAATTATAAAAACACGTTTATATATATTGATTTAGTATTTTATTAATTACTCCAAAACAAACTCGCGCGCACGTATCGCGCTACCTGCAATCGATAGACGATAAAAATACGAATCAAACGTGGTCTTGGGTGTTTTCTAAAAAACTTTCTGGAAAAAGTTGTAGGGTAGCAAACTTTGGAAAATTATAAAAAACACGCTTATATATATTGAATTAGTATTTTATTCATTACTCCCAAACGAATTAGTGCGCAAATATTGCGCTACCTGCAATCGATTGATGACAAAAGTACGAATCAAACGTGGTCTTGGGTGTTTTCTAAAAAACTTTCTGGAAAAAGTAGGGTAGCAAACTTTGGACAATTTTAAAAAACACGTTTATATATATTGAATTAGTATTTTGTTCATTACTCCCAAAAGAATTAGCGCGCAAATATTGCGCTACCTGCAATCGATAGAGGACAAAAATAAGAAGCAAACATGGTCTTGGGTGTTTTCTAAAAAACTTTTTGGAAAAGGTTGTAGGGTAGCAAACTTTGGAAATTTATAAAAAAGAGGTTTATATATATTGAACTAGTATTTTATTAATTACTCCAAAATGAATTCGGGCGCACATATCGCGCTACCTGCAATCGATAGACGATAAAAATACGAATCAAACGTGGTCTTGGGTGTTTTCTAAAAAACTTTCTGGAAAAAGTAGGGTAGCAAACTTTGGACAATTTTAAAAAAACACGTTTATATATATTGAATTAGTATTTTGTTCATTACTCCCAAAAGAATTAGCGCGCAAATATTGCGCTACCTGCAATCGGTTGATGACAAAAGCACGAATCAAAAGTGGTCTTGGGTGTTTTCTAAAAAACTTTCTGGAAAAAGTAGGGTAGCAAATTTGGACAATTTTAGAAAACACGTTTATATATATTGAATTAGTATTTTGTTCATTACTCCCAAACGAATTAGCGCGCAAATATTGCGCTACCTGCAATCGGTTGATGACAAAAGCACGAATCAAACGTGGTCTTGGGTGCTTTCTAAAAAACTTCTTGGAAAAAGTTGTAGGTTAGCAAACTTTAAAAAATTATAAAAAATTATATATATTGAATTAGTATTTTATTAATTACTCCAAAAGGAATTCTAGCGCACATATCGTGCTACCTGCAGTCGATAGAGGACAAAAATATGAATCAAACGTGGTCTTGGGTGTTTTCTAAAAAACTTCTTGGAAAAAGTTGTAGGTTAGCAAACTTTGAAAAATTATAAAAACACGTTTATATATATTGAATTAGTATTTTGTTCATTACTCCCAAAAGAATTAGCGCGCAAATATTGCGCTACCTGCAATCGATAGAGGACAAAAATAAGAAGCAAACATGGTCTTGGGTGTTTTCTAAAAAAACTTTTTGGAAAAAGTTGTAGTTTAGCAAACTTTGAAAAATTATATATATTGAATTAGTATTTTATTAATTACTCCAAAACGAATTCTAGCGCACATATCGCGCTACCTGCAGTCGATAGAGGACAAAAATATGAATCAAACGTGGTCTTGGGTGTTTTCTAAAAAACTTCTTGGAAAAAGTTGTAGGTTAGCAAACTTTGAAAAATTATAAAAACACGTTTATATATATTGAATTAGTATTTTGTTCATTACTCCCAAAAGAATTAGCGCGCAAATATTGCGCTACCTGCAATCGATAGAGGACAAAATTAAGAAGCAAACATGGTCTTGGGTGTTTTCTAAAAATCTTTCTGGAAAAGTTGTAGGTTGGCAAACTTTGAAAAATTATAAAAACACGTTTATATATATTGAATTAGTATTTTGTTCATTACTCCCAAACGAATTAGCGCGCAAATATTGCGCTGCCTGCAATCGATAGAGGACAAAAATGCGAATTAAACGTGGTCTTGGGTTTTTTCTAAAAAAACTTTCTGGAAAAAGTAGGGTAGCAAACTTTGGACAATTTTAAAAAACACGTTTATATATATTGAATTAGTATTTTGTTCATTACTTCCAAAAGAATTAGCGCGCAAATATTGCGCTACCTGCAATCGATAGAGGACAAAAATAAGAAGCAAACATGGTCTTGGGTGTTTTCTAAAAAACTTTTTGGAAAAGGTTGTAGGTTAGCAAACTTTAAAAAATTATATATATTGAATTAGTATTTTATTAATTACTCCAAAACGAATTCTAGCGCACATATCGCGCTACCTGCAGTCGATAGAGGACAAAAATATGAATCAAACGTGGTCTTGGGTGTTTTCTAAAAAACTTCTTGGAAAAAGTTGTAGGTTAGCAAACTTTGAAAAATTATAAAAACACGTTTATATATATTGAATTAGTATTTTGTTCCTTACTCTTAACCAAATTCGCGCGCACATATCGCGCTACCTGCAATCTATAGAGGACAAAAATACGAATCAAACGTGGTCTTGGGTGTTTTCTAAAAAACTTTCTGGAAAAAGTTGTAGGTTAGCAAACTTTGAAAAATTATAAAAACACGTATATATATATATTGAATTAGTATTTTATTAATTACTCCAAAACAAATTCGCGCGCACATATCGTGCGAATCAAACGTGGTCTTAGGTGTTTTCTAAAAAACTTTCTAAAAAAAAAGTTGCAAACTGAAAAATTAGAAATATATTAAATTAGATTTTCATTCATTTTATACACTCAAACAAAATATTTACCAAATTGCTGTTTAAATGTTCGTATTAATAAACATATCAATGCATTGGCAGTGAAAATAAATAAAAGGAAAAAGAAGTATTGCTTCCCATATGAAATATCCAAAGGTATGCATATAATTAATGCTTTAAGTATTTTTTGTTTGATTTAAATATTTGAAAGTAGAAATTTTATATTCCATTATAATTATTTATTTTTCGTTCGTTGTTTCAATTCCATTCATTAATTCCATTTAGGTCTGGCAACGCAAAATAAGTTTTTCAAATCTGAAGGACGTGTCAGATATAACTTTGTCGCTTTGCGTAACGTTTCAACACTAAGCTCGGTGGTTTCAAACTATGAAAAAAAAAATAAAAACTTTAAAAGCGCTTAAATATTGTTTGTTTACGTAAAAAGCGGATAAGTGTTTCTTCCATAATTTTATAAAAAAATAATATTTAATAAAAAAAAAATACGTTCGATTTTGCAGATTGCTGCAGATTGTCAAAGCGCACTAAAAGTTAAGTGTTCCCAACTTTGGGCTTTGCTTTGCCTCAAAAGTGCCTTATGTGACATATTTTATATAAGTTCGTGCATTTTATCTTACTGCCATCACTAAATTAGCGCGTAAGACGCAAAGTAATGTAATTCATAGCTTTTGCGCTGGAATGCCATCCCTAAATAACAGCGTCAACTTTGTGTCGTTGACATAAAACAAAAAACAATCATAAAAAATAAGGGTTGAAAAATCAACCAAAGTACAAAGCAAAAATCTAACAAAAGATGTAAGTTGAATAAAGTTGTTTTTAATGTAAATAACTGCCATCCCTAAATTAGCGCGTAAGACGCAAAGCAATGTAATTCATAGCTTTTGCGCTGAAATGTCATCCCTAAATAACAGCGTTAACTTCGTGTCGTTAAAAGTAATGTTAACTCATTTTATTTCATAAAACCCGCTGTATAAGAATAAAAAAGAGATAAAACCGCTAGATTGCCTTGAAAATTACTAAATTGTCACTACTTTTCAACCATAACAAAACAAAACAAACCAACAAACAGCAAACTTCACTTCCTAACGCACTGTCAAAATTGGATATTCCAATTGCTAAGCGTTGACGCCAAGCTATTTAGGGATGCTTCATACATTTTGTATGTACATGAGAAATTTTGACAGTTATCTTGCGCTTTACGCGCTAATTTAGGGATGGCAGTAAGATTTTAATGAAATTATTTGGTTTCTTTCAGGAGTCGCCGCTGCATAATGGGTTGTGCCGAAGGAGAGAAGCTGCACCAGTTCCCGAAAAATCCGGCCAAGTAAGTTTGTATATAAGTTTCATTAGTGACATGCTTGTGGCAGGTTTTGTACATTAGAGGAACTATGTTCCTTTTCAATGTACAAAATCTTATTTAGTTTGATTCCTAGATAATTGGAATTGTATGTTTGCTTATTATAAATTGTTTCTTTTTTTATTATATATACTTAAATAATAAAAAATAAAAACCGTAAAATGTATCATAAAAGTTAAAAAATATAACAAAAATTGTATGTTTTTTCTTTATATAAAATTTTTGAAATATAAAAGTAAGTATTATTATTATTGATTAAAACTTTCACTTTTATTCACATATTTGGAATCTGTTCACATATTTGGAATCTGTTAATTAAGAAATTAAAATTTTGCAGACATTCACAATGATCTTAAGAAAACAAATAACCATTTTAACACACATGCTTAGTATTCTCCTTATAGCCTTGAACTTGGTTGCAGAATTCTTCCCAAAAGTGTGTAGATGAGTTAGGGCCAAAGATTTTCTTGAAATTGTTGTATATTAGAACAGCTTCATAACGTATGATTTCTGCTTTAGCTTTAAAAGCGGTTTCCTCTTCCGAAAGTTTCAATTGTTTTAAATTGCCAATATATCGTCGTAATCAGCGTATGCTATCGACACAATCGGGTTTGCGTAAAAGCATCAATTTTGCTAATTCAAATTCCTTGTATTGCTTTAGAATATCTAAACAACGATCCACATCAGCGCGTTTGTTCGAGCTTTTTTGGCCGTTTTTGCTTTAGGTTCTGGAGTTGATATACCTTAAAAAATATAAAAACACAAATATTAGTTTTGTTGCAGTACCCTAGAATATTATAACTAACTTACCTTCTGGCGTAATTTTTTTCTTCGCTGGTGGGGCATTTGAGTTTGACGAATCACCAACATCATCAATGTAACGTTTCACTTTTATTTTCCGTCCACTTCGACTAACAGGTTCTGTTAGATTTGTACCAAGTGGGACATCTGTTTCTATTTTTTCCTCTATAAAGGTTAACGAAGACCTTTTTACCACTTTCTTCCTTTACATCCATTACCTGTGGTTCGTCAACCGTAGTATTATTGATGACACTATCATCCACAGTACTTTCCTAAGCTTCTTCAGCTTGAGAAATATCTATACCTTCAGGCGCTACATTTGGCAAATCAATAGGCGCTGAATCTTCGCCATTGCCTGTAGCCTCTATTTGATCAATGGCCTCTCGAATTCCGTTTCATATTCTTGTCTGTGGCGAATTTTTCTTTGTTTCCCTTTCCACCTTAATATTGGCAGTCTCACCGGTTCCATAGAAATATACATTATATAATTTGTTGTTGTACTTTGTAATTTTAGCTGGCCATGCCGGATAGCCTTTTACTTTGGAAAAAACCAAATCGCTAATACTAAATGTTTTCTTCTCTTTTACCATTTTTGCGGGTCCTAAAATATAATAAATTTGGCATAAACACGTTTAATAGCCAATTTTTTTACTTACCAATAAAACCACGCACGCTGTTTTGATTTTTGTTTGCGGTGCCTCCAATGGAATTGTAGTTCAATCTAAAATTATAAGGGAAAACTGTATTTTTTTAGTTGTTCTTATACATTGTAGTATTATAAATTTTTTTTATCAATTTCTTTTACTGATATTTATAATTTTTTTTTAATTTTCTTAAGAAACTAAATTTTTACCCCAATTTTGTTATACATTTTTTGGTTGATTAAATAAAAACATATGTTTGCAATAGCGTTTTTGAATATTTTTTTATTCATTCATTTTTTCATTTCATAATCTTCCTTTATTTATATGTGCTATAGCTAATATTTACAAATGAGATCTTATCTTAAAAAGATATTACAACAAGTGAATAATGTATTGACAGCGTATTAAGTTTTTATTTATTTGCTTTGATAAATTTAAAGGAAAAATGGGATAAAACCTTTATACGAAAATTTAAGAAAAATCAAACATTAGTTGAGAAAAGGTATATGTTATTAAAATATGGCTATTATTTCTAATAGTCAGATAAGCACTACCTTTTCGGTTTGTTAATTTTATATTAATTTCATATTAATTCATTACATTCTCTTATTAGCAAATAAGACGAATTTTCATTTCTGTTTAAATACTTAGTTTTTAATCTGTTTATAAATTCTGTGATTCTTTCGTATCCCGTTTCTTCATGGATGAGATATGTTGGATACCTCCAAGGTTTATCATTTATTATTTTAAGAGTTTTGTTTTGGATGATCTGAAGACGATTTAGATGGCATCTTGCAGCAGAGCTCCAAATGGGACACGCGTACGTTAAAATCGGCCTGATAACATTTTTAAAAATGAGGTTTTTATTGTTATAGTTCAGATAGGAACGTCTATTTAGCATAGGATATAGAGCCCTAAGGGTTCTATTAGCTTTGGAACATATTTCATGAATATGTTTTTTGAAAATTAGTTTTTTATCTAAGACTACTCCCAGATATTTAATTTCTTCTGTTATTGTTACTGAGTTGTTTCCAATTTCTAGTTGACGCCTAGGTAGTCTCTTTGGGGATTTGTTAAATGGGAATATTATTGATTGTGTCTTGTTTGGGTTAATCTTAATTTTCCATTTACGAAGATAATTCATACAACTTGAGAATCCTTTTTCCATTTTCTTCATAAGTGCGCTTGTGAGTTTGCTGGAGAAAATTAAAGCTGTGTCATCTGCATAATACGCGATATTGAGATTTTTGGGAGTACGAAAATCTGAGATGTATATCGCGTACAACAATGGAGACAAAACTGAACCTTGAGGTAGGCCTGCCGTAATAGTTTTTGTTGATGAAGTTACATGATTTATGGCAACCTTAAAAGTTCTAGAATCAATAAAATCAGCGATTATTTTGCAGAGATATTTAGGTATATTTGCATTGAGCAATTTGTGGATTAAACCGTTATGCCAGACGGTGTCGAAGGCCTTCTCAATGTCTAATAATATAAGCCCAGTTGATTTTCTGCTCCTCTTGTTAGCTAGGATATGCTTTTTAATTCGGTTGATTTGGTGAGTTGAGCTATGCTCTTTTCTAAAACCGAACTGTTCCTGAACGACTATCGAGTTGTTTTCAGCATATTCATTAAGTCGAGTATAGATAAGTTTTTCATAAATTTTTCCTAAATTGCTCAGTAGGCTTATAGGTCGATAACTACTCGGGTTATGCTTTGGTTTGTTTGGTTTGCAAATGGCTACCACTTTAGCATTTTTAAATATATTAGGGAAGTAGTTCAATTTAATACAGCTATTGAAGATAATTACAATCAGTTTTACAGCTTTTATAGGAAGTTTTTTTAGTAACATATTGGAGACTTTGTCGAAACCGCTGGATTTCGTGACTTTTAGTGCTGATAAAATGTTGCTTACCTCATTGAATGTAGTAAGTTTTGCAGTTTGGGGGGATATAATTTCTGATTTAAAGTCAGCAACCGTTGAATTGATTAAATCGTCAATTGTGTGTTTGAAGTAGGCGGTAAGTTTATTAGCTTGAGCAAATGTATTTGCTAGAACTTCAGCTTTATCAGTATCCGGTACTATTTTGGAATCTCCTACTTGTAAATGTGGTATTGTATTTTTACCTTTTCCACGCAAACTTCTGCTCAATTTCCAGAAGGATTTATCGCCAGGTTTTAAATTTGACAAAAGTTTACCCCATTCTTTGTTACGTTCTTCGTTTATTTGCTTGTCTATCATTCTGCTCAGGAGATTTGTGTATTGTTTGTAAAAATTCCTTTCGTCTAGGTTAGAAGTTCTTTGGTATTTACGTTTATAACATCTTCTTAGCCTAATATGCTTCAATATTTTTTCCGGTAAAACGTAATTATTTTCTTGCGTTCTTCTAGGCGAAGAAAAATCTCGTGCGAGCAACACAGCGTTTATGAATTTATCTAGTTCTTGATTAATAGCAGTTTTTGAAGTAAACTCATTGGTTAGTAAAGTTATTCTGTTATCAATAAAATTAGAAAACCTCTGCCAGTTTATTGACCTGTAGTCAAAACGATCAGTTATTAAAGATGCTTCTGATCTTTTTATGGCACAAATAATGGGGCGGTGATCAGATGGTAATTCATATTCCATTGTTGTTATTTCAATATTTAGAGACGAGTTGCTTATGGCAATATCAACAGTTGACGGGGCCACTCCCCGTTGGTGAGGATATAATGTATGACTGTTGGGGTAATATATAAAAAAATTGTGAGAAAGTTGTAAGTCATTGAGTACATTTCCGGATCTGTTGTTGTTATGGCAGTTCCAAGAGGAATGTTTGGCATTAAAGTCCCCAAGAGCTATGAATTCTTTCGATTGGTCGCATATTTTTAGTACGTCGGAAGAAAAATTATTGGTATAACGCGCTGAATATGCTGAAGATATAACGATTGGGCGGTTATTGATTAAAATTTCTACCGAAATATTTTCGATTGATTCGGTGTTATATGGATTGATGTTCTTATGTTTGATAGATTTATGTATAAGGAGAGCAACACCTCCACCCCTTGTGCCGCATCTGTCATTTCTGTAAAACCAATAATTTTTCATAAAAGGTTTGTGATTTTCAGAAAGAAATGTTTCGTTTAGAGAAGCGATTTTTATTTTTTCTCTTTCGAGTAATAATTCTAGCTGCTTTATTTTTGAAAAACTTGAAATTCCATTGACATTCATATGAAGAATTTTGAAATCGTTCATACTAGTGTAAGCCGTGGGCATATTTAACCATGGACATAACTACTTTGATTTGCTGTACCTTAGAAGTGCATCTTTGTAGGTCCTCCATTGCGGTAGTGAAAATGTCGAAAAGTTCGTCTATGCTAAAGAGACTTTTCTTAACTTGGTTAGCAAAACTTACGTTGGCATTAATCCTATTGTTGCTTGAACTTCGGCTGATGTTACCTAAGGATGGAAACTCAGAGTTGTTTAATCGAAAACTATCACGATGTTGGCTATTTATTCTTGTTGTTTTACGTGTCACTCTGGATCTTGTTTCCAGATACAATGCACGAAAAGGACAATTTATATCATTTGCCGCGTGGTCTGACCTGTCTTTTCCATGTTTTTTGCAGTTAAAACATGTGAAGACAGCGGGTCTTCTATCACTGACATTGAAAGGACATTCGTCAGTATGATGAAGTTCAGCACATATCATACAAGCGGGAATTCGTTGGCAATGTTCACCACCATGGCCATACATTAGGCACTTCCAGCACTGAGTTGGTTTATCACCTTTTTTTGGTTTGTATTTTTTCCAATTAATAATTACGTTCGAGATTGTTCTCACATTTTTAAGTGAGGTTGGGTTGAATGTTTTTCTAGAAAATTGTATTTTGTAAACTGCATTCGTGTCAGAGCTGTATTTGGTTGCTATTTCAGAAACGTTTGTTGGAGAGAGATTGTAGCTTATCAATTCTTTTTTGATGTCATCTACATCGATGCGGGGAAGTCCGTGTAGAAATGTTGTATATAATTTGCTGTCCTTAGAGCCATATGAATGAAACTCAATTTGATTTTCTTTTAAAATTTGTTTGCAACATTCAAATTGCAATTGATTTGGCGTAAAAATTTTTGTACCAATTGAGGTACGCTTGTATACATAGTTCATAGAACCTTCTTTTTCCAAGAGTTTTTTAATTTCCGTGATTGGTTTGCCACTGTCTGCAACAATTGGAGGAGGCTTTCGCGACTTGGGTTCTAATACATTTGATGCCTGGTCAACGATGTCCATATCATTTTGATCAGTAAGTAAACTGAACCTATTGTTTGAAGAATTTGGGCCAGTGGAGTTTCCAAAACTAATGGGTAGATATTTTTTAATTTTTTGCTTAGAAATTTGCTTTCTAACCAAATGTGAAGATTTGGCCACGTGGGCCATTTTAGCTTTGTTGATTTTATTTATCGTCTAAAGCCGCTATAAATGTCTACCGATAACAACAAAAGTTCAACCATGAACAAAGTAGACAGTTAAAATGAAAATAGAAAAATACTTGTTTGTGTGTGTAATTGTGTTAATTATTATGCGCTTTTGCTTTTAAACCACCGTTCAGTAAGAGAATTCGAGATGTTACGATTTCACTTCAACGAAAGCCGGAAGAAAATATGATAACTCACTTTTTTAAACGTCACTAGTGAGTAATCTGGTTATTTATCTGTGCTGGAAACATTTTAGTTGGCGGGTTTTTAGCGTTTTTTGAGCTACAAAAAGTTTTGTTTGTTACAAAGTAAGCTTTTCCATCTCTGCCTTGTTTTTTAACTGTTAAGCTTAGTTTAGACGATATGTTGAATCAGCATATTTATGGTTAAAAATTTGCTAAAGTGCCATCATATCGTGTAAACGCAAAATTTTTATCAGCATACGTATGCTTAACAACATTTGCAAGCAATTTGTTAACAATATCAACAAACGTATGTTAACAATTTAAGCATATCGTTTGAACAGTACATTATTAGTGTTTGTCAAATTTTCTGTGTATGCTAGCTCATATGCTATTTGTTGAAAATCCTATTTAAGCTTTTCAGCATATGCCAAATTTTTAAGCAAATTTGCCGAATGGAGTAGATTAGTCGCCGATAATTTTTTTAATGTAAATACATTTCAACAAGAAAATTTATTATTTGGAATCTTTTTTATATTAATTTACTTTAATTGTACTTATATTTCTATATAAATATATATGTACATATATCTATATATATATATATATATATATATATATATAAATGGTGTAAAAAATGTATAGTCATTCATAAAATGAGAACGGCTGGGCTAATTTCTGTAATTTTTTTGTCAGTGGTTCGTATTTTCGAGGAGAAGGTTTTTACGGAAGAAAATGTTTGAAAATCCATCCGGAAAAGTTAGAAAATTGGACAAATCAAAAATCGATTTTTTTGTACGAAATTTTGTGTCAAATTATTTCTTAATGGCTTTCTAAATAAAAAAAGAAAGTTATTGGTATAAAACATGGAAAATTGCGGAAAATGCGGAAAATTAGAAAAATCGAAAATTGATTTTTTTTATGAAATTTTATTTACCGGGCCTCTTTTTTATCACAATATTTGATGATAATTGATAATTGTGTTGTATTAATACTCTGAAGTTTGTCTGAAGGCTTAAAATTGGGGCAAGGCGAATTCGACGGGTCCGCTAGTAAAATATATATTATATTTCATGATATTCTCATGAAATGTTTATTATTTTTAACTAAAAAATGAAATGTATTACTGCGGGGAAAGCATATCCATATGGCCTTTTCGCTACTGCTCATCAGTGGATTCTACCCAAACTTTTTAAAGAAAACCTCAAAGTCTTATACTAAAATTTGGATAGAATCCACTGATGAGCTATATATGAGCAGTAGCGAAATGGCCATATGGATATGCTCCGCGTGCAGTAATACATTTAATTTTTTAGTTAAAAATAATAAATATTTCATAAGAATCAACGGCAAGGCGTTGATTATATGCACACCCGGAATTCTGCTGCAGCCGCGCTTTGGTTTTAGCCGCTGCCATGGTGAAAATTAAATGGCACAGGTCACTACAGTTATTTATTTTAATACCCTTCACCACAAAAATTGGAAAAAGGGTATAACTAAGTTTGTCATTCAGTGTGTAATTTGTACAATATTAATTTCCATTTCATTTTAAAGCTTTGAGATAGATCTTTAAAGAAATACTAAGATTTTTTAAAAATGCTTAACCTATTAGGATCCGATGTCATTTTTTATGTAAAGTTATACGTATGCAGTTCCATTTTTTTTATTTTTGTATTTTCTGTCATCCCAAAATTAGTTTTTTTGATTAAAGTTACTTCACTAGCTAGATTTACATAGGTGGTGAAGGGTATACAAGATTCGGCAAAGTCGATTATAGCACTCTTACTTGTTTTAAATGAAATAATTTTTTTAAAAAGATAATAAAAGTACATTGTATTTAGAGTAGGTTATGTACATACCTACGTAGGTATGTATCAACATATTTTGCATATTTATTCTTTATGCGCCAGCAATAGCAAGCATGTTTCCTCTGAATAAATTTTTTTTCTTTTAATTAAAATTTTTTTTTTTAATAAAGCGTTGTATAAAAAAAGTAGTGTCAAACTCTTTTATTCCACAAGCAAATGTTCATACGATTCAGCATATATACCACCATATAAATATCAGCATATCGTATAAACGCAAAAATTGTATGCTTACTCATATGTTGCCATTTCATTTGCTGAAATATGTTGAATTAAAAAATTTGGTAGTTTCAGCATATAGTGTAAACACCTAGCATATGATATATGCTGTCATATGAATTTGCTGCTATTTTTAATCATACAGTTGCTAGCATATATATGCTGATTCAACATATCGTCTAAACTAAGCTTTAGAACAATTAATCCAAAAGTAAATAACGAAACAAGGCAGATTAATATACTAGGTAGTGGCAGTAGATCAGTTGACTTTCTTGTTTATGTTTTCAGATGTCAAATTTTGTTTACTTATTATTTTTTTTTCCTAAAAAAATTTTTTTCTTACAGTGGTATTGTGAAAATTTGTTTAAATTTTTCATAAAACAAAAATGTTTCACACACTTTTTGAAACTGAATTTTATTTACAAATTGAAGGCCTAGCCTCCTTAGATTTTGATTGCTCATTTTATATGTTAAAACCAAGAAGTTTGGTTCAAAATGTGTTTATACACAATTTTGGTTTTTACATATAAAAAAATAAGCTGACATAATCACGAGGATGCGAGGTTTAGGAATTTCCTTTGCTTAAATATATGCATTTAAGTAGCAGCAAATGAAAGCTTATGACATCTAGATTAATACTATTGTAATTATTTTTTCGCGCTACATTTTTAAAAACTGATAATATTATGTTAAGGTGGTTTTTTGAGAAATTAAATATCATAACGCATCGGGCTATTCCTACAAAATTTTGAAGTGATATAGCTAAAAGAGTTTTTAATCAAATGGTGCAATAAAATTTAAATTTTTTGTTTTATTTTTTTTTTTTTTTTTTACAAAAGAGGCCTTAATTAATCGCGGGGCTGTCAAATCATTTTTGGAGTATGTAGCAAAAATTTGGAGACTTGCCGTTAACCTTTTTTAATTGGTGCTTCGCACTCCGAGGAATTATACAATAATTTTAAAATTTTGTTTCAAAATAGCAATGTTGGAAAGGGCTGGAGGGGAAACTATTATAATTGTTGACCTAATTTTGCATTTATTCGCATTTGCTTTAGTTTGTCTTTAAAATTGTTTAAACAAATTTGCTAGTACTGAAGTAAATTTAAACTTTGCAGAAAGTCCTTAAAAAACGATATTTTTTAAGTATTCTCAATTCAGAGGCTTGTAACTTTCTAACGAAAAGCGCTATCAGAACAAAACTTTTAACTTGTTTATTTTAAATTTTACTAATAATACAGTAAATGTCTTAAAGCAATAATCCAATAATTAATAAACGTACTACGCTAAAAACACTAACACGATATTTTCAAGGTTTGATTAAATTTAAAAAAATCTTAACATTTTTATGACATTTTCAAAAAATTATATGTCCGAGGTACCTAAATTTGGGCCCTTCCCAGAAGCCCTCCTTTAACATAGGAGCCTGACCGTCCGTAGATTCACTGAGAAATACCTATGCCCAGCCTCTGTAAAATTTCGTTGAGATATGTTGAGCGATTTATAAGATTTGTAAAAAAAATCGTTTTCAAACCACTGTGCGTCAGTTGATTTGACATCTAAAAATATTTTTTACAAAAACAAAATACATGTTGTTTACTTATTGTTGTAGTTGTTTTAGAACTGCTATTACCTGTAAAATTGATGTAAAATTGATGTGCCTTGTAACGAAATATATTTTAATTATAGCCCGTTCAGACTGCCACGAAATTAAGTCATATCGTTATTTCGCCCGAAATCAACTTGAAAACACGTAATTTTGCATACATTTTAACATTGCCAAAATCATCTTTTTTAACTAATTTCAACGAATTAACGTGAAATTACGATAGACAACGCTTTTTTTGTGTAAAATAGTACTTTGTGTGCAACCATGAACATATTTTCAACCTTAAAAGTTCGTTTCGTTGGATTAAAATTTTAAATGTCAAACGGAGTGATTTTTTATATTCGCATTATTTTCAATTTATTAAAAGTTAAAAACTTTACAATGGCAAAGTAAGTGTAAAAATTACGTAAAAAATTTAATACGAAAAATTTTTTTCCAGCAGAAATTATAAAAAACGTTCAAACTGGACTGATGCCTCCGAAAGCATTCTTGTACAATTATAGGGAGATAGTATCGATAGATTGCGAGGCAACCGTAAAAACTCATATATATTTGAAGAAATGTCTACAAGTATGAAGGATTTTGCATTTTTGTAATATATTAACATTTATGGTGGATTATAAAAATTGCAAGAACTTACACATTTATAAAAAGGTCTTTTAATTCTGACGTCTTTATCCAATTTCAGCCGCTGCAGAATTAATTTTTTGATATTTTATTATTTATAGCTTCCAATTCGATTAATAATAACTGTTTTTTCTTTTTTCCATTTTGTACAAAATTGTTATACAACAGAATAAATATACACAATATACATAAATAAAAACAAATAGCTGTTTTTTTGAAATTAATTTAACTGCTAAATAACTCAGTATAAACACTTTAGATTTCGTTCGTAATTTTAACTTGAAATTACTTAATTTCGAGGCAGCCTGAACGGGCTATTAGGCCAATAACAACTTTTTCTAACTATTGGAAACTGTCTTTTTAGATTACCAGAAAATCGGGACATTTTAGAAAAAACTTATAAATTATCAGCAAATAACGTATTTATAAAACTCAGGATGCCTCTCAATATTTGGAACAACTGGATTATAGCCCGGAAATAATCGAAACAATTCTAAATCAGCTTAAAAATGTAAATGATATAAAATTTAATAATCTAATGGATACTACATATTTTTGGCTGGATATAAAATTTTCAAAGAGCTAGCTGAGTTACCCTTGCGATTATTTTGCATGCGGTGGTCTAATGCAGAAGTGCAACGAGTTTTAAGTCAACTTAATATTGCTAAATCAAAGCTCAGAAATTGTTTGCAAACCAATATAGGTAATGCTATTTTAACCGTTAAGTATGTCGATTCTTCGATTTTTTTATTTGCCTCTTTATAATTACTTTGTTGCTTTATATATGGTTTCTGTTGGCATAACAAATACTGCTACGATTACAAGGTTCTAAACTTAATCGGAACCTCTAATATTTATTTCAGTTCTCAAAACGAAACTTATATGTATAGATAACCAAAAGATGAACAATTATATCCATATTCATAAAAAATAATATAAGTTTATTTTATGAATACGGCAGTTAGTAATAAAAACAGTATTAAACAAGTAAGAGTGCTATTTTCGGCTATGCCGAATCTTGTATACCCTTCACCATCTATATAAATCTAGTTTAGTGAAGTAACTCCAATAAAAAAAAACGAATATTGGGGTTACAGAGAATTATAAAATATAAAAAATGCGTACATATTATTTTACATAAAAATTCCATCGGCTCTTAATGAGTTAAAGATCTCTTCAAAGGCTTTAAAATGATACCCATATTGATATTTAAAACAATTTGAAAATTTCAGAGCCCCGTAACTCGGAAAATATGGGTGAGCGCCAATTTTATCATTTAATGTTTCTTTCTTACCTTTAATTCTCTATCACCCCATATATAAATTTTTTTGATTGGAGTTAATTTATTGTTCCAAATGACATGAAAAAAATTCGAGGTAGGCGTGGTGTTTTGCCTACTGGTTCCATAGTTTTGGCAACACTGTCCATAGCAAACAACAGAATGCTGGCTACAGACAACGCAATTTGTTTCTGCAACACGTTTCACATTCAGGTTTCATGTTTTGACACAAATACTGAAACCAACAATCATAAGCGCAATCTCAGTTCTGTTATTTTATATCATAACATCTCGCGGAAAAAGGATGCAAAAATAGATCCTGTTTTTAACTTTTTCAATGCTTGCGTTTATATCAATATTTTTATATTCAATTACTAATTTTTCAAATGCTGCTGCTTTTATAATTTTATTTTTATATTTATCATTTTTCACATCCCATTTTGTAAATGAAAATGAAACAGCGATACAAACAATGTAATCTGTTTCAATGCAACCAGAAAATATCAAAACATTTTGATGTTAATGAAACCTGAAGTGAAACCTGAAACACGAATTCAGACGAAGCAATCTGTAATGAAATGAAACAGATTTCAGGAACACATTGCATGCTTAGTGACATTGCGTTGTCTGTAGCCAGCTGAAGAAAACTCATTTTATTTCTTTATCTCAAAAAAGTGGGGTTATAATCAAAGACGCAACGCCAACGCTTTTTTCCCCCTGTCTTCCAGAAATGCCATCGTGTTAACAAATAAATTTAAAAAAGCGTAGCAGCAACATCAAAAAATAATAAATATCAACCTGATGAACAGTCAACACCTGATTATACTAATGGATTGAATTGCCGCAAACGTCATGAAGTATTCTTTTGGCACAGAAAACTATACGAACATTATAAGATGCACAATGCTGATAAAACTGCTCTCAAACAAGAAAAACAACTTGAAAATTCAAAACAGACAAACTACTTCGAATCATCAAAACAAGACTAAAGCTACAAAAAAGTACAATTGAATACAGCAAGCATTGCACAAACTCAATTGCACATCAAACACATCAACTTACTCTAGCCTACGTCGGCCTTTAATATCACTTCGCCAAATACAACCTAACTTAATTCAGTAGCTCCACTGACACCATCCTGACTAACAACCGATCAGACCATAGAAAATGTAATGGATTTTGATTTTCATTGTGATGATGATGCTTTGTTTGGAGATTTTGATGATGTCGATGCGTACGTCCGATGACTATTTCGAAGATATGTTGCAGGATTAAAAAAGATATACTTGTGCTAAGGCAGACACAACTGAATCGTATTGTGCTCACTGTCAGAAATCCTTCATAAGGCAGTATAAATTTGAAAATAATAAAATAAAATACCCATATAAATACGACGATAAAAGCAGAAACAAGCGAACTAAACGCAAGTTGCTATAAGATATACCAGGTCAATACTAGCGCTTCTTCTACCACAGAATTTCTAATGAAAAATTAAACACAAACTGCAAACGAAAACCAATATAACAACAATTATTCTGTAAATACTAGTTAGTTACTCGCGGAAATGAATTTAACAAATTTATATTAAAATTAATGAACACTACATTCTAAAGATTTGTTATAAAAATAATAAACGTAAAAACAACAGCAAGCTAAAAAACTGAAATTTATAAGATCTTTTTTCTTTTCTGGTTGAATTATTTTGAGAAAGCATTCTCTCTATCATCTCTCATGTAACAAACAACAGTATATTCCTATATATATAAAAGGTGTTCGAGGTAGAAAACTTGGTGCTGAAAAAGTGCTTGCTGTTTGTTTCAATACAAGCTATACGGGTGGATTTTTAGGTGAAATCTTCCAAGGGCGCTACGGCATCTGCAACTGATCGTGTCTTTCTTCTATCGCGTAACGTGCCTTAAGGCGGGTTCACCGGCCAAAAATTTTGTTCCGAAACATTTTTTTTTATATGTAGTTTCTCTCTCTCTCAAAAAATAAAATGTCAAACTACATATAAAAAAAAAAATGTTTCGGAACAAAATTTTTGCCGGTGAACCAGCCTTTAGTCCCAATTTTCACTAGGCAATTCTTATCGGCTTATCCCTTTTGCTTGCTGGCGAGGGCGACAAGAGGAAAACAAACGAGTAAACAAGTTGATGTACTCGTTCAATTCGTTTTGCTTTCTTATTCGTAATTTTTAGCTGAATAAATTTTATATGTTTTTATATACAAATTGAAATTTGTTGCACAAAAGAAGAAGAACCGCTAAAACAATAAGCTAAGAATTGTGAAAACGACAAGGCAAGTTCAAAGAAGAATAAGTGATAAGTTTATTAATAAGAATTGCTTCGTGAAAATTGGGACTGAATATAGATATACTTTACTTGTTAATTAATTATTCAAACAGAGAATGGCCAAGATCAGTGTTGACAAAACTATTGCACCAATTCCCGCTAGATATTACGTTTAAAAACGCTAGAAACCGCTAACTAGTCGAAAATAAACGCTGACATAAACCGATAAAAAAAATTTTATGAACAATTTATTTTTTAATACTAAGTGCCGTATTCATAAAATAAACTTATATTATTTTATGAATATGGCAATAATTATCCATCTCTAGTTGATATTTTGCTTATCTCTACATATTAGTTTCTTTTTGAAAACTGGAATAAACATTAGAGGTTCCAATTAAGTTTACAAATTTTTCGGAACCTTGTAATCGAAGCAGTATGTCGACGGAGCCCAATAATTGTATTTTTAATAGTATGTATATTCACTTAAGAATTTGTGTGCAACACCGCTGTCGTTTATTTTCTAAATTACTGGACAGTGGTGAATTTGTACTATTTTGTATAGAACATTGCGAGGCACCTGTGCGATCAATTTGTTCCGTAATATTTTTAACAAGATTTCTTGCTGATAGTCCAAATAAAAAAACTTTTTTTTCACAAGATATGCTCCTCGAATAACTGATCTGCCAACTCTTGATAAAGCCTGTCCGCCATTGCGACCACCTAGTATGTTTTCGCCATGCATTAGACAATGCAGTTATGACAATAACACTACATACACAGTTTTTCAGTAATACATGTACATATTTCAATTGTCTGAATTACTGTCTCGAATATTTTGAAGACAGTAATTTGACGTATGCCGACAATTTTCTTATAATTGCTTTAAGGAAATGATATTTGAATTATATTATCGTTTAATTACAAAAATTTCCTTTGGCTATAAAAATAGAATTGGAAAAAAGCAGAAAGAAACGCAAAATTTATTTAAACTTTTACGAAAATGTGACGTTGTGAATTGTCATAATTATTTTCTGGACGCCTACACTACAGAAGCAATTTTGACAACTAATACGTATTATTTTATTGTCATGACAGCATTGTCAAATGTAATCGAGGTGTTTTGAAGTGTCTCCTCGTGATGCGTTTACATTATGTCTCTTTTCTTGCAAGTGAGAGATTTTTTTATGTTTTATCAACCAATTTTTCAAGTGTTGCCATAAATTAAACGTATTAATTTTTCAACAATTTTTGAACAATATAAAAAACAGCCATTTTGGTAACACTGCTCAAGAATAAAACTGCAAGAACCGAAAGAGAGAAACAGCAATTAGAGGAAAAACTAAAAAGAGACATGAATATTCATTTCGTGCTTCTTTTGCTACCACGTAAGCTTCTCTACACCTCTTGCCAAGAATTTTCTGCATCATGAATTTTGTAGCTGATGCAATGCCCTTAATGTAAACTGGCTCATATAAAAATAAATTATACATTTTTTATGGAGTTTAAAATTTAAAGTTACACCAAGGCGAATCAATTACCAGGTGGCAGCGTAGGCGAATTCATTAATTTTCGCCGTGAACACTACTGTCAAAGTCCATATATAAAAAATCTGTGTACTTTTTTTTATATATGAAGTTTGACATTCGTTTTTACCAGCAACCTGCTAATTGATTCGCCTTGGTTTACGCCGAAATTAGTGAATTCGCCACTTTGAACAAAATTTGCCAACCGTTCAAATATACCAGAGATGCCAGAATGACGATTTTATCTTAATTTTAAAGATTTTTAAATCAAATTAAGATTTGAAGATATTTTTCCCAAAATTAATATTTTTTGGTTTAGTTGCTTGACTAAAATAGCAAATTCCTGTCAAAATTTATGAAACATTTACCTATGTGAAACAATTTTATTACTGCTCTAACTTGAGGGTTACACGATCAAGTTTTGCTTCAAGTTGTTGCCGATGAATTTACTTTTGACGTTTCATAAGCCACTTTAAAAAATGAAACACATATTCGTTCATTTAGATAATTTTGCTTCTTTTTCCTGTTCTTCTTAATATTTATAGTTTTTTACATATGTTTTGTTTTGGTTTCGTTTTTTTGCATGTGTTTTTTTTTTATAATACACATGGTACTGTTGTCACCACTGTTGTGTTGGTGTAGGCCGGGTTAAAAGGTTATGTAGGTTGGCAATAGTAAAACGAAAAAAAGGATTAAAAGAAGATAGTTAATTTCAAAAGTCCAAGTAATGAATGAAAACTATTATCTGTATTTAAAATTATGATTATGAAATAAGATTTGCTTATGATCGTTGATATTTAATTAAAGATTTGTTGTAGGGAAAAAGAAAACAGGAAAATAATGAAAATTGCAAAAGGCAAAAATTAAAATTCAAGTTTTTGTTTTTAGTTCTAGAAAAAAATAAAAAGTGAATATAATGGTTGTTTGGGAGCGCAAAAGTAAAAAGGAAAAAAATATGGAGATTAAAAAAAAATAGGAAGTTCTAGAAAAACGAAAAGAAGAAAAATATGGATGAAAAGGCGCGAAGAGTTTAGGGAAAGGTTGGAAAATAGTTTTGGAAATAATAGAGAAAATAGAAATCTGGTAGGGAATAAGGAGATCAGAACTTTTCGAAATGTTTAGAAGTTGCATAGCTTTCAAAGTGATAAGTTTGAAAAAATTTTAAATGTGAAATAAAGAAAAAGAATTTTAATAAAACAGAAGATTTTTAAAAAAGGATTTTTAATGATTTAATAGTTGCTGCGAACAAGAGTTCCGTGTGATTAATCCTTTGGAATAAGGGAAAGCTATGTTGAGTGGATTTTTTTTAAGAAAAAAAAAAAACATAAGAAAACGCAAGGTTTTTCTTTAATTGTATGATTGTGAGTAAGTGAAATTTATAAGTTTTAAACCTTTTCAGCTGGCTAAGTTATCTGAGGGTAGAATCGAATGTGTTGGGTGCTATTAGCATGGATAAGCTTAGTTCTACAATATAACCAGGTTACAGGTTTTTATTTTTTCTTAAAAAAAGCTTGAATGAATGCCAAAAAAAAGTTCTGCAGCCAAATGAAAAGATTTATAAAGTGATTGTAATTGGCTGTAGAAAAAAAGGAATCTCCTAGAAGAAAAAGGAAGAGTTAAATCAAACTAATTAAATTAAAATTGTGCAATTTCGTTAAAAAAAAACAAAAGATAAATTCTGTAAATAAAATTTTATAAAAAAGAAAATAAGAATATTATTGTTGTGTTTTGGATTATTTTATTGATTTATGTATTGATTTATTTAATTATTTATTGATTATTTATTTGTTTTTATTACACATTTTATTTATTTGTTTATTTTTTATGGGTTTTTTTTGTTTTGGAATTTGTAATTTATAAATTTTTATTTTTGTAGTGAATAGGTTTATTTTTGTCGATTTCAGTAGTGCCTAAAAGTAGATATAGAAAAATTCTAGTGTTTCTTTTGGTTGTTTTTGAGTGCCCTACATAGGGTAGTAGTTTTTTTGAGATAAATAATTTATTATATACCGGAAAAGAAAAAGTAACAATAAGATAAATAGCAGCTTCAGTTCAAGAAGAAATATTTTTGTTTAGGGAGAAACTCCTTGGAAAAAGTGCCAGAAGGTTAAATAACCTTAGGGAGCTCCTTTAGGTGAAAAGGTAAGATAGGAAAAACAGGAAAACCCCAAGATTCGAATAGTCCACTTGAGCTAGTTGCGTTGAAAAGTAAATATTGATAATTTCGAGCTGTAAAAGGAAGAGTAAAAGCTTTGCAAAGGAAACAAAAATTTTTTAAAGTTTATTTAGATTTAATTCAAAGGATTTATTGCATATATAATTTGTTTTTGGATAGTAAATTTTGTTTTATTTAAGTTTATGTACATGTTTTTTTATTTTTATTTATTTTGTTAGAATTTAGTTTTTTTTTAAATGTAAATGAATATGAATTATAACGTCTAAAAAAAATTAATAATGTTTTGGTGTTAGTTGGAAAAGGTTCGTGACATGGAGGTAAGTTAAAGTTGGAGGAGGAAGTTGGTTAGGTGTTGGGGTCATACGTGGAACAATTAAGGATATATTTGTTACTTGATTGGGAGGGCCATGTAGGGCTGAACATCTGCCTGAAAAGAAAAGTGAGTGGTGCGTCTTTGTTTATGTAAGTTAATTTGTGTGTTACCTGTAATTAATTTTTATGTAACAGCGTACCCAGTGAGAGGGTTGGAACCCACTGAGATGTGTTCACCGCAAAAAAAGGAAGAGAGCGTGCCGGAAACCTCACTGATCCCTACGGCTGTCATATAAATGGCGCCCAATTCCTGGAAAAAAGAAATCCCAGAATATTAATGAAAACGAAACTTTAAATACTATAAGAAATGTCAAATCGCGTGGGAGACGTGTATGTCAGCTAAACACGTAATTCAATAGGCCACTAGTTATGTTCAATAGCCCACCGAAAAGGTTGCTAAACCAGTGTTTAATCCAATCCAATGTTAGGTAGTACTAATCGTCTAAAGGTTTAAATACTTAATGAGGCAATAATTTCGTTTAGTTCAGATGATATAGGTCACTAATATCTGAGGGGATTATGTTTTTATCCTCTAATTGTATTGTGTTACTTTCCTTGTTTTGTTTTTATTATTGTAGTGTCAGTTTGCTCGTAGGATACAAATGACAGTAGCGGTAGCCGCCTGTGATTAGATTTATCACAGGGTCTGAAGTACCAAGAGTCATTTGGAATCCCTCATAGCTCATTTTGTTAGCAAGGCTTAGCAAATATTGATTGTATGGGAGGTTCTATATATTTTATTCTTTTGGAGTAAAATTTGATTTTGGCGTACCACGTACATAAAATTAAAACAAACAAATCTAACCATTGCTCCAACCGCTTAACTGCCTGCATGTCAAAACCGAAAATAAATTTTGATATTCTCTGCTGGAAGAATTTATTTTTTTAGTAAACGAATTGTAGAAAATTATTTTTATTCATTTATCTATACATATATACGTTTATATATTTTGTTTATTTTATTGTTACTCGTATATTATTTATTTATAATTTAATTATATGATCTCTTTTTACCAAATTACTTTTTTTGTATTATTTTCTTAATTATTATATATTTTATTTTATATTATTTGTTTTTGTTTCTTGTTATTATTTTTTATTTCTTTTTAATTATTATTTTTATTATTATATTTTTTTGGTTATTTATTTGTGTTACATTGGAAATTTTTATTGAATCGGTTTAGTTTTTTTTTGGTTCTTGTCAGAATTAGTTTGTTCGACATTGTGTTTGCGTAATTTTTGGTTGAGTTTGTAATTAAAGAAATTTATTTGTTAAATTATCCAAAAAAAGGGAAAAAAATTCCAAAAATTTTGGTAAATGAAACTGAACAAATTTCTAGTTTTCTGTGTAGGATATGACTCAAAACCCCGATGATTGTAACTCTAGGAAAAGAATTAGAGCAGTGCAGTTCGATATCAACACATCAAACCCTTTTTTTTTAAATCTTACAAATCGAATACTCCTAGTCGAAAGCTTAGTTTAGCTAGAAATCTATAAATGGAAGAAGCTCCAGGGTATTCGAATCCACAAATAATTGATAAATCCCAAACGATAAATGTTAATAAACCGCCAAGTAGTGATGCTTCTCAAGAAATGGAGAGAGCACGAAGAATAGAAAGAGCCCAGGAGATAGAGAGAGCGCAGCAAGCTGTACAATTTAATGAGATGAAAAGGCAGATGGCAGAATTAACAGCCTCTGTAGGAAAATTAAGTATGGTTTTACAACACACCCAATTGGAGAATAAAAAACTTCGTGAAAAAGTAATCCCTAATTTGTTGAAAAGTAATGGCAGCGCAGATCTTCCAATGAGTACTTCCTCTAGAAGTTTAGCAAATTCTTCTAGAGCATCAGAAGAAAATGTGATGTGTACTAATCAAACAAAAAACTTACCATAACATAAGAAAGACAAATGGGGTCTTGAGTTAGATGGTAATACAAATAGACTAGCAGTAGAAGATTTTGTATTTAGAGTTGAGCGATTGCAACAACAGTTTGGTATTTCATGGGATGAGGTCTTGGATAATTTTCATTTATTTGTCAGAGGCGTGGCCGAGAAGTGGTACTGGCTGTTTATACAGACCAATTACGTCTCAGAATGGTCGACGCTGAAAGATGCGTTGTTAAAGCAGTACCAGTTCACCAGGTCTAGTTTTGAACTCATGAGTGACATGGTCGAGAGAAGGTAGCAGCCTGGCGAAGGCATCGATGCTTTTTTCTTCACCATAACGCAAATGAGGGCAAGACTAAACATGGCGATGTCTGAAAAAGAGATGATTAAAATGATAAAAAAAAATTAAGAGATGATATCAGGAGTAAAGTTTACCCAATTGCTGTCAATACAGTAGAAGAGCTACGGAAAGAATATATAGAAGCGGAAAAGGTATTTGGCCGTAAAGGACCGCTAAATGTGCAGACAGCAATGTCGGTAAAAAGCCTAATGAAGTAATAGAACCCATTGAACAAATTGATGAAATACAAACTAGTCGGATTGCCAGTGCAGCGAACACATAGAAATCCACTTGTGTGCTGGAACTGCCATAAAAATGGCCATATATTTATGGATTGTCCTTCGGCCGATAGATCCTTGTTTTGTTATAGGTGTGGCAAGCCGGTTGTGAAGTCTCCAAATTGCACGAATTGTAAGGAGAAAAATGATCACCGGAGCGATTTAGCCAAGGGGAGTCATTCACCGGAGAACAACCAATTATCAGTCATGCGCTAAAAGGAAGTAAAATTATAAATTTAATAAAAACAGTGCAAAATTTTAATAAGTTTAATCCTCAATTGCGGCACAAGTTTACATACGAGGAACGTATGTCAAATTAAAAAAAGTGGGACAAAGAATTTTTAACGAGGCTATAATTATGAAAAAATTTCAAATATATAATAAAACTAAGGGAAAAATTTGCTAAGAAAAAGAAAATGAGGAAATTATTTTTATAAACTATTAAATGGGCCGAAAAAATGCGATCCCGAGCTTTTGCGGAAATTAATATAGGTAAAATTATTATAAACGGGTTATTAAATACAGGACCATCAATTAGTTTGTTAGGTAAAGGGTGTAGAGAGTTGTTAGAAAAATTAGGACTAAATATTTTCAGTAGTGTCCACTGCGTCTGGCAAAGCACACAGACTAATAGGAAAAATTGAGTTAGAAATTAAATTTAGTAACATAGCTAAGAAGATATTATTTTATTTGTGTGCAGATTTGGAACAAGAAGCGTATTTCGGAGTAGATTTTTTCAGAATGTTTAATTTAGCACCACAAATATTTAAAGCTGAGGAAGTTAATCAACAAAAATTGCAAAAAGACTTTCATGTAGAAGATCATAAATCTAAACCAATAGCGTTAAGTTCAGAACAACAAGAAAAATTGAATAAGGTCATAAAACTGTTCCCAAAATTGAATAAGGTCATAGAACTGTTCCCAACATTTGAGAAGAAAGGATTAGGATACACTTCTCTTGAAAAACATGCGATTAAGTTAGTGGAAAGTTTAGTCCCATTTAAAGACCGACAGTACCCTTTGTCCCCAGCAATGCAAGAAATAGTGTATAAGGAAATTGAGGACATGTTAGCTTTGAATGTAATTGAAGAGAGCGAAAGTCCCTGGTCTAATAGGATAACAGTGGTTAGAAAGCCTGGTAAAAATACGGTCTGCCTTGACGACAGAAAGTTAAACAAAATAACGATTAAAGACGCTTACCCTCTACAGAACATAGAGGGGATTTTAAGCCGAATCGATGAAACTTTTTATATTAGTAGCGTCGATTCAAAGTTTGCTTTCTGGCAGGTAGAGTTAGAAGAAGAGAGTAAGCCATACGCAGCTGTTACTTACAGGCCGGACACTCTATCAATTTCGGGTTATCCCATTCGGTCTCTGCAATGCGGCCCAACGAACAGAGGGATGGTATCGCCACTTTATTAAAGATTTTGCGACGATAGCTGCTCCCTTAACTGATAGGCTAAAGCAGATGAAGAAGTTCGAAATGATTTCGGATGCAGTTGAAGCGTTTGAAAACTTAAAAAAAGCACTCACATCAGCTCCAGTACTACGACATCCAGATTTTTCAAAGAGATTTCGGATACAGTGCGATGCATGCGATTATGGGATAGGTGCAGTTTTGTATTAGTTTAACGACCAGGATAAAGAACATCCCATAGCTTCCTACAGCCAAAAGCTAAACGCGTGTCAAAGAAATTACAGCGTAACAGAAAATAAATGTTTAGCGGCTGTTATGCCAGTCAAAAAGTTTCGCCCTTACATATAAATGATGCCTTTTACAATAGTCACAGATCGCGCTAGCTTGAAGTGGCTAATGTCATTGAAAGACTTATCGGGAAGATTGAAGTGACCACCTTGGTCACTTCAACTATAGGCCTTTGATTTCGGAATGCAACATAGAAAAGGTTCTGATAATATTGTAGCGGATATGCTTTCGAGGCTGCAAGATGATTAGTTATACGTTGAAGTGGTTGCCCTAGAAGAGTTATTTGACTTCGAAACCACAGAATTTCAAAGCGAGGAATATCTGGAGTTAATAAATCATATAAACGACAACCAAGTAAGTTTGCCAGACTTAAAAGTAGAAGAGGGACTAGTGTATAAACGTGTTGATTTTGATCGTGATAATGAATCTGAAAGTCAGTGGAAGTTATGGATACCACCAAATATAACACAGCCCATAATTGAAAAAGCACACGCCAGCATAACATCAGCTCACGGTGGTGTAGTGAAAACTTTGGAACGCTTTCTAAGATTCTTTTATTGGCCAAAAATGGCCATTCAAGTGAAAGCTTCCATCAGGAACTGTCAAACGTGTGAAGAGATAGAGCCGTCAAATAAAAACCTTCGTCCCGAAATAGGAAATCAGGTAATTACTGTGCGTCCATTTTAGAAACTATATTTATAAGGTCCAAAAGTGGGAATTGCTTCGTTGTTATAGTATTGGACCATTTTTCAAAATACACATTCATTAAGGCTATGAGAGAAGCTACAGCAGGAAATGTCATAAAATTTTTAGTACAGAAAGTGTTTCACAAATTTTATGTGTCAGAAATCATACACACCGATAATGGTGCCCAGTTTGTCTCCAAAAATTTTCAAAGTTTGATCAACAACATATAAAATTCAACATATTAAAACGACCGTTTACAAGCCTAGTAGTAATGCGTCAAAGTATTTTAGCCGCCATCAGACCCTATTTAAAGGAAGACCACAGGGACTGGGATTTATATCTTTCAGAGATAGACTGCGTTAAAAAATTCATTACATAGTGCCATTGGTTTCACAAAGTTTTATGCGTTATTGGGGTACCATATGTATACCAGTGGAGCAGACTATAATCTGGCCCGAAAATTGCAATCCATAACAGATCACTGTATAATGCCTAAACCGAATGAAAGAATGGAATTTATAAGGGAGAAAATTAGAGAAAATATGAATAAAGCTTATGAGAAGAGTGTCAAAATTTAAAACAGAAGAGCGAGAATAGATAAATTTATTCCTGGACAAGAAGTCTACAGGCGGAATATGGTCCAAAGTAATTTCAAGAAAAATGTAAATGCTAAATTCTGCGGGAAGTTCCTAAAATGTAGAGTGGTTCGGCCTGTAAGTAATAACATGTATGAGTTGGAAACTTTAGACGGAAAGACAATAGAGGTATATCACGTAAAAGACATTAAGGTATAAATTGCTGACGATGATTTCGTTTTATCAATAAATTTAGTTCAAAATTTCAAGTGCAATATTAGGACATAAGACAATTATTTAATACAATTATTTATTTGATTATTTATTATAAGTTTTGTTTTTTTTTAATTATTTTATTTTTTTTTTTATTTTTTTTTTTGGTAATTATTTGTCTTGTCGTCCTGCACGGATAAGTAAGCAATTTTTACATTAATATCTGTGATAATACTTAGGTACCTGATTAGATTAGTTTTGTTTTTCTATGAAATATTAGTTATTAGGGATAAAAACCTGTGATCCATCTGTGATATTTGTGTTTAGATATAGATCAAATTTTCCTTTTTTGTATGGGATCATTACAGCAAATTGTTGTCGTATTTGGGAATAGTTGGTCTTACCGTGTTATCTAGAAAAGTAAAGAAGGCAACACAAAGTAGTATTTACATTGGATATGAGTTTATATTGGATATGAGTCACAGATGTACTTCCCGTAATTAATTTCGATGAGAACTTTATTCAATCGAATAGAAATTCTTAGCATCTTTAGGTCATTTTAATAAAAGTATTCAGAAGATATGCCGAAAATCCTTAGAGTAGCTGTAGTATACCATAATGGAAATTGTAGAGGAATGGCCCAAGTAAAAGGTCTAATAAAACAAAATAAACAAGAATGTATGATAGACAAAATAAAAGAAAATATTGATTAAGGTTAGTATTTAAGATCAAAACTTGGTAAGAAAAAAAAGTTCAGTAATAATTTGTGTAATGTCAAGTAATATTTTGCCTCAAAATACGATTTTGCGGGCGCTAGATTTTAATTACATGCACTAAAGGAAGTGCACAATTGATAATTTGTAAATCCAATCACAAAAAAATTATTTTTAAGTAATAGATCTTTTACTATGGGTTGCCACTACGGTTTATGAGAAAATGCTGATGTTGGTACTTACTCTAGATAGACGGTTTCCGGCAGTTGAATGTTATTTCTGTAATTAACGTTGTACCAGGAGTATTTTGTGTAGCTAGGGGAGGTTATTTACCTGTTTGATGTGGTTAAAATTAAGCCCAGCTAGAGTTTGACTCTGCGATTAGAACCGCGGTGTAATGCGATGTACTTTTAGAACTCAGAGTTTTGTTGCGGATGAATGTACTTTTGACTTTTCATAAGCCACTTTAAACGGAAAAATGAAATACACATTTGTTCATTTGGATAATTTTGCTCCTTTTTCTTCTTAATATTTATATATATGTATATTTTGCTTGTGCAGATTTTAAGGGCGGAAATCACTTATGGTTTTAATATGTTCAGATCACTTGTTTTGTTTGTTTTTTAATTTTTTATATTTAGTTAATTTACTTTGTTTGTTTGTCATTTTTTTATTCACTTTTTTGTGTCCTAATCACACCGTTATTTCTTCTAACAACTTTGAGTTTGATACGCGCAAAACTACAGATCACGGCAAAATGCTGCTTCATGTTCTCTTATGTTTTGTTTTGGTTTCGTTTTTTTTGTGTATGCGTTTTTTTATAATACACATGGTACTGTTGTCACCACTGTAGTGTTGGTGTAGGCCAGACTAAAAGGTTATGTAGGTTGGCAATAGTAAAACAAAAAAAGGTATTAAAAGAAGATAGTTAATTTCAAAATTTCAAGCAATGAATGAAAATTATTATCCGTATTTAAAGTTATGATTGCCTGGTAAAGGAAAATCCTAAAAAAATATGATTTGCTTATGATCGTTCATATTTAATTAAAGATAGGGAAAAGAAAACAGGAAAATAATGAAAAATGCAATTTCAATTTTTTGTTTTTAGTTCTAGAATTAAATCGAAAGTGAATATAATGGTTGTTATGGAGCGCAAAAGTAAAAAGAAAAAAATATGGGGATTAAAAAAAAATATAAAGTTCTAGAAAAGAAAGGCGCGAAGAGTTTAGGGAAAGTTTGGAAAATATTTTTGGAAATTATAGAGAAAATTGGAAAACTGGTAGGGAATTAGGAGAGCAGAACTTTTCGAAATGTTCAGAAGTTGTGTAGCTTTCAAAGTGATAAGTTTGAAAAAATTTTAAAAGTGAAATTAAGAAAAAGAATTTATATAAAACAGAAGATTTATAAAAAAGGACATTAAAAAAATCAGTTTGTGCGGAACAAGAGTTCCGTGTGATTAATCCTTTGGAATAAGGGATAGATGTGTTGAGTGGATTTTTTTTTTAAGGAAAAAAAAACATAAGAAAACGCAAGGTTTTTCTTTAATTGTATGATTGTGAGTGAGTGAAATTTATTAGTTTTAAATCTTTTCAGCTGGATAAGTTATCTGAGGGTAGAATGAAATGTGTTGGGTCCTATTAGCAAAGATAAGCTTAGTTCCACAATTTAGCCAGGTTACAGATTTTTATTTTTTCTTATAAAAAGCTTGAATGAATGCCAGAAAAAATGTCCTGAGACCAAATAAAAAGATTTATAACGTGACTGTAATTGACTATAGAAAAAAAGGAATCTCCTAGAACAAAAAGGAAGAGTTAAAGTAATTAAATTAAAATTGTGCAATTTCTTAAAAAAAAAACAAAAGGTAAATTCTGTAAATGAAATTTTATACAAAGAGAATATAAAAATATTATTGTTGTGTTTTGGATTATTTTATTGGTTTATGTATTTATTTATTTAAATATTTATTGATTTGATTATTTATATGTTTTTATTATATATTTTATTTATTTATTTATTTATGTTTTTTTTTTTGCAATTTGTAATTTATAAAATGTTATTTTTGTAGTGAATAAGAAAAAGTAACAATAAGATAAATAGCAGCTTCAGTTCAAGAACAGATATTTTTGTTTAGGGAGAAACTCCTTGGAAAAACATTTTTATGTTTATTTAGATTTAATTCAAAGGATTTATTGCATATATAATTTGTTTTTGGATACTTAATTTTGTTTTATTTAAGTTTATGTACATGTTTGTTTTTTTTTTAATTTATTTTGTTAGAATTTAGTTTTTTTTTAAATAAATGAGTATGAATTATAACGTCTGAAAAAAACTTTAATAATGTTTTAGTGTTAGTTGGAACAGGTTCGTGACATTAAGGTAAGTTAAAGTTGGAGGAGGAAATTGGTTAGGTGTTGGGGTCAAATGTGGAACAATTTAGGATATATTTGTGACTTGGTTGAGAGGGCTGTGAAGGGCTGAACATCTACCTGAAAAGATAGTGTAAGTAGTGCGTGTTTGTTTATGTTAGTTAATTTTTGTGTTACCTGTAATTAATTTTTATGTCCAGCGTACCCAGTAAGAGGGTTGGAACGCACTAAGATGTGCTCACCGCAAAAAAAGGGAAGAGAGCGGGCCGGACACCTCACTGGTCCCTACGGCTGTCACAAAGTTTTAATACATTAAAGTTTTTGTTACCAATAAACTCATACCAAAGACTATAAATATACTAAGATGTTTCATTGCCGTACATTCTACAGTCAGTGCATAATTAGTCGATGGACGTACTGCTACTGCCACTTTAAGAGTAAAATCACGAAGAGAGATTATTATTCTCAGCAAACTTGTTATTCTCATCTCACATATATATTTACATTACCAAAAAATCAACGTAAGCCAATGTTACCGATTGTGTATTTGTATGGTAACAAAATGTGTTTTGTTGTTGCACAAAAGTAATTTCGTCGATTTACACCGAATATAAAATTTATTTATTATCTTAATTTTATTACTACATTCATATAAATTAAATACCATAATTATTAACATTAATTAATTTGTTTAAGTAAACGTTAAGATTTATTTTTTTTTTAACTTTTATCACTATTCTTAGAAGAATACTAGTTTAGTTATGGTGAACATAGTGCTTGAATATAATATAAAATAGGAAAAAATTAAAATTATTACCTTAATAAATTTATAATAAATGAAGTAAGTGAAAGAAGAGTCAAAGTTAATACCGGCAACAAAAATAAATTGTCGTCTTTATCAGGTAGTAAGTGTTATTTGCTGCATTGCGCCAAATCGAAAAGAAGTGTTCCAAATTTAAAAATCTTTGTTTTCCATATTTTGATACCATATTG
The DNA here is from genome assembly GCA_916610165.2 of Gymnosoma rotundatum. Lineage (NCBI taxonomy): Eukaryota > Metazoa > Arthropoda > Insecta > Diptera > Tachinidae > Gymnosoma > Gymnosoma rotundatum. Next base: position 90,105,644 of record OU744336.1, read on the forward strand.
CATAAAACGTGGATAAGAAAGTGTAACTTCGACAAATATTTTTTTGAAAGATCACGCACTTTGTATGTAATCGATCTTCGTAACTATATAAATGAAACATATTATATATGTATATCAATAACAAAATATTATGCACAGCGGTCTTATACAAACAACTAGGGGTATATTATCCTTAGCCAGTGAAATGCTACAGGAAAGTCCGAACTTAATTTTCCTTTTAACTAGTCGATTCAATCAGGATCCATTAGAAAATGTGTTTTCATATAATACAGCAAGGAACTATTTAGAGAGAGTCCTAAATATCAGCGATGAACGTTTTCAGAACATTAATATACATAAAATATACAACACACTTAGCAACAATAGTTTTCAAAGAAATGTTACTAAAACTTTAATAGAAGCAGTAAAACACCGTTTAAAAACTAACAAACCTAATGACAATGTAAACGACAAAGTAAATCGTATTTTTCACAGTGTACAGTACATTCCTGGCCTAACAGACAACAGTAATATACGAAAAATTATAAAAACAACAACAAGATAGGCTTTGCATACAAACCAACGAATACGTTAAACAATATTTACAAAAATTAAGGCGCCTACTCAAAAGCAACAACAAAACAATGTTGTTTACGAAATACCATGCATGGGGAATGAAGTAGCAAAGTGTAATCAAATATACATAGGAACAACAAAGAGAAGCTTATCGACAATAATAGCTGAGCATAAAATGGAAGCAAAAGAAAGGAGACAACTACATTGGCACAAAACATAATAAAAACAGGTCACACAGCTGACTTTAATAACATCAAAATATTGTACAAAGAAAAAATTATCAAAAAGAGATACACCAAAGAAAGTCTACACATACAAAAGAAAATAGGGATCACAATGAACTTGAAAGAGGACACTGACAACATTAATGGCAGCTATAGAGTCGCTATTAGCTAATCTGCATTTAAGCTAAGATAACAACAGGTTTATTGTTTAAACCTGTTAAAATCGTTCAGATGTTTTGTGTTTATGTTTAACATGTTTATTTTAATTTGAATTAATGTATTATAATTTTATTTTGTAAGTATATATTTCTGAAGTTTTTGTTTTCAATTATAATGTAATTGTATTTTTATTTTATGATTTATTTAAATAAAAAATAGGCGCCCTTTATAAAGTCGACAAATAATCGACGAAACGTCGGGAAAAACAGTAATTAAATTGAGTTTTTTATTTACTTTCCAGCTGTTTTGCTGAATTGCTTGTGATTCTTCAATTCTTTTTTTCAGTTGTTCAAATCTTGCCTTAGCTGCCAATTGTGTTTTTCTTATGATATTAACTGCTGAGTCGACAATTGAGGTTTGATTCTTAAACAAAGTTAAAAAATGCGACTCATTTTCCTTTACCCTTGGTATTGTATTAGATATCTGGTAAACATATTCAGAGTCGAATATGCCAAATAATGAGTAAGAAATATTTCCAATTATATTCAAGGTGCCTCTTTTACTTCGTTGTAGTCGATTTTCTAGCTGTAGATCACTTTCTAGGTGTTCAAATTGCCTTATATTACTTAGGCATGATTCATTTAATTTTATCATTCTGCAAAGGTTTTGTAGGGACTTTGTGCCATTGATCAAAATTGATGTTTCAGACCAGTATGCATCTAGATCATAGTATACAAGAATGTTCCATTCACTGCTAGAAATGGTTGCTGTGCCAATTTCTTCAAAATGAATGCCAAATTTTTGTTTTTTTTACCGGATTTCCAACTGAAATTGGTAACAGCACAAGTATTGTAATTAAGGCTAGAGTCAGATGGGTCGAACTAAGTCATAAGTACTGTTGTTGCTAGTTGAACTGTTATCCTCAAGGGTGACAGATGTTTCGCAATCTGGTATGATGGGTAAGAGAGCGATTCGATTTATTGGTCGTTTAAAAATTCCATTAGCTGTCTTTACCTCCACAACTCTGATGATATTGTCACTGTTTTGACTATTCTTGCCAAAGGCCACTTCATGATTGGTAAATTATCTTCTTTTATTATTACCATATCACCAATCTTGAGGTTGTCAAATCGATTATTCCACTTATGGCGCTGCTGTAATTGATTCAAATATTCAGTGGACCATCTTTTCCAGAACTCGTGTTTGAGATAGGATACCAGCTTCCAGTGTGATAGTCTTGATGAATTAACTGTTGTTGCGCCACTATCTACTTGCGATACAAGTGCTTCGACAATCAAGATTATCAGGATCACTTGACAAAGGTGTTAGCGGGCGAGAGTTGAGTATTGCCTCGATCTCTGCTACGATAGTCCCCATTTCTTCCTGGGTCAATGATGCAGCTGCCACACTTTGCAGTAAAGGATGTTTTGTCGATTTTACTGCCGCTTCCCATAGTCCACCAAAATGCGGCGCACGTGGTGGGATAAGATGAAAATTTGTTCCCTTTGAGCTGGCAGTTGAGATGATTGATTCCTGTCCCTTATCGGAGTAGATACTTCCCGCCAGTTCTGAGAATTGGTTCTTTGCTCCTATAAAAATAGTAGCATTGTCTGAATATATGTTCTGACAACGACCTCGATGGCTGATGAATCGTTATAAAACCCCAATGAATGCCTCAGTTGTTAGATCGGTTTCTAACTCAAGACGAATCGCCTTGGTGGCAAAACAACAGAATTCCGGTATATATGCTTTTGTCGGTCTTTTCCCTCTGACCTTATGATGGATCAACACTGGGCTACAATATTCAACTCCCGTGTTAATGAAGGGTCGGGCTGGAGTCACTCTAGTCTGCGGTAAACTACCCATTATTTGTTGGTACAGTTGAGGCCGTGCCCTGGCACATTTGACGCACCCTTTTACAGTTGGGCGCGCTGTTATTTTGCCTTTTATTGGGCAAAATCGTTGTCGTGTTATGTTTAATAACGCTTGTGCGCCACTATGTTTGTTTTCTTCGTGAACCATTGTAAACAAAAGCCTTATGATAGGGTCATTACATGGTATCAACATTGGGTGTTTTGCTTCGTATGGCAATAGGGATGCCTCCAATCGTGAAATGGAGCAAGACTGATGATGAGGCTGTTTTGTCGACTTCTTTCCTTTTTCGAAGCTGGTTAATGGTATAAAGTGCATCGTCTAATTCTGCTGGAGATAATGATTTGTGTGCATGACGCTGTTGCTTTTCATACGTGAATTTTTTGTAAATCTCAAAACATACCCTAGTATTCTCCGCAAAGTTTTGAAGGAGTTTCTACGTGGAATTTTGTATATAAGATCATTGTTCGAAACGGTAGCTGCTGCCGTAAGCAATGTCGCTTTCTTCTTCTCAAGGTCGCTGGGAATTAAAAGTGCCATGACAGTTGGGGTGGCCACATGTCTTCTTGTCCGTGTAGAAAGATTGGCCCATATAGCCATAAATTACATTCCGATAGTTTACGTGCTGGAGGACCTTTGAATAGTATGTCAGCGGGATTGTCCTTTGATCTGATGTGGCGCCATTGACTGGGCAATGTCAACGATTGAATTTTGGAGACTCGGTTTGCCACAAATGTATGGTACAACGAGGATTGTGAGTTTATCCAGGAAAGTACTATTTCGGAGTCGGTACAGATGAACATCCGTTAATTTTGGTTTGAAGGTCCATTTTGATTCTATGCATTAGCTGGGCAGCCATTACCGCGGCACATAACTCCAAGCGAGACAGTTTCTCCTTTTTTAATGGAGCAACTCTTATCTTGACACAAAGTAATTGCAAAATAACTCTTTTATCCTTGAGAGTTGCTCGAATATAGCCATAACAACCATATCGTTTTTATAGTATCAGTGTTATTACTGTTGAAATCCAAATTTAGCTCTTGATCACCGAGTGGAATATTTTCATGTAGTTACATCGTGAGCAAGGTGCATTGTCCAATTTTTAGTTTATTTGAAGAAAAATGCCGCTCCAAGCAGCAAATCTGTTTTTTCCTGCTGATAGAACTGAGGATCTGGTAGGTGAATATTGTTGTGAATTCCCCAAGTTGAAATATCAACATGCTGAATGAGTTGCGAGGGAATTAGGCTGGGTAGAACATATGCTTAAACATTTGCCGAGAAATTGCGATTCCTGGACATCATTCCGATATTTATGCGATATTTTAAATTTCTTCGAATTTCGCTAACACCATCAATACAGTGGGAGGTCGCAAATAGTGAAATGGACAATTTTTAACAAAGCCGTTTGGATGCAATATTAACTTGCGGGCCAGAGTCAAATATTGTTCTAAACTTATTTGATACACCGTTTGAGGCCGTAATGATAACTCTTGCCGTTGCTAGCTACTTGTGAGGTAGGCGGCCTTACTTCTAGACTCGGATTTGAAGCTGAAGATGGAGTTGATGAGCTTTTCGTTGTTTTGGTATTGCCCCTTTTTTCTAAGTGGAGCAACGTGTTGTGTTTTTTCGTACACCTTTTGCAGCTACCTGAATTACAAGTTTTTGAAGCATAGTCACTTCCGAAGCAATTTACACATAACCTCTTTCGTTGTACCCATTGTAGTCATTCTGCTTCTGATAGTCGCAGGAATTTGCTGCAGTGGTATAGCTTGTGGTCACTACTATTGCACAGTCTGTTATAATTGTTGATACCACCTTGTGTTGTGGTTTGTCCTTTAGCGAAACTGCCTCCATTGACTGAATTTTCTCTCCAAGAACTTCGCGTGGATGTGAAAGAGATTGCTCTTAGCGAAGGCGGGTGGGTTGATCAAGTCTTTTTAATAACAAGTGTAGTAACAAAGGATCCCAAGTATCTGTGTTTATTTAAAGATTCTGTAATGCTAATAGACACTCTTGTGTTTTATCATGCAATGATTTGTAATTATCGCTTAAATTTCTGTTTGGAACATCGATCAGCTCCTGTACTAGTTTGCCAACGAGTAATCGTTTGTTGTTATAGCGCTCTATTATTAATGACCATGCTACCTGAAAATTATCTCCTGTAGCAGCGAAGTGCTTCATAAGATTTGCTGCTTCTCCTTCCAGATGTGTTTTGAGGTACCTCATTTTTTGAATGTCTGGTATTGGTTGTTGTATTATCAGTGAACAAATCATGAAATTCCTTCCACTTCTAATAATTTACTTCAAATTTAGGAAGCGTTATCTGGGAATTGAGACTGTCCGTGAATCTGGCTGATTATTTTGGGGCATTGAGTGGGCTTGATCATTATTACTATTTCCAGTGGTTTTATTCGCCGTTCGCAGCTTCTTTTCTAACTGGATAATTCTATCCATATTATAGCCTTGCTTGTGTCAGCACACAATTCTGCAATTTGATATTGCAAGCTTTCAATGTTTTTCCACAAATTTGTTGCTGGTTAGGTGTCTTCTCTTGTCATTCTCACCCGCGTTGAACAGATGTTCAACAAAATCCTGTTGTTTTTAGGTTAGTCGACTAGGAGTTTCCATATAGCTTTTTTAGTTTATTTTTTTTTTATTTTGTGAAAAATGTTGATTGGCCTGGTTGATATGCAGCTGTCTTGATGAGTCTTAAAGGCCTGTTGTCACCAAAATGTTATTTGGTGGATAGTTGACGATGTAGACTTGTTGCTGTCTGCCGTCGTAATTACGAAATTCGAGGATGTCCGAGTGAGCCTTGACTTGAACGTTGTAGCAAATTTGCAGCAGGATGTTGAATTTCAAAAGGCTGTGTTGATTTTTCAAGGATAAAAAAGTCCTTCGCCGCTGGTGGGTAAAACTTATGTATCCTTAAAAGTAGGGTGTCTAAAGAATGTTAATTATTACTATTAATCAATTCCAACATTGAATTGGAACCTTACTAATTGTTTTTTTTTTTATTTTATCTTCAAGCACTTGCAACTTGAAGACAATGAATCAGAAAATTAAACACCCAAGAATTATTTTGTGTCTGACAAAAATATTAATTTTATTACGATATTTATACTAAATTAATAACAAAAAATTGCTGAGCTAATGCCTACTGAAACTTAAAATTTATGTGAAATTAACCAAACAAAACAAAATTCTAATTAATGTAATTTAGTACGTTTAATATTTTGCTTTGGATGGACAAATTAAATAATTCAATCAACAGAAGGTGTGTTCCAACACATTTTAATAATAGGTGTGTTTTAACAATGAGAAAAGAATAAATCATAATATTTAGGTTGGATTTTGTTTTAGTTTTCTAATATTTAGAAGTTTAGTCCGAATCAAAATCCTTTTAAATTCATATTTACCGTTTTTCCACTATGCAAAGTATAATTTTTAACTTAATAATTTTTCTTTTTAATTTTAGCGTTTTATTAAAATATTATTTTTAATATTGAATAATATTTTTAATGCTTTGTTTAATTTAGTTTAAAATATTAACGTTTTTTAATTTAACTTTTTATAGTATCATATATTTTTAAATTTTCAGTGTTTGATTAATCTGTCTACTATGTATAATTTAGATAATTTTTAATTTAAATGTTTTTCACAATAAGTAAGGCGGTAGAGAATTAAAAATTAAGAAAAAAAAAACGTCAAGTGAAAAAATTGGCGCTAGCCCATATATTGCGAGTTACGAACCTCTAAAAGCTTAAAATTTTGTAAAATATCAATATGGGTATCATTTAAAAGCTTTAGATGAGGTCTTTAAGAAAATACTAAAACTTTTTTTAAAATCTTAACATATTAAAAGCCGAGGGCATTTTTATGTAAAATTTGCATATGTAGTACTAATGAATTTTCTGTATTTTTTAATTCTATGTCACCCCAATAATATCTGCTTTTTTGATTGCAGATACTTCACTAAAATAGATTTACGTAGATGGTGCAGATTATATAAGACTCGTCATAGCCGAATATAGCAAGGGTTTAAGATTCAGCACCACCAAAATTTTTTTGGTTTATTAAGCAGACCTCACTCTGCTAGCAATTGTAAAAGACATTGAGCAAGTCTTTGTCTCTCTCTTTCATAACAATACTAAGTTAATTATGCGAACTATTCACTTTTAACATGTATTGTGTTTTCAAATTCACTAAAACTAGAATAAGCAATTAAAATTTTAATATGAACAATTCGTTATAGTAAGATTGTACGATCAAGTTGTAATCGAAAAAAAATATCAATAAAAAACTAATCTAACTAATCTGACACATGGTATAACACATAGGAAAATAACATATGTTTCATTTCATATTTCACGGTGTGTATAGGCCCAACTATAATGTGCGTATGTCAAAAATCCAACGAAAAGCCTGTCAAATGCTTAAGGCCCAACTATAATGTGCATAAGCTAGCTTTAGCTTATGTCAAAAATTCAACGAAAAGCCTGTCAAATGCTTAGGTAACTTATCAAAGAAATTTATATGGCTACAATGTACTTATATAAATTTAGTAACTTTTTTGCCACAGTTGCACATTTATGTTAATTCGTAATTTTGCCAAAAATAATTTCTATATAAATCAACAAAATTTTTTAACTAAAAGGCTTTAAAGAAAATATTTTATATATTTAATAAGATTCACAAACACATTTACATATTTTGGTTTATGTTATAAGAAAATGTAAAAAAAAATTATTACAAATTATTTTCTGTTTTGTGTTTGTGGTCAACCGTACTAAAAAATGCAACGATGTTCATCGCTTATATGGTATACATATGTGTGTATAAATACAAATTTAATTTAAATATATTATAATTGTAAAAAATTGGCCATAAAGAAAAATGTTGTTTTTTCAAAATTTTTTCATGAATTAAAAACTAAAAAATTTAGCAATTTAGGTCTTAATTAAAATTTTTCTTTATTAATGTATAAACCAAAGCACAATCAGCTGTTTCCGTACGGAAAGTGCGATCAGTTTCGTACCTTGCATAAAGAAATGAAATTTAACGAAGCTTGACATTATAGTTTACCACATATAATTTATTGTATTCGCACAGTTGTATAAGTTGGCATAAGCTGGTATATGCACATTATAGTTGGGCCTTTAGGTATCTTATTAAAGGCCAGGATTCACTATCATATTCAGTCGTACGACCTGTCAAAAATTTCATGTGTGCTCAAAAAGTATGATAGTGTGGATTAAAATTGTATGTGTGTGACAGAGTTTTTGACAGATCTGTACGATTTTATAATCTTTTGAAATAATTCATAAAATATTTTTCTCTATGCGATCAGAGTTGATTTTTTTTAAGATGATGAGGAGGAAAAACAACAAAATATTAAAACCATATGTTTTTGCATCTATTTTGTATAATAGTGTGGCACATACGACGCCAATTTGGAACGATTTTTAAAGTAGGACAGAATTCTGTCAGATTTTTGTGTGATTAAATCGTCTGATTTTGTATGATAGTGAATCCTGGCCTTAAAGAGATTTAGGTGACTATAATGTGCTTGCATAAATTTAGTAACTAATTTGCCACAGTTGCACATTTATGTTAATTCGTAGTTTTGCCAATAATAATTTCTTTATAAATAAACAGAATTTTTAAAGAACATATTTCATATATCTACAATTAAAAATTTAATTTTATTTTATTGAGTTTACTAAAAATTGGCCAGAAATAAAAGGTTTTTTTTTCTACATTTTCTATTCAATTACAAACTTAAAATTTAACACTGTAGGTCTTTATTGCAATTTATCTTTATGAATGTATAACACAGAGAACAATCAGCTGTTTCCGTACGGAAAGTACGATCAGTTTCTTACCTTGCTTAAAGAAATGACATTTGACGAAACTTGACGAAAAGTGTTCTTAAGTACATTATAGTTTGCCACATATAATTGAGTGTATTTGCAAAGTTGTTTATATATGCTTAAGTTATTTTATGGAAAATCTGACATTCCATATGACTTGTACACGTCGTCTACAAACAGAATATATAACTAAAAATACAGATAAATAAGTAAAAATAAATAATAATTATTAATCTGTGGTTCTGAATTCCACAAGACATTTTCACTTTCGTATTTTTTACGGAAGTTTTTTTTATAAAAAATAATTTTATAGCAACAAATCTGAAGATATTTTTTAATTTCACAAGGCAAAATTGATAGTTTCCATCGGATTTTGGATAGAAAAGTTGAATTGATATGAATAAATGCCTGTGGGTCGCGACCATGGCGACATAATACAGGTGAACGCACGGGCGAAATCGATCATCAGCTGTATACGTTGTCAATAATAATTTATTATTTGTTATAAAATATTTTAAAAATTTGAAGTCTTTTTATTAATAATAATTCCTGTTAAGAAAATGAAAAAACTGATAGGTGCAATGCAGTATGAGAAATATAATCATTTCATTTATTTATATTATTAAATAATAAACGAAGCCTCGCGACCAATACATTTAATGTAAATAAAAAAATCTTATACATATTATATTATACAGTTAAACCTCGACTACCGGTCTCTCGTGGGAACCAGCACCAGCACGAATAATCGAAATACACGGTTAATAGAGGTTATCAAATTTTGTATACAGAAACAGAAAACAGAGTTACGATAATTTTGTCTTTGATTGAAAGAACTTTTTTTTGGCGCTTTTTGGTAATTTACTATTTGAAGGAACCAACATTCCACAGAAGGTGTTATTAGCAGATCAAATTTCACTTATTAAATTAATAAATGCGCAAATATATTCTTATTTGTCGACACATGAACTTAAAAAAGGGATTTAGATTTACACTATAAAAATCATATCAATGCTGCATGGATAATAGATGTAAAACACGGCTAATAGAGGTACAAATCTAAAGCATAGATAAAAGAGGGAAAAAATAAAAGATAACGGTTAATAGATGTAACCGATTAATAGAGGCCCGGTTTGTCGAGGTGTAACTGTAATTTACTTTTGTTTATTTTTTTAAATTTTATATATTTTTTTTCTAACAAATTTTTTTGACAACATACCTAGATTTTGTAGCAACGAAATCCCTGTTGTTTTATTGTGATGTTGCATTGTTGTAGCCGTTCAATCACCTGTATTAATTCGGCTTGGTCGCCTATCTTCTGCTAAATTCGCCGTTGATGTAGAATTTTTAAAATATATTTTACCTAACATAAAAATGTGGCATCACTTTTTACATGTTCGGTGGATGTCGTTTTTAGCGAATATTTCAAAGGCGGCCAATATGGCATGACAAGTCATGACAATTTTAGATAAAATAAACAAATTTTATAGATGGAAGACTCATTTTTTGGATTTGAAACATCTGTACCGGTAAGTTGGATAACAATATTGTGCGAACGGTGAAAAACCAATTCACTACTAAAAATAATTGGATTTAAGTAGTTTGACAATAACAAATTGTGACGGTGTTGCTTTGGTCTGATCAGCATTGCTATTATTGGCTTTAATAATATAATACTATCACGGCGCACCTATGGATAGAAAATAAGTTGTTCTAATATTGCTAAATCGCTGATTCATGTCTTTCTCTTTTACAGTTGGACGATGATGGAGGTGGCCAAATTACTGAACCATCAGAAGAGGAATATGATGCTTTAAATAACGAAACCTTTGGCTCGGCAATTAACGGAGACTGGGAAGAAGTTCATGAAAATCTTGTTCGTTTGACAGGAGATGACGATACTTTGGACAGTGGTGAAAATGTGGCAAGTGGGGGTTATGGTTCCCTTGCTGGAATGAAAAATACTCGATGCAACCGTTTAGCGGATTCGGACCTGGAATTAAATTTGTCCGGAATGAAAATGGATGATGTTGATCTTAGCTATGGAGACAATGAAAGTATAAGTGGTCTTTTAAGTGATACAGTCAAAATGGATCCTAGTGTTTGGGCCTTAGGCTTGAAGGATAGAACAATTGGGGAGGCAGCAAACAATATTGCAACATTAGGAAAAAAACTATCTTATAATCCTGAAGATTTCTTACGCGAGCACTTTCCCACGCCGTTTCAACATCACCTGCAAGAAAATCATGATAAAACACCAAACCTTGCTTTTAGCTTGCATCAACTTTCGCAAATACCTTTGCCTGCTTCACATAAACAACACAAGCAGCTGCAACCGAAAATTTGCACTCTGGAAGATATAGAACGTAATATGATAACACAGCAATCCATATCTAAGCAACCACCAATTCAACACAGTCACCAACATGAAACTGATACTGCTAAACAACAAAAAATTTTGCGTGATATCTTAAGACATTCATCTGTTACACCAACTCCTTTGCAACAGCCCCAGCAAAATTTTCAACATGAAATTCATCAACTACAGCAACAGCAACAGCAACAACATCAAATATTGTCTCAACAATATCCGCTTATATTAGGACCAAAAGGTAAGGACTAGTTGTAAGACTAATAGTTAAGAAAAGTACTTCATTAGATTCCAGGGCTATTAGCTGTTTTAAAATATATATTATTTTAAAAACTAATAAGTAGTTCCTATTTTCTAGGGACGGTTCCTTAAATAGATTTAAAACTCTGTAGAAGATATATATTGTTAGTTTTATTAAAGTAGGATAAGTTGATAAAACCTGTCACTAAAACTATAGTTACAAGGAATGAACAGTTTTTAAGTCTGTTTGGGTTATATTCCGATTTTACGTTGGCCGGCAAATATTTATAAAGTAATCCTTTGTAGAACAACGAACCTTACATTACAGTTTTTGGTGCCCTTTGTAGTCTTCAATTATCCATGTTTCTTAGTTGGTATGGTTGAGCCTTTCGAACGTACGTTGTTTGTTATATTAGACATTCTGGTGCTGTTCCATTTTCTACTGTTGAATAAATTATAGAGTATTTAATTCAAGTCTATGCTTAATATTTAACCATTTAAGTGACTCTAACATGAAATTAATATGTGTACTTATTGCATTTTAAAATAGCGGGCATTGCCTTATTTTGTAGGTTTTGAAATCGTTCAATTTGGGTAGTTGTACAGCACATACAATGTTTTTGACCCAAACTCAAAGTGTGGTTTAATGTTCGTGTTATACATGGCGAAATAATTCAGGTGGTCTCGATGGCGAATTCATTAATTTTGCCATCACCTTGTATTAAGTCCCAACTATAATGTGCATAAAATAACTTAAGCAAACTTAAACAACTGTGCAAATACATTGAATTATATGTAGTAAACTATAGTGTACATAAGATAACATTTCGTCAAGTTTCGTTAAATGTCATTTTTTTAAGCAAGATACGAAACTGAGGCAAATCACCGCATTCGATATCGAGTGCACATTCGTGTCGAGAAAAATTTCGATGGCTGTAATATTTTGGATAATAGTATTCTACTACTATTTTTTACATTTCTGCAAACATACGGCAGTAAGAAAAGCAAAACAAAAAATAAATTAGTTAATGAAAACAGTGACACAGTAAAAACAAACAAACATGACTCATTTAAATGGACCCAAATTTATTTATGTACTCCATCGGAATCGGAGGACCAGGCCAAAATAGCAGTCATCAGGAGAAATATTTGTTTTGGGACCAATTTTAACATTGACTTTTTTGCACTAGTTCCTGGAAAATCTTTGTCTTCACATTCACTTTCCCTAAAATAATTTAAAATTACATTTTTTAACTATTTTATTGAAAATAGCAGCAAAATTCATACTAAGATGTATAATTTCATCTTTTTTAGTTACTTCTATTTGTCTTTTTTTGTATCGTGGTAAAATGTTAAAGTTTATTTGTTTTCGATAGTAGATTACCAATCGAGTGCAACTACGAGTAAATATATTTCGATAACGACTGCCGTGATCCACGTTAACAACATTTCGATCACAAAGTACTCGTTATCGAATGCCCCCTGATCGCTCTTTGCGTACGGAAACGGCTGATTGTGATTTGTGTTATACCTTTATAAAGAAAAATTGTAAATAAGACCTGCAGTATTAAATTTTTATTTTCTACTTAATAGAAAATGTAGAAAAAAGAACATTAAGTTGAATTGTAAGGTTCGGCTTGAGGTCCTCTTTCTTAATAAATTAAAAACAAAATAACTTTATTGTTTTTATTTATTTTTAATATTCCAATATTTCGACCAACTTTGTTGGTCATCTTCAGGGAAATATGACTAGAATATACAAAAAATGTTTATGCTCAAAGCAAACAAATAACAAAATAATACAATAATAAAAATAACAATTAAATTATAAATTGCAATTACATTAATTCTTTTCAGCATCGTCCGTTTGTTTATGCTTACACTTTGTCACTTACTGTTTTTGTTTTTATGTTTTTTATTTGTTTATTGTTTCTATGTTTACTGATTGTGTAACGATATATGTGAACGCAATTGTCCGCGTCTATTTTGTAATTTATTCTCTTTTCTGTGGGGGTGTTTATTATATGAAGCATCTCTTGCATTTATCTCTTTGTTGTGTTTGTTTCTCGTACTAGAATTTTAACATTCTCAAAGTTTGGCTTGTGTCCAGTTATCGTACAGTGGGCAGTTTTTTGGTTAAGAGGTTTGTTTGTAATTAAGTCCGATTTATGCGATGTTAATCTTGTTTTTAGTTTTGATTTAGTTGTGCCAACATATACCTCTTGGCATATGTTGGCATAAATTAAAATTAAATTTGTATTTATACACACATATGTATACGATATAAGCCATAAACACCGTTGCATTTTTTAGTATAGTTTGCCACAAACGCAAAACAGAAAATACCTTGTAATATTTTTTATGAAATATGAAAATTTATTACTCGGATTTTTTTTTTTAATTTACTTTATTCGTGCTTGATTCCTTCAAATATAAAGGCCAGTTCCACGATGTCGAAATCATTCGTTCGTTCGCATAAATACATTTAAAACAAAATCGATTTTTTAAAATTTGTTTTCAATGTAATTGTGCGAACGAACGATCGCGATATCGTGAAACTTGCCCTGAATATTTCATGATATTCTCATGAAATATTTTTTATTTAAAACTACAAATTGAATGTATTACTGCGGGGAAAGCATATCCATATGGCCATTTCACTACTGCTCAAATAGCTCATCAGTGGATTTTACACAAATTTTGTATACGAATTATGAATTTATATTTATTTTCCAACAAACTTTACAAAAAAGAAGCTTAAGCACTGGTAAATCTAACAAAAATTATTCTTCGCATACATGAGTATTTTTCAAGAAAACTAGAAAGTCTTATATCAAAAGCCAAATTGATTAAATGAGAACTCTATTATATCAATAAGACAAAAATACAATAACAACTCAAAAATATTCTATCCAAAAACTCGCAAGGAAGGAAGGTAAAACTTTTCCTGAAATCGGCTCTATTATCAACAGAAGCCACAACACAGTAAAGAAAATAGTTTACAAGAACGAAAAATTAGGCAAAATAGAAAATCGCCCAGGTGCAGGCTGACCAAAAATTTTAAATGAGGCTGAAGTAAGGTCTATAGTGCGTGATGTGAAGAAGAGTTATTAAAAAATGCTGTTAAAATATCACAAGAAGTTTCAGCTACATCAGCCAGCACAATACGACGACAACTTCATAGAAATGGGCTACATGTTCGATTTCCACGAAGGAAGCCGCTAATATCGGCAGTTAATCAGAAGAAACGTCTCGATTATACAAAAATACCCGGGAATAAAGATGTTTGTTTTTGGAAAAATGTCCTGTTTAGCGATAAAAGTAATTTTGAGGTATTTGGAAGGAAAAAACCAGTCAAATTATGGAGAAGCAAAAATAACGAGTATGCTGACCAAAATTAAATAACCACGGTCAATCACGGAGGGGGTTCGGCGATGGTGTGGGGATGTATGGCGGTAAGCGGTGTTGGGAGTTTGGTTTTTATTGAAAGTACTATGAATAAAATGGACTACCTAAATATTTTGAAAAACAATTTGGCGGCCAGTGTGGAGAAATTGGGATTATAGGGATCTTGGATCTTTCCACAAGACAACAATCCCAAGCACACTGCAAGAATAGTTAAAGACTGGCTTCTCTATCACACTCCTAAGACCCTAAAAAACTAAAACCCAATCGAGCATTTGTGGGAGCATCTAGACCGACAAAAGAAAAATGACAATTATTAAGAAGGATGTGCTAAAATCCGTTATAACGAAGGAGTGGCTGAAATTTTCTTGTGACATAACAAAAGTATTAGTAGAATCGATGCGCCGAAGACTGAGTGCCGTTATTAAAGCAAAAGGAAAAGCAACCAAATATTAAATTGCTATAACTTTCATTTAAAAAAATGTGTACACTTTTAGAGATTTCGTAGATTTCGTTTTTTTTTTCTTACAACTTTTGTTGTTGCAAAGTATTTTTTTGTTATTTTTTTTAAAATTAAGTAGAGAACTTAATACTGATTAAAAAAACTATAATATTATATTTAGTAATATATTAAAAGACTGAAATAAAACCTATATTACAACTAATGCTTTTGTGCGCTTTATTTTGACGCTTACAGTATATGTTTATTGCTGTCAATGTCGCATTTGGTTCCTTAAACGTTAAAAAAAAACATTGTTTCCAACTTTTTTTTTTGCAAAGATATTTAATATGGGTTTTAAAATTAAGTTTTTGTTGATTACAAATCCCAAATAATTAATTTTTCTACTTTTTCAATTATTTCGTTGTCAACATATTTTAAATTCATATAGAAGAACTACAAATGCTGGATTGGGGTGAGCTTACGAAATATTTTGACAAGTTTAGGTGGATTATAGTAAATTTATATGTTCTGAGTGTAAAAACGTCCCTTAAATCATAATAAGATTGCGGTTTTTAAAGTTATGAAATGTATTGATTTTAACAGTTTTTCGTTTGTAGCGTAAGACAACGGATAAAAAAATGCATATTCAATAAAATATATATTTTTGTTAAACTACATTATCAGGCATGTTCTGACAATCGCAAATCGCTTAAAACTGGCGATGCGAGTTGAAATCGCATGAAAGGGGTTCTGTAGTTCACAATCGCAAGAAATTTGGCGGCTTCAAATCGCAAGCACATACTGAAGTGAAGTTACGAATTTTGCTTAAAATAAACTTTAAAGCAATAATAAAATTAAACACAAATGAAAACTAATATGTTCTCTTTTATTTTTAACAAAATTTATTTTAATTTTTAGACAATTTAATTCGCAAATAATTAATTTAAAATATGTTATTTGTTCTATCAATTGTTTGTTTTGATTGTTTTCTTGAGTACTGGCGATTTCATAGAAACAGCTGTTTTAATTGATGTTCGAAAATATACTTGTATTAGTGCGGTTGAACGTATAGTCGGTAGTCACAAAAATATGTGGTTATTTTAATTTTCAATTCTTATAAAATACTCGGTGCTTATTAAATGTGCGATTAAAGTGTTAAGGGACATTAAAAAATTTATTTAAATTACTTTTTGGACGATATGAGTTCCGAACGTGCATGTTATATTTAACAAAATAAACAAAAATACATATTAATTACTGATTACTAGGGCTGAGATTTTCATGCACTAAAAAATCGAAAATATGAGCTTAAAATATGCACTAAAAAATCCAAAATATGCACTCAAAAAATACAAAATATGCAGTCAATTTTATTTTAACTTAATTAAAAACAAAACAAAAATAAAAAAATTCAGTCCATTGTTATTTAAAGCTACAACATACATATGGATTTTAAAAACTTAAATACATAGCTAATTTAAATTTTTGTTTGTACGAGTATAAACAAATAAATACTTGTTTTATTATCAAAAATAAAACTTTGTCTGTTCAGACGTAAAAAACTTTTGTACATAGAAAATGACCTCTCAACGTCAGCCGAAGTTATAAAAGTATACTTGAAAGAACCCAATTCGTTTGTTGAATATTCACTTTCTAATTCAGATCCCACATATGATTGCAGATCAAAAATATTTGAAATTTGTTTAATTTTTTTACTTCTTCATTTTTTTGCAAAACGCTTTGAATTTTTGTTTTGATTTGTCGGGCTGTTCTTCCTTTCATATTGTTAATTTTACTTTCTGCGTTATCAACTAATTTGACTTGAGTACTAAGTGAACTAAATCCCTCGAATTTAGTTATTCTCTTACCAATATAACCCTAGTTGGAAGATACCAATGCTAATTGACTGTTAATGTTACATAAATTTAATATTTCTTTTACTTTTATAATTGTATACGAATAAATAAATAGCTCAAATTTTTTTGAATAGTATTCTATAGTATCTAGCTAGGTTCCAATTTTGTTAATACTGGCTGCGGTGGAAGGGGAACCAAGGGATACATTTCTTTAAAAATTGAAACTCGTGAAGGAGCCTTTAAAAATATTTTTTTCCCGTATGAAACTAATAAATCAATATTATTGAATTTGCTTCTAATATCCTCTGCAACACGGTGTAACCCATGTGCCAAGCAGGTAACATGTAACAGTTTTGAGTAAAATATTTTAAGGCTATTGGCAGCCTTAACCATGTAAGGTGCTTCATCGGTTAAAAACAGAAGGATCTGCTTTTTGCCAAAATCTTGACCCAATAAACTTATTGAGCCATGGAAAGCTCGAGCTATCGTAGCATGGTTGGCGTTTTCCAATTCCACAACGTGAAGCAAGAATTTATTTTTGGAAACTTCTTCATCTATATCAAAAACTTCGACAATAAAATATGCAACGTAACGATCTTCTATATTAGTTGTTTCGTCCATCGATACCCATAATTATTTGCTTTTCAAGAACGAACAGATCTTTTCTAGTTCGGAGCCATATATTTTGTCTAAATAATTTTTTCTAAGAGTAGACTGACAAGGGATACTCTCATTTACATATGTATGTTTTAAAGAAAAATCTTAAATTTTCGATATTTAATTTGTTGAGTGGTATGTCACCGGAAATAAATGCGTCACATAAGTCCATACAAAACTTATTTGTTGTCTCTGTATATTTAAGCAGCGATTGGGAAGACTTTTCTTTAACACGCTCGAGCAGCTCCTTGTGTTTTTGACTTCTTAAGTGTTGCTAAAGCAAAAACTTTCTTTCGTTACTCACGGATTTATTGCAAACTTTGCAATAATGTATTCGACGATCAGATTTAAAGACATTGTTAAATTCGTTAACTGTAAAATATACTCACAATTAAATATCTAACAATTAATGAACAAATTTCATATAAATTATTGTTTTCAATGTTAAAATTGTATTACTTCACGTTAAAATTAAGAAGAATCTAGTTTTTCTCAAAAATACGTTGCAAAACAATGGAAAAATTACATACATATATGTTTGTGTTTGAAAATTGAATGTCAATTAATGTGTTAGCATGCGATATCAAGTTATGTAGTAAATGCGTCTTTTTCTAATGTATATTAAGCAAAGCATCAAAAGAATTTACTGATTTTTTGGTTTATTTTGACATTTTTTGAAAAATCACTTAAAAATTTCAAAATATGCAAAAATATGTATTAATAAATTTAAAATATGCCAAAAAAATATGCATTTTCACGAAAATATGCAAAAATATGCATTTTCACCAAAATATGCATAAATATGTAAAAACAAATCGATGCCATTTTAACGCAAATTTATTGATTCGGAAAGATAATTAGTCGATATCGTTCATACACTATCGACAAAAAACAGCATTTGCATGGAAATCGCAGCCCTACTGATTACTTTCAACGTAAGTAACCTTTTACATCAAAGATGCTAAAAGCAATATCACTAATAAATATACATTGGATTGAAGTACCTATTGAATTGTTACAATCTCTAAGCGTCCGTTTTTTAATTCATGTTTTTTAAAGAAATGAAACTAAGCTAAGCAGCTGCAGGCATTTTGTTGTAATTTTCTTTTGCTTATTTATGTTTTGCACCGTAATAGCAATTGTTTTTCTTTTCGAACATATGTTTGAAATAGAGCAAATCGCAAGCAAAACGCCTGAGTTTCAGAATATGTAAAACAAAAGTTGGCGTTTTTGAAATCACATGCGACTTCAAAAACATGCGAGTGTCAGAACATGCCTGTATGTGTGGGCAATTTTATAGGCGAATATAACAACTTTGAATCCGAGTCAAGTGAAGAAGAGGCTACTGACAATTACGAAATTGAAAACATTTTAAACCCGATGTATTAAATAGGTGCCAGTTCTTTAAGAAAAAAAAAGAGGTTGACAAAATTTTATAACACCAAAAGCTAGTGCCAGTTTTAGATAATTTTAAATTAAGTAATCGTGATGCCTTTTGTATTTTGATTGCAACTGCTCAAGTTTTGCAGCGGTCACATACGAAGTTTCGTTTTGATGCAGGCAAGAAAATTCTTGAAACGTTAACAAAAAAAACAAGAAAAAAAAAAACACATTACAGCAGTAACTGTTCATTGGGATGGTAAAATGTTGCCATCATTAACGGGCAGAGAATGAGTCGATCATCTTACTATATCTTTTGATGGAACTGAGTAGTTAATCGGGAGTCCGGCGACAAGTTCATGTACGGGAAAACAGCAAGCAGCGGCCGTCTTTGATCTACTTAAACAATTGGATATCTGTGAAAAAGTTGAAGTTCTGTGTTTCGATACAACCGCAGCAAATACTCGAAGGATTCAAGGCTCGTGTGTGCTTTTGTAACAAACACTTAAAAAAGATCTTCTGTATTACCTATGTATGTCGTCATCACATATTTGAAATACTTTTGTGAAACGTATTTTAAGCAAAGATGTCAACATCTGGTCCCACTGTCAAAATATTTCAGGGATGGATTGGAAAAAAAGAAAGTAAAAATTAGTAGAAAGTAGAAAAAAGTAATTTTAAATCTGGTGTTCAAGACATATATGAGATATATGAGTTTGTTTAAATTAGTTTAAGCAAAATGCAACCACGGGAGATTACAAAGAACTCCTTTAGTAGGCAATCATTTTCCTAGGTGAGACACTTCCTAGTTTTACATTTCGAATGCCCGGAGCATTCCACCATGCGCGTTGGATGTCTAAAGGCCCAAGTATAATGTGTATAAGCTATCTTTAGCTTATGTCAAAAATCCACCGAAAAGCCTTACATAAATTTAGTAACTTTTTTGCCACAGTTTCACATTTATGTTTAATTTGTAATTTTGCCAAAAATAATTTCTATATAAATAAACAAAATTTTAAAACGAAAAGGCTTTAAAGAAGATATTTCATATATTTAATAACATTCGCATACTCATTTACATTTTTTGGTTCATGTTCTGAGATAAATTTTCATAAAAAATATTAAAATAAAATAACTAATATAAAATATAAAACTATAATATATTGTACTCGTATTATAGGCTTTTGTAAGAAAATTGAGGGTTGTTAACTGGTTAGAATTTAATAATCATTTACATCATACCATATCTGTTAATATTTTACACATAAGTTTATTTTAGTAATTTGTAACAGTAAAGCTGAAAGTCCATACCACGCGTTCTATGCGTACACGCGTTATACGCGTCTGTCAAAAAAGTAGAATTAATGTGAATATATGTGACAAGTTACACAGCACAAAGCGTAGAAAGCATGAACGCGTAGAACGCAAGAAGTTTGTTTACTTTCTACTTTTCTCATGAAAAAATGTCAGCTGTTTTTGACATCTAAGGATGGTAAATTATATTTTATTATCAATGGTATCGATAAATATTGTTGATTTAATGATTACTTTTTTCTGTTTTTTTGTTTTAAAAAGCCTTTTTAATAAAAAAAAACAATTTTTTAGTAAAGTTTAGCACTAAATTCAGAAAAAAATACGTAAATATTAATAATTTACAACAACTCTTTCATCAATAAAACTAATGTTTTTGCTATCGATTACTTTTATGTACTTAGTTTCATCCCTAATGAATATATTTAATTTAAGAAGTTTTTAATACAAATGCAAAAACCGTTCCCTTTTCTTCTGAAGATTTTCATAGGTCCCTTCTACACAAAATATTATGTGCATAAACTCAATATATGCCATAAATTCTTTAAACATTACACTTTCAATTTTTCCAAAAATGATTTCTTTAGATAAAAATATTTACACCACAGCTGATCAAAACAAAAACTTGGCGCATAAAAAGCGTTGCATGTAACTTGACGCTTAAGAAGCGTAGAAAGCATAAAAAGTATGAAAAGCGTAAAAAGCGTGTACGCATAGAACGCGTTGTATGGACTTTCAGCTTAATTTAAGAGAATTTAATAAATTTTAGTTTAGTTCTTTTATAACACTCAACAAGTGCACACGCGTTATACTCTACTTAACAACAGGTTATGGGCCTTTGTTCACAGTTTAATTAAAAACTAAAGAATTTTTTTCGAAACGAGCAATTTTTAATTTTGTTATATAAAAAGGTGAAAAACTATTGCAAAATGGCAATGAATTTAACATTTCCATTTGAAAAATTGCGTGGTCGCAAAAATTTTGATATTTAAAAGCGTCATGCACAATCGTATTTAGTTTTAAAAAAATGGTGGAAAATTGTTTAAGTTGGATTAAACTAAAATTCAAGTGAGGCTGAGAAGGACACAAATGAACGCGCTTTGGCAGATATAACCCTAATGGTGGAGCCCAATAATTATGCACATATAGCGACTTCGGTAACGACAAAGCAAGCTTGGGAAGCGTAGATGAGTGCAAGACAAGGGCTTGACACACGAAAGGTTTGCTTATTGAAACAGTTGGTGCAACTAAAGTTAGTTGATTTTCAATGCAATCAATCAAGAGTATATCAACTAAATAGTGATGATTTCTATAAAAGTCAAGAACACCGGTTTGAATATTGAAGATGAGTTAGTGGCATCCTTGATGTTGGTCGGGTTGCCGCAGAAATTCCGTTCACTTGTTCTGGCTGTAAAAAATTTAAAAACAAAGTTGAGTGTGAACATGGTAAAATTGGTAATCCTTGAAAGAAAGAGGAAAATGCATTTGTTTCCAACAAACAGCATTATAAGCAAATAATTTTAAGTGTCATGGTTGTAAAAAAGAACGCCATTTCATAAGGTTGTCCTAATGTACAAAATAAAAAGTCAACCAAGTAACGGTTCAAAGCAACAAGCAAGAAACCCTAAGAGCCAGTTTACATTAAGGACGTTGTAGCTGACTTTTTTATTGTTTTCTCTTTTGGAGAATCTCTCTAAGTCAACACGCGTTTACATTATGACTCTTTTGTAGCAAGTGTGAGAATTTTATGATGTTTTATCAACTAATTTTTCAAGTGTTGCCATAAACTAAACGTATTAATTTTTCAAACATTTTTGAACAATGTAGAGAAAACAGCCATTTTGGTAACACCGCTCAAGCATAGAACGACAAAAAAAAAAACGAAAGAAAGAAACAGGAATGAGAGAAAAAAACTGAAAAGAGTCATGAATATTCATTTCGTGCTACTTTTGCTACCCCGTAAGCTTCTCTACACCTCTGCCTAAAAACTTCTGTATCATGACTGTTTTAGCTGATACAATGCCCTTAATGTAAACTGCCTCTAACTAGAAAATTCTGCTAGCTTCACTGTTTACGTCAAGTGACGTCTGCGCAGATGAGTGGTATGTTAATTCAAGCCAACAACACACATGTCGAACTCGAAAACAATACTTCACAACATTAAAGCTAGAAAGGGAAAGAAAGTAATTGTGGCGAACAACAACAAATTAACAGAAGAGTGTGTTGGTGATGCTAGTGTACGGTTGTTAACTGACGACAAAAACCGTTATTAGAAACGTTGGGCTCAAATTTGTTGTCAGTCAGGCAATTAACTGCAAACGGAAAAAAGTAGCTTTTTGAGCAGAATAGCTGTAAAATTTTGGATACTAATCATGCACTGATAGCAACAGCAAGGTTGCATAACAAAGCACTGATTGTAAAAAGTGATGTGAAATGATATGGCTTTGGCCATATTTGCAATGAAAATCTAAAGAATATAGAAATTTAACATGATTTAAGTTTTCAATTCAATCCTGAGTTATTAGCTCAAAGTGGAAAATACATCAAAAATAGCCACAATACACCAGAGCAGAATGGCGAGTCCGAGCATCTCAACCGAACAATAATAGACAGGGTAAGATGTATGCTAATTGACTCCGGTTTCAATGAAAAATTTTGGGCTGAAGCAGCTTGTTGAATAGGATACCATGCAGAAACAACACTATTTGCCCGGAAGAAGCATGGTCGGGTAAGAAACAAAACCTTAACCATATTCGTGCTTTTGGATGCAAGGAGTTTCCACATATTCCAAAGGTGAAGCGTTCCAAGCTACAAGCAAAATCTATAACAAGCATATTCGTTGGATATAGTGTAGAAAGCAAAGGCTATCAACTTTATAATCCAGCAACAAAGAAAATAATAGTCAGCCGTGATGCTGTTTTTATGGAGGTTCAGGTACGTAGCAATAGTATAAATTCAGTTATCAGTGTTCCAAACCTTATAGTCGAAGTTCCTGGAAGTAATGTAAATTCAGAGGGGCGATTATTGAATGAATTTCCATCTGGAGGCGTTGGCGAAGGCACGACTAATATCAAAGAAGAAACAACAACTGATGACCTCAAAAATGTTTCAACTGATAGTCTTCAAGTAGTATTGAAGATGTAGTTGAAGAACATTGTGATGAGGACCTTTCGAAAGAAAATGTTAAATTACGACGGTCTGAGCGTCTAGCTGCAAAATGTGGACGTGAAATAAATTTTTGTGCAACTAGTTTTTTTTTTCAAAGGATCCTGTTTCAGTTGATGAAGCGTTAAACTCAGAAGACGCAACACGATGGCGTATAGCAATGGACAAAGAAATGAAATCTTCATCCTTAAATAACACATGGACATTAGTAAAATTACCGGATAATAAGATAACAATAAAAAGCAAATGGGTGTTCAAAACGAAATACGATGCGTGCTTGTGTGTAAAGAATTAAAATATAAATAAAAAAAACATGGTTTAAAATTTTGAATTAAATTGTTTTATTTGTGTAATATTACCTTTTTTTAAACAATTGGGTTGGTTCTCGTTCAAATTGCTCTAAACGAATGAATATTTGGTAGAAATTGGAAGATGGCGATACAAGTTTTAATTAAACCGTTATCGGTTTTACTCATTAGAATTCAAATTAATACTCCGAAAATACAAAGTTGATAAAACTGGAGTATAATTTAGATCCTAACAGAGTTATAAAAAGACGAATTAACAAAGTCAATAAATTGAAGACATTTTACACTAACACCGGGCACTTTGCACTAACACCGTTAGAGGCAATTTAAAAACAAGAATTAAGTATATTAAAATATTTTATTATATAAAATATTGTTTTCAAAATAAAATTAAAAAAGCAATGGCTTTTACCACAGACCCATAAACTGAACCCTTCGGGATGGTTTTGACAGATCCATAAACTGATAATTGTAATAAAGTAGTAATGGTTTTTATCACAGACCCATAAACTAGACAACCCGGGCTCGAAAAACTTCTTCCTGTTAGCCCTTGGGAGCACACCTCAGGACCAAGAACTAAAGTCACCTGACCAGAATGGTAAAATGTCGGGTCCGCGTACTGAAAACCTGGAAACTGGTTCCGGCTTTACTTTTCTTTACTTTTGCTGTAATAGAAATGTGTTTAGACGAGTCATAAAGAGACGTGATCAGGATTCGACAATATGAATTGGAAATAGGTATCCCTAAGTTCCTAAACAACTCTTCACTTATGTAGCTAATGCTACAACACACATCTATTATTGCACGAATCTGATATTTGTAACTCCCTATTACCAGCTTAGCCTGAAGCGTCGGCGAAAGGGTTGTTGTCACATGACGAAGTGGCAATGGAGTTGTAAGGCAGGTTTTTTTTTTTGTTTTCCGTCGGCGGATTTAGACACCTTGCGAGTCGGGGAGTGCAAAAGGGTGTTGTGATTTCTCTGACATTTGAAGCATTTTCAGGTACTTTGTCAGTCTTTTAATAAATGGTTGCTTGGCAAACAACGCGAACAATAGCCAAATACTAAAACGTGTCGCATCTTTTTCTCGTGAGCTAAGCTGCGAAACCGGAAACAACCTCTCAATGGGTGATTTTTTTTTTTGCAGAGGACGCAGTATGGTGCAGTGGGCTTTGTTGTGGAAGTGGCTTTAGAAGCTGCTTTACAGCCAGCGCTGTCTACTGGACTCGACGCATCAACCTTGTCATCATTCAAAGTACGCACAATCGTCGAGTCCACCTTTGAAGCCGTCTCTACTGGTTTTAAAGAAGCTGGCTCGGGAGCCGCAACCAAAGACATAGTCGTCAAGAAGAGGGTCTTCAAAACATGTAGGTAGGGCGTCCATAGTACTAGGCAATAATGAAGGTTAAAATATGATAAATAATAAATTTTAGTTAGTCTTCTTACAATCCCATTTTCCGTCCGTATGTCCGCCACGCTAATGCGATCATCACTTCCTGGATATGTCTTAAGAACACGACCTGATTTCCAAGACGTTGAAGAAAGCTGTTCATGGCGAATGGCAACTGAGTCGTTTACAGACATGTCCCTTTTAGGAAACTTCCACTTATACCGCTTATGCAAACTTGACAAATATTCATCCTTTTACCGAAGGCAGAAGTGATGAGTAAATGCTGTAAATTTTCTGTAGCGATTAACGAGACTAATAGGCGTTTCGTAAATTGACGGTTCGGGAGGAGCTTAAATTGGTGAACCTATCAAAAAATGACCTGGTGAAAGAGCTACTGGCGCATTAGGGTTATCTCTCATTGGGCTAAGCGGCAGAATTAAGACAAGCTTCTATTCTAGCCAGGACCGTTGAAAGTTCCTTAAACGTATATTTGACCCCTTGAGCTTCTTTGCGAAAGTGGAGTTTATAACTTTTGAGACCTGATTTCTACAAACCTCCCAAATGGGGAGTACCAGCGGGAATAACCGCCATGACAAACCATTAACATTTAACGTAGAACACATTCTTGCTTGACTCTCGTGAAGCGCCAACAAAATTTGTACCATTTTCGGAAATACTGTATTCGGACAACCTCTTCTGAATATAAAGCGATTAAAAGCAGCCAAAAACCTATCCGTGGTCAAATCTGATACTGCCTCCAAATGTATTACCTTCGTAGAAAAGCATACAAAAATACAGACATATGCCTTTAAAACCTGACTTGATCTAACGCTCGAACTTTTCATATCAAATGGACCTGCAAAGTCCACACCAGTACTAGTCGATCTAAAACCGTCCTCTCTGGTGGCAAGGCAGCCATTATCTGTCTACGATCAAGAATGCAACGCTAACAACGGTTGACAACTGTGCGGACCAATTGGATCCCAATTCTCGGTCGACAATCGTAAATGGACAAGGCAGCTATTTATGCCCCTTTGTAAAGACTTAAGATTTACACAAGTCTCCTTATCTAACACTTGAAGGTTGAAAAGAAGTTTAAGTTGGTTGTTAACTTACATACGAGGATTTTCATAAGCCTTCCTGAGATTTGTTCACGCTATATAAAAGCCCTCATTCGAAAGTGGGCATTTAGAAGACACGATCTCTTTCGCCTCGCCACTGGTTTTTCGTCGCAAATGGTATAGCCGCTCAATATTACTAAGACGCGCACTATTCACATATAACGCAGTAAATAAATCTCTAAAGGTGGGGCAAGAAAGGTAATCCCCTTCAAACATGTCAACGTCGCAAGGTGGTAACGACAAAGTGTAACCTGAAACATTAGCACTGCACGGATGTGCCATCTGGGAACTATTACATTTAATTTCCGATTTCAACTCACGCTTCTTTCTATTTACTTTTTCCTAAACACGTAAAAAATGCCGTATATGTAGCGCGATACTCACCTTGATCAAATTTAGTATCCGTACAACTTTTTAAAAAATCCAAACACTCCTCCTGTGTCAACTTAACTTTGCCTCACAAAAGTCTTAACTCTTCGCCATGAAGTTCTAATAGGTCGACTGTGT
The DNA here is from genome assembly GCA_916610165.2 of Gymnosoma rotundatum. NCBI lineage: Eukaryota > Metazoa > Arthropoda > Insecta > Diptera > Tachinidae > Gymnosoma > Gymnosoma rotundatum. The sequence goes on from OU744336.1 coordinate 90,132,479, forward strand.
GATAATCTTTTATGTCATTAAAGAAAGCTTCAAATTCTATGAGAGCATCTGATAGACATTATTTCCCAATTTTCGACAAAACAAAAAATTTAACTTTAACACTTATTGAAAAAAATCAATAATTATCTTTAAATTTGAATCAAATTATATTTATCAAAATGAAAATTTTTTATTCGGAATCTTTTAAAATTTAATTAATTTACTTCAGTCGTGCTTGATTCCTTCAAATATAAATATTTCATGATATTCTCATGGAATATTTATTATTTTAAGCTAAACTACAAAATGAAATGTATTACTGCGGGGAAAGCATATCCATATGGCCATTTCGCTACTGCTCATATATAGCTCATCAGTGGATTTTACCCAAATTTTGTATAGAAAAACAGAAAGTCTTATATCAAAAGCCAAATTGATTAAATAACTCCATTGAATCAATACGAGAGAAGACAATAACAACTCAAAAATGTTCTACACAAAAACACAGCAAACATTTAGTAACTATTTTTATTTTTTCTTTCATTTTTCTACATAAGGGATCCCATTGGGAACCATTCATATGTATTTGAAAGATTCAATGAAAAAATAAAAATTTAAAAACCATTTTTATTAATAAGCAATGTGCACATGCAAATATATCAAAATGAAAATTTATTATTCGGAATCTTTTAAAATTTAATTAATTTACTTTATTCAATTTTTATTTTTTCATTGAATCTTTCAAATACATATGAATGGTTCCCAATGGGATCCCTTATGTAGAAAAATGAAAGAAAAAATAAAAATAGTTACTAAATATTTGCTGTGTTTTTGTGTAGAACATTTTTGAGTTGTTATTGTCTTCTGTCGTATTGATTCAATGGAGTTCTCATTTAATCAATTTGGCTTTTGATATAAGACTTTCTGTTTTTCTATACAAAATTTGGGTAGAATCCACTGATGAGCTATATATGAGCAGTAGCGAAATGGCCATATGGATATGCTTTCCCCGCAGTAATACATTTCATTTTGTAGTTTAGCTTAAAATAATAAATATTTCATGAGAATATCATGAAATATTTATATTTGAAGGAATCAAGCACGAATAAAGTAAATTAATCAAATTATGTTTAACCCATTAAGGACGAATGGGTAAAAAAATACCCAAAAATAGAGATGTCTTAAAAAAATTCTAGCTAAAATCAGGTAAGAGGTATTGCAAATCTGTTTTCATTGACAGATAGAGGAAGGCGGGAAATAGTTAAAAAAAAGTGGAAAGCCACCTATGGCCATGTGTTCTGGGGAAATTAGAGGGTAAAATGTCGTAAATTTTACAAAGTGAAAAAATTTCAACAGAATTGGCTCTGGAAAATATGAGGAGTGGATTTTACGAAAACCCTTTTATGACGTTATAGCCTTGGACGTCCTCTATCTATAAAAAAAATTCAAATGCTCAGGTCTACACCTCTGGGCTACAGGTTTAATTTTATTGCATGGGTATTTAAATACCCACTTAGGCATAAAGGGGTTCTAAGACATATCAAACATGAATTTTATTTTTAAGTTAAAATGCGTTTGTTGTACAGTTTTATTTTATATATGTGTATTTATATTGAGAAGTATTTGTGATATGAGAGATTTATTACCATTTAGATTTTTTAATTTTATAAATATTATTTGGATTGCCGGCATGAAACTATGCAAAACTGTCTTTTGGATGCAAGTTTTCATTGCATTTTGAGCATCCATATTCAGTTTTCCCACCACAATGTCCACACCGGCCGCGTTTTCGAATCTTGGCAACTATGTGATCAACTTTATCCATTCGCTCTGCCATTATTTGCGCATTCGTCATAACTTTTCTATAAGCATACCTACGATTTTCAGGAATTGTTATAAACGCTTAAACGACAATGATCCGAAAATAGAGTTGACTCATGGGTGGCAAGCCTTCAACTTTTCTGCAGATGCAGTGCAGCTCCAAGCGTTCACCATAGAAGCATCCATAGCATTAGTGAGTTAGGGACAATACCACTTCTTTCCACGTACTTGAATGCGATAATCGAACAAATCAACTCCACCCATTCGTTGATTGTATTGGTGTATAAGATGTGGTTGCTCAATCGTTACCATCTTCCGTTTTTTCCGATCGAATCTTTTTGCTCGGCACATCGGCTCTACTCCTTAGAAATTCGACATCACTGTAACGCCTAAATAAAAAATTTCAGTATTGGAGAAATAAAGTAGAATAATATAAGTACATATTCTTCCGAATTACCATTCCACCGTACAGCGATTATTTTGTTGTTTTTATCAAAACAAAAATCTGGGTTAAAAATTTATGACGAAACATTATATATTACTGAACCACGATTCACAATGAAATGAATAGCTATGTATAAGAGTGAAGTATCAGTTTACACTAGAATTACTTCAACAACTATTTTATTGCAATAAATTTCACTTGCTCTTACAAAACACGGGGAAGTCCCAAATTCTACACACTACATATAAATCACACTTTGTTTTCATGTCACATATTTACTGACAGGTAAAGAAAACAATAAACAAAATCAGCTGATATGCATCAAAAGAAACAATAAATACATTTATTGCCACTCTTTTCCAGTTATTATTTAAAAATAAAAAATAATTTTAAAACACGTTAAAGCCTAAGTGGGTAGAAAAATACCCATAGGCTACAGGCTTGTGCTTAACAGATAAAAAATAATAATATATATAACGTCAATATAAATGCTCTAAATACTAACTGTGTGAAACTCAGTCAAAATCGGACAACGGAATCGGTGGTCAGGCGTTAATGGGTTAAATAAAAAAGAAATATTTTTAATTTAAATGTAATTAATTATTAAACACAAAACAATATCAATTTAAAACAAAATAAAATAGTCAAACTGACCGACAGTAGGGAGCAATTTATAAATTCAAGAAGAAGCACCGATGTAGTGTTAATGTATATGTATGTAATCTCTATTATTGCTTACAAAAAACACACCACTAATTCATGCACTTGGTATTTCTTTTTTATGCTCATAGAATTTTATACACCACCATATATTTTTTTTACTATTCCGTAGGCTTTAGCAGGGGTGCACATACGTTTGGATGTATGTGGGTATTAAAAAGGCAAACAAAACAAGTCGCATATATGTATGAGTTTTATTTATCATATTCCTTACACTTTTGTAAATTATTACTTAATTAAAAATCACTTATTGAAAATGAAATTACGCACCTTTATTTCAAATGAATTTTCCAAAAAATGAGGATGAAATTTGGTGGTCTCTTTAAAATGAAGTTGAAATAAAAACAAAATAACGGTGAATAATAGCACTTTCCATGATCCGGCTCGAATGGTCCATTGTTTGACTGTAAAGAATTAAAAAGATAAATAAAAAAACAAGGTTTAAAATTTTTAATTTAAATGTTTTATTTGTGTAATATTACCTTTTTTCAACAATTGGGTTGTTTCTCGTTCAAATTGCTACAAACGATTGAATATTTAGTTTTAATTAAACCGTTAGCGGTTTTACTCATTATAATTAGAATACTCCGAAAATACAAAGTTTATAAAACTGGAGTATAATTAGTTCCTAACAGAGTAATAAAAAGGCGAATTAAGAAAGTCAACAAATTGAAGACATTTTACATTAAACAATGTCAGTGGTAATAAAATTCGGCAGAAAGCCAGACTTGTTGTACAAGGCTTTAGACAACTGTTGTAAATGTAGTGAATAAAAATGCACAAGTAGCTAAATTCACAACTTATATTTATTTCAACTTATATTAAATTGTAATTTAGACACACGTCTGAATTGGCTGGTTGTTAAGAATAGAGAGAGGTAAGAAAAGCCAAAAACAAGCTGTCTATACTAATAGAACCGTTATGTCTGCGTTACCCATTCTCAATTAAACGAACAGCTGTATTTTAATATATATTCACAATAAAGAAAATCTAAATATGGCAAACGCAGCGTTTTAATAAATGGTCTATTAGTATTTAACACCTTTCCCTCTCAAAAACATAAGTACATATATAAAACATTTTTTTATAATAATTATATTGAAATACAATGTCATTTGACTAAAGTTAGTAGTTCACAATAAATAGATATTTAAATATATGTACATGTATACTAAATTGTGATTTTTAACGTATTATATAAAATAGGGTATATATGTATGTATGAGAAAATAAGTTAATTAATATTATTAGTGATACATCAGCCTCTCTACAGGCTTACGGACCCTATTACTTTTTCTAACATTAACTTGGTTGTCCTCAAAAGCTGGACCGTTCGCCTGTATTTCTTTATTACATTCTACTCCATTTTGTATACTTGTTTCTGAATTATTATTTACGGAAGTGCGGTGCTACTCTTCAGAAGAATCACTCGGGTCTTTGTCATCAAAAATATGGCAACCTTCATTCAACATGCCTATGGGCCGTTTTCCCATTATCAAGTTGAATTTTGTAATGCAAGGCGCCTAGTCTTTCACTAACTTCTCCCAAATTCCATTTTTCTTTATCAGTGTTATTTCTAACAGCAACTCTTTCCCCCTTCAAAAATTCCCTAGGCTTTATGTTATTATAAGTTATTTTGGGCTTAATTTCTTCTGGTAAAAGTAACGAAAATTTTGTGCGAATCGGATAATTAAACAAAATTTCTGATGGTGACTTTTTTGTAACTGGGTGCTTTGTTATACGGTAGTGAAATAAATATTATACAACTTTGTTTCTAAGTCTTCATTTTTTGTTTTCAAGAATTTTAGTTTATTTTTCAGTGTTTGTACATAGCGCTCTGCTTGGCCTCTTGTTGCCGGGTGGTAAGGTGCAGTGCGCTTGTGTAAAATGTCGTTAGTTTTACAAAACTGTGCAAATTTTATGTTGGTAAATTGGGTACTGTTATCTGTACAAATAACTTTTGGCTACCCAAACGTCGCAAAAATTCTGTGGATATTCTTTTTAGTATATGCATTTCAGGCCATTTTGAAAATGCATCAATTAAAATTAAAAAATATATTCCCATGAACGGACTTGCAAAATCCAGACGAACTCTTTCCCATGGCTTAGAGGGTTGGCACCAATGATGACCTTCAACTTTTTGTTTATTATTCCTAGTTTTGATACATCCCCTACAATTTCGGACAAAGTCCTCAATTTGCTGGTCAATGTTAGGCCACCAGCAATAGCTACGAGCTAGCTCTTTCATTCTTGATATGCCAAAGTGGGTTGAATGAACATACTCAAGAACAGGCTTATGAAATTTTTTTGGAATAACTACGCGTAAACCTCTCATTATACAACCTCCCTGAAGAGAAAATTCATCTTGATTTATACCAAATCGCATATTTGTGTGAAGCCTAGTACCCTTTTGAATACCTTCTAGCAATTCACTTAACGAAGAATCTTTTGCAGTTTCTTCAGCAATAAGCTTGGCTGTAACCGGCATCGTTTGTATTTGATTAATTTCAAATAAATCAGCTTCCTCAAGTTTCATGCAATTTTTTGTCGGAAGAGGTAGACGCGACAAAGCGTCTGCATTTGCATTTTGTTCGGATCTTTTATATTTAATTGTGTAATTAAAACCCTGTAAATAAATCGCATAGTGTTGCATGCGCATGGCTGACATGTGCGGTAAACTTTTTTCTGCCGAAAATATTTGCACTAATGTCTTATGGTCCGTATATAGTGTAAACTGACGCCCGAACAAAAATTGGTACAATTTTTTTACACCGAAAATTATTGCATACGCTTTCTTATCAATTTGTGACCAGTTACTTTGAGAATTTGACAGCGATTGGGAAGCAAACTGTGTAGGCCGATCATTACCATCAGGGTAAATATGCGATAACACTGCCCCCACTCCTACTGGTGAAGCATCTGTCGACAAACACAGTGGCCTGTGTTATCGTAATGAACTAAAACTCTTTCCGAATTAATTTCTTTTTTTATAGCTACGAAGGCGTTCTCACATTCTGATGTCCATTTAAAATTGTAATTTTTTCTTAATAATTTATGCAACGGATCTAGAACGTCTTGTGAATCCCGTATTTATCTATCCTAAAACCACAGTATTCTATTGACTTTTTAAAATAATCAGATTTTTCGTCCCATACGAGCTTAACCGCGCAAATACGGTTTCTAATCTAGACAGATAAGTTTTATCATCAGGACCTGTAACGCAAATATCATCAATAAAAAATGCAACGCCCTCAATGCCAGCCAATATTTCCTCAATTTTCTTTTGCCACTTTGCTGGAGCACAACTCAAACCATACCAAAGGCGAGTGCATTTAAAAAGACCCAGGAAAGTAGAAAATCCCTCACTCCTCCTTCGAAAATTTTTTACCACCACTCATTGCATGAAATAGTTCATCTATTGTGGGAAGGGGATGCTCGACAACAACCATAAATTTGTTTAAAGTGATTTTAAAATCACGGCAAATACGTATTTTTCCATTTGCCTTCACGATAGGTACAATAGGCGTAGCCCACTCACTATGATCTATTTTTTTTAAGAACACCCTGCATTTCCAAATTTTCAATTTCCTTTTTTAATGGTTCACGAAGAGCAAAAGGCACCGGTCGATGCTTGACAAATATTGGTTTAGCTTCAGGTTTTAATTCAATTGACACAGGCTTACCCTTAATCTCCCCCACATTATCACTAAACAAAACACTATACTTTTTTAAAAGCATTGACAATTCCGGTGGTATATTGGAACTTATTTGTAGCTTGGGAGTAGTTAGTGAAGCACCTTCTACATGTAAGTTTAATTGATTACAATTATGTTCCATGTTCTTACCGTGTGATTTGTCGAATATCTTAATTATTGGTAAACCATTAAATGCAAATAGCCATTCTCTACCAAACAGATGGTGTTTATCAGAATCCACAACATACAGTTTTAGTTTCTTCTTAATTGTTTCAGCCGTACTAGTATTCTGAAGGGCAACAACGACCTCCGCAACCCCCATAACATTTAAAAGAGAATTATTATATGTACTTAATTTAATGTTAGCATTTTTAATTGGTAAGTATTTGAAAAGTTTACGAAATTCTTTAAAATTCATTACCGAAACGCTGGCGCCACTATCAATATCCATTTTAATTAATTTGTCTTCTACATATAATTTAACCCATAATTTGTTTGAATAATCGCGTTGACCTCTAAGCGTATTAATATAAACTGTTGGTTCTTTTTCGTTTTGGTAGTCGGCATTTTCTAATTGATTTAGTTGTTGTCTTTTATTTCGGTTTCTTTTCTTTAAACAAACTTTTTCAAGATGACCACGCAAATTGCAAACTGTATTTGTATGACAGCATACATTAACAAGATGTGGACCATTACAACGAAAACACTTTACTTGCTTCTTGACAAAATTGTTTTCTTGATTATGAACTTATGGTTTTTGTGACCTAAAGTTGTTGTTGTTTTTCTGATTAGTACCGTTTCTTAATGTAACGGTTTTGTTGTACCGTTCCCTTTTGCTTGAATTTACAACGTGTAACGAAGTCTTATGAATTGCTGTCTCATTAAGTTCAACGGAGTTATTCTGCGACATTTCTAAACTTGTAGCGGTTTCCAAAGCCCTTTCAAACGTCAGGTTCTTTGTCTCTAATAAGCGATCTTTAATTCGCTTATCTCTTATGCCACAAACAAATTGATTGCGCAATGCAGTCATCAAATATTGACCAAAATTGCAGTGGATTGCCATTTTTCGTAAAGTAGCTACGTAATCACGAATAGTCTCACCTTCTAATTGTTCCCTATGGTGGAGTTTATACTACTCAGCTACCTCGAAAGGTTGGGGGTTGTAATGCTCTTTGAGAACTCTTACTAGGTCCTCATATGTTTTACTTTCGGGCGCCTGTGGAGAAATTCCATCACAAAGTAAATCAAAGGTCTCTGGTCCTATATAATGCAGCAAATAATTCACTTTAATAGACGAATCTTTTATAATAAAAATAGTGAATGCTCCTTCCAATCGTTGAAGCCATCTTTCAAATCTGCTTTTTGTTTCATCGAAAAATTCTATCGCGAAATTTGAAGGCACTCCGCCGGCGTTGGTTGTTTCAGTAGGCATCTTAACAAATTTTTAGCACGTGTAAGCAGCTGGTAAAAACAGTAAGCCAAGTAAAAAGTTTTTTCTATTGTGGTATAATAGCACAGTTAAATTTAAGCAGCAAGGCACATAGAATTCGAGATGGAAGCTTCAACCGGGTATATATTAATTATTCGCAGTCACAACCTTTTATCCCATCCTCGTCGCCAATTGTTGTAAATGTAGTGAATAAAAATGCACAAGTAGCTAAATTCACAACTTATATTTATTTCAACTTATATTAAATTGTAATAATGACACACGTCTGAATTGGCTGGTTGTTAAGAATCGAGAGAGGTAGGAGAAGCCAAAAACAAGCTGTCTATACTAGTAGAACCTTTATGTCTGCGTTACCCATTCTCAATTAAACGAACAGCTGTATTTTAATATATATTCACAATAAAGAAAATCTTAATATGGCAAACGCAGCGTTTTAATAAATGCTTTATTAGTATTTAACAACAACAAAAAGGCATTGATTATCATGAAACTTTTGCTCCGGTAGTTCGTTTCTCATCTGTAAGATTTCCATTTGCGTTTGCCGTTAAACTTAATTCACAAGTACACCAGCTTGACGCAGAAACAGCATTTCCAAATGGAAATCTCGAAAAAAAATCTATATGGACCAACCAAAAGGTTACAGTGATGGAAATAGCCGCGTTTGTTTGCTAAAGAAAGCCCTTTATGGACTTAAACAGTCAAGTCGAGTTTGGAATACAACTTCAAATAATGTGCTTATTAAATTCGGCCTGTAAAGAAGCATTGACAAAGATGACATTTATGTCGATGATGTTTTAGTATTTTCCTATAACATTCGGGCTACAAATAAGCGTTCAAAATACTTCCGTATGAAAGATTTGGGAAAAGCATCTTCGGTCTTAGGAATGCGTATGCAAAAATGTGATGGAGCAATAAAAATAGATTAATCAAAATACATTCAGGATGTGTTAAAAAGATTTTCAATAGATGAATGTCAAAAACAAAAACTCTCCCTCGAGATGTGTTCGATATCTAAAAAAGATAAAGAGGATATGAAAAATGTTCCATATATGGAAGCAATTAGTTGTCTACTTTACGGTGCTCAGAACACAAGGCCTGACATTTGTTATATTGTGAATATTCTCAGCAGGTTTAGCACAAATCTAGAGAAGGCTCCTTAGTTGGCTGTTAAAAGAGTTATGCGATACCTAAAAGGTACGATTAATAAAGGTCTTGTCTACAAAAGTAATGCTGATGGGCTTATTGGTTATTGCGATGCTGATTAGGCAGGTAACATTGATGACAGGCGATCTACAACTGGGTTTATTTTTACTATGCAAGGCGAAGCAGTATCTTGGGGCTCAAGAAGACAACGCACTTTGGCACTTTCTTCAACAGAAGCTGGATTTATGTCAATAGTTTCTGCGATTCAGTATTCTGTGTGGCTTCATAGATTGGAACGAGAACTTATTCAAAACCCTCCTGCATCAATGAAATTATTTTGTGACAACAAAAGCGCTATTCTAATTGCACGAAACAATTCGTATTCATCAAGAACCAAACACGTCGACATAAGAATGAAATTTATTCGGAAGAAATTGGAAAGTGGTGAAATTAAACTTGAATATTTAGAAACCACGAAAATCTTTTCTGACATATATAAAAAGGCGTACCAGTTGATAAATTTAAGAATTTTATTCAACAGTTTGGCCTGGATTAAAGTATTTATTTGAATAACATTGTGTTTAGAAAGTTTATTTTTCCTATGAATTATTTGGTTTATTTTATATTTGAAGTAAATGTTTATGTGTTGAGAACCGAATAACCATTTATATCATGCCATATCTGTTACAATTTTACACAGAAGTTTATTTTAGTAGTTTGTAACAGTAAGTTAAGAGAATTCGTTAGTTCTTTAGTAGTTCTTTTGTAACACTCAACACGCGTTTTACTTTACTTAACAACATTAACGATACTGCAGAAAGGGCTGTAAAGCTTATGGAAGAGTTTCATCAAGTTTTATCACATTATGATGAAGAAAAACAATTTATAATTCAAATTGCAGCTGGTTGTAGGAAACAATATCCTAACGCAAACAAATCAGTTTTAACCCATATCGTCCCATAGATTTTTTTTCGAATAAACTTTTAAAACTTAGTTTTTAGAAGGTAATTGGGACCAGAAAGAATGAATCTGAAGTCCAAAAAATTTTCAGATTTTTTGTTTTTGAGAAAAATGGTGTTCGATTAATCGAACACTAGGCACTATTTAGCATATTAGTTATATTATTCTAATAAATTGTAAATACGAAAAAACTATATTTTGATAAACTCAAACTAATTTATTTAATTCATTCAAATCGAAAATAAAAGAACACAGTTTTATACATATGTATATTAAAAAAAATATTATTTTTCTTCGTGATATGCCTCAAAAGAATGTGTTCGCAGCGCGACCTTGCACTTTTTGCATAAAAATGAGCTGGGTTTATGGCAGTGCTTACATCTATACTTCTTGTTTTTCTCTACTTTATTTATAAGATGATCAGTTTTTCTTACAGAAAGAATATCTATTGGTGAGTCAAAAAAAAAAAAAAAATGCCATCACTCGAAATTCCTTTTGCAATTTTATTTTTTAATTTTTTGGCGACGACAGAAACAGTCAAGTTTCCAGGCATTTACCAACGAAGAATTTAAAGTAGCGATACCTAAAGACCAATACCAATACGGCAACACTATAATTTTGTATAGCATTATCGTGCAAATCCACTCCTCTCATTCCTTTGTTGTAGTTCTTCAATAACTGGGGTTGGTTATAATTCACAAACCGACCGAGTTCTATAATTCTACCATCATTAATTTTTTTTGCTTTTTCCATCTTTTCGCTGGAACAGTTGGGCAGATTTTATCAAAATTAGTAGCCACTGTGACTTCTTTATTGTCCTGCAAACAACAAATTAATATTTTATTTTTGCTGTCAAACTTAAAATCATGATCGCCTCTTTCGAAAGCTTTTCAACTCTGCTTCTCCGATTCTATTTGCCCGCACAGTGCCTGTTGCACACAATCTTTTCTCAGTTAGTAAGCTCAAAAAAGTTACCAAAATACACAGTATGCCTATCTGTAAACTCTATGTTTTCTTATTAAAGTTGTCTGCCGACCCGGCATATGGTATACAGTTGTAAAGATATCCAGCTGAAGAGCAAAGGCACCATAACCTGTACCCAAAACAAATTGGCTTACCGCGTACAAACATTTTGCAAGAGTGTCTTCCAAAATATGGTACCATTTGCTCATCAATTGACAAATCTGCTTCCCCGATTCCAAATTGCATTTTATCCTTCTTGTCTAACTTAAAATTGTTACTAAAGTGAATGAATTTTTTAATATCTAAAAACTTTCTTGACATACATAATTTCACAGCAGGAACGCCTAATGTGGCATGATTTGATCAATAATCGCGTGTAGCAGGTACAGTGTGATATCCAGATAACACTAAAATCCCAAAAAATCGTTGCAGCATTATGTTGTCTAGTACAAAGGAACAATTCTTCTTCCGAGCATAGCGATTTGTTTCCTCAACTACTATACCTATAACCTCATCATCGAAAATAGCCTGAATAGTTCTAACGGCGTTTTTCGGCCAGTTCTTCCCTAACATTATCGAGTAGTTCACTTTTTGGGGAAATATTCTCAAATTTGTCTTCAAAATTTCTTCTTTGTATCCACTTTGGCTTATCAAAAGCAGTTATGAATGCAACAGTATATGATGACATAATATGTAAATCTGTTAGTTATATTTTGAAAAGGAGATTACACTATGGCTATACAACATGTTTTAGTGAGCCATTCTCAGAAAAAGCAAAAGTGCAAAATAGTGCCCAGCGTTCGACAAATCGAACACCGATTTTTAAAGACAGATCATAGAAATACAAATGAAAGCCCAAAAAATTTGTTCGTTAATATTAAAATTTTTTAATAGCACTGCATATTTAATTTTTTTAAATTTTTATATTTTATGCATAATATAAAATTTTTAAAATGATGCTTAAATTGGTGTTTTCCCCTTGTTATAAAAAGCAGGGGTGAAGTAGGTAGGACCTTTTATATTCATAGTTGTAGATAACATATCACAATATATTTCTGTTAAAAGAAATAAGTTCGTAGTCTGCCTTAAAGAGAGAAAAATATTTTCAAAAACGATTGAAACTTACTGTTCGAAAATCGAACAGCGGTACGATATGGGTTAATAACACGGCATTTACACTATGCAATTTTTCATGAAACTAGCATGAAACTTTTGTTTGTTTATGAAGCAGGAGGAGTATGCAACATGGTATTGCTTGAGTTTTGAGGGGATGTTACTGTTGCTAATGTTTACATTTAGATAACGCATAATGCTGTAACTTAAATAGAAAATTGAGAAAAAAATTGCCTCAAAAAATTGCATAGTGCAAATCTGGACTAAGTAAATACATTGTTTCGAAATTTGCCTAGTTAAAAATAGTATTTCCTAAAACAAAAAATTTAAATAAGTAGAATAAGCAAATGTAAATAGCTAAATAATATAATATTATTGAAAAACCACAATAAATTATACACAACAGAGGCTTTACATGACAGTGTTTAAACACTATTCGTTATGCAACTTGGGTTCGGAGTGAACAGATTCATTACAATCTTTCCAAAAAAATTTAAGATTTCAATTCATTTAAACAACATCTGTGGTAATTTTGTATTTTGAAATTTATTTTAATAATATTATTTTGTGGGCAGATGCGGCACGCCTTTTCCTATTCCAGTCTAGCTGATATTTTCAAACACGTATTTTTTGGCTACAGAGAACATTTCTAGGGGGAGTTAAGGTGCACTTTTTCACTTTTAAAAATAAAGCGCACCCTAATGTACAGTAAATCAATAAAGTAAAGTTTAGGCACACCATGATTTTCAAGAGTAATTCCTCAATAATTTTGGATCGGCGTCGTTAATACAAGACGACGTCGTTTCACTTCGTTTGTTGTAAATCGGTATTCGCGTTGTCAATATTGTCATTATCGATGACTGTCGACATATGTTTGGTATTTTATATGCACGATTGATGTTGATGTTGCCGTTTAGTTTGTCGTCACTGTTTTTGATGTTGAGTTGTGTTGTGTGCAAAGGAAAATTAAAAAGTATAAAGCAATATGTAAAATAAAAAATAAGAAATATATACAAAATAACAAAAAAGAAATAGAAAAACTAAAATTACCAACTTCTAAATGAATAGAAATTATTTTGGCTTAAGTTCATTTATTTTTATTTTCTAAAAATCTTTTTAGAAAGAAAATTTATTTTACAAATGTATGCGGACATTTTCCAAAGAAAACAAGAAGAATTAGACGTTAGCAGAATGAAATGCTGCACTTTCTGGACCGCTACGACCTTCATCAGCATTCTTCGCATCTATCTACCTTAGTTGTGTAATTTGTAAACATCATCTATTTAACCAACTAGCTTTGTAAATAAGAATACGAGATATATTCATATTAATATTAATTTGGTTAGACGAAATTTACACACAAACCAACGTATTTTTCATTTATATTATTCACAGTTCAAATAATAATTCAATAAAAATTAAATTATTACCAACTTCTGCCAATTTGAATTTAGTGGAAGAAAAGAAAGGCAGTAAGTTAAAGGCAGGGGGGTTATTATGTATTTCTATTCGAATCGAAAAGAGTTTCGAAAAGAATTTCCGAATCGAAAGAAAATTCGTATTATGTAGTACGTTCGAAAGGCCTGCAGAGTTGTGTTTGCAATTTAAAGGGAAATTTTAAATAATTGCACTTTTTTTATGTGACAAAACTTGGCAGGACTTTGCACTGTTTGATACAAAAGTCAAATTTGTAAATAAATCTAATATAAATATTTATTTGGAACGTGAACAAAAACTTTAATTCATTTGAGCTACGTAACATTTATATTTGTAATTATATAGGTATGTATGTACATTGTATACATATTCAAAACAAAAAAAGAAAAATAATTCATAACAAACATAACACAAAATAATTCATAATAGTATTGTAAAAAAATTAAAGGGAAGTAGGGAAAACTCAACTAATTCTAAAATCTCCTTTTCCATATCAAACAAACGTTCCTCCCGTGATATTTTTCCATTTCTTTTTTCTTGAAAAATCTAAACTTCTTTTTTTGAATATGTACATGCGCTCCATTGTAGCACTGCTCCGTTTTAAGTATTATTTGGCTGTTGGTATATTTATATTTATCGCGCCTAATTCTGTTAATATGTTTTTTATTTTTTTAATAATAAGTTTTTAAGTTGTATCGAATTTTCTTAATATTTAATTTGATTGTGTATTTGTTTTTATAATAATGTCTGATATTTGGATATACTACCACGGGTATATCGATGTGGAGTATATGGTGTATTTAAGTTTGTCTCACTATTGTTTACTCCTAAGTTATTGCAAGGTATTGAATTTCTTCCGTTACTTCATCATCTCTAATACTTATTGTAGTAGGAATATTTATTTGTGCTCCATATCTACACGTACTACTGATTCCTTCAATATAATTATTAATTGCAAGCAGTTCCGCAACTTTTTGCTCTACTGGTGAAAGGAAACAATAATATCTTGGTCCACCTCCAGTTTCTGAAATATTACTTTTTACGGCGAGACTTTAACTTTACGTGTTGCTTACAATCTGCAGCACTTTAATCTTGCGATAGTCTCTGCCATAATCCCCTGCATTTGCTTTTGGCATTAGAAACATTTAGGTATCCTTTTGCTAAAATTGTATGCAATGTTATTAATTCCACCATTATTTAATTTTGCCTTAGCTACGTATGTAAACTCCTTTTAAATAATTTTAAAATCAAAGCATTTAATAAACGTTTTTTTTATTAACTACATTTTCAAATGTGTATTCTTAATTTCTTTTATGTATGTAAAAAAAATAACTATAAAGTTTCCGCAATCAAAATGGCATTCGAAAAATCTACATACGTTAATAACACATTTGATATTTGCTTTCGTACTACATAATGGCAATTTCGAAAGGGATTTTTTTGGTTTCCGAATGGAATTAAAAAATTACCTCAATTTACGAACGTTCGGAAATAAATTTCCGAAAATCGTACTACGTAATCGCATTTTTACGAATTCGATGATTTTCCGATTCGAATAGAAATACATAATAACCCCCCAGGATTTTGTCGGACCGATAAATGGATTTGCATTATAAAAACTCTTTTAATCATTAAATATTATTATTATTATTATTAATAATAGCAATTAAAATTGAAAGTTTTAATAATACAAAGCTATTTATCAGGCAGACGAAATCCTACCTTTAACTAACGGCAAGTTTTAATTATGGCCCTTAGACTATTTATTTTAATTGTTTGTAATAGTTTTGCTTATTTTATTGTTTATAGATATTTAATTTTTTTTAAAAAATTTAAATTTTCCACAACACTTACTTAACAAAATAGAGAACAAATTAAATTAACTGACTCAATATTAGATATGTGTGATTTATTTTTTATATTATCGATAAACAGCCAACGTCGTCATTAGTTTGTTAGGGAATACCAAATTAGTATTGATGTTGTGTTAAGTTGATGTTGTCTCAAAATTGACGACGATGTTGACGACGCCAAATAGAATAAGGGCGAATAATGATGCTGTATTAAAGATAGATGGTTTTATTCACCATTTAATATAAAAAATAAATCATACCTTTTTATTTATACTATACAACGCTATAAAATTAAAAAAACAAAGTAAGTCTATGTAAAAAAAGTTTAGGCACACAAGTGAAAATAATCGGTTTATTCGTGGTTTTTACATGCCTAGTATTTGGTTGAACCTCCTTTAGCTTGGACAATTGCTTCTAATCGTCACATACTTGTTTCATCAGGAGTAATGTTTTCCCACTCCAAGCGAAGTGCTGTAAGTGATTCCTTGGATGTAATGTGATGTTTCCGAATCCTTTTCGCCAGTAGGTGCCAAATATGCTCTATAGGATTCGTGTCGGACGATGGCGAAGGTTTTCAACTGTTTTCAGTAGTATATAAGCCATTCCTTCTCAATATAAGACGAATAATGTTTTGGGTCATTATCTTGTTGAAACAAGAAATTCCCATCTAAGCCTATCTTTGCAACACTTGGAAATAAATTTTCTTTTAAAAAATTTGAATAAAAGTTCTTGTTCATTTTATTATCTATAAACACAAGATTCCCCCCTCCAGATGCCGCGATGCAACCCCAAACCATAACATTGCCGCCACCGTGCTTCTCATTCTTAAAAATATTATTTTCTTGAAGCCCTGTTTGCTTTTCGTCAAATTTTTTGTGGACCATCTAAATCAAAAATTTTGAACTTTGATTCATCGCTAAAGATCACGATGTTCTAGAAGGTTTGAGGCTGATTAATGTGGAGTTTTGCGAACTCTAATCCTTTTTTCTTGTTGATATTCGAAAGACACGGTTTATGACAGAAAACTCTTCCATAATAGCCAGCTCTGTGCAGCGTATTTCTCATTGTTTGCCGATTAAAACTTTGCCACATGCCACATGCCTCGCTCCTAGCTTTAAATTGTTAGTTTTTTCATAATGTTTTATGATGTTTCTTACACTAGTATAGGGCCTCCGTACAATAACATCAATTTCGCGATAGGATTTTCCCTGCGTATGAAGATTAAATTTTACAGATACGAGGGCTGCTCTATATATTTCTGGCCTAATAGTGAAAATGCGAATATTTATAATCAAAAATGGTTTTATTGTTTTTCAACGTATTCTCCAGCATGATTTACACACTTTTGCATGCGCTCAAACCAGTTGTCGAAGCACTTTTTCCACTCCGATTGAGACACCTCTAAAACATGGTTTTTAAACACTTAACAGCTTCTTCTGGAGTTCACGCACGCCATCAATGTTCTCTGGCGCAACAGCCGTTTTTGGACGACCTTCACGGAATTCGTCTTAGAGCGAGCTTCGTCCACGATTAAATTCATTATACCAATTTTTCACAGTGCTATAGGATGGTGCTTCATCGCCATACAAAGATTTAAGTTCATCAATGCACTCTTGTGATAATCCACGTCGAAAGTTGTGAAAAATGATGGCACGAAAATGTTCACGAGTTAATTCCATTTTTTTCTACATTAATTTTTTCAAGTCACTGTAAACAACACAAATAATGGTCGTACGTCAAAACGTTTTGAGTACGATTATGCTTAAAAATGACAAACTTTCCAATGGAAATGTCAGATTGCACTTGGCAGCACTCAGTGTTGCCAGGCCAGAAATATATATAGCAGCCCTCGTATCTATGGAAATTTCTGAACGATTGCTCATTTTACTGTTTTTGCTAAGAATTATAAGAAGAAAACCTTTTTTACATTTAAATCTTGCGTACTAAGAATTTAACACGTGCAGAAACATGAAGTGAAATATACAAGTCTAAATTTACCGTTATACAAGCGATCCAAAATGCATAAATGCAGTATGTCCCTAAACTTTTTTACATAGACTTACTTTTTTTCTTTTTCATTTGGGGAGAAAATTGGTTTGCATGTAAGTCTGACTACTGCCTAATGTGGACTAGGCAGATCACCAAGCCGCACCACTGTGGTAAACAGACGCTGATGGGTTTCGGACAGTGAACCTGATCTAGGCAAATGAGTCTCATTAAAAGGGAAAACACTCGGTACAGAGTAGCTAATAGCCGCGCTATCGGGGAAGCAGGCTCTATCAGATACTAACGGGGCAGTTCTTAGTTTCGCACTCACCATGAGCCCATCTGGCGTGGGTAACCCTACCAGCACGGCCTGCATGGATCATTGCACTTAAAGCCTCTGCTTCACACAAGATGACTGCTCGTCGCAGAGGTAACTTAACCTAAACTAAATTAAAAGTTATAATAAGTTGTTTAACCAATCACTAGCTTAGATTCTTTTCAAAAGAATGTTAGTAATTGCGTAGTAATTTCCTTGTAGCTTTAAAATAAGACGATTTTTATTTTTCATTTAATGACAGCGTCAAGGGGGGTTGTTGTGTATAATGTTTTTATATTATGTATTATGTTTTTATAAAAAAAATTTTTTTAATGTTATTTTTAATTTATTATCCCGATTTAATAATTAAATCACCGAATTTGATTTTCGAAGGTGAAAGCACGTCTCGATGGCCATTTCGCTACCGCACTTAGCTCTTTAGGAAACTTCTCGCAAACATTTTAAATAAACAAAAGATTTTTGCCCAAACAATAAAGTGAAGACATAAATCAAAGTTTTCTTTCTCCACTGTTTACAGCGGACTTTTTTTTGGCTGATGAAAAATCGTAAAACACTACGATAATGTATTTCTATGCACGGGCACTTGCAAATTATTTACATAACGGGAATTTTTACATATATTAAATAATTTAAAAAAAAAGTTTTTTTTCTGGAAAATATGAAACTTCTTTGTATGTGTTTTACCACTTTTGCAGCACCAGACTTGGCAACCATAAGTCTTAATCTCTTGTTTAGTAAAAGATACATTGCACAATCACACTTAATTGACTTTTCACTTACAGTGAATCAATAAAGTTTAGGCACACCATGATTTTCCAGAATAATCTCTCAATAATTTTGCATCTGCTTAACTTGGTAAAATAATAATGATGCCGTTTTAAAGATAGATGGTTTTATCCACCATTTAACATAAAAAATAAATCATATCTTTTCATTTCTACTATACGACGCTATTAAAGTAAAAAAAGTAAGTCTATGTAAAAAAGTTCAGGCACAAAAGTGAAAATGTTCGGTTTATTCTTGGTTTTTGCATATCTAGTATTTGGTTGAACCTCCTTTAGCTTGGATAATTGTTTCTAATAGTCCACTCATACTTGTTACTACGAGGGAAGTGCTGCTTTAAGTTATTCTTTGGATGTAATGTGGTCTTTCCGTATCCTTTTCGTCAGCAGGTGCCAAATATGCTCTAGGATTCATGTCGGGCGATTGCGGAGGTGTTTAACTGTTTGCAGTGGTATATAAGCGATTCCTGCACGAGATAGGATCAAGAATGTTTTGGGTCATTATCTTGTTGAAAAAAGAATTTTCCATCTAAGCCCGGCTTAAAAATACATTTTCTTTTTAAATATTGAAATAAAAGCTCTTCCATTTTATCATCCATAAAGACAAGATTTCCCACTCCAGATGCCTCCATGCAACCCCAAACCATAACATTGCTGCAACCGTGTTTCACAGTCTTAATAAGATTATTTTCTTTAAGCTCTTTGTTTGTTTTTCGCCAAATTTTTAGTGGGCCATCTGAACCAAAATTTTTAACCTTGTTTTATCGCTAAATATCACGCTCTTCCAGGAGGTTTGAGACTGATTAATGTGGTGCTTTGCAAACTCTAATCTTTTTCTCTTGTTGATATCCGAAAAAGACGGTTTAGGACCGGGAACTCTTCCACGATAGCCAGCTGTGTGCAGCGTATTTCTTATTGTTTACGAATTGAAGTGTGGTGTAAGTTTTTTTGGGCGTCCACTTTCCCTCTCACGCTTAATTGTTAGTTTTTTCATAATGTTTTATGATGTTTCTTACACTAGTATAGGGCTTCTGTACAATAACACAAATTTTCTCTGCGCATGAAGATTAATAATTATTATTTTACGGACATCTATCGAAATTTCAGAACGATTGCTCATTTTGCTGTTTTCGACACGAATTAAATACGAAGAAAATCTTTTTGACATATAAAACTTGCCTACTGAGAATTTAACACGTGCAGAAACATAAAGTGCAAGTTTACCGTTATACAAGCGATCAAAGTGCATAAATGCAGTATGTCACTAAAATTTTTTTACGTAAACTTACTGTGTTTTTTAGTTTTTAAAGCGTTTTTAATAAGATGTATTGAAATAAAAATTATTCTTATTTTTTTTTGAGATTTTTCTTAATCTCTTTGGGCTATTATGTTTAGTTATTTGTTTCCTAAAATTGATAAAAATCAAAAAAGTTTTATGTATTTTTCCTAACGCTTCGCTTGTATTTTTCAAACTTCATAATTATTAAAAACCTAGCAACATAAAATAATAAATATTTAAAAAATGGTTGAAGCTACACAAATATTTTCACAGGTTTTTACTTACGTTTACTTTGTTAACATAAGAGAAAATAGTTTTTTATTTATTTTACATAATATTAAAAAACTGTACTTTCACAACACAGATATTAAATAATTCAAAAACTTTATACAACACAAACACAGAATTTATTGTCAGTCTTACAACTAATATCACAGAACCTCAACTTATTTTAATAACTAAATTAGTGCAGTGGAATATTGCAGTTTTGTTTTATCTCTGTCCTTTTTTGTATTCATGGTGGTGTTTATTTTTTGTTGAATACGTAAGCTTTCCAGAGTGTATCGATTATTCTCTTTTGTTCTCTATCCAGTATTATGATTTTGTCAAAGTTTACTGTGTGACTGAACTCTTTTTCATGCTGTAATAATGCTGCCGACTCTTCCTTTAGTTATGTCTGCCTTGTTCTTTTTGATGCTTGTTTATAACATTTCTTCGTTGTACTAATGTAAACTTACTTACAAACTTTAAAAAGACACAGTGGAACAAATTTCAAAATATACGGACAACAATAAAAAACGCATCTATCAAAAATAAATAGAATAAAATACGAAAAATTAAAAAAACTTAACCGTATATACAACGGCGAATGGTTTATCAATCAAACGAACATAAAATTTAAAACGGAACAAATATGGATATTTTCAGTTGGTAATAAATTTGCAATGCCTATAAACAACAAAAATTTTGCACCATTTCCACTTATAGCTCACATTAAACAATGGGTTCAAAACATGAAAGATAAAACGGAAAAGGAAATAGGTTAGGTGAGCTTGCACAGGGTGCCGGCATGAGAAGACCGACTCACTTGGGTCTTAAATGTTCCCGTTGTGTTGCTTGGAAGGGATGTGCAAGGATCAATTCAGTTCCCTATATTACCATCAGAGATCCATGCCCGAACCACCCCGAAGACCAAATAAACGAGTTAATCCTACCAACTTCACATGCCGATAGTTCTGCAAGACTATGCCGAAAAGGGCCGCTCGGTTCCTAGAAAGAGCTGGACAATGGCAGAGCAAATGCTGAGATCTCAGCCTGAACCACGCTACAGAGATCTTGTAGCCTTAACTTCATCGTGATCTTAAATCAAAAAATATAGATGCCTCCGCCGATCCCCGTGTCTGACTTTGATCCGTCTGTATAAACATCAAGCACATTTCTCCGATGATCCTTGCGAATCATGTTTGACGTGCTTGATAATGATACTGCAATCCAATGTCAGACATGGGAGTGGGCGAGAATCAACCAAAGTTCTCGGGAATAGCCGAGGTGCATCCCAAGATGGCCGCATGGCTACAGTCCCTTGCCCTCCATGCCTCTGCTGCGTTCAGCCTAACTGCCGAGTTCATAACCAGTTGTGAAGATATTTCGCCCTATCAGATAACCCAAGATCCACCCATTAAGAAGTGGTAGCGAAAAGGTGAGAATCTTGTTTTGCGTTCGCGCTAGGCCCGCTTTTAATACACCACCTAGCCTATCGCCGATTGTAGACATTGTGATAGAGTATCAGGATACTTTCCTGACACAGCAACCGCAACGTCATTCGCATATGCCACAGTCCTGAACCTCTTGGAGTCCATTTCTGTCAGCAATGTGTTCATGACGAGATTGCAGAGAAGGGGTGATAAAACCCCCCATTGTGGTGTACCCCGCTTAGCTACTCTATATATGATAGTT
Source organism: Gymnosoma rotundatum (assembly GCA_916610165.2). Lineage (NCBI taxonomy): Eukaryota > Metazoa > Arthropoda > Insecta > Diptera > Tachinidae > Gymnosoma > Gymnosoma rotundatum. The sequence goes on from OU744336.1 coordinate 90,154,398, forward strand.
TTTCCCATACTGAAAGTAATGACCCTATTAGTCAAAAGACTCCATACAAAGCTGATTATCGATCGACTTACGTTCAGTCTCTCCAGGGCCATCGTAATAGCCTCTGGTTTCACATTGTTGAAGGCCCCCGCTATATCCAGAAATGCCACCAATGCATATTTATTATGCTCTAGGGATTTTTCTATAAACCCCACAAGCGTGAGTAGTGCCGTCTTAACGGATCTGCCCTTAATGTACGCATGGTGAGAGGCAGTCCGAATTTATTGTTGTCCTCAGATGGAAGTCAATTATACGTTCCAATGTTTTCAAAAAGAAGGAGGATAGACTTATAGGTCTAAAGTCCTTCGGCACAGTATGAATAGTCTTTCCTCCCTTGGGAATAAAGACCACGGAGTAAAAAGTCTATGGTTCCGGGATATGCGACGATGCAATGCATGCTGCGTATATCCGAATCAACATCATGGTATAGCAATGTTCGCATTATGCTGAAGATCAGCCGGTATTATGCCTTCGGGACCCGCTGATTTGAACGGGTCAAAACTATTCAGAGCCCACATGAGTCGTTCCCTATTTAAAGAGAAGGGAACTGATGTGTGGCAATTAGGGATGGCTGAGCTTTCTCCCTTAAAGGGAGTACAGCCTGGAAAATGAGTTGCCATGAGAACCTCTAGGGTCAACTGTGCACTCAAGGTCCAATTGCCACATGGTTTCTTGATAAAACTGGGGACAATAGGCGACGCCGATCGGATTCTGCGAAGTTTATTCGTCTCAGAAGAACCTTCCACTCCACTTCAGAAGGATGTACAGGACCTGTCTTTCGCATTCCTTACCATGTTTTTACGGGAAGCTTTGCGTGCCTCCGCGATATCGGAGCACCACCAAAGTGGTTTGCTCTTACCTCGGCAGATATTTATCCTGCAAGATTCCAAAGTCGCACGTTTGGTTAATGCATTCACTGCAATTTCAATGTCCCGCCGTTTTTGTATCACCGGTGGACTCGAAAGAAAACCTGAAAGCAGAGACCGTTGCCGCTTCCAGTCTGCTTTTCTTCTGTTTCATCGGGGTATGTCCCCATGTACCTGAATTGCTATCTCAAATTCAATGTACCTCTAACCAGAGAACGAGCAGTCACTAGAGACCTTCCATGCCCTAATCAAACCTGACTGCTTAGTACTAACTAGCGTCACATCAAGAACCTCCTTTCTATGTACTACAACAAAATTGTGTTCTGACCCAACTTTCACAGAGTCTAAATTGTTACAAAGAATGAAACCAAATAGAGACTCCTCCTCGCATTTGAGTCCAAACTACCCCACACAACACGATATGCGTTGACGTCCGCTCCAATTACAACCGGCAGATTCTTTCTGGCTGCCATCTCAATTTCCCTGCGAATCTTATGTGGTGGGGATTCGCACTCATCCGCCATGTTGCAGGAGACAAGTATGGCAGTGCTAGTGTTCGTTTCCCAGGCAGCTGCTACGTGTCTTAATCACTGTAATCAGACAGAATGAAGATATTTAAGTTGCTTCTAGCCACTAAGCATAAAGAAGGAGCGTTTCGAAGCCGTAATAGACCCTTCCTCGCCTCTCTGACTCAACGGGACGATAATCCGTCTGGAGGCGCCTTCAGGATCGAAAACTTTTGCTACTTTCCAATCACTGGTTGGTAGCTCAGGATTTCCTCCATAAATGAGCTCCTGTATCTCCTTTGGTTCGGACGGTTCGTCTGGTATCCAGTTCCAGTTTGCATGGAAGATGGAGCTGTCCGCGTCATAGCTGTCGACGACAGCGCGCTAAAACTCCTGTCCATCGACTTTACATCGGACGCTTAGTGCGGGCTGGTATTTCTGCGCTTGAGCCTCCTCAGATTTTTGCCGTTAAGGGGCATTCTTGGATGTAGAAGGGGGCTTCTGCAACACAGGTAAATAAAATCTTGCCCATTTGAAGGAGGTGGATTGCTCCTTGGTAAGGGACTCAGCTGGCTTTTTGCCCTGCTGTATACACATTTTTCGGCAGCACGCCGTTTTAAAAAGGAAATAACAAGATCAAAATTTGTTAACAGAATCCCCTATTTCAAAAGAATCAATAGAAACGATGAAAAAGAAAAATTTTTACTAAATGCTTAGGAGAAAACAAGAAAATTTATTAATAAGCATAAAGAAAACATTGTTATAACTACCGCAGACAAAGGCAACAACACTGTGGTAATCTATAAAAATACGTATAAAGAAAAAGGAGAAAATCTCACTGTAAATCTTCAAAAGAAAAATAATCTATTAATAACAGAACTATTTAAAGAAGGCTACATAACAAAATTTGAAAAATTTTAAATGATTTCACATTTAGCAGCGGCACCAGAAATATATGGCCTTTCAAAAATCCACAAAGAAAATGTACCACTCAGACCAATATCCTCACCCGTGAAAGTACCATGTTACCAATTATCAAAGTACATTGGAAGAATTTTGAAAAACATAGTTTCACCAACTTTCACCATAAAAAATTAATGAGATATGAAAAGCAGACTACATGATGTGAAGCTAGAAACAGACGATGTTATGGTTTTATTTTACGTAGTGTCACTTTTCACTAATATACCAATATATCTATATATATATATATATATATATATATATAATGAACAAGTGGGAAACGCTCAAACAGTACACAATAATATCGAAACAAAAGTTCTTAAAGATTCTTGAATTAAACAACTACTACATGGTATGCCTATGGTGAACCCATTATCGCCAGCATTTGCAGATATTGTATTGGACGCACTACTGGACGATGTAATTGACGAATTAAAAAGGAAAAACAAGAATAACATTTATGACGAAGTATTGCAATAATACAAAAATCGGACGAAAAAATAATATTAAAAGCACTAAACTCACACCATAACAAAATACAATTCACCATAGAGAATAAAAAAGACAATCACCCTTATCGTGAACAAAATGTGAAATTGCTATCGTGAATTTCATGGGAACATTTGTTCCCGCTATAACTTCGTACTAAATACAAATTAGAAAGAAGAAAATATAAATTGGAAAAAAACATATTCCAAATTTTTTAAAGTTATAAAAAATGTAGAAATGTTAATGATTCGTGCTTTTGTGTTCTTGCAAGAGAAGGAGATACTACAAGAAAGAACAATTTTATTTCAAGAATATGACGTGCAAGACGCTTAAAAGCCCTTGAAGTTACCCTAGACGAAAAAGGACCAATCAATGGACCCAAGTGGGCTGTGGCAACACGGCTTCCTGCTAACCCACCCTAGACATTGTTACTGACCCGTTTCAATAAAATAAATTTTTATATCTGATTTTTTCTTTCTCCATTTTTTCATTTAAAAATATTTTTAATAAAAAATCTTCATAAAATTATAACCAATAGATCTCTTTGTTTTGCATCTTGACGAGCATAATGTCAGTCTGCACTGCAGAAACTGATATCGAATTAAATAAATGTGTTATTGATGTAAATATTCTAATGAAAACATATAAAAACTGGCTGGCATAATGTATGCAGTTCCCCAGCAAAATAAAAGTAAACAAATCTATGGAAAAAGTGAAAAAATTTCGAGTGAAAAAATTATTTACGATAAGGGGATTTTTTGTTTACGTATAAAATTTTTTACGTGAATTATTCACGATTGCCATTTAGGGAAAAGGGAAAAAATTTCGAGTGAAAATATATTCATGATAGGGGTGATTAAAATACCATGTTTAGATTAACTCGTATTTAAGAACAATGGGAAAATAAAAACAAATTGGTACACAAAACCAAAGTCATTAAGCAGGTTGATAAACTACAACTCAACGCTGCCAATGAGTATAAAATTCAACACAGGCACAAATATGATAAAGAAAAGCTTTGCAAACAATAACGTATAGATCAAACACAACACTAAGGCATCTTTTTACAAACAATAAAACAAAACATGACAAACTAAAAACTAATAATATTGTATATGAAATAAAATGCGACGGAAATGCAATTTGGTTTACATTGGTACAATAAAGAGAATGTTAGAAACACGTATCAAAGAGCACAAGGCAGACATATCTAAAGAAAACGAGTTGACAGCATTATCACAGCATGCAAAAGATTTCAGTTACACAGAAAACTTTGACAACATCAAAATACTGGTTAGAGAACATAAAGAGAATAAACGATACACTCTGGAAAGCTTAAGTATTCAACAAAAAAAAAAAAAAAATAAATAAATAAACACCACCATGAATGCAAAAGAGGACAAAGATAAAACAAAACCGCAATGCTCTACTGCACTAAATTAGTTATTAAAATTTGTTGAAGTTCTGTGATATTAGTTAGTAAGACTGACAATAAATTATTTGTTTGTGTTGTATAAAGTTCTTGATTTATTTTATTTATTTATTATTTAATTTCTGTATTGTGAAAGTCCAGTTTTTTAATATTAAGTAAATTAAGTATTAAACTCTTTTGTACAATGTGAATAAAGTAAACATAAGTAAAAACCTGTGAAAAAATTTGTGTAGCTTCAACCATATTTAAAAAACATTTATTATTTATGTCCTGATGAAGTTTGAAAAAAAACAGACAAAATGTTGGAAAAAATGGGAAATGTTTTGATTTTTATTATTTTTTGAAAACAAATAACTGACCGTAATAGCCCAAAGAGATTAACAAAAATATCAACATAATAAGAACTAAAATTTAACATTGGTCATAAAAAAACGGAATCATTATTATTTTATCAAGTTAAGCAGATTCAAAATAATTAAGATGATGAGCGTAGATGTTAAAAAGTCTGTCTTCCAACATATGCCGAAAATGTTTGACGTTAAGCTAACATCTAACAACTCCATATCCAAAGTACTGTATTTTGATTCAGATAGCGTCTATTTCTGTGCAAAGAAACCCAATGGTGCCACTATTTTATAACGAGTCTGCTGCAGAACACCACCTATGGTAAACGTAGACGTATCAACAGTTAATGCTAGTCGCTGGAGCATTCGTAACATTTCATGAATAGGAATCAGTAGACCTGCGAAATTTGGAATATAGCTATGATAATAATTCAACATTCTCATGAATTTATTCATTTGCTTAACCGAGTTACGTTTCTTAAAACTAAGTGTTGCAGTAATCTTATCACCTGAGGGTTTAATTCCTTTTCCTGAAATATATTGACTTTGCTAAAAACTCAATAATCCACCAAAAACTCGAAGGTCGTAGACCGATCATGCTGATTTCCAGTAGCACCTCTTTCGACACCACATCTGATCGGTTGACATATTTTTTTTTAAACAATAACACGAACGGACAGACGGACATCGCTCAATCGACTTTGCTATGCATAATAAGTCAGAATATATATACTTTATGGAGTCGGAAATGGATATTGTAGACATTACAAACGGAATGAAAAACTTAGTTATACCTTTTTCCACTTTTTGTGGTAAAGGGTATAAAAAGATTATTAGCACTTTAAAATCCGACAGTGAACGTTTTAAACAATTAAGTTCACTGTTGCACATAACTTCGCATAACTTATCAGCCAATTTAATCATCTCATCAACATTGAATAAGTTAGAACTAGTAAGTGCGGTATTTAAACTTTTTAGTAATTTACTCAATCATATTTTCTTTAAAATTTCTCAACCAAAATTTAAAAGAGATGTATTGCAAGAGATCAGTAGAATTATTAAGATTTCTTTTCTCCTATTTCTAATTCGGACAAATTTTTTCAAGCTTTCTATTTTCACTCATTGAATGTCGCTCGATCAATATACTTTTAAGGTTTTCGTACGAATTTGGAGCAGAAGCGTTCTTCTAAACCATATCAAGCACGGCCATTAAAAAATCTATTGGTAAAGCTGTTATAATATGTTTGTACTTGGTTTTACCTTGTGCAATTCTTGGGTTCAAAATCTAAATTTTTTTAGAAATTTTTGTGCTCGTTAATCATGGGTCGCTTTCGCATTCAAACTGAAATTGTTTGTTGATACACTAATTAACTTTTAAGTTTTCAAATAAATAAATGCGCAGCACCTTTATCTTCCTGAGATATAATTTAGGATGATTATAATTTGCATATAAGTAGGTTCAAAGCAATGGCCATTTATACATCCATTGGCAGGATCGCCACATGTAGGTTAAGATATGCAATATATTTAAAAAAGTTGTTTGTTTTTACAATAATATTTATTTTACAAACAAATATGTTTATTTAAGTTAACAGATTTAGAAAGATTTTAATAAAGGAAATTTTTTATTATAATTTTAAAAAGTTTTAAAAACAGAAAGTAAAGGTTTCAAATTTAACAATTATTCTATAAATGAATTAAATATTGTAAACAAAAGAGCAATTTTAAATGTCTTCATACATCAGACAACAAATGATCGATTATTTGAAAAGCTTTTTACTATTTTTCATAAATAAATTCTAAAATTAAAGTTTTTATGCTTAAACAACAAACGATTATGCCAGATAGAATCAAAAGCCTTTTCAGTATCAAGGTAGATAGCTTCGACTTATATTATTTTCAACAAATTTAATTACCCTCTTCAATAGATGAGTGATAGAGTGTTCCTTCCGGAATCAAAACTGTTGGTCAATAACTATTCTTTGTGATTGATTTTTTCAAACATTTTGTTCAATAGGCTTCGAATGCTAATTGGTCTGTAACTTGTAGGCATTTTAGAAACTTTTCCAGTTTAGTGTACTGGAATTCCATTTTCCTTTTTGAAACTTTGCGGAAAATAGCCAATACGTATACGAGTACAAATATTAAATATCTTACTTAATGTTGATATTCCACATAATCCGCAACTCAAGTATCTATAGTTGATGGATTACTTACTTTCCTATAGTTCTGGTGTGTCAGCGTTCACATGCAGACCAGAAAACGTTAAATTATTGAAAAAGGTAACAAATTTTGACCAAACCAGCTAAAAAAATAACGCAAGCGATAATGAAAATAGTAATAAAACAATAACAAATTCACTACTAAATATCCTTTACCTAAATTAAAAGCAAAACACATTTACTGTTTTGAAAAACCACAACAACAAATAACACATGCAAATTTAAAGCAGGAAAACAATTGGACAAACAAAAAACCCAAATAAAAATAATAATTTTACGATACCAGTAAGCATCGAAAATTCCTTCCTTAGGAAAAATTGCAATAATGTTAGAGATGAGCAAATTATTACCCTTAATCCTTACTTTTTGTAACACTACTTGCTGCACATTTTTATTAATGAGCCATTCATATGACCCTCGCTTGAATTTACAAGGAACTCCACTACTTACCAGTAATGAAAAACAAACTACAATGGTACAAAAAAACATACACTATTTTTCGTACGTATACATACACACATACTTATGCACATACATACATTTATGTATGCGTACAAACATATCTATATGCATACGAGGACTGCTATATATATTTCTGGCCTGGCAACACTGAGTGCTGCCAAGTGCAATCTGACATTTCCATTGGAAAGTTTGTCATTTTTACGACCATTATTTGTGTTGTTTACAGTGACTTGAAAAAATTAATATAGAAAAAAATGGAATTAACTCGTAAACATTTTCGTGCCATCATTTTTCACAACTTTCGACGTGGTTTATCACGACAAGAGTGCATTGATGAACTTAAATCTTTGTATGGCGATGAAGCACCATCCTATAGCACTGTGAAAAATTGGTATAATGAATTTAATCGTGGCCGAAGCTCGCTCAAAGACGAATTCCGTGAAGGTCGTCCAAAAACGGCTGTTGTGCCAGAGAACATTGATGCCGTGCGTGAACTCATAATGCAAGATCGACATGCGACATACCGAGAGATAGAGACATCCTTGGACATTTCTTCCACCAGCATACATTCGATACTGCATGAACACCAGGCCGTAAAAAAGGTTTGTTCTCGTTGGATCCCGCACAATTTGAAAGTCGCTCAAAAAAAGGCTCGTGTCGATTGGTGCAAAGAAATGTTGCAAAAATACGATTGCGGTGCTTCAAAAGACGTATATTAGATCGTCACAGGTGACGAATCATGGATCTATGCGTGTGAGCCCGAAACAACAATCGACCGTGTGCGTCTTCAAAGACGAGCAAAATCCAACGAAAGTTGTTCGTGGAAGAAGCACTTCGAAGCAAATGGTCGCCTGTTTCTTCAGCAAAACTGGTAATGTGGCGACTGTTCCGCTTGAGCAACGTAGGGCGGTCACTTCTGAGTGGTTCACTACAATTTGTTTGCCTGAAGTCATCGGAGAAATTCGAAAAACCAACAAGAGAAGACGAATCATTGTTCACCATGACAATGCGAGCTCTCACACATCGGCTCAAACCAGAGCGTTTTTGACCGGCCAAAACGTCGAATTAATGGGTCATCCGCAGTACAGCCCTGACTTGGCACCTATTGACTTCTTCTTGCTTCCGCACATCAAGAAAAAAATTCGTGGTCAACGATTTTCGTCGCCAGAAGAAGCTGTGGAAGTGTTCAAAAACCATGTTTTAGAGGTGTTTCAATCGGAGTGGAAAAAGTATAAATCATGCTGGGGATACTTTGAAAAACAATAAAACCATTTTTGATTATAAATATTCGCATTTCCACTATTAGGCCAGAAATATATAGAGCAATCCGGACACATATAGTTTTGGGCTCATTCGGATTACCGAGTTATGCAGACTATAGTAGGTGAAAATATTGAAATAATCTAAGTAAATTTAATTGTATGCGTATGCATTGTACTATAATTTATTAAAATACATATGTAATCTAAAGGTGCAGTCAGATTAGTCAAATATTTGATCAAAAAAACAAAACCACCATTTTTTACAAATGTTTATTCTATCTTTCCTGACACGTACCGATATGAATAATAATTTACAATCTTACCTGTTATATTGAGTAGGATCTTATATTTTCTAATAAGTATCTAAGAAGGACAAAAATTTTTTTATAATTTAGTGGTTACGTCGGTTTGATCAAGTATTTGACTAACGTAACCGTAACATAAAATTAGTTATATGTACATAAATACAATGATATGTTAACAAACGTGCTGTCTAATAATGTTGAGGTGGTTGATTTGCGCTTTTTGCTCTAATATCTTTAACAATAGAATATTCGCATATCCAAATTAATCTCACTGACCGCAAACTGGAAATGATTTATTTGCAGCAGCAGCATTAGAGATCTTTGTTTATTTTTTCATCGGAAAACCTGAACCGAAACAAAAGTAATAATAGCGCAAGATGTAAATCGAAGTATAAATAACAAAACGTTCGAGAAAAACGGGAAATCCCCGAATTTTAATAGCTATTCTTGCATAAAAAAATGTATCCGAAGTATGGAGGTAAAAATTTTAAATTGTCCGAAATGTAGAAGCGTCCGTATTATTGGAGTGACCGGACTGGCGCATGTCGGGTCTGTCGAAGTTGTACTGTACATACATAAATAGACAATAAAATAAATACACATATGTATATGTTCCTCTAAACTTCATTTGAATAGGTATAAGCTATATTTAAAAAATGATAAACAATCTTCTAAACTGTCCCAAGCACTTTCCCAATCACATAAATCAAATAATTTATTTATGGAATTGATTTTTAAATTATAATCTTGACGTTTTGTACCACAGTAAAAAAGTCATGCGCATTTTTGGCTCTTTTGCGCATTGCACAAAAAAGGAGCAGCGCAAAAAAAGAGCAATAACAAGTTGGCTTTGCTCTTTGCGCAAAAGAGCCAAAAGAGCAGAAAAGAGCTGCTCCCCAGCAAAAAATTTTTGAAAAGGTAGTCTCTTTTAACATAAAGAACTAGTTTCATTACTACTTCCTTTTTTGGAAACTAATGTAATGTGTTTTGTAAACGAGTAACAAAGGTAAGTCATTATATGGCAAGTACTTTTAAAGGTAATCTCTAATTTTTTGCTGAGTCAGCGCTGCGCATTTACTTACTCTGCTAAATATAAGAAAGTCATTAAGGCATTAGTTATTCAATTTAAGTCAGGGTTATCCGCAGAAGTTAAAATAACTGATCGTCTATTAACAAAAACTTTTAAAGAGATATTCTCAATACTATCTGCTGTATTCATAAAAAATCGAAATAGATTTGAAATGTATTTTAGGAAAAATTTGTCACAAAACCCATTTTCAAATTTATTAATTATTTCTTATGAATACGGCAGTATATGTTTTAATTTTTGGTAAAAACTTTTCTATAGTGCTTTTTATCGCTATGAGTACACCTCTTCCGCGATTCAGTCGGTTGTCTCGGTATATTTTGTAGCCTTTAAGTTGATGCGGTTTTAAAAAAGTTTTGTTGAGTAAAAGAATACCAACATATTTGTCATGGTGAAGCTGCTGAATCTGTCGTTATGTCTTGAGCATTCTAGTGCATAACATGAATTTTTTGCATGCCTCTTGAACTACATATTATTTAAGTTAGAAAATTATTATTTAAAGTTAGAAAACTTTCAGATCTTCTGATAAACAAATTGAACCAGTGGAACGCTTACACGAAAACGTCGATCGCCGAATCTATGGTGAAGTATTTTGGTCACCATTCGGCAAAATAATTTATTCGCGGTAAACCTGTACGCTTTGGTTATAAGAATTGGGTTGCTGCAAGTTGAACTGGATACTGCTATTACTTTGGCATATATTGTGGTCAGGTGGTAAAACTAATGAGAACTAAAGTTGTGAAAATGCTGCTAAACAAACTAAAAACGAACCCTGCTAATCACAAAATATTTTTAATAATTTTTTTTACCAGTTGTGACCATCTTCGGGAGTTACGCGACTTGGGATATGCCACGGGTACACTCCGTGGCAATCGAATAAAGAAATGCCCACTTTTATTATAGGTTCGATAAACATAGTGAGATACAGCTGGTCCAATGGAAGGACCATACTATATGCACAATGGAAACTAACTACGATTCGTATAATGCTATAGGAACTCTTAAAAATGTAATTCAGAAAAAAAGCAAAAAACGGATATGAAAATCCCATATTTATTTTAGAATTGTAATAATGCCATGTGGGGTAGAGTCGATCTTATAATATAGAATTGGCATACATGGACAAAAATGGTGGTGGGTTTTCTTTATCTATATGGTTGATATAGTCATATCTAATAATGAAAATGACATGGATCAGTTATTATTTCGAAGAAATATGGCTAGATTTTATCTACGTCAGTTGTCACAGAAGTACACTGCTCGCCCATCGTCATCAAGTATCGAAGGCTTAAGATTAGATGGCAGTGTTCACGTCTTTCACAAGCTGCCGAAACGTGTGCGATTTGTTGTTTGCCACAATAGCAGCTGTTGGTGCTGCAAGAAATGCAAGAAAACTCTTTGCATTGACAAAGGTTGTTTTGCAAATTTTCATAGTTAAGTGCCCATTGCAGCAATTTGGGAACACCCCTCTAAGTTTTCAAAACGAACGTTGTTTTTTTTTCTTATTTTTTTATTTGTTTATATTGAATTTAATAACAAAATAAAAAATATCTATATTTTCACACTGATGGTTTTTGTTTGGGTCTAAATGGGTTAATTGTGTCTTTATAGGGAAGCAGAATTGCATGTTCGGTATAAAAGATAACGTGGATGTGTCCTCAACTCTGAAAATATTGGGTTTATCTAAAAATGGTGATAAGCTGTTAATCTGACTAGATGCTTTAAGTTCTGAATATCATCTTTAAAGGCATCTTGTTAGGTAATTCGCGCAATGTGCAAAGTGCGTTGTAAAGTTCGATTTTGCAGGGTTTGCCACTCTACCTTGATAGTTTTTGATTTTTTGATGAACCTTACGATGTGCCCCATAATTCATTGAAGCGTTTTTAACGAATTTCTGTTGTTTATGCTCTGCAGAAAGTTTTCACTATTGTCAGCAACCAGTGAATTGTAAGAATTTTGCTTCTGTTCAGTAATCGTCACGTCAGAGCTTAAACAAAAGGTATGAAATGTTCTGGCCATTTCAGATGCATCTGTAAATACATAAAGTTGTGAATTGCAAAAAATAACTCATGTCGATGTGATTATATTAGTTCGAAAAATTTGCCAATGTGAATGAAATCCTGACGGCATCCCCTCGTCCTATTAAAAATTCAAGATCTATAATTCCTGGACAAATATTTTTTGGCTCTAAAGAATACTAAGGACAGTAGTCCGAGTGGGTCGAAAATGCGTGCAAAATCCGACTTGATTGTTCTTTTAATCACCGTCTTAATTGGTTGTATGTTTACTTTTATTGACTTCTTGATTATCACTGGGAATGTTGCGAAGCAGTTGGATATGATTGGCGTACCACTGTCTTAAATTGAAGCCGTACTTAGCCATGACATGTTGAGTGTTATCGTTGAGTTTCTAGGCCCTTGTTCAAACTATGGGCTGCAACTAATCCACTACTACTGACTACTATCGGAAATAGCACTTGTTTAAGTGCCAATAACAAAAAATTTGTTTTTTTTTTTTTGTATATTTAAAATATGTAGATTATTCTATAACATAATAATAAGGAACGTTAATATTAATTTTAGTAGTAATATTATAGACATTGTTAAAAATAAATTCAAATATATGGTTTTAGATTGAATCATAAAGTGACTTCAAACAGTCCAAACAAATATCCTTAATTGCTTGAGTTAGTGATTACTTATAGTCGAATTATCTTCCTCCTTCATAAACCTTGCATAAAAGCCAAGGACAACTGCTTGTCTTGTAAGTTTCTCCAGCCATTTTAGCACTTTGAAATTTTAAATGGATAATACCTTAATACGTTATATCACCCCAGACCATATCTCCGTCTTCTCTGCTATGATGGGCGATTTTGAAATATCTCCTCTCTTGTATTGAAAGTTTTTACTTATTCTTTTTTTTTAATTTCAAGTACTCACAGCTTGCAATGGCTGTTTTTATCGTTCAGATACTTACCTGGATACGAGAAACAAGGATTTCGGCTCCTTGTCTAATGTTTAGTAGAAAGTACTATAATAGTTATGTACACAAAAGTTTTTTTTATTTACTTAACTTTTTAATTTTTTTATTTTTTTTTTTTCATTTATTTTAACTTTTTAATTTTCATTTCCTGTGCAACAAGACTGAGTTTTTTTATTTAATGTACAGGAACGTGTTTCATTACAAATGGTGTATTTATTGTCAAATAGGATAAATACAAATATGAAAATGACAACAACAACAAAAAAACATCACAATAATTATCAATATGAAAATTTATTACTTAAAACTAAAATAAGAAATGTATTACTAATATATATCACTCTTGTTTATCTGTTGTGCCACTGCTGCCGTCGGGTTAAGATCGTTTGGCTTTCTCAAACAGACGCATATTTTGTGTTGTGGAGTTCTTCGTGAAAAGGTACTGGTATTTTAATCTAGATTATTTCAAGTTCACAGCGCTAAATTGAGTTATGACTATGTTGTTGAAGAGTTTAATCTAATTCAAACTTGGTATATTACAAAATATGACGTTCTTCTTGATAAAAATACTACCGTCAACTTAGGTAATTCGTGTTATGACTTTATTACCTATAAAAGAATAACTATTAAACACTAAGCCTTTTACATTATAACAAAATATGTCATTGTTAAACATAGCATTATTTACAGTAACAATAAATAGCTCTCACTAACACAAAATATGACGCTATTGCTGATAAAAATTATAGTTATATATGAATAAAACGCACGTTCACAATAATAAATGTTGTTGTTTGAGGAGCAAATCCTCATCGTCAACTTTATCTTCGAGTTTATCCCGACCATCATATTTTTCGAAAAACTGTGACGACTCCATGGCTGATGTAACATACTACCCAAAATTACCACAGCAAAAAATTCTACGACTGTATTCCGCCCACTTTTGGAGTATTGTTCGCGTGACACCGCTAGTACAGTTGTGCAGCAAAGTGTTTATAGCTCATTGATTTCTTACGCGGCACCATCACTCGGTGACTCATAATTTGGTACTTCAACTTCAAAAATGGTAAGTAAGTTCTTCCATAATTTCAAATAGTTCAAACAGCCAGAAAAATGGAAGAGAAACATTAAAAAGAAAAAAAAAATAGTCGAACGGAGTATAAATCACATATGCTGATGAAAAAAGTTAAACCTGCAAGACAAATGAAAACTCCATGGGCTGAGACTTGTAAGCTCGAATGTTACAAAAATTGTAGTAATGTCGAACGAAAACATTTGTTTGACTTATTCTGAGCCCTTGGTGATATAGAAAAGCAAAGACAATATATCGACAAATGTATGCAAAACTTTGAGGGCAGATGAGGGCCTCGTCAAAACAAGGTTATGAGGTTGTGCGCGAGTTAATTTCCAATTATAGGAAATGAGTAAAAAAATATATTTTCTTTTTTCTGCACCAAAAAATATGCGTTTCTTTATTAAATATATTCTTAAGACTGTCTATCCTATTTTTCTTAGCATCTATTTATATTAATAATTATGTTTAATGTTTCTTTGTCCTAACTCAAAATATGTTTTTCTTTGTTTAGGTTACTAGTACCTTTTTTATCAGTAAAACATGTTTTGAGTTATTTGTATTAAGTTAGAAAAGAAAGAATGTGTTTCTTATCGTTACAATAGTTGTATTTATGATGTTTGTCTTATCGTTACAATAGTTGTATTTATGATGTTTGTCTTATCTCTAGCTTAGAATAGTTATATTTGAGTTTATGGATTTATCATCTTTTATTACTATCTTAGTTATATTTGAATTTATGGATTTGTTATTACTATCTTAAAATAAGAGATGTTAACTCTCCTCCTTCTTAAAAAAAACGTCCTCGTTTTAAACTGTATATTGTCTCTGTCGGAGCTTGAAAAGTTCTTTTTCATATAATTCGTCGATTTTTTTCCTTTGTGTTTCTATTTTCTTTATCCTGTAGCATTTGCAGAATTTAATCATACCATAAGTTAGTAATGCTAATGTACATAGTCCCAATACGAAATAAAATGTGTATTTGACTGGATGTTCTTCGATGGGTATCAGGAAGGTTGATATTTCTTGTATATTGTTAAATTTGTAATTACCATTAGATTCTAAGATGCGCATTATTTGTAATTGTTCGTCGTGTAGGTTATGTATGGCATCTTTGAGTGCTTGTTGGTGGTTGTAGTATTGTTTTCCATCTAGATTTGTTGAGTAATTGAATTGTATTAGTTTAGGTCCATTTATTTTTACGTTATTCCAGGTGTGTTCGTAATCTGTAATGATGTTTCCACTTTCGAGTACTTGTAGCGGTGCGTTATTTTCATGTATTACTTTGCATTTGGCTGGCCTGTTTTCTAATACATTAATAGTACAGTTGTCCGGTTTCTTAATTTTGCATATATAGTTTCCTAGATAATTTTTAAATTTTTCGATACTTATAAATTTATTATTGCATTTTGCTATTCTAGAGTCTAGTAATAGTTTTCCGTGCTTAAATGCTAGTGGATACAAATTAAATAGCTTACATTTCGTTTTTAATAATGGGTATTTATAGGTGTTTAGTGTTTACAATTGTGTGATGAAAATAAAAAACATTAATATCGGCATATTCTAATATATTTATTATAGGTAGATCTAACGCTTCATTAGACACTATTTGTTGAATATCTTTTAAATTTAAAGTTTCGGAATAAAAGTTTCCGTCTTTTGCGAAATTAATCATTGTAGCGATAGAATGTAGTTCGTTGTATACTTCGGTAAGTATTAAATGTTCTGAAATAGATTCGGGCTAATTCTTTCTAATATTTTTTCAAATTCAGAGTTTATTTTCTTTTGTTTATTATTATTTTCTATTAGCATATTCAAACCTGTCTTGATTTCGATTAAGTCATCGTGGTCAGGTGTTCCTGTAATAAGTTTGAGGGCTGATCCTAGAAAATTAAGTGAACGTTTAGTTCTGGAGATTCTAGGAAGTAGTTGTGACTTCAGATTTTCTATTTTAGTTATCAACAAATATTCTGCAGAGTTTTGTTCTAAATTATATGCAAATCGTACTATATTTTCGTAGGGTGTCAAGATTCTAGAAAGGTTTGTCATATGGTATAAGAACGCTGTGTCCTGAAAAACGTATACAGGGTCAGTCTCTATCATTATATATTTTTTGTCTTTTAAGTCTATTAGTCTGTTACCGAATGCGACGGATAAATATAATAATATTATTATTCTTTGCATGTTTGTACTCGTATATTATCCTTATGTATAACAATATTTTTGTTTGTAATTATTGTGTTACCTTTATCTTCCTTTACAATGTGTTTTGAGTATTTCCTTACGTTTTTATTGCGTCGGTGTGTTTTGGAGTATATAACGTCCGCTGCTTGGTATATGATGTTCTTACGATTTTTGTTGTGATATAGAAGTATTTTCTGTTGGTTTATTTCGATTTTTTCTTTAATATCAGGATGTGCTCCCCGGTTAAAAAACACGTCCTCGGGTTTCTCTCCAATGACTGAGTGTATTGTTTTGTTGTATTGTCGAACGGCATTAAAGATTTCGTCTTCTGGTGAAGATTTGTGTTCTTGAGCTAGGACTCTAGTGAGTTCGATCAGCGTGCTATGAGTGCGTTCCACTTGACCGTTTGTTGTTGAATGGTATGTTGGCGTTAGCGTGTGCTCAATATGTAGTTTTTCATAAACCTGTTTTACGCATATACTTGATAATGCTGCTTCGTTGTCAGTCATTATGAATCTAGCATTTGGATAGATTTGCGATAGTATTTCTTCGATGTATTTGTGTATGTTTTTCTTATTTGGAATTTCTCGTATATAGCAATATTTTGAGTACTTATCAGTTGTGGTGATGTATGTGTTTCCGTTCATATAAAATAAATCTAAGTGTATGTGTTCTCCCATGTGATTTGGAATCGGTGTTGCTCCAATTGGTTGTTTATTTGGTCTTCTTTCGTATTTGTTTGTAAGACAGATTTCACAGTCTTGTGCTTCTTTTTTACACATGGTGCGTATGGTTGGCCAAAAATACGTTGTCTGTATTTCTTGAGCGTTATTTTTGTAGTTTCTGTGTGCTCGTCTATGTGCTAGTACTACGATTTCTTTTTGTCTATCTATGTGTTCTACATCTTCTGTCATTTTCTGAGCTACTAAAATTTTTACATTTGGAAAAGAAGAAATGATATTATCTGTGACGTGGAATAGAGTTTCTTCCTCTATTTTTATAGCATTTGTTACTTTTGGGTTTATTATTTGTTCTAATCTGTCTAATAATTCGTCCTTGGTTGAATAGAAAAGTGTGTGTCGTGCATATGAGAAAATATTTTGTGAAGATATTTGCACTAAGTTATCTGTGTTATCGTGAATAATTATTTGATTCTTAAATGCATTTAATGGTTGTTTCACGCGTTTCAATTTTTCGATTGGCGAACTTTGTGCTGAATGTTGTGAACAACTCGAAGTATTATTAATCTGTTGACGTGACAATGCGTCAGCGACGACGTTTTGATTTCCTGGTTTATATACTAATTTCGCGCCATATTCTTCGATGAAATTTTTCCTTTGTTTCAATTTTGTGTTGGGATTTCTATCAGATATAGAAAAAAGGAGGGACTGGTGGTCCGTGTAAATGGTTAAGTCTGCTATACCGTACATGTAATTTCTTAATTTTTGAAGTGACCAAACGATCGCAAGAAGCTCTTTTTCGTTTGTGCTATAGTTTTGTTCGGTTTGGTTAGATATAAATAAAATAGGTTTCTTATTCTGAGAAAGTACAGCTCCTATTGCAAAGTTGCTTGCATCAGTTGTTAGTTCGAAGGGCTTGTTAAAATCTGGTTGAAATAATTCGACTTGTGCTTGTAACATATCTTTAATTTTCTCTATCGCTTCGAGTGCTGGCTTATCTAGATTAACCCTTATCGGACGCGACTTTTCACACGTTTGATTCTCACCAGGTTGTAGTTATTTTTAACAAATATGAAAAAAAAAAAAAACAATAGTATGTTATTATACATTTATATTCATTTCTTTTCAGTTTTGTTACAAATTATTTATTTTTTGTACAACTACTACTAGACTAGAGCATCATCACCATCATTCTCGACTTCAATGCAATCATCATCTGAGTTATCAACTTCTGATTCTGTATCATTTTCTTCTTCACTTGAGTATTGTATAGGAACTATAACTCTTCTTTTCTTAGAAAATAACGAAGCGTTATTGCTAAACTCATCACTAGAGCTAAAATCACTTTCAGAAATTTCTTTGATATTTATAATATTTACTTTATTCATTTTATGGGCAAAAAATAAATTCAGACATTAAAAAAAAGAATTGAAAGTTTATTGCACAAGTTAAATGCTCTGCTGATAACGACAAACTGAAAAGATTCTTATGCTCAAACGGTAACGGTAAATACGTATTTTCAAATGGTAACGGTAAATTGAAGAAATGAATGCATTTTAAAAACAAATCTCATCAATAGACAGTATGTTTCGACATAATTCGCCTTGTCACTTCACACGTGCCATACGACCGTTGCAGAAAAGTACTGTTGTCACGTCAGAGGTGACTTACGACCGATAAGGGTTAATTAATACTTTTGTGCTTTGCTTTTTGTTTACACCGCTATTGTCTCCGCGTAAGAATGTAGTAAGGGGTTTTACTATTGAAGCGAAGTTTTGTACAAATTTCCTATGATAACTAGCTAGTCCTAAAAATGACCATAATTCTTTTAAATTTTTAGGTATTGGATAATCCTTTATTGTTTGGATCTTACTAGGATCTACAGTTATTTTATTGTGTTTGATTACGTGACCAAGATATTCTACTGAGTCTTGGAAAAAATGTGATTTCTCGTCAGAAATTTTCATATTTGCATTATGTAATGCGTTTATTATTATTCGAAATGCTCCATGTGTTCTTCAGGCGAAGAAGAATATATAATAAGCACGTCGTCGATATAAACGTAAGCGAACTTACCAATATATGGCCGCAGAATAACATCTATACATCGCTGAAATATAGAAGGTGCGTTCTTTAAGCCGAATGGCATTCTAAGAAATTCGTATTTTGCTCCATTCACACTGAATGCAGTCTTTTCTCTGTCTGATTTTTTTTATCAAGATTTGGTGAAATCCTGACTCTAAGTCTAGTGTTGTAAAGACTTTTGCTTTTCCTAAATTTTGAATAGTCATTGCTACATCTGGGATAGGGTACCTGTCGGTTATAGTCTGAGCATTAAGCTTTTGAAAATCTATTACCATACGTTTTTTTGGTTTCCCTTCCTCATCTGAGCCTTTTTTCGCAACGGTCCATACTGGAGAGTTGTATGGGCTTTTGCTAGGTTGTATTATTTGGTTGTCTAATAATGTTTGAATTTCTTTATTTATAAATTCATTGTCTGCTATTGGATACGGGTACTGTTTCACCCAAATAGGATCTTCTGATTTTGTCCTAATTGTATCTTGTACAGTGGTTGTAAAGGGCAGAATTTCGTTGGTTTCGTCATTTATTCTCATTATATTTTCAATTTCATTTTTATGTTTGTCATTATTGACTGTGTAATTCACTTTTTGTTCGCTAATTTCTTCTTTTCTTTTAAATTTATACGTGATTTTATACTCAAATAAGTTAATTTCTGCTTTTATGGCTCTGAGACCATGTTCCCCGAGAAGCATATCGAACTCTTCTAAGGTTTCAGTTTCGAAAAATACTAAATTGTGGCCTAATAGTGTAATATTTTTTTTTGCTTTCGTTAAAGAGTATCCGTGAAGCGTTTTTACCTCAACTGGTTTTATTGGAATAGATTTTCCTATGTTGCACTTAGAACTAATATAATTGTTTGTCGCACCTGTGTCGATTAATATATTAACGGATTTACATGTTGTTTGGCAGTGCCTCTGTAGACATGGCAATCCGTTTATTCGCCTAAAAAAGCGCTGCCGGTTTCGTAAGTATCTTCGGTGTGTGGTACAAGTGATTGTATATCTTCATATCTTGTCTGGTTTACTCGTTGAACTTTATTCGGATTATAATTTTTTGATGAAGGCATTCTATCCCTTTTTGTTGGTTGTTGCTTCCTTCTGAGTGGGTTGTATTGCTGCTGTGGAGAATATTGTGTTGAACGTCTAAATTGTTGCGAACTATCCACTTCCATGGGTCCCTGCCGTGGTTGATGATTAAATTGAGCTTGTACATTGGTATTGTACCTCCTTCTATCTTCGTATCGTTGTGGTCCGAAGTTTGGTTTTTGGTTGTATAATTGTGTTGTAGCCAGTGTGTCGAACTGCATATTTGCGTTGTCATGGTATATGGTGCTTGCGATTGCAAATGCTGTTTTTAGGTCCTTTGGATGACGGCTATATAATGTACCGCTTGTGTATTTACTGTTGAGTCCTGTGATGAATGTACGGACTGCTTCCTGATTTGCATATTCCGCCATGGATGCAGATCCCTTATCACCTGACATCTCTATTTTCGAAAGTGGGAGGTTCAGTGCTTTGCTGATTTTGCTGTGGAATTCTGAGAGTGTTTGTCTTCCCTGTTTATGTTTCTTCATTTCCTCGAGAAGTACGTATAATGGTCGTTGATCTGCGTAAGTGTAGTCAAGCCTGTTAATTATAGAATAAAAGTTCATCTTGGTGTTGTGGTTGATGAGGATGTCTGCTGCTTCTCCAACAATTTTTGAATGCAGTATTGTGAATGCTGTGTAGTAATTTGGGTGGTTGGAAAATTGTTTGATATTTTCCATGAATGTCCATGCCCTTTTCCGCCAGGATCTATATTGGTTTTTATCCCCACTGAAGCACGGTATAGCTTCGAATGTTTTTAAATTTATCTGAGTTGCATCCTTTATATTTGGTGTGAAGTCACTATGTTGTTCCTGTGTAGTGATTGTATGGGGAGATCGTTCCGCCTCCAGTGTATTTACCTTCAATTGAGTATTCTGTAGAGTTTGTGTGAGTACCTCTATTTGTGCTCGTAAAGCTGCGATATCTTCATTCATTGTGTCGTTGTCTTTTCCTATAGATCGTAGGGAATTGAATATTTTCTGCCGTTTCTGACGTTGGTCCAGCGTGGTAATTTCTCACTTTTTCAGAGATTGGTTTGCTTTTCTTCAAAGCCGTGGAATTTTTATTTAAATATCTTGAATGTCAAGAATATTTGGCTGTGGTCAAGAGTTTAGACCGGCTTGAGCCCCCAGTTAATTTCCAATTATAGGAAATGAGTAAAAAAATATATTTTCTTTTTTCTGCACCAAAAAATGTGCGTTTCTTTACTAAATATATTCTTAAGACTGTCTATCCTATTTTTCTTAGCATCTATTAATATTAATAATTATGTTTAATGTTTTTTTGTCCTAACTCAAAATATGTTTTTCTTTGTTTAGGTTACTAGTACCTTTTTTTATTAGTAAAACATGTTTTGAGTTATTTGTATTAAGTTAGAAAAGAAAGAATGTGTTTCTTATCGTTACAATAGTTGTATTTATGATGTTTGTCTTATCTCTAGCTTAGAATAGTTATATTTGAGTTTATGGATTTATCATCTTTTATTACTATCTTAGTTATATTTGAATTTATGGATTTGTTATTACTATCTTAAAATAAGAGATGTTAACTCGCGTTTGCAAACTGTTTTTTTTAAAACACCCTGGCTATCACCGATCTTGTAATTAGAACCGTATTGGATAAGCATAAAAAACTCGCTAACTAAATGTTAGAACCCGACCAAAGAGGTAAACACGGGAAACAGAAAAAAACATGATCCTAAATTAAAAGCTGGAATTAAGGAATTCGTATATAAAAATTCAAAAATTGAAGGTAATAGTAATAGTCAAAAATGAAGCGAGAAAATTAATAACAAAGAAATGTATAAAAATAACTTGCATGAAAGAAATTTGGCAATAGATGAAAAAATAAAACACAAAGAAGATATTAACATATTTGTAGCAGTGTCTGATTTGCAAGCTGTCATGCAATTACCTAAAGGCGATGTCTCTGCATTTTATTTCAAGTCAAAAGTAAATGTTTTCAACTTCACTATATATAGCATAAAAACAAATAAATTCCAATGCTTTGTATGAGACGAAGCCAATGAACGCCGTGGAGTTAATGAATTAGGTACGTGTGTTCTACAATATATTAAAAAATTTTCGACCCTTATACAACTAAATGATTTACATCAATTGTCCGATTGGCAAAGAAAAAAGAGACCCATTTAATGTTAACGAGCTATGTTTTAATAATTTTTTAATTTTAAAAATATTGGCAAATGACATCGGTCCAATAGTAAAAACAATTCAAGCTCAACGAGAATTGCGATTGTTATAAAAAACGATGCAAGCAAAAGGGATTTCTTTAAACAAAACTTTAAATACCAAACCAGGTATACCAAAAAATAAGAGAGCCAATATTAATGAGTTAATAAAAAAAACTTATTCCAAATTTTTATAAACCATTTTATGATAATTTGTAAACATTTCGTAGTCAGAGTTTCGTTACCAATATATTTTGGTATTTTATTATTTTTTAATTACTTAAAGTAGAAAATTAACATTAGAAAATTAACATTTTTCGTTTGTGAATTATATCTTAAGATGAAAAGATGTTGAAGAATTCCTTAATATTTTAAGTTCAAAAGACTGTTTCTATGAATTATATATATTTTGTTTCTCACGATATGCATAAGTACATAATACGTATATTTGAAGTTCAATAAAGTGTATTAATACGAACTCACTTCTTTTTTAACAATAACGACACATTGTAATTTATGACACTCTATTGAATATATTTTTGCGACAATAACGTCATAATGCAAAGGAATGTTAGTTATTATTCAGGAAAATATCATATATGGCTACTTAGTGTTGATTTTTCTTTATGGATATGTTAAATATATTATACTGAATTGTTTTATTTTAAAGTTTTAGGTTTTCCTCCTTTCTGTGAAAGGTAAGGTAGTCAATTGAAAACTTTAAACGCGTTTTCTGCAAAATCGATTTTTTTTAGTTATTATACCAGACGTAGTAGTGGACATTTTTTATTTTCAAGTTTTTGTAAATAACAGTTTAACAGATAGGGCTATATACGTCAAATTCCATCAATTACAATAATACCCTTTAATTTCTCAAATTCATTTTGTATACTTGTTGTTATAGCGGACATAGCAATGCAGTTTCTTTGTAAATTTCAACCGTCTGCTTACAGTATTATAACGGTCATAATAACCGGTTTTTTATCCATTTCAAGCGTTTGTGTATAACGGTTTAAAAGATAGGCCCGTATAGGTAAATTTACGTCACCTAATTTATAGATTTATTTTTCTATTCCTTTTTGCTATTGGTGCCGTAAACGATTCATAATACACTTAAAAACATGTATGTTATATGGGAACACCCGTTAATTTTTAAGATTACGAACTGTTTTTAAAACGTGACCAATCTTTAAGCATAATCTATCGAATTACAAAAAATTTTCAAAAGTTCAGAAATGACTGAGTTCTGCAGTCATAAACGTTAAAAAAGCAACATTCAGACGAATAGATAACTTCCTTCTTTTTTGAAGTCTGTTAAAAAAGGTCATGAAACAATACTTAACGCGTCACCTGTAAATATAGAACAATTATTGTAATAACATTAACAAAATATAATTTATTATATTATGCTAATACCCCATAACATTTTTAAATAAAAATGCAATTTATTCGTTGGTTGGAAAAGCAGGTATCTATACGTATTTCGCCGGTTGCTTAAGCTTAACAAAATATAACGAGAACAAACCTTTTTTACGGCCTGGTGTTCATGCAGTATCGAATGTATGCTGGTGGAAGAAATGTCCAAAGATGTCTCCATCTCTCGGTATGTCGCATGTCGATCTTGCATTATGAGTTCACGCACGGCATCAATGTTCTCTGGCACAACAGCCGTTTTTGGACGACCTTCACGGAATTCGTCTTTGAGCGAGCTTCGGCCACGATTAAATGCATTATACCAATTTTTCACAGTGCTATAGGATGGTGCTCATCGCCATACAAAGATTTAAGTTCATCGATGCACTCTTGTCGTGATAATCCACGTCGAAAGTTGTGAAAAATGATGGCACGAAAATGTTTACGAGTTAATTCGATTTTTTCCTATATTAATTTTTTCAAGTCACTGTAAACAACACAAATAATGGTCGTACGTCAAAACGTTTTGAGTACGATAATGCCTAAAAATGACAAACTTTCCAATGGAAATGTCAGATTGTACTTGGCAGCACTCAGTGTTGCCAGGCCAGAAATATAAATAGCAGCCCTCGTATCATATTTCTTGACCAAATGGGATAAATAGGTCCAAAAATAGTAACTATATTTGTGTTTCTGCGGGTAATTTTTAGAATTTTGTGTAGATATAAATTTTTCTCACCCGAACAAATTGACACGCCCTAAGAAATATGTTCACAAAGCAAATGTTCTATTAGGCGGTGTGAAAAATAGTTTTAGCTAAAACTAGCAAGTCTTTATCTGAAAGAAATTTTCAGATGAAGCTAGGGACTTTTTTTGCCTAGTTCAAGCTAGTTTCTTCAGCGTTTGCTGAAAATATGTGTGAATAAAAACTGGTAAGTACATAAAATTACTTACAAAAAGTGAATTTTCTTTTCTTATACCCCTCACCATAGGTGAAAAAAGGGTATACCTAAGTTTTTCATTCCGTTTGTAATTTCTACAATATCCCTTTCCGACCCCAAAAAAGCTTACAGCAAAACTCGTACACTTTAGACTAATTTTTAAACTATATTATAACATTAAATAAGAAGCTCTTAACCAATAAAACTGTATTTATTTTATTAGTTCATTTTATAACAAATTTAACAAAACATAAAAACTTAAATTATTATTCAATAAAAAATTTTTTTAATAAAAACAAGATAATAGTAATTGCTGTGACAAAGCCAAAATCGTACACCACACTGTAATCAAATATTATTTTGTTGGTTTTAAAT
The DNA here is from genome assembly GCA_916610165.2 of Gymnosoma rotundatum. Classification (NCBI taxonomy): domain Eukaryota; kingdom Metazoa; phylum Arthropoda; class Insecta; order Diptera; family Tachinidae; genus Gymnosoma; species Gymnosoma rotundatum. The sequence continues at coordinate 90,179,377 of OU744336.1, forward strand.
ATTAATATTTAGTGTGCATGCCTTTATTTTTTATCACCATTTTTAATCTATTTGGCATACTGCGCACAAGGTTTTCGCAAAAACTTGGTTCAATTTTGCCCCATTTGTCCTGAAGAGTTCTTTTCAAGTCATCCTTAGAACTTATTGTATGACTACGAATTTTCCGATCGAGATAGCTCCACAAATTTTCGATTGGGTTTATGTCTGCACTCTGTGCTGGTGTATCCATAACATGTGGACAATTATAAAGTAGCCATGATCGCATATTGTAAGCCTTATGCTTAGGGTCGTTGTCTTGGTAAAAATAAAAGTTTTAACCAAGACAAAATTTCTGCTTTCAAACTGGCAAACTTTCTTTTAAAATGTTCAGATACATATACTGATCCATGGTACCATCGATAAAGTGCAAAACACCGAGCCCAGATGCAGAAAATGATCCCCAAACCATTACTGACCCACCACCGTGCTTAACTGTTAGTTTTATGTTTTTGGCAAGCAATTTGAATTTGATTTTTCCATACATAAGGTGTTCCATCTGAACCAAACAAGTTGAATTTACTTTTATCTGTGAATAATACCTGCTTTCAAAATGAAAAATCCTTAGTTTCATGTTCCTTGGCGAATCGTAACCTTATCTTTTGATTTCTCTTATTAATCAGAGGTTTAACTCTTGTCCTTCTACCATTGAAATTAGCCCTTTTTAATATGTTTCTTATGGTCTGTGGGCAACATTTTTTTCCTAATTCTTTTTCAACAATTTCTAGGAGTTTCGGAGCACTTAAAAATGTGTTCTTTTTTATTTGACGTAAAATATAATGATCGTTTCCAGCAGAGAAAATTTTGTTATTTGCACTTTTCTTCTTGTTCTCAATCCTCTCTTCCATTTTATACCTTTTTATAATATATTGCACTGTTGATCGGCTTCTATCAACTATTTAAGATATTTTCCGCAGCGATTTATTATTATTATGATGCTGAATTATTAATTTTCTTACTTCAACAGAAGTTTGTCCCCTATGTCTAAACATTTTGTACTCTTTTGTAACTCTTTCAAACAAAAACTCAATTAAATGACAATAAAAAGGTGATAATGGGGAAAGTCCCTATTTTTTAAATTATTTTTACGAAATATTCCGAAGTTAGATGCAAATTAAAAGAATGTTGCCAAATTAAATAAGACTGTACGAGTTTGGCTTTGGCGTCGAAAGTTGCCACTTTTTAAAATATTTATCTGTATTTTAATAAATAAAGATATATTCAAAATTTCGTTTCTGATATTTAATTAAGTACATAGTTTTGTACTAAAATTAAGTAAATTTATTTTATTAGCCTATTTAGTTTTAGACATATAACATAAAGAAATTTGTTTTCATAGGTGTACGAGTTTCGCTTGGAGCTACTGTATATATTTTAAGTTCTTATGTATAGCAAAATCTATTGAGCAATATCCGTTTGCCCGTCCGTGTTAGTGTTAGAGAAAATTTAAATACGCCAATCGATCAGTCATAGTTTTGCTATTGAAAATCAGCAAGATCCGTGTCTTTCGAGACAGCGGGCAAAACAACAGGCCTTTTTTTGCCATATCATATGGAACAAATCTAGTTAAGTGAAGTAATTAAAAAAAATAAATAAATAAATATATGGGGCGACAGAGAAATAAAAAATAAGAAAAAAGACATCAAGTAAAGAAATTGGCGTTTGCCCATATATTCCGAATTAAACATAATTTTATGCTTTTGGAGCATATCAAAAAAATTTGCACAATTTTTGTCAACCATCGTGATAATAAATAATCAAAACAAACTTATATAATATATAACTTCAATAATAAATAATCAAAACAAACTTAGAATTTATAAGAAGAAATGTTTTTTTTTTTAGAAACAGAGGCAACTCTCAAATGTTTTTATTTTCCAGTACTAGCTACATAGTAGTAACAACGATTTATTCACACCTTTTGTAGTTTATACTTTTCAGCCTCGCTAGTACTAAAAAGTTTAAGCTAGTACTAGGTACTATGTAGTAAAACCTGCCTTTTATTCACTTTACCCATAAAGTATAAATCACTGCTAGTTAACTTTTCTGCCAAGGGTTTAATTCGCAGATGAGTATGTTAAGCTCTTTATATCAATTATTTCTATCTAATAATTTATATTCAATTTATTTCTGTGTGGTATAGGTCCGCAGGGTCTACGAGGATTTGGCAGTCTTAATCAACAATCGCCACCCAAAACATTAAATAATTTTGCTAATAACTTGGCGCAACATCCTTTAGGAAATTTACTTCAGCAACAGAAGGCAGATTCATCGCAGCCAGCGCCGATTACTTCTCAATCTCTCATGGGTGCCACAGCGAATAGATTACCTCCAGGATTCTATTTTCAACAACCTGGACATTCTCAGTTGCCTCCACATCCACTTTTAAATCAACATGGTGGATTGCCAAATAATTTTCCTAATCAACGCCCACTGCCAAATGCACATTTACCAGTTGCACTGAATAATTTTGCAATGCATCCAAACTTTAATGCAATGCGTTCAACGGCACGTAACATACATCCAGCGGCAATTTTGGCACAACAGCAACATGCGGTATCAAGTCGTATACCCAGCCACCCTCCAAATCCATTGCTCCATCTTAATCAAAATCCGAGCTCATCGAATTCCTCATTCAACATGTTTAACATGCGTCTTGTTCAGGAAATCCAACAAAATCACCCACTTCTTCAAAACGCCTCTCGCCAAACTCAGCAACAACAGCAACAAAATATGATTGATAGAATTTATAACAACAGCAATAGCCATATTCATCGTAGTGTAAGTGGATCATATGCTGCAAGCGGCAGCAGTCTCGTTGGAAATCAAAAGCAAAATCATAACATAAGACGAGACGGCGTTGCAGCCAATGGCAATTTACCACATGAAGAATTTGATGAGTATGCAAATCTAATGAGCACCCGTGAAAAACATTGGTTAATTGGAATTCAACTGTCACAGCTTAATACTGATACACCATATATAGACGACTATTACTACACCGTCTACAAAGAACGAAAAGTAGCTTTGAGTGGAAATTTGCGTCATAGCCAGGCACACAAAGACAACCAGCTTAATCATCCGCTTACCCAACCTAAGGGACATGCTCAGCTTATTCTCGTACAACTTGGCAATAAAAATGGCCAACGAAATGGCCAGCATCGTGAACGTCGTAATTCAGAAAATCAAAATCAAGAGGTGAAGTTGCCAACCTATGTTTTTACACCCCTTAAATTTGAAAACTCTCTAGGAAAGTTACAGTATGGCAGTGTAACTGCACCCCGTAAAATTATCGACGCTGAAATTATGGGTACCGAAATATCCACATCAGCCGCAAATTGTTTAACTAATGTCATTGCCCAGGATTCAACGAGTCAATTAGAAACCACTGCAACTGGCAACAATTCTTCCAATATTAATGTTAGTATAAGATCGGAAACGGCAGCTTTGCTGCAGGTGCCAAATGCAGCTGGCGAAATGACAGCAGCCAATAGTCAACGGAAATCTCGTTATATTCTATTGCATATTGAAACTTTGTATCGCATTTTATTAAAGTTAGAAGATCTAAATAACCCGAATGTGATTGCAACAATATTGATGAAAAAGAAAAAAGAAACCGAACGCATTGCTGTACTAGAGCAGCTTGAAAATGCTAATAAAACACCAGAAGAACGTGCTTCTGTAGACTCGTCTAATAACCCATCTATGAAAAGCAAATTTAATTATGAAATTGAAACAAAAGAGGCTTTAATTGAAAAGTTAGTTGCAGCACTACAACATGGAAAGGTCACAGCTATGATGAATGTACGCAAAGGAAAGGTTGGTTTTTTTGTTGTCTATAATAAATTCAATTGTTTATTAAAAGAAGTGATAAAATATTTTGATAAGATATTATTTTGTACACATGCGTGTTCTCTTAGTTTTCGATTTTTTCAATTAGCTTTTTTATCGAATACGGGCCTGTTCGTAAATGCATTACTGCTAGTGATGGGACAAGAGTAAATACCCAAATGGTAAATTGGGTATATAAATATAAGTACCTCGGTATTTACCCAAAATGATTGTTTCCTTTGTGTTAAACAAACAAAATATATACAAAATAAATTCAAAAATTTTCACATTTCTCTTAATCTACGTAACAGTATGAAAGTGGGTATAAATAGGTAAATACCCTGCGTTGGGTAAATACCCAGGTCTAAAGCTATCTGTAAATACAGCGGTGCATAATATGATTATTCTGCACTGTCACTGCTAATCAGCTGTTGCGTATGCTTGGATTTGCTCATTTTAGTTTTCATTTCCGAACGAAGAAATAATGTGAAAATGGAAAAATTTATAAAAAAAAACGGGATTTATAAACTACATGATGCAAAAAATTATAAAAATTTGTTAAAAAAAATAAAAAATATTAAACAAAAAGAAATAAATAAAAAAAAACTTAGCAAAATTTATACTCACACGTATTTGCGTATAATATACTTAAGTGATGCATTTATGAACAGATGACATTTGTAGTGCTGCCACTTTTTGCATTTACGAACGTACTGCCCATCACGTGCAGTGCAGTGATGCATTTACGAACAGGCCTTACAATAGCGGAATTTACGGTTTGCTATTGTAGACTATTTACATCTGGTAGCTTTAGTAGAACTTGACAAATTTGAAATACGACAACAAAATGCATACATATTTAATTTACTGTTTTCAATATCTAGAATACTAAAAACTGTACTATATGTTGTAAATGCATTTATTTACAAATCTGAAACAGCTGGCTTATTTTGCGCCATGTTGTTTTTGCTCTTTTGATTTTTTTTTTTTTTACAATACAAAAGAAAAGGTCGCTCACACTTAGTCCCAATTTTCACTAGGCAATTCTTATCGGCTTATCCCCTTTGCTTGTGGGTAAGGGCGACAAGAGGAAAAGAAACGAGTACACAAGCTGATGTACTTTTTCAATTCGTTTTGCTTTCTTATTCGTAATTTTTAGCTGATTAAATGTTATATGTTTTTATACACAAATTTAAATTTGTTGTTGTTGTTGTTGTTTGTTGTTGAACCGCTAAAACAATAAGCTAAGAATTGAGAAAACGACAAGGCAAGTTCAAAGAAGAAAGAGTGATAAGTTTATTAATAAGAATTGCTTCGTGAAAATTGGGACTTAGATGTCTTAAGTCATAGAATATTTAACAGGATTTTATGTTAAATATGAACCGTGAATTTCGCTAATATAAATAGTATTAAATAAAAAATCGTTTCTGGTTAAAATCCCTAAAAAAAGGAAAACAAGACAAGTGCCAAAATAAATTTAAACTTATTTGAGATTATCTCTAAAAAAAATTTTTTCATCTATGTTTGATCTTTAGGTTCTTATTCGTCGCATCATGCCGAATATTGAAAACCATGAGGTTCGGTGGAATGTGTGGATTGGTGTTTTTAGTTCTTTGCAAAATGTAATTAAAAAAGACCGTGACGATACAGAAGGCGTGTTATACTCCTTGTATCCTGAATTTATGAAGCAAATTAAATCTGCTAACTTTGAGATTATTGTAAAAATTTCCTCAGCGATTTCACTTACAGATAAGAAATCAAATGGTGTTTTCTGCAGTAAGGTAAGTAAAAAAGAACACCCTAATATTTGGGCTTAAGTCTAGTTTAGCGAAGCTTGACCAATCAAAATAAAAATTAGACAGGGCGATAGAGAATTAAAGAATAATTGGCGGTTTACTTTATTTTCCGAGTTATGGGTCTCTTATAAAATTGTGATTGTGCGCTACATTTTTGAAGCAATTGGGTCAATATGGGTATCATTATAATGTTTTTGAATTATCTGTAGTGCTCAAATTAAAAAAATTAACCTATTAGGAACCAATATCTTTATTAAGCGAAGCCGGTGTTGGCCATACCCTAGAGGATAAAATCCTTGATTCCGGCCAAAGGCTGACTATGCAGAAAAACTTTAGTAAGCGAAGCCGGTGTTGATCATACCAATAGACGAGAAAAATTTTGCGACCGGCCGAAGGCCGGCTATGCAACTAAACTTTAGTAAGCGAAGACGGTGTTAGACATACCATAGAATAGAAAGGCCAAAGGCCGGCTATGCAGGAAAACTTTGGCAAGCGAGTCCGATGTTAGTTCAAAAGCTTTATAATGATATCCATAATGACCCAATATGTTTAAAAATGTAGTGTTAAATCACAATTTAATAAGAAAAGTTCAGAGGTCCATAACTCGGAAAACAAGGACGACAGGCATTTTTTTTTTATTTTACATTTTCTTATTATTTTTTGGATTCTCTATTACCCTGTATAATTTTCTTTTTGATTGGTGAAGCTTCACTTAACTAGACTTGTTTCAATATGTGCTCAATACACAATCTTATGTACATATAAGAGTTCCATGGGTAGATAAATAAGTTAGACATTTTTCATTTAATATACATAATTTAATTTTTAACTGATAGAATCTGAGAACATAGCCAGTCATATTGCCTGAGCAATATTATTCGAAGAAGTAACTTCCATATTTAATAGAGGAATAAAATATTTATTGCTTTCCATTAGTTCTTGAGTCAAAGACTTAAGAGAGGATGATATTATTGTTTGAATTATACCCTTACTTTAGAAATGTTCTTTCGAAGTTGTTTTATTAAAATTAAAATTTTGTTTTTTGTTTTATTTTTCTTTTTTGTCGTTCATTGTTATTGTTAGTTTTTTATATTTGTTAATAGCAACGTTGATTCCGGCCTAAGGCATATTGATACAGGTGACTGCATTAGCTTTTGCGTGTATTTTGTTTTTGTAAAATCTTGTTGAGCTGTCAAAAACGTGTGGCAATATGTGTGTATATGTTTGTGAAAAAAGCAAGCAATTGAACATTAACATACACTACACATGCACACACAATACACAATATACACATACAACAAAAAAGAGCAACATTTTTGACAACTCGCAAAGAATAACAGCAAACATGTGTTGACCACATGAGCTAATGCAGTCACCAGTTCAATTTGCCTTGATTCCGGCCAAAGTGGTATCTTAATTTAATTTTTAGTTTTGGGAGGATATGCACTTTCTCTTTCGTACTTTTTACCTTGCTTGTTTTTTTTCAGTAGTTGTTGGTATTTCCGGGAACGAATCTGTGATCTCGATTTTATATTCGTCTCGTAATTACGTTTTCTATGCAAAAGGAAATTTTTTTTAATGATTTGAATTTTTATGCCCTTTTTCCTTGAATACATCGTGGACAGTTTCTTTCGGAGGAAGTTTGTTCAACGGTAGGTAGGTTGTAAGTGTTAAAAATCAGAACTATACTTTGAATCACCTAGTATGTTCTGTATAATCTATTGGAAGTCCTAGTTCGTGGCCCGTTCGTAGCTATACTGCGTGTGCGTCCTGCAACTTTTTATCACATAGAAAGAAAGGCCAAAAAGTATAACACCCATCTGCTATAAGATCATGTCCTATCGTTATAATCAATTACTGCGATTATACCTGTCTGACAATAACCAAAATGTTGGTCGGATATAATGAATGCTTGTAAGACATTAGCAAAATAAGTACTCGGAGTCAAGCGCGATAAAATGAAGCCATGGGTTAGCCCCGATACCTGGAGTAAAATTCAGAACCGAGAAAAACTTCGTGCAACGTAATTCGTGCTGACTACGAAAAATACCTAAACGACATAGCAAAAGAAGCTAAACAGGCTTCGAATATTGAAAATCTCCGCGGTGTGTAGGCAATTAAAAAGTTGAGTGGGAACAATATAAGAGGTACCTCTATATTAAAGGCAAATGACGGTAGTGACCTAACCACAATTGACCAACAGCTTAAGCGATGGCGTAAATTGTTCACCTCACAATCATTCACAGCTAACAACGACAGCACACCTGATATATCTAGAGCACGACACAACCCAAGACGGGAAGTTTTAACAAATGCTCCTACATAGTTAACATAGTCCTAACATAGTCGAGCTTAAACGGCATGAAAAACTGCAAATCGCCTGGCACGCAGAGTTTATTACACCACACGTTCGTTCTGTTTGGATTATTAAACATATCGCTTCCGAATAGAAGGACGGTGTAGTTGTTACAATTCCCAAAAAGGGTGACCTCACGATATGCAAGAACTGGAAGGAAATAACCCTTCAGAATACTATTAACAAAATAATTGCCTTACTAATTCTGCAGCGGATACAACCTGTCGTTGAACAGTCCCTAATGAAAGCTGGGTTTAGGCCCGGAACTTCATGCGTTGACCTAATAAACACCACAAGTATAACTAATGAAGAGTCATTTAGATTCAATACTCACTTGTATTTACTGTGTTGTCTTTGAACGTGCTTTTTACACAGTTATTTGCGGATCTATCTGGTCAGCATTAGTAGATGAGGGTATACCAGAAAAAATTATAAAAATTATTCAGGAACTCTAAGAGGCCCCTTTTGGAATTCGGTGGAATATGACAGATGATATTTGTCATATGACGCATCGTTTTAAAGACATCGAGCAAAAATTAGTGAGACTATCCGCAAACGCTAAAAAGGTTGGATGAAAAATCAATTTAAAAAAGACAAAATTCATACGAAATACAACACCTTAAATTGGACGAAACGGTAATTAGATTCTTTAAACTACCTTGGTTGTAAAATATCTAAAGATTGTGAATCAGCAGTTGATATGTGACCACATAAACAAAGCACGCGTAGCTTTTCTGAATTTGCAGAAAGTCTGGAGGTCAAGAAACATCATTTTTAAAACAAGATTGAGAATTTTCAATTGTAGTGTTAAATCTGTATTGCTTTACGGTTGTACGACATGGAGCCCTACGGAAAACTTGCTTAATAAAATGCAAACGTTCTCGAAATACCTAATTATGTACAAAATTAACTAAAATAGCTGGAAATTTTGTATTGGTTTTCGATTGGGATCAATAGACATGTAAAAATTATCATCTTTTAAAAATATTGTGCTAATTATCCCGAACAAATTATTCAAATCAACGATTTCGATTATTGAAGGTGAAAGCACGTCTCGATGGCCATTTCGCTACCGCTTACTTAGCACTTCAGGAAACTTCTCACAAACATTTTAAATAAACTAAAAATTTTTGTCCAAACAATAAAGTAAAGACAAAAATCAAAATTTAAGCAAAAACAACAATAATTAACACTGATTTTATATTTCTTTATCTACTGTTTACGGCTAACTTTTTCGGCTCTTCTATACAGGAAAAGTGTTTAGATTAGTACCTGGCGCGAAGCTCTTGCCAGACGGTGGTCAAACAACTATTCTCCTCTGTTGAGAGTGCAACAGCACACAGCCACTATGTGTACCCCGCTTTAAAGCTATATTTCATCGGCAACTTTTTGACGCCGCGCAGACCTGATGAACTAACGAGATCACATTCACTATTTTGAAGACACTATGGCCTCAGTATAATGGTAGAAGAACTGCAAAACTGCTAAGGATTCTTCAAAGACAGCTGGGCACACTGTTGTTATGCTGACAGGGCAATGTCTCATCGGTGCCCATGATAGGAGATTAAATCTTCAATACCATCACTTCTGTAGACTGCATAGCTGGTTGCATATTAGGCTGGTTGAGGAAGGTCTTGTGGTAATGTAGAGACCTAAAGATGGTTAGGTTAGGTTGCACAGGCCGTCGGCATAAAGACCGACCCACTTGGGTCCCAAAGGTCCCGTTGTGTTGCCTGGAAACAGGGTTTGCAGGGGATCAGATTCAGGCCATTACGGCACCGTCAAAGATCCCAATCCAAACCACCCCGAGGACCGGATAAACAAGTTTATCCTAGCAACGTCGCAGACAGATAAGTCTGCAAGACCATGCAGTCTCGGATTGCCGAAGATGGCCGCTCTATTTTCAGAAAGAGCTGGGCAGTGGTAGAGCAGATGCTCTACCGTTTCTTCCTCTTCCTCATCTTGACAACTTCTACAGTAGTCATGATGCGGAAGATTCAATCTCCTAGCATGGGTACCAATGACACAGTGCCCCGTCAGCACCGCCATCAGTATGCCCAGCTGCCCCCGAGGAAACCTCAGTAGATCCGCGGTTCTCCTATTATCGTACTGAGGCCACAATGTTCTCGAGACCCTGCAGGTAACCTCCTCAGACCATCTAGAATGTGCAGCTCTGAGGAGTTCCTGCTGAAGTAAAGCTCTACAGCAACTTAATGGGACTCCTACCAGTGGATCTGTCTCCCGGTCTTCTAACCGGGTTCCCGATCTGGCGAGTTCGTCCGCAATTATATTCCCGGGTACGCCCGAGTGAGCCGGTACCCAAAACAGTTCCAGGTTGGAATGTCTCGCCATCTCGTTAAGAGATGTCCGGCATTCACGTAGCAATCTGGATGTCGTATAGACACCCGATAAGGAGTTAATCGCGGCCTTGCTGTCAGTACAGATCCGGATATCCTCTCCGTATATCCTGTGGTACCTCATCCAGCAAGCCGCCCTTCTGATGGCTGAAATCTCAGCCTGTACCACGCTACACTGATCCCGTAGCCTAAACTTCATTCTGATTCGAAATCTAGGAATGAAGACGACCCCCCCCGACCCCCGTGTCCGACTTTGACCCGTCAGTATAAACATCAAGCACATCCCCACGCATATTCGATGTGCCCGACCTTGATACCCCGAAACCAATATCAGACATAGGGGTGGGCGTGCAATAATCGATGTTGTCAGGGATGGCCGAGAAGCAGCCTAAAATGGTCGCATGTCCCAAGTCCCCTGACTTCCACGTCGCCGCTGCATTTAGTCTAACCGCCGAGTTCATAGCCAGCCGCTTGGCCATGAGATCGACCGGTAGCCAGTGCAGCATCGTAAAAAGGGCCTTCGATGGAGTGGTGCGCATTGCCCCGGTGACCATCAAGGCCGAAGTTCGCAATATTCTATTCAGCATACTGCAGTTCACAAGTTTGCCCAGTGCGGGCCACCATACAAGAACCCCATACATGAGTATCGGTTTTATGACCGTGTTAAAGAGCCAGTACGACGTGTTGGGATTTATGCCCCAGTGTCTGCCCATGGCCTTTCTACACACATACAAAGCCACTGAGGCCCTATCCGCCCGAAACCGGACATTGGGGGTCCACGACAGTTTTGAGTCCAGGATGACACCCAGATACTTTGCCCTGTCGGATAACCCAAGCTCCACTCCATTTAGGAGTGGTAGCGGAAAATTTGGAATCTTGTTTCTTCTCGTGAAGAGCACAAGCTCCGTTTTCCGAGCGTTCGCGCTAAGCCCGCTCTCGGTACACCACCTACTGACGCAACCAAGCGCCGCTTGCAGACATTGCGATAGCGTGTCAGGATACTTTCCTGATACTGCGACCGCGACGACATCCGCATATGCCACAGTCCTGCACCCCTTGCAATCCATTTCTGTCAGCAATGCGTTCATGGCGCGGTTCCAGAGAAGGGGAGATAATACCCCCCCCCCCCTGTGGTGTACCTCGCTTAGCTACCCTGTATATGGTAGCTAGCCCCATATTGGAAGTAATGACCCTATTAGTCAATAGATTCCTTATAAAGTTTATTATCGCCTGATTTACATTCAGTCCCTCCAGGGCCATCGTAATGGCCTCCGGTTTCACATTGTTGAAAGCCCCTTCTATATCTAGAAAGGCAACCAATGCATATTCCTTATGCTCTAGGGATTTTTCTATAAACCCCACAAGCGTGTGTAGTGCCGTCTCAACAGATCTGCCCCTGACATACGCATGTTGAGAGGCGGAGAGTCGGTCCGGATTAATCGTCCTCCTCAAGTGGAGGTCAATTATCCGTTCCAGAGTCTTCAAGAGGAAGGAGGATAGACTTATAGGTCTAAAGTCCTTCGGTTCAGTGTGTGAGGTCTTCCCCCCCTTGGGAATGAAGACCACAGAGCAAAAAGTCCATGGTTCCGGTATATACGACCATGCAGTGCATGCCGTGTGTATCGGAATTAACCATGGTATGACAATATCCGCATTATGCTGCAAATCAGCCGGTATGATACCATCAGGACCCGCTGATTTAAACGGGTCAAAACTACCAAGAGCCCACATAAGTCCTTCCCTGTTTATAGGAAAGGGAACTGATGCACGGCTGTCAAGAATGGCTGTTCCTTCTCCCCTAGAAGGAGCACAGCCCGGAAAGTGAGTTTCCATGAGAACCTCTAGGGTCTCCTGTGCACTCAAGGTCCAATTGCCACATGGTTTCTTAATGAAACTAGGGACAATGGGCGTTGCCGATAGAATCTTACGAAGCCTGCTCGTCTCGGAAGCACCCTCCACTCCACTGCAGAAGGATCTCCAAGACCTTAGCTTCGCATTTCTTATCATATTCTTAAATCTGTTCACTGAGGACTTATAAGCTGACCAGTTTCCTGATCTCTTGGCCTCATTAAAAAGTCTACGGGAGGCTTTTCGTGCCTCCGCGATATCCGAGCTCCACCAGGGTGGTTTGCTCTTACCTCGGCAGATATTCATTCGGCAGGATTCCGAAGTCGCGCGTTCAAACGCATTGGTTAATGCATCCACCGCGACTTCAATGTCCCGCCGATTTTCTATTCTCGGTGGACTCGAAAGAAAATCGGAAAGGAGAGACCGTTGCCGCTCCCAATCCGTTTTCCTTCTATTACGTCGGGGGGTGACCCCATGTACACGAATCACTACGTCGAATTCAATATACCTATGATCAGAGAACGAGCAGTCACTAGACACCTTCCATGCCCTAATCAAATCTGAGTGCTTAGTACTAACTAGCGTAACGTCAAGAACTTCCCTTCTATTTACTACAACAAAAGTGGGTTCTGACCCAACGTTTACAACGTCTACATTATTACAAAGAATGAAATCAAAAAGAGACTCACCCCTTGCATTAGAGTCCGAGCTTCCCCAAACAACATGGTGTGCGTTGGCGTCTGCTCCAACAATAACCGGCAGGTTTCGAGTGGCTGCCATCTTAATTATTCTGCAAAGCATTGGCGGCGGTGCTTCGCATTCATGCGGCATGTAACTGGAGACTATTATAATCGTACCGCCGTCTGTCTCCCAGGCAGCTGCTACCGTATCTTCATCACTGTAATCAGAGAGAATGAAGATATTCAGATTGCTCTTCGCCACTATGCATGATCTGATCTTACCCGGACCATTCATATACAGTAGCTTGGAGCTTCTAACACCAAGCCCGCAAACCTTGCCCCGATGAAGCCATGGTTCTTGGGCTAATACGATCTCCTCCCCTCTCTCCGAGATGCGAAGGAGTAGTGCAGCGGAAGCTGCCTTAGAGTGGTGAAGGTTTATTTGAGTCACCTTCACCATCCCTGTTTGCGGATATGATTGTGACGTTGACGTCATCTTGGTCGGAGTCCAAGAGGGCGTCCTCGTCAACTGTCTCGTCCATTCTCTCGAAGAATTCACCCACAAACTCAGAGTTTGATAGGGTGCCTTCCTCAGAGATCAGACTGGCAGTCTCCTCATTCACCACATCTCCTGGAATAGGCTCATCACCCTCCGGAGTCAGGTTACCCCTGTAGTCGCCTCGGTAGACACGAAGAAGGATCGTTTCGAAACCGTAATAGATCCTTCCTCGTCTCTCCCGAAGCGGCGCCAGCGATTCCTGACTCAGCAGGACAACGATCCGTCTGGATGCCCCTTCAGGTTCGGAAACCTTTGCTACTTTCCAATCATTGGTTGGTAGTTCAGGATTTCCTCCCCGAATGAGCTCCATTATATCCTTAGGTTCGGCAGGTTCGTCCGGTATTCGTGCCATGGCTCTAGGCCTGCGGGGTATCTCTTCTAGAGGTACCACGTCAAGCTTCGCTCCTGCCCATAGGCCTTCCAAAAGAGCGACGGCTTGCTTTAATAGCATAGCCGAACGCTCGTTTGAACATGCCATGAGTTTGACACGTCCACGAAACCAACCTGCATCGTCGCATTGAGGGAAGGGGCCTGGGTTGTCTTTAATGACCCTCCAGAACACTCCCATCGACTTCTTGCGTACCACCTCCCAGTTAGCGTGGGAGATGGAGCTATCCGCGTCATTCCGATCAATGACGGCGCGTACCAGGTTGCCTTTTGCAACCTCACTGAAGCTTCTGTCCATGGATTTATGTTTTGGACGCTTTGTAGCGGGCTGCTGACTCTGCGCTTGAGCCTCCTCCTCAGATCTTTGCCGTAGATGTAGAAGGGGGCTTTTGCAGGCCAGCCATATAAAATCTTGCCCATTTCAATGAGGTAGATTCCTCCTTCGTAAGGGTTTCAGCTGGCTTTTTGCCTAACTGATCCACACATTTCTCGGCAGCACGCCGTTTTAAAAAGGCCCTTCTGGCAGGTGGGGCGTGTTCGCAGTTACCTTGCTGGCGGGGGGAGGTGAGAAATTGGAACCCGAAATCTGGTTTGCAGTTCCGCTGCTCACAGCCGGCACTGGGTTGGCTGTGGAACCTTGCTGTGTTCCTACAGCGCCCGAAACAGGGGTTTTAGCCTTAGCGGCACGGACCTTGGCTGCTTTGGAAGTGCTTGGAGTGAAATCCAGAGGCACTTCGCTGCCTTTTTGTGCACTATTTCGTGCATTTAGTTCGCATTTGGATGACCCCGGTTTCCCAGAGTCTCCTCCTGCATTTTTGGTGACACCAGTAACTTGCAGACCAGTCAGGCCTGGCGTTCCAACCTGACTAGCCTGGATCTCAGTAACATTCGATTCACCGCAGCCTGAAATCGTCACCGCGGGAATAGGGTCTCCGGAGATTATGAAGCCCCCGACCGGATACTTAGGGCATTTTTTCTTTTTCATTAGGGGTAGTTAAAAGTTGCATTTTATACATGCTGCCATGTGGTTATAACTGCTGCCTAGTATTGACTAGGCAGACCACCAAGCCGCACCAATGGTGAACAGACGCTGGTGCGTTTCGGACAGTGGACCGTGGATCTAGCTGACCCAGAAGAACGGACGTACCCTGACAGAATGCCCAGTCTCATTGAAAGGGAAAACATTCGTACAGGGTAGCTGATAGCCGCCCCATTGGGGAAACAGACGCTATCAGGCACTGGGGGGGGGCAGTTCTTAGTTTCGCACTCACCATGAGCCCCTCTGGCATGGGTGTCCCTACCAGCACGGCCTACATGGGTCATTGTACTTAAGCCTCTGCATCACGTCAAGATGACTGCCCGTAGCAGAGGACCTAAAGATACTTTGCACATCCCTTTGAGGTGTCACAAAGGGACAAGAACTGGCTGGCAGCCGGTAAACCCTAAAAAAATATACAATATACATAAATTTTCTTGGTAAAAATGTTACAAATAATTAGATACATTCTAATGTTTAATACTCTTAATGCGCTAAATGTCTACAACACTGCGGAACTTTTTCAGTATCAGTCATAAAGTTTCTTCTTTTTGTTGTTGAAAATTTAATTATTGTAACATCTCTAACATATATCGATGTTTACAATTATTTTCAATATTTAAAGCTGATGCATCTTCAAAGCTGGGATAATGATTTAATATGGCACAATGGGAAGATAATATCATTACCATTACAAGGTATTTTGTATACTACATTTGACATGTCCCTTTTTAACCGACTTCAAAAAATGAAGGAGGTTATACAATTCTGCTGAATGTTGCTTTTTTTTATATTTGTGCCTCCAGAAATCAGTAATTTCTGATCCGATTTTGAAAATTTTTGTAATATGATAGATTAGGCTTACAGATTGGTCCCGTTTTAAAAACAGTTCATAATCTTAAAAATTAAGGATGTCCTAATACAACATACATATTTTTTACCTGTATTATGAACTGTAAAGGGTGATTCTGTAAAATTTGAAATGACTACGTATTTCTATGGCTCCCAAAAACAAACAATTATACAAAAATAAATCTAAAAATTAAAGGGTGCCCCCATAATTGATGTAAGTTTAATTATATGGGGCTATCTTTTGAACCGTTATAGACAAACGCTTGCAAATTGGACAGAATGTCGATTGCTATGGCCGTTATAGTAACAAGTATTAATATTACAAATATTAAATTAAAGGGTGCGCCAATAGTTCATTAAATTTGATGTATATGGCCATACTTTTAAACAGTTGTAGACAGACGCTTGAAATTTACAACGAACCTGTATTGCTAAGTCCGCTATAACAAAAAGTTTAAAATTTGGATTTGGAAGTTAAAGGGTGTTCCAACAGTTGATGTAATTACAAGTGTGTGGCCGTACTTTTGAACCGTTGTAGACAGAACGCTGAAACTTAAAAGGGACCTGTATTTCTAAGTCCGCTATATTAAAGAGTATATAATTTGAATTTAGAAATTAAAGGGTGTCCCATAATTACTGTAGATTTACTTATATAGGCCTATCTTTTGAACCGTTATAGACAAGCACTTGTAAAATTGACGCAATGTCGATTGCTATGGCCGGTGTAGTAACAGCTGATAATATTTAAAATTATAAATTAAAGGGTGCACCAATAGTACATTTAATTTGGTATATGGCCATACCTTTAAACATTTGTAGACAGACGGTTGAAATTTACAAAGAATCTGTATTACTAACTCCTCTATAACAACAAGTATAAAATTTGGATTTGGAAATAAACGGGTGTCCCAATAGTTGATATAATATTATAGAGAGACAGCTGAAATTTACAAGGGCCATGTTTTGCTAAATCCGCTATAACAAGAAGCTAATAATTTGAATTTAGAAAGTAAAGGGTGTTCCCAAAACTAATGTAGTTTGTTCTTTATGGCCGTATTTTTTGAACCGTTGTATACAAATACCTTAATTTTAGACAGAAAGTCCACTACTTTTTTTGGTATAATAAGAAGTATAAAAATGTTTTATTATAAATTAAATAGTTGATATAATAGGATGTATATGGGCAAACTGTTGAACCGTTACAGACAGATGGTTGAAATTTACGCAGAACCTGATTGCTAAATCTTCTACAACAGCAAGTATATAATTTGAATTTGGAAATTAAAGACTGACCCTACAGTTGCTGCAATTTAATGTATATTGCTAAACTATTGAACAGTTGAAAAAGTATAAAGTTTGGAGATATAAGTGTGCCCCAATAGTTAATGCAATCTAATTTATGTGGCCATACACTTAAGTGTTATAGGCAGACAGATGAAGTCTGTTTTGAAGTCGGTTTTTTTTCGCAAGAATTATTTAAATTAATATAATTTTTATATTTCTTGTTTGTTTTTTAACATCTTTTGCGCCCCAAACGCTTAATTGTTTAAATCAAAAGTTGTGATTGTGTACTTATTTTTACACACGTACTTACAAAATTCGCATACACTTATGGAATGAACTAATGGCTTTTTCTTTTCTGACAAAAATGTTGCATACGTTTAACATTTTTAACACCTTTGTTTTCTTTTCTAAAAAATGTTCGATAGTGTAAATTAAACGTATGTTCTTTTGTAAATATGTTGCACGAAAAAGTGTAAGATGTGTTACATATTTTACCCTCAGTTTTATGTAAGGGTAAGTATGCTCCACTTTTTTTTTTAGCAGTTTTTACTCTTGATAAGTGATGTTTGCTTTTGTTGCTAAACCCTGTGTTGTGTTACTTTATTTTAATAAAGTTTTTATTTGACCTTTTTAATAATTAATATATTTATTTATTTTTAAGCACTAGGTCTTTTTTATTTTTATATATATTCTCAATATTACTGACATGTAAAGGTAGTTAGAAAAATTTAATAACATTTTTTGTTCTATTGTGGCTATAAAATGTGTAGCAATTTTTCGGGGTTTAGGCAACATGCAAAATATTTTATGTGATTTTTGGGTAACATTTATTTTCAGAAAAGAAAACGCCATAAGATATTTGAGTTTTTGCCAACTGCTTTATATTTCAAAGGGATTTTTGATTACGATTGAAATTTAACTAGCATTTAATGCTACAGACTTTTTTTTAATTATAATTGTTACACTGTACAACACACCAAAAAATTACAAGGTCCGGGCTATAAATTCTGATAGAGGAGACAAAAAAAAGATATACGTGTATCGGCGTTTTGAAAGTTTACATCTGGATTTCATTTAAGAGGGGGTTAAAATTTCCCAGCTCTGGCACATTCTTATTGTTAAACGGCATAAGAAACCATGTGACCCTTACATTTTAGGTAAAAAATGTGTTCAGCAAATTTATGTAAAATGTTACGGAGGAATGTTACTCCTCAAGATATGGGTCTTTTTTGTCCTTCTTTTAAAAAAGAGCAAAAAACACCATTAAAACAGAGTTTTAGAGGCTTAAAATGTTCCACAAAAATGTTACCCGTTAAAATTTACTATAAGTCCCTGAATACACCAAAAAGGAAAATTCAACCATAAAGTCAGAAATAAGACGCAACAAAAGAGAGCTTAGGGTTAATTTCGCATTTATTAAGAATTTTGTTTTAAAGCAAATTTGGATAGCATTAATTACATTTTTTTAGCTCTACGTATATTTGAGCAGTAGGAGAACGATTTTTGCCTAAGACATTGTTTATCTCTTCCTTAATGCTTTTCCACGCATTAAGCTCAATTGGTGAGAGCGTTTCGTCGAAGTTAGCGTTTAGCATTAGCTTTCTTATATCTGGACCAACAAAAACACCTGTTGGTATGAAACCAATTTTAAGACTTTTAACAATAACAACGACTTGAAAAACATATACCTTCTTTAATCTTTGCTTCACTTAATTTTGGAAACATTGTTTTCAGAAAATTAAATGCTGATCCATTTATATCCAGACATTTAATAAAGTTTTTTACCACACCAAGTTTGATATGCAATGGGGGTAAGAGAATTTTTTCAGTTGGTACCAATGCAACAATATTATATTATATGTACAATATTGTGCTCTCCTAATGTTCCCTCAGCTCTCAACTTCCATTGTTTTTTGGAATATTGGTCACCCTTCCATCTGCTATCCCAAGTGCATAAAAAGCATACGTACTCAACGTATCCGGCCTGCATACCAGAAAGAAAACTAGCGACTTTTAAGTCACAGCAGATTCGCCACTTATGGTCTTCATATTTTACGGAGTCCAGTATTAGTTTTATAGAATCATAGCTTTCTTTAATGTTCATTCCGTAGGCAATTGGAATTGGATTTACACAGCTTTTAGCCTCTTTTTAGATGAATCAATAAATATACGCCAGTCCTCGTGGTTATACTCAAAATTCATTGCATTCATTATTCCTTTAATATCGTTGCAATAAGGTTCAAGTAGATGAAGGCCTTTTAAGTCTGCAGCTAAAATTTCTGATTTGTTTTTAGACAGATTCAGTCTCCGAACCAATGCATTTAAATGCTCTTGAGACATTAATATTGGTCTTAGGATAACGTCAATTCCTGTGTAATCACTATCTGCGCAATAAAAGGTTCCTGTTTCAGCGATGGTTCCATCAACATAATGACTAGGACTTCGAAGTTGTAGCACAGGTACTGGGAGTTCGTCAGAATGCGGAATTGGCAGCATGGCTGATGGTACAGTTTTGTATACAAAACTCTTTCGCCTATATCTATTCAACTTTGATATGGAAATATTTTGGCAGACGTAGCACGTAGCGTCATTATATTTACCTGGATCTAACCACCGCATAGGAATACCAAACTGCATTGAATTTCGTTGACCTTCAGCGAGAGTTCAAAAATAAAACTATAGTTTAAGAAAAAAAAAAAAAATTAATTACCTTTGGACCACAAAATTAAGCCATTATAACAAATGCGACAGCAAT
Organism: Gymnosoma rotundatum; assembly: GCA_916610165.2. Lineage (NCBI taxonomy): Eukaryota > Metazoa > Arthropoda > Insecta > Diptera > Tachinidae > Gymnosoma > Gymnosoma rotundatum. The sequence goes on from OU744336.1 coordinate 90,199,154, forward strand.
GCTTCGGCGTCCACAGTTCATCCGGAAAAACTTTTAGCTCAAAATACCTTTTATAGATGTCTTCAACTTTACTATTGAAAAACGTAACTTTATATTCCGGTATAGTATGTGTACCGCAGATATAGCAAAACAAATCTAATTTTTTCAAACAATTGGACATTTTTGCCAAAACAAATCTAACACGTAAACTGAGTTTCTTTCTTAATTAAGTTAGTATTACTATGAGATGGTCAATCTTTTGAAACTTGAATGCAACTGATGCTGTTAACAAAATTACTTGAATATTTAAACGGGTAAGAAAACACAAAGAAAAGGACTCAATTTGCGTAGAAGAGGAGTTTTTAACTAAAACATTTTAATTTTTAGTGTTTAATAACTACCTAGTTCTATTTATAATATGGAAAACATCGATATTTATTATTGCAGTAATTCATACATATATACATAAGTATTATTTAACGTTTTTTAAAATTCCCAAATGCAATTTTAACAGATTTTTTACAACCGCAATTATTACCCTTTTCACATCACATTTGAAAACATTTTCAGTTTCAATTGAAATTATTTACCTATTGCAATACCACTTATAAATATTCTGGTACCTGGTTTTATTTAGGGACATTCCCAAATTTGTGGAATTTTAACAACCACAATTACTAATTACATTATTTTGTACATCCAAATTGATCTGTTATTCTGAATGAAACATTTTCCTTTCCTTTTAATGTTCAATTGAAATTTTTTTATATTTACCTGTTTTTTTGGGCTATGGACATTCTCGAATTGGTTTTTTCTAAAACAGATTTTTTAAAACCATAATTATTATCCCTTTTCACACGTAAAAAATCTGGTTTATAAAAGGGCAGTAAGAATAACAATTTTCGTAAGATAAAGGTAAAAGCATGCAATGAAGTGGAATTGCCTAGAGCTAAAAAAAATGTAAATAATGCTATCCAAATTTGCTTTAAAACAAAATTCTTAATAAATGCGAAATTAACCCTAAGGTCTCTTTTGTTGCGTCTTATTTCTCACTTTATGGTTGAATTTTCCTTTTTGGTGTATTCAGGGACTTATAGTAAAATTTAACGGGTAACATTTTTGTGGAACATTTTAACCCTCTAAAACCCTGTTTTAATGGTGGTTTTTGCTCTTTTTTGAAAGAAGGACACAAAAGACCCATATCTTGAGGAGTTAGAGGGTTAACATTTCCACAAAAATGTTCTCCGTAACATTTTACATAAATTTGCTGAACACATTTTATACCTAAAATGTAAGGGTCACATGGTTTCTTATGCCGTTTAACAATAAGAATGTGCCAGAGCTGGGAAATTTCAACCCCCTCTCAAATGAAATTCAGATGTAAACTTTCAAAACGCCGATACACGTATCTCTTTTTTTTGTCTTCTCTATCAGAATTTATAGCCCGGACCTTGTAATTTAGGAAAAAATTTTATTTTGTTGTACAGTGTTATTAATGGAACTGTTTAATTATTAATGACTACCCTTTTGTAGTTGGACCGAGATATTTAAAAGAATAATACGATTTTAGTGATATAGGTGTAGAACTTATGGCCAGTTTTTGACTTATTTAAATACGCATTTAGTTAATTTACATTTAAATTTAAGTAGTATTTAAATACAGTTTCAGTTTGTCAGTCATGTATGATCGTTCTTATTTAACTATGATTAAAATATAGCAGCATTGCGAAATATCAAAATAAATCTCCATTGTTTATGAAAAACAGCTGCCAAACAACATAATGAATTGCAATTTTTTTTTAAATATTTAAATTATATTAAAAAAATGCCAGCGATACTCATGTATTTACTACTTAAACTTTTTTTATTTATTATTTAATTACTATTTTCATTATGAAATGTGTGCAAAACATAATATATTGTTCTATTAATGGCTAAAATGTTTGTTTACTTTTGTTTAGTTTTGCGAAACAACAACAAAAAATTCCATAACCATATGGTAAAACTGTATTATTTAAATAGACTTTAAATGCGCAAGATTGGTCATTTAAGTTTCATTTAAGAGAGCATTGATAAATTGAATTTTGTACTTAAATAGAACTTAAATATAAATTACTTGTAAATACGAAGTCCAAAAGTGGCCCTTAATGTCTGAGATATAAACTCACATATCACTGTACCTGACTGGAAAACAAAAATATCTTTGTTCTTATATTGTCTAATTTCTTTTGAGAGTTTTTAAAATATATTTTATATATTTTACCGGATTTTTGTGATATTATCAGAAATTTTCTTAATTTTAAATAAAAAATCTTCAATACTACTCTTTAATATTTATTACGTGTTGTTACATTTAATGCTTATTATTTTAAACTTAAAAATGAAATGTATTACTGCGGGGAAAGCATATTCATGTGGCCATTTCACTAGTGCGTATATAGCTCATCAGAGGATTTTGTACAGAAAACTTGATTCTTATATTAAAAGCCAAATGAGAACTCCATTGAATCAATAAAGCTTTTTTGAGTTTTTATTGTCTTTATGTAAACAGTGTTAAAAAATTTCTATCTACAAAAATAAAATGTGTTGACAGTTCTTTAGTATCATTATTCCGGTAAAATTGGGTGCCTTAACATATGTATCTTTATTTTCTCTACAAAATGACATATTTTTACGAAAAACAAAATATTAAAATAATTTTTTCATCGTTAAGCAGCGCTAAATATGGCTCTAAAACAGTGGTGTTCAGAAAAAGAAACAAAAAAAAAAAACAAATAAATCTCAGCGCTTTCTAAATTTCTTAGCCCACTCCGTGGAAAGCTAGCAAGCTACTAAACTAGAGCTGGCTATCGATAGTTTTTTTCGAAAGTGATATCGGATAGCGATAGTTGCCAGAATTAGCACTTAAAAAATTCGATAGTAACGATTACATCGGTAGTCAAAAAAAACTATTGAAACTTTGCTATCGATACTTTTAAGTAAACTGCCGACTATCAATTATTTGTCAGCTCTATCCTAAATTATATTTTTGTTTCACACAAACATTTTTTTGTATTGTGGCTGCCGTTTGACAATATCAAAAAAAAGCGTATGGATCTTTTTTATATAAAATTTGTAGTGTTGATAACTCACAAAAATTTCCTAAGCTTTTGGGCTGAAAATAAAACAAAAATAGCTCTTCAATACAGTTGGTTTTTGTACATTTCAAGAATCTTTCAGGTAGAAATATTCCTGGTTTTTAATTAACCTTGGTTGTAATTTTTACGAAGAAAATACCCGAACAACTTCCTTAGATGGGTAATAAAATTAATTATAAAAACAGGCACATTTCGAGCATTTGCCTTCTGTACTTTTTGTTTTTTAAACGAGTCGGTTTCTTTGCTTTTGTCGAATTATGTATATTCGAGTTATCTTACAAAAAGACTCAATTTAGTGGTTTTTGTTAAACCATCTTCCATATGCTAACTGGGTTAGAAATAAATGGAATGTTTTTAGAGTATTGAGAATTTATGAGAAGGTATATCGTTCGCAAATGTGTTAAGTCCATTTTTTTACAGGAACTCAAAATACATTGTATAATTTTCAGTTTTTAAAATTTGCAAATTTTTTGACAAAATAGCTCTCTTTAAATGACATTTTCATTTCCATGTTCACAAAATCTTGGGAGAGTAAATTCGTACTTTTTGGACTTAGAATTTTTGCTTTGTAAACATATTCGTTTAATTGTGGACTTATCACATTTTCCTACAATCAGTTTAATTAAAAAAAATAAGCTTGATTCAATTTTCTATATTAAATTTATTAAAAAAAATATATTTATATGCGCAGTCTGTGTCTGCTTTTTGAGTGAGTAATTGTTTGACAGCAAGCTTTTGTGTATTAGTCATTGTATTGTATATTAACCCGAGTCGTATTTTTTGGAATTTTACTGTAACGTCGGACATAGTTAGGTATATTTTTCAATAAGTTGTAAAGTTTTAACGTAAAATGAATGGGGTTCACCCCCGGATCAAAACCGGTTTCGGGAATGGGATGTTTCCACCGGTATAACTAGATCAAATAGGTCTAAACGGCTACGAACTGAAGATTTTATTCCACTACCAGAATCTCCGGATCTCAGCAAAATTTACCACGTTACTTGGTGGCATCAGATGTACCTTAAAAATTGGAATACAAGTACCACCGCTAGCGGCACATAATGTCTTCCAAGTTGAGAAAGAACTCAATTTCATATTACGAGATAGACTAAAAGTTAAAGAAATGCGAAGCGGAGATCTACTCATCGACACCATACCAGTGAAAATATCACCTCATAAAACACTCAACTCAGTTCAGGAGCGTATTTTATCTAAGAAAATTGTAGACATATCACAGGAGCAACTACTACAGTCCCTCAAAGATCAGAAAAATGACCAGGAAGGATAATGAAAAATAACGTTTGACCTTATTCACCGCCCAGAATTTTTGAAACTGGGTTGGGAGAGATACCTAATCCGATGAGGTGTATAAACTGTCAAAGATTGGGTAACACTAGGAAATGGTGCAAGAGTGTAGAACAATGCAAGGAATGTGGTCAAACTGGAAAACATCAGATGTGCAGCAGTAAATACTGTGTAAATTGTCGTACAAAATCTCATACTTCTTATGAACAAGCACTAAAACCTAACAACTCACCGACAACCGTTAAACAAATTCAAATCTCCGCAGCGCATGCAAGCGTCGTGACAGAACACAAAAGCAAAACAAAAAACATAACAACACCCAACAACAACGTAAATACACAAATTGAACTAAATTCACTCACACCCTTACAAAACTATCTCTCTGAAACCATGACAGAAACTGTACAAACTAAATGTAAAATAAAGACGTGCACAGATATATCTGTTTATATCAGTTTTTGGGTGTCTATTCTTTTGAGTGCGTATAGATGAGTACTTTTGTGTTTCTGATATAAGTTGATATTGTTACTTTTTCTCTTTGGATGGATACGAATGAGTAAAGAGAGAATGAGAGTAACAGATATTGATGGTTGTATCATAAGTACTCATTGTGTGCTGCGAATTAATATCCATTCATACGTATATATGCATTGGTTTATTAAAATTAAAAAATAAAATTATTGGCCCAAATTCATAGTTATAAATTAAAGTCGACTCTTGTTAAAGTATACTCTAAAATAAAAAGCTCTTATTATCTTTTTTGCTTTCATAGTCAAAAATAAAGTATACTTTAAGTTTAGCCACCTTCCACTGGGTACCGACTGTAATTTGATAAATGTTTTCATAGAATTTCTAAACAAACATTAGAAAAAAGTAACCTTGTGTTTATTTTGTTCACATTGGTATAGAAATCAGATATAGAGTATTGTGTTCTTAAACCAAATAAAATAATTTTGGAAAAATGAGTTAAAAACAGCTTTGGGTAGTTTTAAATTTAGAGTTGACTTTCTCGCCAAAAATATCTTTTAAATTGTCTATGAATGAATTAGAGTCGACTCTAAAATAAAACCGACTTTAGTTCCCTTAAAGTATACTTTATTTTAACTATGAATTTGGGCCATTGTCTCTAAACATGATCAATATTTTTAATTGTTTTATTGTGTTTTATTGAAGTTGAATATACAAAATTGAATTCTTTAACAAAAATTTATGAATCTAATGCGTATAATTGTATTAAAATTACTATTATGTTTTTTAACAACTTTTACCAACAATTACAACAGTTCTAAGGATACAATAACTAAATAAATATATGTATGCATGTTTCTATATTTAGAGAGACGAAAAGCCTGATAATTTAAAATTAAAATTAAAAAAATTTTTATGTTAAGTTTGTTTTAAAATGCCCTTTGAATCCAAATTATTTTTAAAATTTTAAAATGAAGTATGAATATTTAAATATTTTTAGCAAAAATAAAAATAAGTTTTACATTACCATTAAAATTGCATTGGCATTAGTTGAAATAATAAAATAGGAAAAATATAACTTCGATATCATGCTAATAATTTTATTTTAATTATAATTGTTTTAATAACGGTAATGAAATGGAATTACAACTGGAAAAAAATAATTGTTTTTTTGAAAAATAAAATTATAATAGCAAAACCTTAAAAAGATCTATGCATAAAAAATAAACCCTTTCGTTGATGGATATGCATTCCAAAATTTTAACTTTAATTTAAACGAGATAGGAATAAAACTTGATGTCTGATAATTAAATTTAACTCAAACCCCAGCTAGCAAATCTTATTACATACTCGAAAAAATATATATATTGTTATAGTGCCTAATGTTAAAACGTACATATTTCACCAGATTTTTGTGATAAAAATGTCACTTTAAAATATTGCTTTATTATGCTTAGTGTACAAAGAAAAGAAGCAACGTTAGATGATGCTATGTTATAAAGCCATTTAACTAATTATCGTTCAAACTTTTTCATAAAATTACCGATAGTGAAAATTGTGAAAATATTAACAACTTCATAAGCATTTATGAAATTGTCAACGAGTTAGTCTGTCTAATTAATTGCTCCCATTTATAGTAAGAAACTTGCATTTTTTAAAAATTTATTTTTTAATCAATTCATTATATATTCTAATTAGTGGTTGACAGCCACTTATTAACGCACACCAGTAAGAGATATACTATACTGTGATAATTTATATTTCCCGTTGTTAAGCTGACTATCCTTTGGTAAGCAGTTACAACGAGCTTGTCCACTTTACTCTTTTATATTTTTCTATAAAACTTTTTAATAATTTTTTAATTTCGAATAAATTTTACTGTCTACTTATTTAAGCTGTAGGACTTTTCTTTAATGCAGAAAAGAGGTTTTTTTTAGTACATGTTAGAAATTTTCGAAATTTTGAATGCACAAATAACATAACGATAATATCCTTCTAAGGGCATAGAAAATAAAAATTGCGTTATTTACTCGTAATATGTACATATATAAAAGGGACAAAATTATTACTGGGTGTATTCTAGAAGTGTAAATGTTTTCCCTAATTTTTTTTTTATTGAAATTTTTCGGAACTTTTATTTTTATGTACAGATGTATGTAATAAACTTTTTTTATATATTAATTTTAACTATTTACTAGTTTTTATCAAAAAGGAATTATTTTTATTTAATAAACATTCAATAAAATTCCTTAATTGAATTAATTCTATCCTTATAACTCAACGCGCAACTAGACAACAATATATTAATTTTTCATTTGTTTTTATAAAATAAAATTATCATTAATATGATAAATATTGCTAATTCTACATTTAAAATCATATAAACTAATTACTAAAGCTGAACAATAATAATTACAATTCGGGTTATTATTACGAAGTTAAAATACTGCTTACTAGTTCTCGCCTCGTTTCATAAACAGATATCGAAATACTCATGGTACAACAGATATTTGAAAGTAAAAAACTGATAATTTGCTCACTCTATGCAATACCATAAACAACTGTATGTGTTTATATCCATAGTGTGACTACGCACAAGCAAAAGCATACAATATCAACTACACTCATGCGTTCTTTTGTATCTGTTGTAACTAGTATGTATATGATATATCTGTTTTTGCCATACTGTTGGATTTACTAGTGCACGTCTTTAATGTAAAACAACAAAAACTACAACAGATGTACTTACAAATGATGACTTTTTTTGACTAGCCAAATTATTGATCGAAACACGACAGAAGAAATTATTATTGAAGACATTGTTGAGGGCTTAGGCCTTAACAGACCTCCAAGAACAACTACCGCCAATACAAATGACACCACTCCAATTACAAAACTATATAATAAATTCCCACAACTAAGTGTCAATATCCTATAGTGGAATATATACAAGGATTTTTTAACAACAAGTACGCCTTAGAATTATTAGTATCTAGACACAAACCCAACATAATCGCTTTGCAAGAAACCCACATCGTACAGAAAAACTCGCATTTACTACATTTACCAGGATTTCAAATATTTCATCACAACAATAACTATGATTATGCTAAATCCGGAATCGCATTATTAGTAGACAATAACATGAAAGTTATAGACCATCGTACATCTGCACAAGGTCTTTTGTATCAGAACATAATTATCCATGGGGTGACAGAACTCCATGTACAAACATCTATAAAGAAGGGGACATTAACTTGTCTCCAAATATGGTAAGCAGCATTTTGATGGATATTAATGCCCATCATATACTACTTGGTGATCTAAATTCACAAAACGTGTTGTGGGGCGCAAACTCTAATTCACCTAGCGGTAGAATATTTGAGGACTTCGCAAATGACCATGGCTTAGTTATCTTAAATGATGGCTCGCCAATTATGTTTAACACTAGGAATACCTTAACAGCTGTTGATGTCACCATGTGCAGTGCCGACTTGGCGGCAAGTATGTCATGGACTTGCTTGCCTTTGCCGGATAAAGGAGACCATTATCCCATAAAAATTTGCAACGAAAGAGAAATAGTAGAGAAAAAATTTTCTCCTCGCTTTTTAGAAAACAAGCTAACTGGCAGTTATTTATAAATAAGGCAAAAGAAATAACTAATCAGTTCGTCGTATCATCAAACATAAACAAAGAAGCCGCCCAAATAAAAAGAATTTTACGTAAAACAGCTAACGAATCCATCCCTCTAAGCCGTAAACCCAAGGAAAACAATAGCCCAATTTGGTTCAACACGGAAATAGCCAATCTTATACGACAGAGACATGATTCATGGAAAGCATTTAAAAGGTCCCGTAATAGCACAAATATCAACAACTACAAGCGACTTTGCGCACAGATAAAAAGAGAATGCAAAATGGCGAAAAGAAATACGGTTATATAACTACTATTTAAAACACAGTTTTATGGGATTGAAGCGGTTGCGGCCGTCTTTAATCTTGAACGTTTATTTTAATAACGATTTTGTTTCTAAAAACTAACTTAAAGATACTTAAAATATATTAGCAATAAAATGCTGGCGCAGCAGAATTGTCCCGAAATAAGAAACCCCCAATTCGGTGGGAACCGAGTTGTATTAAAGATAAACTTAAATAAGATACACTGTTTATTAAGTGCTGGTGTAGCTGAATAAGTAAAGAAATTAGATACTTGTTATTAGGTGGAAACCAAATTAAATTAAAGGTAAACAAGTATCTGCAAAACTCATGTTTTGCAAATGCTGCATAACGTTAGAAAAACCGTGAGTTTTAAAGAGCTGCTTTAATTGGAATTTAAATAAAATGTATTATAGATTTTTACTACACCTCCACCTTTTGAAAGCGTGATTATATAATTCTTTGATTATATAGTCATGCGTATTTGAAATTTTTTTTCTTTATATTAAATTGTTCTTAAAATACATTTTTAATGGCTTTTTTTAAATATTAAATTACTTAAAGTTACATATGTAAACGATAAAATCCACTTTTGAAATTTATTAACTAGTGGAGTGAAAAGCAAAAAAAAAACATTAATTACAAATTTTTAGTTTATTTTTACGAATTTTGTTTTCCGAGTCCTTAAAGCTAAAATTGTTTTTATCGTCCGTATCTACTACCAGATATGGACCTAAATATCTATTGTCTAATTTATGACCTACTTCATTTTTAACTAACACTTTATCTCCTATTTCTATATCTATGTCCGCTTGTTTTTTGTCAACATATATTTTGGACAGCAATTTTTTCTCTTCTATGATTTGTTTGTCTTTTTTGTGTGCCGTTTTTAATCTAAACTGAATTTCTTTGGCATAGTTACCGACATTGTAAAGGGGATGAATCGTATCAGTGTCAAATGGGCAGTAATCGTGCACTGCTGATGGAGTCGTGTTAAAGCCATATGTGAAATACCTAAGCCATTCATCCCAATCGTCTTTGGCGATTGAGATGTAGGATCTTAGATATTCATTTAATGTTATATGGCTTCTTCCACCGTTCCTAGCGTTTCATGGTGATAAGCTGTCGAGGTTAGCTTTTACATTTTTATTATATCACAAGTTTCATTTAAAACTTGATTGTTATACTCTGTTCCCATGTCCGATATAAAAGTTTTCATCGGACCGAAAATCAGAATAAAAGAGTCGACTACCGCTTTCGCAATAGTTTTTGCTTTTTTGTTTTGAGCAGGTACAGTAACTAAATATTTTGTAAAATCGCAAATGATTGTCACTGCATATTCATTTTGGTTTTCAGTTTTGGGCAGCGGTCCAATTGTATCAACAATAACTTTTTCAAATGCTTTCGCTGGGGTGGGTGTTATTATTGTAGGTGATTTGACATGTTTAGTAGTTTTGGCTTTTTTACAATTTTCGCATGATTTTATATATTTTGAAATAAATTTAGTCATGCCCTGTCAATAAAAGTATCTTTTTATTTTTGAAATTGTCCTTGTGATCCCACCAGTTATAGGATTATCATGGTATTTTTGTAATATTTCCTTAATTTTGTTTTTATCCTTGTTTTTAATAATTGTCACTCTTGGAAGTAGCGCTACTTTTCAATTTTTCAAGTACTTGCTGCCCAAATTTTTAAAATCTTCTATGCATAGTGTATTAAATATATTTTCATTTGGTGACGTTTGCAATAATTTGATGTTGAGTTTACTGGCTTTTTTTCAAGCCTTGGAAAATATTTTCTGAAGTGAATTTTTCCATTAGTAATCAAATCATCAATTTTCAAGTGTGTAAGAATTTTCTTGCCATGTTTTAATAAACAATTGTCCGAAGACAACTTTAGCTTAACACACTTCTTGACATCTTGGAAGCTCAAGACATCAAATATTTTGGGCTCTTTTGTATTTGCACTTAGACCGTTTGGACTTAGACCTTGTCACCACTTGTAGTATTTTACTGTTATCAATGTTAAGGTTTTTAAGGTCTTGGATAGTTATACGAGACAACGCGTCCGCAACAAAGTTTTTTTTGCCCCAAGATATTGTACCTCAAAATTATATTCTTCTAAGTCAAGTCGGATTCTTGTAAGTTTCGATGAAGGGTCTTTTATCAAAAATAAGTATGTAAAGGGCCTATGGTCAATTCTAACTAAAAATTTTGTACCGTATAGGTAGGGTCTGAAGTGGACAATTGCCCAATAAATGGCAGTTAATTCTTGCTCGATAGTTGATTTATTGCTTTCACCTTTAGTGAAAGCTTTTGATGCATAAGCAATCGGAAGTTGTTTGCCATTGTAGTCTTGACTTAACATAGCACTACATGCATATTTGCTGGCATTTGTTGTTACACAAAACGTTTCGAGAAGTAGAATTTGGGGAGATTTGAGAGAATTTTTTAAATATTTAAAGGCTTTGTCACATTGATGGTTCCATTCGAATGGAACATTTTTTTTTACAAAGTCTTGTAATGTGCCTTGAATATTCGGCAAAGTTTTTAATAAATTTCCGATAATAATTACAAAATGCGATGAACCTCTTTGCATGGTCGGCATTGAGGGGCTTTGGATAGTTTAAAATGGCTTGGAATTTACTATCATCAGGGAGTATTCCTTTATCTGTACATTAGTGACCTAAAAAGGTTGTTTCTCGCACAAAAAATGTACATTTATCTGGATGCAGTTTTTTAAGCACATGCTTTTCTGAACAACCAAGAAGGATAAGGTCGTCCATACATAAAAAAGCTTGAGCTGGCGCTAACCAGCAAATGCAAACGTCATCATGCGTTGAAAGGAGTTTGGCGAAATCTTCAAGTCATACGGTAGACGTGTAAAGCGGTATGATCCACTATTTGTGGAGAAAGACGTTACATCTCTAGAACTTTTTTCAAGTTCAATTTGATGAAAGCCTGACATTAAGTCAAGGCATGAAGTATATTTAGCTCTGCCGAGTTGGTCGAGGATGTCATCGAGTCTCGGCAAGGGAAATTTATCTGCAATCAATTTTTTGTTTACCTGTCGGTAGTCTATTACAAACGCCATCTCTTATTTTTAGAGTTTGGTAATGACTTCTTCGGAACAAGAAGTAAAAGGCTGTTATAAGCCGAAATTGATGGCTCAACTATCTAATCTTTATTTAGTTTCTTGACTTGATTTTCTAGCTCATCTTTTTGTGAATGTGGTATCTTTTAGTTTGGGTGTTGGGTTGGATAGTTGGAGCTTTTGCTTGCAGAAACTATTAGTGGTAATCGTTTCGCATTCTAGGCCAAAAATATCACTGAACTGAGTGCAAACTTCAGTTAATTTTTCTTTATGATTGTCTGGAAAGTTTTTTGAAAGTCGTTTTAGAACTTCTGATTTTCGTGAATTTAATTTTGATAAATTAACAATGTCATAATCACTAAGATTTTCATATACAAGTTGAGAGTTGCTAACAAAGATATCAGTAGAGTTTGTGTTTTCAATTCGTACAAATGGACGTTTTTGCGACAAAATGCCGGTTTGTAGCTCCTGATTTGGCATTAACACTTGCCTTTCTTTAGTATATATTGCAACCTTTCTTATGACTTGAGACCTAGCTGGTAGCATTATGGTGTTTTCAGTATGGCCGGTGTGAATAGGGATTCCAACATTTTTGTAATTCATAGGCCTCAGAACCAACCAATCTTGATCTTTCCAAAAGTCTAACATAAAGTTAAAGGATTTTATAAAATCAATGCCTTATATGCCATCAAAGGGTACAGAAAAATCTTCAGCCACGATTTGGTACTTATATGGGATCGTAATATCTTCTATTTGAAGGTTAACACGAGCTGATCCCATGGAGCTAACAGTACCCTGGCCAATTCCACTAATGTCTAAAAAGTTATTATTATTTATTTTGATGTTCATTATTTTTTAAAATTGAAACCTCCGCACCTGTATCTACTAAAATTAATAAGATTTTTTTTTTGTATTTGGAACTTTTATTTTGATGAATATAGAAAGGTTTATATTGAGAATATACATTTTGGGAGTTAGTTTCCTAGGGGCTGGCTTAAGTTTTCCAGCTCTTGTTGCTCACTAGCTATTAACCTGATTCTGTTTTGTCGGCTATAGTTATTTTGAGAGATGTTTCGACTCCGATTTCCGTTATTGTTTCCAGGATACCTGTTATTACCGTTATTATAATGTCTGCGACCACGATTATGAGCATGATGTTGACCGCGATTCTGACGATTGTACCATCCACGGTTATATTTTTTATTATTCCGATTTTGAAAATAAAGAACAGAATTTTGGTTGCTAGTAGCTTCAGTGCGACAACCCACTAATTTTGCTACAACATCATTCATAGTGTTAAAAGTACCAGATTCCATTATAAGTTTAATACGTTCATTGTTGCAATTTTTTGTAAAAGCTGTTACAGCTGTTTGGATTGAATACTTTAAGGACATTTCTGGGGAAAGCCCATCCGAAATATACGCGGACTCTAAGGATTTTGTTAGAGCTTCTATCTCATTTGAAAAATTAGTAGCAGACTTGAGATTTTGCTTGGTATTAAAAATTTTTAGCAGTCAAAACATCGACTGATTCGCCCTTGACACATGACTGAAGTTTATTTACTATTGCTTCTAGTGTCGACTCATTTGAAATAAGATTTCTCACGGTGCCTTTTATTTTAGCTTTTACTAAACTTACTGCAACCGCTTCGTCTAAACCTTTTATTAGCTGAAGAAGTCGAATGCCATCGACAAAGCTTTGCAAATTCTCTGGCTTTCCATCGAATTCTGGTAAAAGCTTTGCTGCGCTGTTGAGAAATTGTTGAATTATTTTTGCCATTTTGTTTTCAAGGTTATCTAGGTCAAATCTTTCTTCTTCACTAGAATTATTATCAGTTTTCGTAATGGGTAGTGTTAATGTTTTATAGTCTATTTTGAATGTTTCTTGGAATCTATTTGAAATTAACTTAATATCTTAATAAGTTTTTCCCTACATGAAAAGACGCATTCGGACACGATTTTAAAGTTTTCTTTTGCTTCGCCTTTATAAGGTATTTGCTAGGATTCTAATGTTTTCTAGTTGTAGCTTTAAGATTGATAAATGCTTAATGAATTTTTCATGTTTAATGGGACGATTTTGGTTTAAGCAATTATAAGATTTGAGAATTCAATTTTATGTATCTAGGGGTTTTTTTTAACTTCATCCTGAGATAAGGATCGCTTAAGGTATTTTCGCTTTAGGGAGTTTTGATGCTGTTGTAGAATTTTAAAAACTACCTCGCCTATCGCGATGACAACTAAAATCATCAGTAGAATGTTAGTAAATTGTGGGGACTCAATTATTTAAATTCACTATGACCCCGTTGGAGTCCACTTGTTTGGTTTGGTGGCGACATTATATTTAAATAATAAAAAAATTTAAATGCGAATCGAATAGAGAAACAAAAATGAAAAACACGACGTCGATTGGATTTTTTTTTGCTTTCTGGTTCACTATTACTTTGTTTAGAAGAAAATTTCTGAAGCGAATTGAATGTTTTTACATTTTTCTTTTAACTTTATTTAACATAGAATTTCTTTTTTATTTAAATTTAAATCTAAATTAAATTAATCAAATAAACTTACAATAATTAATTAAACTTACAAAACAAACTTATCATAATTTTTAATATGTTCTGGAATTCTGCTACTGTTATTGGTGTTGCCGCTGCTGATGATTCCTTTTAAAACCGGTGTCCAGTTCCTTGCTTACCGGGTGCTGTTGTTCATCTTTATAATTTTTTTTTTATTTATTTTGCATTTAATCTTAAACTATTTTCTTATTTGAGTGTTTTGGTTTTTCATTTTTAATTGTTTATTGATTTTATTTTATTGAAATTTTCTTTATTTCTAATTAAATTTTTTTTATAATCGATAACTTTAAATTTTTTATAAAGTTTACCTTTTTTCAATATTTTTAGTTTTTGATTTTGTACATTTGATTTGCTTGAGTCATTAATTTGAAACTGTTTATTTAATTGATTGGAATTAAATAAATAAAGTGAATTAATTTATACGTATATACATTTTATAGTTTGTTTTATATCAAATAATAATCATTTGTAGCATAAAACGTTTCCAAATTATTTTTACAAACTCTACCCTTGCTTTGTTTTTGTTTTTTTTTCACAAATAGTTTTCAATATAAATATGAATGCATTAAAAAATTTTTGTTAAATAACTTTTATTTTATCACATAGTGTTCTGTCACGGTCGCCATGTTATATAACTATTATTTAAAACACAGTTTTATCGGATAGAAGCGGTTGCGGCCGTCTTCAATCTTGAACGTTTATTTTAATAATGATTTTGTTTCTAAAAACTAACTTAAAGATACTTAAAATATATTAGCAATAAACTGCTGGCGTAGCAGAATTGTCCCTAAATAAAAAACCCGCAATTCGGTGGGAACCGAATTGTATTAAATGTAAAGTTAAATAAGATATACTGGTTATTAAGTGCTGGTGGAGCTAAATAACTAAAGAAATTAGATACTTGTTACGAGGGCTGCTATATATATTTCTGGCCTGGCAGCACTGAGTGCTGCCAAGTGCAATCTGACATTTCCATTGGAAAGTTTGTCATTTTTAAGCATAATCGTACTCAAAACGTTTTGACGTACGACCATTATTTGCGTTGCTTACAGTGACTTGAAAAAATTAATACAGAAAAAACTCGTGAACATTTTCGTGCCATCATTTTTCACAACTTTCGATGTGGATTATCACTTAAATCTTTGTATGGCGATGAAGCACCATCCTATAGCACTGTAAAAAATTGGTATAATGAATTTAATCGTGGCCGAAGCTCGCTCAAAGACGAATTCCGTGAAGTTCGTCCAAAAACGGCTGTTGTGCCAGAGAACATTGATGCCGTGCGTGAACTCATAATGCAAGATCGACATGCGACATACCGAGAGATAGAGACATCCTTGGACATTTCTTCCACCAGCATACATTCGATACTGCATGAACACCTGGCCATAAAAAAGGTTTGTTCTCGTTGGATCCCCCACAATTTTAAAGTCGCTCAAAAAAAGGCTCGTGTCGATTGGTGCAAAGAAATGTTGCAAAAATACGATTGCGGTGCTTCAAAAGACGTTTATAAGATCGTCACAGGTGACGAATCATGGATCTATGCGTATGAGCCCGAAACGAAACAACAATCGACCGTGTGGGTCCTCAAAGACGAGCAAAATCCAACGAAAGTTGTTCGTGGAAGAAGCACTTCGAAGCATATGGTCGCCTGTTTCTTTGGCAAAACTGGTCATGTGGCGACTGTTTCACTTGAGTAACGTAGGACGGTCACTTCTGAGTGGTACACTACAATTTGTTTGCCTGAAGTCATCGGAGAAATTCGAAAAACCAACAAGAGAAGACGAATCATTGTTCACCATGACAATGCGAGCTCTCACACATCGGCTCAAACCAGAGCGTTTTTGACAGCCCAAAACGTCGAATTAATGGGTCATCCGCCGTACAGCCCTGACTTGGCACATAATCACTTCTTCTTGTTTCCGCACATCAAGAAAAAAATGCGTGGTCAACGATTTTCGTCGCCAGAAGAAGCTTTTGAAGTGTTCAAAAATCATGTTTTAGAGGTGTCCCAATCGGAGTGGAAAAAGTGCTTCGACAACTGGTTTGAGCGCATGCAAAAGTGTATAAATCATGCTGGAGAATACTTTGAAAAACAATAAAACCATTTTTGATTATAAATATTTGCATTTTCACTATTAGGCCAGAAATATATAGAGCAGCCCTCGTATTCGGTGGGAACTAAATTGAATTAAAGGTAAACAAGTATCTGCAAAACTCATGTTTTGCAAATGCTGCATAACGTTAGAAAAACCGTGAGCTTTAAAGAGCTGCTTTAATTGGAATTTAAATAAAATGTATTATAGATTTTTACTACAATACATGGGACAACTTCGTTAATTCCTTAAATCCTTCAATGCATATAAGGGTTCTTTAGAATAAAGTTAACAAACTGAGGTCATGTAAAAGCAGTTATTTTAGTTCAATTCAAACAACCGATGAAGTTTTTTCCGCACCCGCTTGACATAGCTGAAGGCTTTGCCAAGTTCTGGTGATCCCTTGGTTTAGACAATGCATTTGAAATCGTTTCACAAAAAAGACAACTAGTAACGGAAGACCTTCCTAATGCTGCCTGACAATTTAAGGACTTGAATTCGTTGATATCTGTTACAGAATTAAATGAGGTAATGAGAACGCTCAAAGGTTCAAAACCGGCACGAGACAAAATAACATACACGATGAGAAAAAATTTACCACACATTCTAAAATCCAGCCTATGCCAACTATATAACAACATTTTAAAAAGTGGTGGTACCTATACCCAAACGTGGGAAAAATTGTAATCATCTGGAAGGTTACCGCCCAATTTCGCTCCTGCCAGTACTTTCTAAAATTTTAGAAAAGATAATGGCAAAACGATTTTGGATGTATACAAAAGGCAAAATAGCACAAATCTAACATGCATTTATACCTAGGACGGGTGTTCATACTCTCTGCCATCAACTAGAGAAAGTTCTACGCCGAAACCTCAATGTTTGTAGGCACAGCATAGTACTCTCTGAGGACATTGAAAAGGCTTTCGACCGAGTTACATTTTCAGCTGTATTAATGGATTTGAACGAATGGGGAGTGCCTCCACAGATACTCAAGCTATTAAGATCCTTCGTTGTAAATCGGAGAATTGCCGTTTGAGTTAATGGTCATTATTCAGCTACCTGCCCATTAGATAATGGGGTACCTCAGTGCTCTCCCTTATCGGTTGTGTTATACGTCGCTTACGTCAATTCTTTGGCGAGGGCAATCCAGAGTAAAACCGGTATTGATTATATCGGCATTTACGTGACAATACATTTGCGGTGTCATCGGGTAAGCCCGAAGAGGTAGACTCCCATCTTAACAGCTTGGATTGCATAATTTGAAATTTGGCTAAAGGTAAGGGAGCTGTCATTCCAGCAAGTAAGACAGAAGCACTACATGTATGTAAGAAAAGAAGATGTGGGAACAGCACTTTACATATAAGGGATGTATCCATACGAACGTCAGTCCAAATGAGGATTTTGGGTGTACGGTTTACCAAAAATCTTCTCTGGAATTATCATACAAAGAACTAAACTGGAAAATTGGCAAAAATTAACAACTTGCTTAAACTTATTTGTTCACGTACAAAAGGACCCCATATCGAAACTTCAATAAACATTTGTAAATCCTTAACCACCGGTGCAATACAACATTGAATAACAATCTACGGGTGGACGTCAGAGCAAAATAGCAATAAAACAGACGCAGCAATAAACAACTGCTACAGAACTGCAGAGGGATTGTTAAGAACAACACCATTGGCAAATTTAAGAATTGAAGCGAAATTTTTGGACTTTAAGTCCTTACTAGAAAAAAAAAGATCTGTCTATCTAGCTTCCAGGGCAATAACAATACGAACTGACGGATTACACAACCGATTCTGGAATCGATTAGCATCGACAACTAGCACTTATCCAACAGCCATCAAAATATATTAACGTTGCTGACGGAGTATAACACACTAAACTAACGCTTCATGCTTTAAATAAATGTTTCAAGAGAAGGTCAATAATTTTACTCCAGATATAATTTTTTATACCGATGGCACTTTTAAAGAGCACATAACATCTTACGCAATTGCAAAGCAGATTGACAATCAATACGTTACTGTTAACGAGACCAAATTGCCCGATCACACTGGAATTTTTACCGCATAGATTTCTACAATATAAACAGCCATAACATTATCGGTTGAAAGTGGCAAAAAATGTATAATATGCAGCGACAGCTTAAGTGCTATCAAAGCCCTAATCAAAAATCAAAATGGGGCTTATAGCGAAATATTGTGGCTGGAAAATAGTAACAACAAAATCAGGGTCCTATGGATACCATCGCATATCGGAATCGCAGGTAATGAACATGCAGTCTCAGCAGCAAAGAAAGCCCTTAGTGTGCCGCAAGTAACAAAAATTCCATGCCAGCCTAAAAAAAAAATAACAGCACCATTTTTAGTGACACTTATAGCAACAAAAAGGCCCTATTGCAATACGAACCTGTCCAGGAATAACTGCATATTACTCGCTTGTTTGAGGGTAGGTAAAGCTTTATTCAACTCCAGGCACTACTACGAGAGGACCGAGCCACCTGTATGTAGCAACTGAATTGTTGGTCTCACAGTCTCATACATACTGTCAGAATGTCACTTGTCTAAAACAAATATACCTTTGGATAAATTGCTTGATTGCAGCAGTGAAGGGAACTTAAGGACGTTCAAAAGAAGTCTGCAGAAACACAATATTTTACAGATTTAATTTATTGCTATTAACATTAATCACATAATCATTTTGCAACTTGAATTTTATTTTATTATTTTTTCTTCCTATTTCAATTTAAAAACGACACATTTTTCACTGTTTAGTAGTTCCATAAATGTAGTATTATTACTTTTAATTTTGATTTTTGATACATGCGAATTTGGTCCTGTTACCTTGCGCATTTGTTTTTCTATATTTTGTAAATTTATTTTATAAAATATATTACTACTGATAAATAAATAATTATATAAATTTTTAAGCTCATTTAATTTCTTTTTGTAAAACTTAAAGTAAAAAAAATTGTTTCTGTTTCCTGGCCTTTTAATTGAATCATCGTATTTTGATACAGTGTTTTTCGCTTCAACTAATTTTGCAAAAATCGTCAAATATTTTTCTCCTATTTTCCTCAGAGCAGTATTTTCTTTACAGTTATACCTCTCTTTTAACTTTTTAAAAAGACGCTAAGTATTTATTTTTCTTTTTAGAACTCCACTTTTCACAGCTTTACGAAAAAATGGAACGGAAAACACCTATTAAGGTGTTAGCACGTCCTTTTAATATTTGTGGACTTAGCGATTTTGCAAACCACAAAATTACAACAACTTTAAACTACATAATGACATTAAATATAAAATATGTATTTTGTATAGTATTACCGTTTTACATTAAAATCTTATTTTTGGAAAAAAAATGTTGACTTAGCGTCCTTGCAAATTATACTAACGATATGTATGTTAGAATATTTGAATGTTTGGTTTTTTTTTATTTTGACAAACTTTTTCAATTTATTGTTTGGCTTAAAAAAAAACTTAATATTAATATTTTTTTTTTCAACGGCATGGCGAAATATATTGAAAAAAAGCAATAATTTTGTTTTAAAAACTGTCATTGTGCTTAATTTAACTTTACCTTTAATACAATTCGGTTCCCACCGAATTGCAGGTTTCTTATTTCGAAAAAATTCTGCTGCGCCAGCAGTTTATTGCTAATATATTTTAAGTATCTTTAAGTTAGTTTTTAGAAACAAAATCATTATTAAAATAAACGTTCAAGATTGAAGACGGCCACAACCTCTTCAGTCCTATAAAACTGTTTTAAATTATAGTTATATAACATGGCGACCGTGACAGAACACTATGTGATAAAATAAAAGTTATTCAACAAAAATTTTTTAATGCATACATATTTATATTTATATTAAAAATAATGTGGAATAGTTTTATGCTACAAATTATTATTATTTGATGTGACTTAAAAAAAATAACAATAAGAAGATTTCTTTTATTATAAAACAAACTATAAAATATATATATAAATTAATTCACTTTATTTATTTAATTCCAATCAATTAAATAAACAGTTTCAAATTAATGAATCAGGAAAATCAAATGTACAAAATTAAACCAAAAAATATTGGAAAAAGGTAAACTTTATGAAAAATTCAAACAAATTCAAAAAAAAATTGAATGAGAAATAAAGAAAATTTCAATAAAATTAAATCAATAAACAATTAAAAATTAAAAACCAAAACACTCAAATAAGAAAGAAGTTTAAGATTAAATACAAAGCAGGGAACCGGACAGCGGTTCTAAAAGGAATCATCAGCAGCGGCAACACCAATAACAGTAGCAGAATTCCAGAACATATTAAAAATTATGATAAGTTTAGTTTTGTAAGTTTAATTAATTATTGTAAGTTTATTTCATTAATTTTATTTCGATTTAAATTTAAATAAAGACGTAATTCTATGTTAAATAAAGTTAAGAGAAAAATGTAAAAACATTCAATTCGCTTCAGAAATTTTCACCTAAACAAAGTAATAGTGAACAAGAAAGCAAAAAAAATCCAATCGACGTCGTCTTTTTCATTTTTGTTTCTCTATTCGATTCGCATTTAAATTTTTTTATTATTTAAATATAATGGGTCGCCACCAAACCAAACAAGTGGACTCCAACGGGGTCATAGTGAATTGAAATAATTGAGTCCCCACAATTTACTAACATTCTACTGATGATTTTAGTTGTCATCGCGATAGGCGAGGTAGTTTTTAAAATTCTACAATGACATCAAAACTCCCTAACGCAAAAATGCCTTCAGCGATCCTTATCTCAGGATCAAGTAAAAAAAAAACAATAATGAAATGGGAAGAAATCTTACAAAAAGAATTTGCAAAGCTTTGCCGATGGCATTGGACTTCTTCAGCTAATAAAAAAAAACTTTTTAATACCAAGCAAAATCTCAAGTCTGCTACTAATTTTTCAAATGAGATAGAAGCTCTAACAAAATCCTTAGAGTCCGCGTATATTTCGGATGGGCTTTCCCCAAAAATGTCCTCAAAGTATTCAATCAAACAGCTGTAAAAGCTTTTACAAAAAATTGCAACAATGAACGTATTACGAGGGCTGCTCTATATATTGCTGGCCTAATAGTGAAAATGCGAATATTTATAATCAAAAATGGTTTTATTGTTTTTCAAAGTATTCTCCAGCATGATTTATACACTTTTGCATGCGCTCAAACCAGTTGTCGACACACATTTTTACCACTCCGATTGAGACACCTCTAAAACATGGTTTTTGAACACTTCAACAGCTTCTTCTGGCGAAAAAAATCGTTGAACACGCATTTTTTTCTTGATGTGCGGAAACAAGAAGAAGTCATTAGATGCCAAGTCAGGGCTATACGGCAGATAACCCATTAATTCGACGTTATGGCCGGTCAAATACGCTCTGGTTTGAGCCGATGTGTGAGGGCTCGCATTGTCATTGTGAACAATGATTCGTGCTTCGAAGTGCTTCTTCCACGAACAACTTTCGTTGGATTTTGCTCGTCTTTGAAGACCCACACGGTCGATTCTTGTTTCGTTTCGGGCTCATACGCATAGATCCATGATTCGTCACCTGTGGCAATCTTATAAACGTCTTTTGAAGCACCGCAATCGTATTTTTGCAACATTTCTTTGCACCAATCGACACGAGCCTTTTTTTGAGCGACTTTCAAATTGTGCGGGATCCAACGAGAACAAACCTTTTTTACGGCCAGGTGTTCATGCAGTATCGAATGTATGCTGGTGGAAGAAATGTCCAAGGATGTCTCTATCTCTCGGTATGTCGCATGTCGATCTTGCATTATGAGTTCACGCACGGCATCAATGTTCTCTGGCACAACAGCCATTTTTGGACGACCTTCACGGAATTGGTCTTTGAGCGAGCTTCGGCCACGATTAAATTCATAAAACCAATTTTTCACTGTGCTATAGGATGGTGCTTCATCGCCATACAAAGATTTAAGTTCATCAATGCACTCTTGTCGTGATAATCCACGTCGAAAGTTGTGAAAAATGATGGCGCGAAAATGTTCACGAGTTAATTCCATTGCTTTCTATATTAATTTTTTCGAGTCACTGTAAACAACACAAATAATGGTCGTACGTCAAAACGTTTTGAGTACGATTATGCTTAAAAATGGCAAACTTTCCAATGGAATTGTCAGATTGCACTTGGCAGCACTCAGTGTTGCCAGGCCAGAAATATATATAGCAGCCCTCGTATGACATTGTTAATTTATCAAAATTAAATTCACGAAAATCAGAAGTTCTAAAACGACTTTCAAAAAACTTTCCAGACAATCATAAAGAAAAATTAACTGAAGTTTGCACTGAGTTCAGTGATATTTTTGGCCTAGAATGCGAAACGATTACCACTAATAGTTTCTACAAGCAAAAGCTCCAACTATCCGACCCAACACCCAAACTATAAGATACCACATTCACAAAAAGATGAGCTAGAAAATCAAGTCAAGAAACTAAATAAAGATAAGATAGTTGAACCATCAATTTCGGCATATAACAGCCTTTTACTTCTTGTTGCGAAGAAGTCATTACCAAACTCTAAAAATAAGAGATGGCGTTTGTAATAGACTACCGACAGGTAAACAAAAAATTGATTGCAGATAAATTTCCATTGCCGAGACTCGATGACATCCTCTACCAACTCGGCAGAGCTAAATATATTTCATGCCTTGACTTAATGTCAGGCTTTTATCAAATTGAACTTGAAAAAAGTTCAAGAGATGTAACGTCTTTCTCCACAAATAGTGGATCATACAGCTTTGCACGTCTACCGTATGACTTGAAGGTTTCGCCAAACTCCTTTCAACGCATGATGACGTTTGCGTTTGCTGGTTAGCGCCAGCTCAAGCTTTTTTATATATGGACGACCTTATCCTACTTGGTTGTTCAAAAAAGCATGTGCTTAAAAATTTGAAAGATACTTTCTCTTAGTGCAGGAAACACAACCTTAAACTGCATCCAGATAAATGTACATTTTTTGTGCGAGAAACAACCTTTTTAGGTCACTAATGTACAGATAAAGGAATACTCCCTGATGATAGTAAATTCCAAGCCATTTTAAACTATCCAAAGCCCCTCAATGCCGACCATGCAAAGAGGTTCATCGCATTTTGTAATTATTATCGGAAATTTAACAAAAACTTTGCCGAATATTCAAGGCACATTACAAGAATTTGTAAAAAAAATGTTCCATTCGAATGGAACGATCAATGTGACAAAGCCTTTTAATATTTAAAAAATTCTCTCATATCTCCCCAAATTCTACTATACCCTGACTTCTCGAAACCTTTTTGTGTAACAACAAATGCCAGCAAATATGCATGTATGTTAAGTCATGACTCCAATGGCAAACAACTTCCGATTGGTTATGCATCAAAAGCTTTCACTAAAGGTGAATCAATAAATCAACTATCGAGCAAGAATTAACTGCCATTCATTGGGCAATTGTCCACTTCAGACCCTACCTATACGGTACAAAATTTTTAGTTAGAATTGACCATAGGCCCCTTACATACTTATTTTTGATAAAAGACCCTTCATCGAAACTTACAAGAATCCGGCTTGACTTAAAAGAATATAATTTTGAGGTACAATATCTTGGGGCAAAAAAAACTTTGTTGCGGACGCGTTGTCTCGTATAACTATCCAAGACCTTAAAAACCTTAACATTGATAACAGTAAAATACTACAAGTGGTGACAAGGTCTAAGTCCAAACGGTCTAAGTGCAAATACAAAAGAGCCCAAAATATTTGATGTCTTGAGCTTCCAAGATGTCAAGAAGTGTGTTAAGCTAAAGTTGTCTTCGGACAATTGTTTATTAAAACATGGCAAGAAAATTCTTACACACTTGAAAATTTATGATTTGATTACTAATGGAAAAATTCACTTCGGAAAATATTTTCCAAGGCTTAAAAAAAAAGCCAGTAAACTCAACATCAAATTACTGCAAATGTCACCAAATGAAAATATATTTAATACACTATGCATAGAAGATTTTGAAAATTTGGGCAGCAAGTACTTGAAAAATTTAAAAGTAGCGCTACTTCCAAGAGTGACAATTATTAAAACAAAGTATAAAAACAAAATTAAGGAAATATTACAAAAATACCATGATAATCCTATAACTGGTGGCCACAGTGGGATCACAAGGACAATTTCAAAAATAAAAAGATACTTTTATTGACAGGGCATGACTAAATTTATTTCAAAATATATAAAATCATGCGAAAATTGTAAAAAAGCCAAAACTACTAAACATGTCAAATCACCTACAATAATAACACCCACCCCAGCGAAAGCATTTGAAAAAGTTATTGTTGATACAATTGGACCGCTGCCCAAAACTGAAAACCAAAATGAATATGCAGTGACAATCATTTGCGATTTTAAAAAATATTTAGTTACTGTACCTGTTCAAAACAAAAAAGCAAAAACTATTGCGAGAGCGGTAGTCGACTCTTTTATTCTGATTTTCGGTCCGATGAAAACTTTTATATCGGACATGGGAACAGAGTATACGAGGGCTGCTATATATATTTCTGGCTTGGTAACACTGAGTGCTGCCAAGTGCAATCTGACATTTCCATTGGAAAGTTTGTCATTTTTAAGCATAATCGTACTCAAAACGTTTTGACGTACGACCATTATTTGTGTTGTTTACAGTGACTAGAAAAAAATGGAATTAACTCGTGAACATTTTCGTGCCATCATTTTTCACAACTTTCGACGTTGATTATCACGACAAGAGTGCATTGATGATCTTAAATCTTTGTATGGCGATGAAGCACCATCCTATAGCACTGTGAAAAATTGGTATAATGAATTAAATCGTGGCTGAAGCTCGCTCAAAGACGAATTCGGTGAAGGTCATCCAAAAACGGCTGTTGTGCCAGAGAACATTGATGCCGTGCGTGAACTCATAATGCAAGATCGACATGCGACATACCGAGAGATAGAGACATCTTTGGACATTTCTTCCACCAGCATACATTCGATACTGCATGAACACCTGGCCGTAAAAAAAGGTTTGTTCTCGTTGGATCCCGCACAATTTGAAAGTCGCTCAAAAAAAGGCTCGTGTCGATTGGTGCAAAGAAATGTTGCAAAAATACGATTGTGGTGCTTCAAAAGACGTTTATAAGATCGTCACAGGTGACGAATCATGGATCTATGCGTATGAGCCCGAAACGAAACAACAATCGACCGACCGTGTGGGTCGTAAAAGACAAGCAAAATCCAACGAAAGTTGTTCGTGGAAGAAGCACTTCGAAGCAAATGGTCGCCTGTTTCTTCGGCAAAACTGGTCATGTGGTGTCTGTTCCGCTTTAGCAACGTAGGACGGTCACTTCTGAGTGGTACACTATAATTTGTTTGCCTAAAGTCATCGGAGAAATTTGAAAACCCAACAAGAGAAGACGAATCATTGTGCACAATGACAATGCGAGCTCTCACACATCGGCTCAAACCAGAGCGTTTTTGACCGGCCATAACGTCGAATTAATGGGTCATCTGCCGTACAGCCCTGACTTGGCACCTAATGACTTCTTCTTGTTTCCGCACATCAAGAAAAAAATGCGTGGTCAACGATTTTCGTCGCCAGAAGAAGCTGTTGAAATGTTCAAAAACCATGTTTTAGAGGTGTCTCAATCGGAGTGGAAAAAGTGCTTCGACAACTGGTTTGAGCGCATGCAAAAGTGTATAAATCATGCTGGAGAATACTTTGAAAAACAATAAAACCATTTTTGATTATAAATATTCGCATTTTCACTATTAGGCCAGAAATATATAGAGCAGCCCTCGTAACAATCAAGATTTAAATGAAACTTGTGATATAATAAAAATTCAAAAGCTAATCTCGACAGCTTATCGCCATGAAACGCTAGGAACGGTGGAAAGAAGCCATATAACATTAAATGAATATCTAAGATCCTACATCTTAATCGCCAAAGACGATTGGGATGAATGGCTTAAGTATTTCACATATGGCTTTAACACGACTCTATCAGCAGTGCACGATTACTGCCCATTTGACACTGGTACGATTCATCCCCTTTACAATGTCGGTAACTATGCCAAAGAAATTCAGTTTAGATTAAAAACGGCACACAGAAAAGACAAACAAATCATAGAAGAAAAAAAATTGCTGTCCAAAATATATGTTGACAAAAAACAAGCGGACATAGATATAGAAATAGGAGATAAAGTGTTAGTTAAAAATGAAGTAAGTCATAAATTAGACAATAGATATTTAGGTCCATATCTGGTAGTAGATACGGACGATAAAAACAATTTTAGCCTTAAGGACTCGGAAAACAAAATTCGTAAATATCATAAAAATAAACTTAAAATTTGTAATTAATGTTTTTTTTTTGCTTTTCACTCCACTAGTTAATAAATTTCAAAAGTGGATTTTATCGTTTACGTATGTAACTTTAAGTAATTTACTATTTAAAAAAGCCATTAAAAATGTATTTTAAGTACAATTTAATATAAAGAAAAAAAAAATATTATCAAATACGCATGACTATATAATCAAAGAATTATATCATCACGCTTTCAAAATGTGGAGGTGTAGTAAAAATCTATAATACATTTTATTTAAATTCCAATTAAAGCAGCTCTTTAAAGCTCACGATTTTCCCAACGTTATGCAGCATTTGCAAAACATGAGTTTTGCAGACACTTGTTTACTTTTAATTTAATTTGGTTCCCACCTAACAACAAGTATCTAATTTCTTTAGTTATTTAGCTACACCAGCACTTAATAAACAGTATATCTTAATAAGCACATAATAAATTAGAAAAGAAAATGTTCTTCATGTTTTCATTGAATATCGTTAATTCCTCCTGAAGGTTTTATTTTTGGTCCTTCTCCTTATCGTAAAAACTTCAAGTAGAATTTTTTTCTAATGGGAAATTTGATTTTTGAATTGAAGTAGGTATGAGGCTTGAAATTTTAAAGTTATCTCCGTAATATTAAATTAATAAATATGTAGCTTAAGAGTCAATCATATCAAAATATGTATGTATGTTTGTGTAATATTAATTTATTTCATTTTATTTAATTAATCATTAGTTTTCATTAAATTTTCTTAATGATAAGTTCTGAAAAAAACTAAAATGTTGATAATAGAATACTATTTAATTTATATTTTTCAGTTTGGCATATCGTCATTAGTTTGCTTAATATTGCAAGCTGAAAACATTTATGTAGCAAATGACGACACAACCTTAACAGAAAATAATAAAGATAGTTGGCGCCAGTTCTTGGATCAAGTTGCTTCATCATTAAATCGAACAATACAAAACCAGACTATTTGTGCGGCGATTGAGTCAGATTCCATACAACCCATAATGAATCACTTTGCACGTTTTAAGGATTTAAAGTTAGACTCCTTGTTGGCGTTAATTACAGAAGCAAAACAACAAATAAATTGAAAGAAATAGATAATAAACAAAAAAATTAAAAAGCAATACAAGCAAATCATTAATATATAAACAAACAAAAGTATATAAAATATTATTTTAAAAGTATTAAATATACATTAATGCATAAACAAACTAAAATTTAAATGCACATTTCAACGTTTTTTTAATTTTTTACTATATTCCTTTTCTCCAGATTAGAGCAGTAGACTCGGTTGACAATTTAATTGAAATAGAACATTTTTTGTAGAACATAAAAAT
Organism: Gymnosoma rotundatum; assembly: GCA_916610165.2. Classification (NCBI taxonomy): domain Eukaryota; kingdom Metazoa; phylum Arthropoda; class Insecta; order Diptera; family Tachinidae; genus Gymnosoma; species Gymnosoma rotundatum. Next base: position 90,227,453 of record OU744336.1, read on the forward strand.
ATGTACGCATATGCATCTGAATTTAATATAATACATCAATGAATTTTTTTAATGAAATAATAAGTTAAAAATAAAACTGAAATTTGTGAAAGCAACATAATACATACTAAAAAAACTGAAATTTGTAAACGTAACATAATACATACATATTTGAAAGATAAAGATTCTTCAATTCATTAACGGTAAAAAAAACTTTTTTAAAAGCATTTTTTATCTTTATTAAAAAAATAAATGCAAAAATATTTAACGTTATTGAAATAAGTAAGATGTTGTATTTCGTTTTTGTACCATTTTTATTTTTTGTTTAATATTTTTACTAATTGGTTATTAATAATGACGTGCTATCTTAAAAATAGCATCAGCAATAGTTTAGTTTGTATTAATTTTTCTTTTAAATAAAGGTAAACAAATGTTGTTTATTTCAATGAGTAAACAAACAAAACAATTTTATAGATACACATACATATTTTTAAAACTATTTCTCTTCTTTCAATATTTAAACAAATGTAATATTTATGCATTCTTATTTCTGTTTTTATTTTATATTTTATTTAATTTTACATTGGTGTTTTGTAAATATTTGTAAAAGCAAAACCTTAGTATTTAGGATCTAAATTTTATTAAAAATAAAAAAAACTCTAAAAAAAGTATATTTACAAAAAATATAACAAAAAAAAAGCATAAAGCAATTAATAAAAAATAATAATAAAATTACATAAGTTAAAAAAAAATAAAAAAACACGACTATAAAAACTAAGAGTCCAAAATGGCAAGATTTTTTATTCAATAAACTTTATGGTTTAAGTGTTAAAAACGAATTCAAAAATGGTTTTAAATTTTCAACCTGTGACGTTGATGTGGCAACATTGTTAAATATTAAAACTTAAAGGACTATAAGTGTGTGCGATTTTAAGAAATTTGATTTTTTTTAATTTTTACTTTTTTTACTATCTTAGTATAATAATTTTGAGTAAAACAATGGATAGAAGATGAAATGAAAATTTTTAATATACAACAATAATTTGTATTCCAAGGGCGTTTTACAAAGTAAAATACATAATTGAAAAAATTGCAATTTAAAGTGCGTATTATTATTAAAAAACTATTTTTAATAATAATTTCTGACTAAAATTATTCGTACCATTGTTAGCTAATATAGTTATATATTTTATATAAAGAATTAAAAATTAAAATCAAGGCAAAAAACTACAACAAAAAAATAAATACTCGCAGTAAACGATACAAATTTGTTTAAAAATCTAAACTGCTATGTTAGTTAAGAGTATAGTTCTTTTTTTTCGTTTTTCTTTTATTGTTACACCAATCTAATTTTTGTAAATATTCAGTTTTTCCAAGGCTTATTTATAAGAGGTGGCAGCGCCGCTACAACATTAAAAAAATTATTAGACTATTTTTAATTAAGTGTGTGGGAAAGGACAAAATACAAATAACTGCTGCTTAACACTTTTTTTCTGTCCCTATTTAGTTACGTTCTTAGCAAGTTTTTTTTTTCTTTTGTTTCTTTTATTTATTTAAATTCAATTAAATAAAAAAACAATCTTCAATACAAATAGTAGAATTTTGGCTACTGGCATGTACATAACAAAGGAAAGCAAAAAATAACTTCGCCGTGATGCCGCCTAGTAAAATTAATTCGCCTTGGTTTTTTTTTTTCAATTAAAATAAGTCTTGTTATGAGTGTCGTTATCGAAGATGTAGTCACTTAGATGTTGTTGATACCAAGGCGAATTGAATACTAGGTAATCGCATGAGTACAAAAACAAAAAACGCATATATTTTGTTAGTGTAAATTTACGTGTACATGTTTCTTAACAAAGAGGAAAAATATAAAAAAAAACAGAAGAAAAAGAAATTTCATAAAAAATGAATTTACATATAATAATTTGCACACCATAGACTCCAATAAGTGAAAAAATTTTAGGTAGTTGTTTATTGTCGCAAGCCGCACAATAACAAATTTTTCAAATATTTTATTTATAAACTTTAAAAATGTTTCTCAAAGAAACGTTTTCTTTTTTAAAAAAAGTTTTGTTTAGTTTATTTTATATTATATTTTTCTGCACTTCTTGGATACACACACACTTTTCACATAACGTTTAATTCGCGAATTCTGTACTATCAACAAATTAATTATTTAATAATATTTTCTTGATTATGAAATTGAAAATTTTTTCGTTTTTTAAATGGCGCGTCAACAAAATGTAAACAAATTTTGACGCTGTTTCGTAAAAATGTGTAAAGCGAATTCGATCACCTGCGCTACTAGTTTTACCTTGTATTCAATTTGCCTTGGTTGATACAAACATCAATAAAAACGTTTTTAATATAATCTTAAACTGTAGACACGAAAATGATATTCGAATACTGAATACATCGTATGCCAAAATATATATAAATATTGCCGCGAAATTCAAATTCAAACAAATGAAAGAAAAAAGTATAAGTTTATGAAATAATATTGCTTTGTCCTTGAAGCTTTACTGCTATATTCATAAAAATAAAATAACTTCGAAATCTGTTTTTTGACAAGTTTTCCATACAAATTTGTCATTAAATACATTTCCAATCTATTTGAATATTTTATGAATACTGCAGTTAATTTTTATACAAAAAAATGAAAAAGAAAATATGCAAACAAAAACAAATGCTTTATATATTTGTTTTGCTTTGTACATACAACTTTAAATCAATAAACATAGAAATATTTAATCGTAATATAATTTATAAAACTCCTTCAGTAAAACAATAGTTATGTATGAGCGTGTGTATATTTCAATAACGTTTCTTTTTTTTAATTATTTTTACAGATTTTATATATTCTGCTTTTGTTCGTTTGTTAATTTTGAAAAGAAAACGACACATTTTAACTTTTATTACTTAGATCACCGCAAATTTTAATTTTTTTCTATTTACTGTAAAATATTTTATATTACGTATTAAACTGTAATAAACGCAACAGTCATTTAAAAAAAATAATTATCAATCGATTTTTCATTATAAAAATTTTGTTATTTAAAACGTTCAATAAACATTCATTTACCCTTTAAATTTACATACAAAATTCTGTTTTTTTTATTTTGCTGATCAAATACTGAAATGAAGTTCGATAAAGGAAGAGAATTTAAATTGATTTTTTTTACTTAAACCGTGCTTGATTCCTTCAAATGTAAATACTGAATACAATACTGAAACATAGAAAACAATTATAAAAGACGTTATATTTTAGAGATGTTACAACTTATTAATACACCAACAGCACAGAGAATTAATGTAGCTCAGATTAATAGACATTTACAGCCCGATTCTGTGAATTCTTGATGAATCTTTTATCAAGATATTTTGTCAAGACTTTTATCAACTAAAAGTTCGGTTGGTATTCTGTGGAAACATTGATAAATAAAAAGCTTTTAAAATTCACCAGTGTGGTGAATTTCTATTGACAGCTGATTTTAATTAAATTTATTAAATTAAATTACTGGCAAAAGCGAAAATATGGATACACCAGCAATGTAAGTATTTTTAACCGACTTCAAAAAGAGAAGGAGGTTATACAATTCGACTGAATGTTGCTTTTTTTATGTTTGTGCCTGCAGAACTAAGACATTTCTGCACCGATTTTGAAAATTTTTAGTAATATGATAGATTATGCTTACAGATTGGTCCCGTTTAAAAAACAGTTCAAAATCTTAAAAATTAAAAGGTGTCCCCATAGAACATATATATTTTTTACGTGTATTATGAACTGTAAAGGGCACTTCTGTAAAATTTAAAAAGACTGCGTATTACTATAGCTCCCAATAACAAAATGTTATACAAAAATAAATCTAAAAAATAAAGGGTGCCCCCATAATTGATGTAAATTTACTTATATGGGCCGTTATAGAAAAACCATTGAAAATTTGACATAATCTTGATTGATATGGTCGTTATAGTAACAAGTATTGACATTAAAAATTACAAATGAAAGGGTGCGCCAATAGTTTATTTAATTATGTATATGGCCATAATTTTAAAAAGTTGTAGACAGACGATTGAAAATTACAAAGAACCTGTATTACTAACTTCGCTACAACAACAAGTGTAAGATTTTGTTTTGGAAGTAAACGGGTTTCCCAATGTAAATTGGTGTATGTGGCCGTACTTTTAAACCGTTATAAACAGACGATTGAAATTTACACAGAACTTGATTGCTTAATTTATTACAAGAGCAAGTATATAATTTGAATTTTGAAAATAAAGGGTGCCTCTATAGTTGCTGTAAGTTTATGTATATTGCGAAACTATTGAACAGTTGAGCAAGTATAAAATTTGGAGATATAAGAGTGTCCCAATAGTTAATGTAATCTAATTTATGTGGCTATACTCTTGAACCGTTATAGGCAGACAGATGAATTATAATTGGCTATAAAGTATATTAACAAACATATAAATTTGTATAATTCATTAACCCGTAAAAGAGACCGAAATATGATCGGCTGCAAGTCTGCAATTAATTGCCGAGCAAGAACACGACTCAGGCGAACATTTTTTGTAAATTCTGCCTTTAACGACTAAAAAAGATCGCTTGAGTCACGTAATCTTTGTAAGTCGCAACTTCGCCTTTTTTTTCGTATTTTCTTCGTCTTCACAAATCCGCATTAACAAATTTATTTCTTCTTCCATTTTTCTAAAAGGATAAGTAACTTTATTCATGTATTTTAAAAAAGAATCCATTATGTTGATATTTACATGAAGCTTGCACTATTTACCGAATTTGAATACACACACAATAAAATAGAGTTATCAATATCAAATTAGACTTTGACAAATTACGAGGGCTGCTATATATATTTCTGGCCTGGCAACACTGAGTGCTGCCAAGTGCAATCTGACATTTCCATTGGAAAGTTTGTCATTTTTATGCGTAATCGTACTTAAAACGTTTTCACGTACGACCATTATTTGTGTTGTTTACATTGACTTGAAAAAATTAATATAGAAAAAAATGGAATTAACTCGTGAACATTTTTGTGCCATCATTTTTCACAACTTTCGACGTGGATAATCACGACAAGAGTGCATTGATGAACTTAAATCTTTGTATGGCGATGAAGCACCATCCTATAGCACTGTGAAAAATTGGTATAATGAATTTAATCGTGGCCAAAGCTCGCTCAAAGACCATAATTTTAAAAAGTTGTAGACAGACGATTGAAAATTACAAAGAACCTGTGCTATGATGCAAGACCATTGCACAAAGATCGTGAATAGGGCTAATGTTTTAAACTTATCAAGTGCACAGAATCGGGCTGTTAGTAAATAAAATATAGGGTACGTACGTAAATGCAACAGTTGCGCATCACAGCAGCATAGTAAAAGTAAAACGTTCATTAATGCAACACTTGGCAGCACTGCTTAACGTCAAAAGTTCATTTATGCAAACAATTGGCAGTACTGCCGCAAATTTCTGCAAATAATGCAACAGTTTGGTTTCTGATGCAATAGTGCGCAATATACAAATTTGTTTGGATTAAAGCTACACAAAAAGTAAATTTTATAAATTTTTTTTCAAAAAGCAATTTAATATAATTTTTTCATATAAAACACGGCAAAAGTTAAGTTTAAACGCAATATTGTGCAATATTCATACCTTTGTCTGGAAAGGAGCAAAAAAATAAGTTTAAATAAAAGTCACATCGCTATTACAAAGCTTTCAAAGAGAAATATATAAACACTTTTCGAGTGAAATTCCTAACCGACCACCTAGTGTTCTTGTCCAAAAAGGCTTTAAGGAGTTTTGTAATTTCTGTTGAGAAAATATGGATAAAATATTAATTTTATTTAAGTATTATGGAATCAAAAGTAGAACGAGACATTTGAAAATGGGTATAGAAAACATCATCTGGATACCGTTTAATTACACCAAAGTAATTTTTTATTTTAGGAATCACCCTTCTTTTAAGTCTGACTTTATTTCTTATAATCAGAAGTCGTTTCATCTTGCTTTTAATTGTTTTTTGTTATATTTTAGAAGAAAGTTATCGCTTTTAGAATCAACATTTTCAATAATATTTGCTATTAGTAATTTGGTTAACATTTTGTGTTTCTTTTGCAAAACATTCAAAAAAGCAAACTCTTTGCAGTTATCATGCATTTGCAAAGCATCTGCAACAGCTGATCGCGTATCAGCAACAAAACTTGGCATAACGGCTGCAGTGATGCACAAATTTGCAGCATTTACGAACGTACCCATAATTTTGTCCTTTGTATTTGTTATAAAAAATTTTTTATATGACAAAATAATTTTTTGTTTTTTTAAAATATGTAAGTTTGAAATTTTTTTTATTAGATTTTGTTGTTGTTTTATGTTTTTTAAATAAATATTTGTTTTCCTGATAATGCTACACAATGGAGTAGCGAAATATCGAAAATATATATATCAAGGCACATTAATTTTACAGGTGATAGCAGTTCTAAAACAACTACAACAATAAGTAAACAACATGTATTTTATTTGTGTAAAATATATTTTCAGATGTCAAATTCAAATAACGCCAGTGGTTTGAAAAAGTTTTATTTCGACTAAATTGGGTATCTTATAAACCACTTAGTATATATCAACGAAATTCTACAGGGGCAGAGCAGAGCTGTTTCGCAATAAATCTACAGACGGTCAGACCCCTAGGGTGAAGGAGGGCTTCTGGGTAGGGCACCAAATTTAAAAATAAAATGTCCAACGTACCCAAATATGATAAGAAGTTTATTTTTAACTCAAATGTTAAGATTTTTTAAATTTAATCAAACTTTGAAAATGTCTATAAAAATATGTTTAAATGTAGCTAATCTTAACTTAGTGTTTTTGGCGTAGTACGCTTATTAATTATCGGATTATTACTTTGCTATATTATTAAAAAAATTTTAATTTAAACAACTTTAAAGTTTTGATTGAGAAAATGTAAAAAATATCGTTTTTTAAGGACTTTCTGCAAAAAGGTGGTATTCTTTTTTTGCTTATGTAATTTAAATTTACTTCAGAAGTAGCAAATTTGTTTAAACAATTTTAAAGACAAACTATAGTAAATGTGAATAGAAGCAAAATTAGGTCAACAAGTATAACGGTTCCCCCTCCAGCCCTTTCCAACATTGCCATTTTTGGAACAAAATTTTAAAATGATTGTAAAATTCCTCGAAGTGCAAAGCACCGATTAAGAAAAGGTAAACTGTAAGTCTTCAAATTTTGGCTACATACTCCAAAAACATTTGACAGCCCCGTGATTACATAAGGCCTCTTTTGTAAAAAAAGAAATTTTTTGGGACATTTTCCCCTTTCCGGGAATTTATATGGTGAAACAAAAAAATTTAATTTTTATTTCACCATTTGATTAAAACCTCTTTTAGCTGCATTACTTAAAAATTTTGTAGGAATAGCCCGATGCGTTGTGATATTTAATTTCTCAAAAACCCATCTTAACATGATTTTTTTCAGTTTTTGAAAATGTAGCTCAAAAAAAATAATTAGAATATTATTAATCTAGACGTCATAAGCTTTCCTTCGACGCTACTTACATCTATATATTTAAGGAGCTTCCTAAACCTCGTGATTATGTCAGCTTATTTTTTTATATGTAAAAACCAAAAATGTGTATAAACACATTTTTGTACCAAACTTCTTGGGTTTAACATATAAAATGAGCAAACAAAATCATGAAGAGGCGAAGCCTACAATTGGTAAATAAAATTCAGTTTCAAAAAGTGTGTGAAACATTTTTGTTTTATGAAAACTTTAAAAATATTTCCACAACACCACTGTAACCCTGGAGTTAATGTCGACGTCGTTGACGGCGTTTCAACGCCGAAAAAGTTGAAACAGATTGAACTTTTACGGCGTTGCAACGCGTTGAGATTAACTGCTCTCATACAATTTCATACGATATAACTTTTTTTTTGACATTTGACGCTGTCAACGACGTCGACATTAACTCCAGGGTGAGAAAAAAATTTTTGTAGGAAAAAAAAATTAAGTGTAAACAAAATATGACATCTGAAAACATAAAAAAGAAAGTCAACTGATCTACTGCCACTACCTAGTATATTAATCTGCCTTGGTAGTGGCAGTAGATCAGTTGACTTTTTTGTTTGTTTTCAGATGTCAAATTTTGTTTACATTTATTATTTTTTTCCTACAAAAATTTTTTTTGATACAGTAGTGTTGTGGAAATTTATTCAAAATTTTCATAATTGTTGACCTTATATTGCTTTTATTCACATTTGTACTGAAGTAAATTTAAATTACATAAGCAAAAACAAAAAAGAATACCACCTTTTTGTGGAAAAACGATATTTTTTACATTTTCTCAATTCAGAGGCTTGTAACTTTTTAACGAAAAGCGCTATCAGAACAAAATAGCAAATTTGATAAAGGAATAATCAGATATTTAATAAGCGTACTACTCCAAAAACACTAAGTTAAGATTGGTCAAAACTAACAAAACAGGAAAAAAAAATTGTAAGCCAATTTTCTCCCTGCAGATTTAAACATGTTTCTATAGATATTTTCAAAATCTGATTAAATTTAAAAAATCTTAACATTTGGGTTAAAAATAAACTTTTTATGACATTTAAAAAAGTTATATGTCCGAGGTACCTAAATTTGGGTCCCTACTAGGCTTGCCAGATGGCCTGGATTCGCCTGAATTTTCCAGTTTTTTATGTCTGGTCCAGTTTCCAGGAAAAATGCAATCAGTCCAGTTTTTTCATATTTTATATTCTTTTATAATGAAATTAATATTTTGTACAGAAAAATTGCGTTCTAAATACAATGAAATTACAACTATATTTGTAAATGTTTAGATTTTATCTTTTACTAATTCCAATTATTACCATTTTACTTCTGCTGCCTGCGAGGGAAATTTAATAATTTGCCAAAAAATATTCCAATCGATAATCAAAAATGTGATTAAAATAAAGTACAAAATCTGTATAAATTGGTCTCATTCGTTCATTCCATTCCAATAAGCAATGGTTTTTGCGAAAGGATCTTTAGTATTTTAAATAATTTATACTCTCAGGAGAGACATAGAATGTCTTTCGACTTTATAAAGGCTGAAATTACAATAAGATTAAACTTTGATGAAAGTTGCAAAAATTTTCAAACTTTTTTGCATACTAATAAAGCAAAAGAGTTAGTAAATTCTGTAAATAAAAATTCAAAATATATGTGGCAAAAGACATATACATACAGTACTGTTCGAAACCTAAGCAACTTTTTCCCACTAAGTAATAATAGACTCATATCTTTTCTTTAAATAAATTTATAAAAAATATTTTTTTTATTTACTACTACACAATGTGTCTATAACCTAAAAATAACAACAAAAATTAAAATCCATTTCTTTGGAAGTTATGATAAAATAAAAAGAAAATTAACTTAAAAATTGGCTGTTCAAAACCTAAGCAACTTTTAATATTTGCTATGATATCCTTTGTTTCTTACGACCTCAGCGCATCTTTTGGGCATAGATTCAATAAGATTCGATAGACTGGATTTTAGATAGTTCATCAACTCTTGTTTATTTTTAGAGCGTCGAGTTCCAACTCTCCATTTTAAAATTTCAAAGAGGTTCTCTATGGGATTCAAGTCTGGCGATTGAGGTGACAAATACAAAACTTGAACCCCATTAGCTGATAACCAATCCTTGACTAACTTCGATGAGTGTTTTGGGTCATTGTTATGTTGAAACACCCATCGAAGTGGCATTTCCCACTCAGCATAGTTAAGCATGTGAGTTGCTAAAATGTCTCTGTAAACAAAAGGGTCCATTTTTGTTAGAATTTCTACAAAGGGACCAACACCAGTTGCCGAAAAACAAGTCCAAGCCATCACATTTCCACCCCCATGCTTTATTGTGGTTTTTGAGTACCGAGGATATAGCCGATTTCCTTTTGGTCTTCTTACGCGGCAAACTCCATCTGAATTTAGCAAGTTAAATTTAGATTCATCACTAAACAAAACAATTCTCCATTTGGATATAGTCCAATCCATATGTGCTCTAGCAAAATCCAACCTAAAACTACCGAAAAGCTGAGAAAATCAGAGACTACGTTGCAATTAATCAAACAAACCTCTGTTTTAAATGCTTCTTAGTCAGGATAGGCTTCTTAGATGGCATGAAGCTCCTTATGTTTTGTTCCAGTAAACGTTTTCTTACTGTGGAAGAACTAATCTGAAGTTCAAACTTATACACTATGCTTTCGACAAAATAAATGGATTTTTTTTAACTAGACGGAAAATTTTCTGGTGTGTTCGCTCAGAAGTTTTTCGAGTTCGCTTACCGCTATTGACCTTCTCTACTTTCCCAGTAGCTTTATACTTTTTTATAAGTCGGGAAACTATTGATTTATTAATATTTAATTGGTTTGCTATAGCAATTTGGGGTTTACCGTTATTAAAAAGTTCAAAAATCTTTACCTTAAAAGCTGATCCATCACGTATTCGAGTCATGGTTGCACTTCTAAAGAATTAGTACTACTTAAATGCATAAAATCAACCAAAATTACTTTTTTCAATAGCAATCATAACGGGACTAAAATTTTTGTTTAAAATTTTTGTTGTTGTTTTAGTTAATATTTCGCAACAAATGCAACAATGTAAAAGTTGCTTAGGTTTCGAACAGCGAATTTTTAAGTTAATGTTGTTTTTGTTTTATATTTTCTTCCAAAGACATAAAACGATTTTTTGTTGTTATTATTAGCATGTAGACTATATGTATAATAATAAATAAAAAGGAAATTTTTCAATAATCTATTTAAAGAGAACATATACGACCATGAGTATTTACTGGGGAAAAGTTGCTTAGGTTTCGAACAGTACTGTATATAAAAATATGTACTTAATATAACTTAAGATTGAAATAAATTGTTATGTTAACGTGTTTTTTTTTAATTTTTAATAAAATTTCACTTTTTGGAACAACAAGTGCATTTTAAACAGGTTCAGTTTTTTTTTCGAAAATCCAGGCGCAAATTTTATGTTTTTCAGTTTTCAGGCTTTTGGGATCTGGCAAGCCTAGTCCCTACCCAGAAGCCCTCCTTTACCGTAGATTCACTGAGAAGCACATCTGCTCTGCCTCTGTAAAATTTTGTTGAGATATATTGAGTGGTTCATAAGATACCGAATTTTGTAAAAAAAAAATCGTTTTCGAACCACTGTGCGTCAGTTGATTTGAAGTCTGAAATCATATTTTACAAAAACAAAATACATGTTGTTTACTTATTGTTGTAGTTGTTTTAGAACTGCTATTACCTTTAAAATTAATATGCCTTGGCCACTACCTAGTATATTAATCTGCCTGAAGCAAACTTTAAAAAGTTGAATTTAAAAATTATGGTCAAATCTAATATAAACAAAACCAACATAATAAAATCAAAAACAACAAAAACAATAGCAGATAATTGAAGGGTTCTAAAATCTAACTAACACAACGGAAAACAGCTCAAACAACCAAGAATGATAGAAAACAGATTACGACATCACGCACACAAAATTTTATTTTTCTGCGCATGTAGGTGAAGTGACGTCACGACTCTCAAAAAATATGTAAACATAACAGTGAGGCAAATTATTATTTTTGTTAAAAAAAATAAAATGAAAATGACAAAAATGATATTATTTGATATTGTGAAGACAATGCGGCAGTATGGCTTTGTAATTGATTCAATTGTTTGTTATTTAGGAGATGAGAACCGAAAAGGCATCTTGGGCAGTAATGCAGATGTAGACAATACTCCCGATTTGGAGGACGTACATTATTCATTAACAGGTAAATTTACTAATAATTTAAAATCATACAGTTTTTAAAGTTTCGTTTGACTTCTTAAGGTAAAATACCTAAAAGTATTAATCCCAACATAGGTCGATTTGCCGAAAGAAAATTATGAGGAGGAGGTGGAAAACCTGAATTATGATGGTTTGGAGAATTTTGCCGGCTATATTTGCAACAAATTAAAAAACGAAGATTCCAGTCTCGTCGCTAAACCTGTAGAGGACTACACATACTCATGGGTTAGAAATTTCAATGAAGGTGGGTTAAGTATTCCATCAAACACTTTAATGGAAACGTTAAAATCTTGTGATATAAAACTAAATGGGGATAAGTAACTTGCTACAAAGAGATATCTAGAAAAGCACTTGGCGGAAGCAAGGAACATAAAAGCAAGTGAAGAAGTAAAAAGACTTTTTTTGGTGCAGAATGTATTTTAGATTACGGTCTCTTAATGTAGAAGTGTCCCGAAATATAAATAAGCGTAAAAGAAAATTAAATAAAACATCAACGTAATATAAATAAGAATTTTTTTTTTCTTTTTATATTTTTTAACAAAAATAATAATTTTCCCCACTGTTATGTTTACATATTTTTTGAGAGTCGTGACGTCACTTCACCTACATGCGCAGAAGAATAAAATTTTGTGTGCGTGATGTCGTAATCTGTTTTCTATCATTCAAATACAAATTTGTTTAAAAATCTAAACTGATATGGTAGTTAAGAGTATAGTTCTTTTTTTTTCGTTTTTCTTTTATTGTTACACCAATATAATTTTTATAAATATTCAGTTTTTCCAAGGCTTATTTATAAGAGGTGGCAGCGCCGCTACAACATTAAAAAAATTATTAGATTATTTTTAATTAAGTGTGTGGGAAAGGACAAAATACAAATAACTGCTGCTTAACACTTTTTTTCTGTCCCTATTTAGTTACGTTCTTAGCAAGTTTTTTTTTTCTTTTGTTTCTTTTATTTATTTAAATTCAATTAAATAAAAAAACAATCTTCAATACAAATAGTAGAATTTTGGCTACTGGCATGCAAGAATGATAGAATACAAGATTACGCCATGCGCACGATTTCCCGTTAGATGACGTAGTTTAACCCATGCAAGGGTTGCCTATTCTATGTATTTCCAAATGATTTAGGGCTGTGTTTGTATTGAAAATACAAATTAATAATAACAAATTAATAATTAGAATATTTTACATTTGAATGATGAATATGAATGTAATAATCTGTAGTGTGCTGAATTTGAAGGAACTATAGATAGAATAAATTTGGAATCAATCAACAATAGATTGAGCTTTCAGATTTTTTCACCAGATGTGAAATTTATAATTTATTTACAAAACAAAGAAATGCACTGAACTAATCTCTCGTTTTTATCCCTTTGTGCCTCTCCCTTTTTCTTGTTCGTATATGTTTGTGTGTGTCTCCTCCTTTACCTGCTACCTCTCCTATAGGTCTGTTTGGGTGATTAGCTGTTGAGCATTCCATCTCTAGGAATATAGTAATCTATAATTGTACGTATTTCTGTATCTTCGATAAAAAACCATTTAAAAATTAATATATTCTAGATTAATTCCTAATTTAATTTTTAAAAGTTTATTTGTTATGTGCGTTTTGGTAACCCTACAAGAAAAATCACTTTGACAGTTCTCAAAAAAATAATTTATCGGATTTCGTTATAAATCAATAATTTTGAGTTTAAATTTACAAAATATACTGTAAAAAATAATTATTATTATAAAAACCGAGTGTGAAGTGTATTAAAAAGCTATAAGTGCAAAAAAAGTGATTTGAAAATTTGAAGCAAATTGTAAACATGAAATGCGCAGTGGGCAAATGCATGCAAAACGATGGAAAAAAAAAATCAAGTGAGAAATTGTGTTAAAAACTATTGTTGTGCCTTTTTTTTTAATAAATCTTAATTTAGCTTCGGATAAAATTTTGCAATCGTCCGGATACCATTAAGGTACATAGGGAAAGAATTTTCTTATTACATTTCAAATAGGACGATTTTGAAAGAAATTTAAAGTATGAAATGGGTAACTAAGAAGTATTTTAATTTGTAGAGTTCTTTATTTTAAAATTACGCATAGGATTTAGTAATAGAGCAACTCTAAAATTGAAACCGGGAGCAGTCCCGACTATAGAAGCCATTGGTATCACAACTGAAACGGAAACACTTTCATATGAAGAGCAAACGAAAGAAACCAACTCTGACGCAAACGAAGGAAGTTTGCAACTTTACATAAAAAATTTAGAAGTCTAAATGTACGTATCGCACTTGATGAACAAAAGTATAATTTTGAGTAGAGGTCACAAACTGTTTGTAATTAGATTTTAAGACAATTTGAAAGGTCGAATACATCATAATAAGCAAATTTAGTTTGGAAATATATTTAAATGGTTTTTTGAGTTAATGCACCCTTCTTGATCGACATACCAGTAAATTTTTAAAAAGTTCACAAAAATTGACTTATAATCGTTTTTAGAGATACATTGCGCGAGAAGAATCGGATGCTAAAAATTCAAAAAGCTAAAATTTTTGATGAAATGAATGAGGACCAGTTAATTATGTCCAGGTGGCTATGTTGAGAGGTGATTTAGATACATCCACAATTAAAAGTACTTTTACAAAAGTTTTTCTATTCCATTAACAGGTTTTGTTGCAAAATGAAGGCAACCAATATTTTATGGTTATGATTGTCAAATGACAAAAAAAAAATATTATTTGGTATAATGAAGACAATAAAACAGTGTGGTTTCATGATTGTGGCAATAGTTTGTGATTTAGGTGGTGGAAACAGAAAACTATATAACGAACTTAAAGTTAATTTTAACAAGGCTTAGTGAGTTTTATATAAGTAAGTCTGTGTTATAAGTAACTATTATTCTTTTAAACAGGTTTTTGTATGACGACACAAAAATATTCGTGTTCAGTGATATCCCACACATGATCAAACTGTTATGAAACCGTTTTGTTGACAGTGGGTTCATCATTAAAAACAAAGAAGTTAAAAAAGATATAATTTTAAATCTTTTATCACTTCAAAGCAATGACTTAAAGATAACTCATAAAATATCAACACATAATTTAAATGTTGCTGGAGCTGAAAGGCAGAAGGTTAAATAACAAAATAATTATTATTTCATTCCTTTAATAGACAGATGACTGGTTTGATATCATGAATTCAAAAGTGCCAAGACAAGATACAAGGGAACGATTACACGCATACGGTCTGTCACCAGAAATACAAAATGAAATATTAAATAATATGTCAAAAATGATGTCTGGTATGCATGTGATTGGTAGGATTACATTTGCCATTTCAAAAAGGTATACAATTTAATTTAAAATTTTTGATTAGAATGTAATCTATTTACTTAACAGGCATTGTTCAATCAAATAATGCTTTAAAACTGATGTGCAATGAACTGAAGAATCGTTATAATATTGAGTATATTTTAACGTATCATCTAAATCAAGGTGTCTTAGAAAATTTTTTTGGAATAATTAGATCTAAGGCGGGCCTTCACGACCATCCTGATCCTCAAGAATTTAAATATAGACTTCGATGTTATCTTCTGGGGTACAACGAAGGGATCATAAGCACTAATGCAAATGTAGAAGTAGATAATACTCCTGATTTAGAAGATGTGCATTATTTTTTAACAGGTAACTTTAAATTAAAAGTTTTATATAACAGATCTTAATTTTTCTTCTAATATTTGCAGGTAAAATACTTAATACCATTAATCCCAGCATAGAAGACGAATTGCAAAAAGAATATTACAAAAATGAGCTGGAATGCGGTAATTAATAAAAATATAAATAGTCGAAAAAGTAAAATAACAAATTAATATTATATTTTAAATGGTATAAATATGTGTTTTAAGTGTAATAATAATAATAATAATAATAATAATAATAATAATAATAATAATAATAATAATAATAATAATAATAATAATAATAATAATTGACTACAACAAATAAAAATAAGCAATATAACAAATAAAAATTTATCTTAAAATTATTTAAGGGAAAAAATAAGAAATTGCTCCACTGTTATGTTTACATAAATATTTTATGTCAGACTGTTTCGTGACGTCATTTGACTAATATGGGCAAAAAATTCAATTTTTGTTTTCAGGATGGCGTAATCTTGTATTCTATCATTCTTGACTGGCATGTACATAACAAAGGAAAGCAAAAAATAACTTCGCCGTGATGCCGCCTAGTAAAATAATTCGCCTTGGTTTTTTTCAATTAAAATAAGTCTTGTTATGAGTGTCGTTATCGAAGATGTAGTCACTTAGATGTTGTTGATATAAACATCAATAAAAACGTTTTTAATATAATCTTAAACTGTAGACACGAAAATGATATTCGAATACTGAATACATCGTATGCCAAAATATATATAAATATTGCCGCGAAATTCAAATTCAAACAAATGAAAGAAAAAAGTATAAGTTTATGAAATAATATTGCTTTGTCCTTGAAGCTTTACTGCTATATTCATAAAAATAAAATAACTTCGAAATCTCTTTTTTGACAAGTTTTCCATACAAATTTGTCATTAAATACATTTCCAATCTATTTGAATATTTTATGAATACTGCAGTTAATTTTTATACAAAAAAATTAAAAAGAAAATATGCAAACAAAAGCAAATGCTTTATATATTTGTTTTGCTTTGTACATACAACTTTAAATCAATAAACATAGAAATATTTAATCGTAATATAATTTATAAAACTCCTTCAGTAAAACAATAGTTATGTATGAGCGTGTGTATATTTCAATAACGTTTCTTTTTTTTAATTATTTTTACAGATTTATATATTCTGCTTTTGTTCGTTTGTTAATTTTGAAAAGAAAATGACACATTTTAACTTTTATTACTTAGATCACCGCAAATTTTAATTTTTTTCTATTTACTGTAAAATATTTTTTATTACGTATTAAACTGTAATAAACGCAACAGTCATTTAAAAAAATTAATTATCAATCGATTTTTCATTATAAAAAATTTGTTATTTAAAACGTTCAATAAACATTCATTTACCCTTTAAATTTACATACAAAATTCTGTTTTTTTTTATTTTGCTGATCAAATTCTGAAATAAAGTTCGATAAAGGAAGAAAATTTAAATTGATTTTTTTACTTAAACCGTGCTTGATTCCTTCAAATGTAAATACTGAATACAATACTGAAACATAGAAAACAATTATAAAAGACGTTATATTTTAGAGATGTTACAACTTATTAATACACCAACAGCACAGAGAATTAATGTAGCTCAGATTAATAGACATTTACAGCCCGATTCTGTGAATTCTTGATGAATCTTTTATCAAGATATTTTGTCAAGATTTTTATCAACTAAAAGTTCGGTTGGTATTCTGTGGAAACATTGATAAATAAAAAGCTTTTAAAATTCAACAGTGTGGTGAATTTCTATTGACAGCTGATTTTAATTAAATTTATTAAATTAAATTACTGGCAAAAGCGAAAATATGGATACACCAGCAATGTTAGTATTTTTAACCGACTTCAGAACTAAGACATTTCTGCACCGATTTTGAAAATTTTTAGTAATATGATAGATTATGCTTACAGATTGGTCCCGTTTAAAAAACAGTTCATAATCTTAAAAATTAAAAGGTGTCCCCATAGAACATATATATTTTTTACGTGTATTATGAACTGTAAAGGGCACTTCTGTAAAATTTAAAAAGACTGCGTATTACTATAGCTCCCAATAACAAAATGTTATACAAAAATAAATCTAAAAAATAAAGGGTGCCCCCATAATTGATGTAAATTTACTTATATGGGCCGTTATAGAAAAACCATTGAAAATTTGACATAATCTTGATTGATATGGTCGTTATAGTAACAAGTATTGACATTAAAAATTACAAATGAAAGGGTGCGCCAATAGTTTATTTAATTATGTATATGGCCATAATTTTAAAAAGTTGTAGACAGACGATTGAAAATTACAAAGAACCTGTATTACTAACTTCGCTACAACAACAAGTGTAAGATTTTGTTTTGGAAGTAAACGGGTTTCCCAATGTAAATTGGTGTATGTGGCCGTACTTTTAAACCGTTATAAACAGACGATTGAAATTTACACAGAACTTGATTGCTTAATTTATTACAAGAGCAAGTATATAATTTGAATTTTGAAAATAAAGGGTGCCTCTATAGTTGCTGTAAGTTTATGTATATTGCGAAACTATTGAACAGTTGAGCAAGTATAAAATTTGGAGATATAAGAGTGTCCCAATAGTTAATGTAATCTAATTTATGTGGCTATACTCTTGAACCGTTATAGGCAGACAGATGAATTATAATTGGCTATAAAGTATATTAACAAACATATAAATTTGTATAATTCATTAACCCGTAAAAGAGACCGAAATATGATCGGCTGCAAGTCTGCAATTAATTGCCGAGCAAGAACACGACTCAGGCGAACATTTTTTGTAAATTCTGCCTTTAACGACTAAAAAAGATCGCTTGAGTCACGTAATCTTTGTAAGTCGCAACTTCGCCTTTTTTTTCGTATTTTCTTCGTCTTCACAAATCCGCATTAACAAATTTATTTCTTCTTCCATTTTTCTAAAAGGATAAGTAACTTTATTCATGTATTTTAAAAAAGAATCCATTATGTTGATATTTACATGAAGCTTGCACTATTTACCGAATTTGAATACACACACAATAAAATAGAGTTATCAATATCAAATTAGACTTTGACAAATTACGAGGGATGCTATATATATTTCTGGCCTGGCAAAACTGAGTGCTGCCAAGTGCAATCTGACATTTCCATTGGAAAGTTTGTCATTTTTATGCGTAATCGTACTCAAAACGTTTTCACGTACGACCATTATTTGTGTTGTTTACATTGACTTGAAAAAATTAATATAGAAAAAAATGGAATTAACTCGTGAACATTTTTGTGCCATCATTTTTCACAACTTTCGACGTGGATAATCACGACAAGAGTGCATTGATGAACTTAAATCTTTGTATGGCGATGAAGCACCATCCTATAGCACTGTGAAAAATTGGTATAATGAATTTAATCGTGGCCAAAGCTCGCTCAAAGACGAATTTCGTGAAGGTCGTCCAAAAACGGCTGTTGTGCCAGAGAACATTGATGCCGTGCGTGAACTCATAATGCAAGATCGACATGCGACATACTGAGAGATAGAGACATCTTTGGACATTTCTTCCACCAGCATACATTCGATACTGCATGAACACCTGGCCGTAAAAAAGGTTTGTTCTCGTTGGATCCCACACAATTTGAAAGTCGCTCAAAAAAAGGCTCGTGTCGATTAGTGCAAAGAAATGTTGCTAAAATACGATTGCGGTGCTTCAAGAGACGTTTATAAGATCGTCACGGGTGACGAATCATGGATCTATGCGTATGAGCCCGAAACGAAACAACAATCGACCGTGTGGGTCTTCAAAGACGAGCAAAATCCAACGAAAGTTGTTCGTGGAAGAAGCACTTCGAAGCAAATGGTCGCCTGTGTCTTCGGAAAAACTGGTCATGTGGCGACTGTTCCGCTTAAGCAACGTAGGACGGTCACTTCTGAGTGGTACACTACAATTTGTTTGCCTGAAGTCATCGGAGAAATTCGAAAAACCAACAAGAGAAGACGAATCATTGTTCACCATGACAATGCGAGCTCTCACACATCGGCTCAAACCAGAGCGTTTTTGACCGGCCAAAAAGTCGAATTAATTGATCATCCGCCGTAAAGCCCTGACTTGGCACCTAATGACTGCTTCTTGTTTTCGCACATCAAGAAAAAAATGCGTGGTCAACGATTTTCGTCGCCAGAAGAAGCTGTTGAAGTGTTCAAAAATCATGTTTTAGAGGTGTCTCAATCGGAGTGGAAAAAGTGCTTCGACAACTGGTTTGAGCGCATGCAAAAGTATATAAATCATGCTAGAGAATACTTTGAAAAATAATAAAACCATTTTTGATTATAAATATTCGCATTTTCACTATTAGGCCAGAAATATATAGAGCAGCCCTTGTATCAACTAAAAAGCTCTTATTTTTTGTAGTAGAATACCAAATCTTGATAAATATTCAAAAGTTGATAAATACATAATAGCTCCATTCACAATCTTTGTGCAATGGTCTTGCATCATAGCATTTGCAAAATGTGTAGCATATTTTACTTATTACTGTGTGTTTTATTGGTGTAAACTAAAAGTATGCTACACTTTTTTGCAAATGCTATGATGCAAGACCATTGCATAAAGATCGTGAATAGGGCTAATGTTTTAAACTTATCAAGTGCACAGAATCGGGCTGTTAGTAAAAAAAATAGGGTACGTACGTAAATGCAACAGTTGCGCATCACTGCAGCATAGTAAAAGTAAAACGTTCATTAATGCAACACTTGGCAGCACTGCTTAACGTCAAAAGTTCATTAGGCAAACAATTGGCAGTACTGCCGCAAATTTCTGGAAATAATGCAACAGTTTGGTTTCTGATGCAATAGTGCGCAATATACAAATTTGTTTGGATTAAAGCTACACAAAAAGTAAATTTTATAAATTTTTTTTCAAAAAGAAATTTAATATAATTTTTTCACATAAAACACGGCAAAAGTTAAGTTTAAACGCAATATTGTGCAATATTCATACCTTTGTCTGGAAAGGAGCAAAAAAATAAGTTTAAATAAAAGTCACATCGCTATTACAAAGCTTTCAAAGAGAAATATATAAACACTTTTCGAGTGAAATTCCTAACCGACCACCTAGTGCTCTTGTCCAAAAAGGCTTTAAGGAGTTTTGTAATTTCTGTTGAGAAAATATGGATAAAATATTAATTTTATTTAAGTATTATGGAATCAAAAGTAGAACGAGACATTCGAAAATGGGTATAGAAAACATCATCTGGATACCGTTTAATTACACCAAAGTAATTTTTTATTTTAGGAATCACCCTTCTTTTAAGTCTGACTTTATTTCTTATAATCAGAAGTCGTTTCATCTTGCTTTTAATTGTTTTTTGTTATATTTTAGAAGAAAGTTATCGCTTTTAGAATCAACATTTTCAATAATATTTGCTATTAGTAATTAGGTTAACATTTTGTGTTTCTTTTGCAAAACGTTCAAAAAAGCAAACTCTTTGCAGTTATCATGCAAAACAAAACTTGGCATAACTGCTGCAGTGATGCACAAATTTGCAGCATTTACGAACGTACCCATAATTTTGTCCTTGGTATTTGTTATAAAAAATTTTTTATATGACAAAATAATTTTTTGTTTTTTTAAAATATGTAAGTTTGAAAATTTGTTTATTAGATTTTGTTGTTGTTTTATGTTTTTTAAATAAATATTTGTTTTCCTGATAATGCTACACAATGGAGTAGCGAAATATCGAAAATATATCAAGGCACATTAATTTTACAGGTGATAGCAGTTCTAAAACAACTATAACAATAAGTAAACAACATGTATTTTATTTGTGTAAAATATATTTTCAGATGTCAAATTCAAATAACGCACAGTGGTTTGAAAAAGTTTTATTTCGACTAAATTGGGTATCTTATAAACCACTTAGTATATCTCAACGAAATTCTACAGAGGCAGAGCAGAGCTGTTTCGCAATAAATCTACAGACGGTCAGACCCCTAGGGTGAAGGAGGGCTTCTGGGTAGGGCACCAAATTTAAAAATAAAATGTCCAACGTGCCCAAATATGATAAGAAGTTTATTTTTAACTCAAATGTTAAGATTTTTTAAATTTAATCAAACTTTGAAAATGTCTATAAAAATATGTTTAAATGTAGCTAATCTTAACTGAGTGTTTTTGGCGTAGTACGCTTATTAATTATCGGATTATTACTTTGCTATATTATTAATAAAATTTTAATTTAAACAACTTTAAAGTTTTGATTGAGAAAATGTAAAAAATATCGTTTTTTAAGGACTTTCTGCAAAAAGGTGGTATTATTTTTTTGCTTATGTAATTTAAATTTACTTCAGAAGTAGCAAATTTGTTTAAACAATTTTAAAGACAAACTATAGCAAATGTGAATAGAAGCAAAATTAGGTCAACAAATATAACGGTTCCCCCTCCAGCCCTTTCCAACATTGCCATTTTTGGAACAAAATTTTAAAATGATTGTAAAATTCCTCGAAGTGCAAAGCACCGATTAAGAAAAGGTAAACTGTAAGTCTTCAAATTTTGGCTACATACTCCAAAAACATTTGACAGCCCCGTGATTACATAAGGCCTCTTTTGTAAAAAAAGAAATTTTTTGGGACATTTTCCCCTTTCCGGGAATTTATATGGTGAAACAAAAAAATTTAAATTTTATTTCACCATTTGATTAAAACCTCTTTTGTAGGAATAGCCCGATGCGTTGTGATATTTAATTTCTCAAAAACCCATCTTAACATGATTTTTTTCAGTTTTTGAAAATGTAGCTCAAAAAAAAAATAATTAGAATATTATTAATCTAGACGTCATAAGCTTTCCTTTGACTCTACTTACATCAAAATATTTTTGGGGCTTCCTAAACCTAGTGATTATGTCAGCTTATTTTTTTATATGTAAAAACCAAAAATGTGTATAAACACATTTTTGTACCAAACTTCTTGGGTTTAACATATAAAATGAGCAAACAAAATCATGAAGAGGCGAAGCCTACAATTGGTAAATAAAATTCAGTTTCAAAAAGTGTGTGAAACATTTTTGTTTTATGAAAATTTTAAAAATATTTCCACAACACCACTGTAAGAAAAAAATTTTTGTAGGCAAAAAATAATAAGTGTAAACAAAATATGACATCTGAAAACATAAAAAAGAAAGTCAACTGATCTACTGCCACTACCTAGTATATTAATTGGCCTTGGTAGTGGCAGTAGATCAGTTGACTTTTTTGTTTGTTTTTAGATGTCAAATTTTGTTTACACTTATTATTTTTTTCCTAAAAAAATTTTTTTTGATACAGTAGTGTTGTGGAAATTTATTCAAAATTTTCATAATTGTTGACCTTATATTGCTTTTATTCACATTTGTACTGAAGTAAATTTAAATTACATAAGCAAAAACAAAAAAGAATACCACCTTTTTGTGGAAAAACGATATTTTTTACATTTTCTCAATTCAGAGGCTTGTAACTTTTTAACGAAAAGCGCTATCAGAACAATATAGCAAATTTGATAAAGGAATAATCAGATATTTAATAAGCGTACTACTCCAAAAACACTAAGTTAAGATTGGTCAAAACTAACAAAACAGGAAAAAAAATTGTAAGCCAATTTTCTCCCTGCAGATTTAAACATGTTCCTATAGATATTTTCAAAATCTGATTAAATTTAAAAAATCTTAACATTTGGGTTAAAAATAAACTTTTTATGATATTTAAAAAAATTATATGTCCGAGGTACCTAAATTTGGGGCCCTACCCAGAAGCACCCCTTTACCGTAGATTCACTGAGAAGCACATCTGCTCTGCCTCTGTAAAATTTCGTTGATATATATTGAGTGGTTCATAAGATACCGAATTTTGTAAAATAAAATCGTTTTCGAGCCACTGTGCGTCAGTTGATTTGAAGTCTGAAATCATATTTTACAAAAACAAATTACATGTTGTTTACTTATTGTTGTAGTTGTTTTAGAACAGCTATTACCTTTAAAATAAATATGCCTTGGCCACTACCTAGTATATTAATCTGCCTGAAGCAAACTTTAAAAAGTTGAATTTAAAAATTATGTATTAAATTAATTGGGTTTAACACTATCTCTTCAGTTTTAATAAAAACGCGGCTTGAAAATGATGTTATCACATCGAAAGCGCTCGCCGAACATCCAAAGTACACAGCCAGTGACGACGGTTATTACCGAAAATTATAACAACAGTTTAAAAATTATGGTCAAATCTAATATAAACAAAACCAACATAATAAAATCAAAAACAACAAAAACAATAGCAATTAATTGAAGGGTTCTAAAATCTAACTAACACAACGGAAAACAGCTCAAACAACCAAGAATGATAGAAAACAGATTACGACATCACGCACACAAAATTTTATTTTTCTGCGCATGTAGGTGAAGTGATGTCACGACTCTCAAAAAATATGTAAACATAACAGTGGGGCAAATTATTATTTTTGTTAAAAAAAATAAAAAGAAAAAAAAATTCTTATTTATATTACGTTGATGTTTTATTTAATTTTCTTTTACGCTTATTTATTTAGTCATCGGCGAATTGTTACAACAAAGCAACTTTTTGGTACGAGTCCGTGTCAAAAATCAGTGGTTGAGGCGAATAAAATTTTAATTTGCTTTGAAAAATATAAAGCAAACAGTCAAAAATTTCAAAACAAGAATAACAATATTTAAAAAATAAACAACACAAAATTTAACGAAACAAAAATAAATTCTGTGTTTTTTACAATTTTTTTTGTTTTTAATAAAAATAAAATTTAAAAAAAGAAATAAAATTACATCATGGTGTGGGACTTTCTTAATACTGGAACCAAAAACACATTTTTGCTGGAATAATTTAAATTGAAAATTTATTATTTGGAATCTGGTAAAATTTAATTAATTTAGTTTATTCGTGCTTGATTCCTTCAAATATAAATATTTCATGATACTCTCATGAAATATTTATTATTTTAAACTAAACTAAAAGATGAAATGTATTACTGCGGGGAAAGCATATCCATATGGCCATTTCACTACTGCTCAAATAGCTCATCAGTGGATTTTACCCAAATTTTGTATACAAAACTAGAAAGTCTTATATCAAAAGACAAATTGATTAAATGAGAACTCTATTGAATCAATAAGATAAAAGACAACAACTCAAAAATGTTTGAAGTGTTTTTTTGTATAAATTTTTTCTTTAAGTTTCCAAGCACAATTTCATGCGCAATGTCCTGATAGGTCATTAACTATTATACACTGTTCTTGCCCGTTTTCCACTAATCTTAGTGGAAAGTAGTTTTTTTCTAGTAGTTTAATGCTCAAATTAAATGCGACCACATAATTGGAAATAATTAAAAACACGGAAAGTGGGTTAAAAGTAGGTCATATAAAGGGAACAAAATTGTATATTTTGTTTTTTTTTTTTTGTGAAAAAACAGTTGCCTTAAACTCTGATCTTGTTGTTGTTATTTTTGGAATCATAAAAAAATTCTGTTTCCGATGGTATTAAGATTTAGCTCAGTACAGAAAGGAATGGAGTACTAAAAATGAAAATTTAAGTGGTTCTAATCATTTGATCGTGAGTGTATGTACATATATAAACAAATAATGAAAATACGAGAAACGAAAAACAAACCGAATTGAAAAAAAAATAAACATGCTGATGATACCACCTGGTTATCAATTCGCCTTGTTTTATATTATAAATAAAAAAAAATGGGGCCGAAAAAGATAATATTAATTCAAAATAAAATTGAATGTAAGAATAAGTAATACCGGATAGGGAAAAATATTTATATTAGTTGACTTAATAAATAGGAACAAAAATGGAGGCAAATAATATTCAGACCAAGGCACAACTACAACAATATGCATTTTATTTTTGTAAAATATATTTTCAAATGCCAATTAACAAACGCACAATTAATTAACTGACAAAATTCGGTATCTCATGAACCACTCAATACATCATAACGACATTTTACAGAGACAAAGCAGAAGTGTTTCTCAGTGCACCTACGGACAGTCTGGCCAAAACGGTGAAGGGGGCTTCTGTGTAAGGCACGAAAGTTGGGTACCTCGGAAATATAATTTTTTGATAATGTCATAAAAAGATAATTTTAAACTCAAATGTTAAGACTTTTTAAATTTAATTAGACCTTCAAAATATTGTTACGTTTATTTAAATTATAAACATGTTATTTATGAGTTCTTTATTTGCAAAATAATTACACACACAACTTTTAGAGTTTTAATTAAATTACACTTTATTTAATCAATTATCTGACGATTTAACTATTCGCGATTAATAATACACGCTGGAAACTTTACATTGTTATACCGCAAGGTCTTAACTAGATGACGCTCACAATCAGAATCATAGATTACACATAGATCAGACACGAAAATATATGTGGCATCACTACGTTAACCCCGTCGTTTTTAAAGGACAGGAAATTTTAATTTTGTATGATTCTGTCTCTTTTCTATTTTGGGGGTAATTGACGTTTTCTTTATTTATATTTTTATTAAAACAATTTACCACAAGTGACCACAAATTGGCGCAAAAAAATTGGGAAATTTGCATTTTCTGGCGCAATTTTCCATTTTTTCCGCCAATTTTGCTGTCATAGAAATAACAAATACATAGTTTGGGAAGCAGAAGCAGGAAATCAAAGGAAGTTCACGAGTACAAAACTGAAAAAATGTAAGTATTTTGGTCTTTCTAAAAAAAAGTTAATAAGCTTTATTAATTAATTTATCTTGTTTTTCAGGAGTCGCAGATGCATTATGGGTTGCCCTGAGGTAGGAAAGATTCACCGGTTTCCGAAGGATGCTTCGAGGTAAGTTTCTTTGAATTTGTTTAATATGTGTGCAATTGGGAACATGTCAATTTTGCCCAAAGTTTTTAACTTTTTCTTGCGAAATGTAATTCCGCGTGGTTCTCCAATTGGTTAATAAATTATGTCCAATTGGAGTTTTATTCGTTATTAGAAACCGGTGAAGTGTTTTGGTGCTGTAGAAATTTATAACCATTCGATATTTTGTCCAAAATGTGGAATGTTCTTTTATGAATAAAAATGCCTATGAACGTATTCTTTTATCGAATTGGCATATGGATATGTGATATTCGTTATATCTCTGAAAGAGTGCAAATTAAGAAAAGTGGATGGAAATGAAGTGAAATTGAAAAAAAAACTGAACATTTAAAAAGAATAAAAAGTGGTATAAAATGTATTGTGGACTATTTAATGAAGTGTGAAGGATGTAAGATGGAAAGTGGAGTTTAAAGAAAAAACTAAAGTGGTGTTGTGGACTCATTAATGCAGATTATGAACTAGTTTAAACGTAAAGGGGAATTAAAAAAAAGCAAAATGTGCTGTGGAGGCTCTATTAAAATTTGTGGAGGATTTTGAAGTGGAATGAAAAGCAAAATGTGTTGTGGAGCCTTTATAAGATTTTGTGGATGACTTCAAACGAACCTTGGGTGATGTGCCAGGTGCAAAGTTGCTAACAACTTTTTATTGTTTTAGGTATGATAACTGTATGCTGTACGTTTTGTAATAAAATGATTTTTAAAAGATGTTTTGTTTTTTTGTAATTAAAATTAGTTTTAAGTTGAATTTTTCATATATTTTGGTGTTTAAATCTAGTTAATTGAAGCTGCTTCAATAACAAAGTAGGTATCCAAGGTTATAGAGAATTGAAAAAATAAAAACAATGTAAAGTAAAAAAATGGCGGTTGCTCTTGTTTTCCGAGTTGTGGACATTTTACCCTTGTATTATTGTATATGCAATAAATTGTTGAACGAATTAAGGGCCAGTTTTTTACTTCGTATTTAAATGTCATTTATATTTAAGTTCTATTTAAGTACAGTTTTTCAATGCACACTTAAATGAAACTTAAATGACCAATCTTGCTCATTTAAATAATACTGTTTTACCATATGGTTATGGTATTTTTTGTTGTTTTTTCGCAAAACTAAACAAAAGTAAACAAACTTTTTAGCCATTGATAGAACAATATTTTATGTTTTGCACACATTTCATAATGAAAATAGCAATCAAAAACTTAAATTAATAAATAAAATAAGTTTAGGTGGTGAATACATGAGTAACGCTGGCATTTTTTTAAATATATTTCAAATATTATTTACGAAATTTGCAATTCACTGTGTTTGTTAGCAGCTGTTTTTCATAAACAATGGAGATTTGCTTTGATATTTCGTAATGCTGCCAATTTTTGTGATATTTAAATATTTAAGTTTTCCGGAATACATATAATATGCATATCTGAAACTTGGTTCCGCGACTCAATTACAGACGCAATGGTATCAATGAATGGGTATAAGTTATTAAGAAATGACAGAAAAGATGGATACGGAGGTGTGGCTACATACATTAGATCTGAATTGGCTTGCAAAATCAGGAGCACAAATAATACCACACACAGTGATAAAGTTGAGCATTTATTTATTGAGATACGTTCTGAGACTAGCAATTTTCTAATCGGTAGCGTTTATAGACCAAATAATCGTACTGACTTATCTCATTTTTATGGGGCGATAGAAGAATTAACACCACTTTATGCAGAAGTAATAATAGCAGGTGACTTTAACTCAAACTTACTATCTGACTCAAATCTGACTGAAAATATGAAATTTGTTGGCCTTACTCCAACTAATATAAGCACTCCAACACACTTTTCATCAACTGCTTGTACTTTACTCGATCTGTTTTTTGTTTCTAATATGGCCAATGTTTTGATGTATGATCAAATATCAGCATCATGTTTTTCCAAACATGATCTTATTTTTCTGATATATAACATTCAAATTCAAGCGTCTAATAACCCTATAAGTTTTCATAACTTCAAAAGAGCTAATCGACATTTGTTGGAAGAAGAGATTTTAAAGATAGATTGGGGCCAATTATATTACTTTTCAACGGTGGACGAGCAGTTGGGGTTCTTGAATAAACATATTTTGGCTTTGTATGACATGGTTATACCATTACAAACAAAAGTAATTAAAAGTAATAATAAGCCGTGGTTTACCTCAAATATAAAGCATTTAATGAAAAAACGTGATATTGCATATTCGCGTTGGAAGAAATATCTAACGAATGCTTTATATGAAGACTATCGTTTGGCTAGGAAAAATACTAACAAAGCAATCAGGCAAGCTAAGTTGTCGTTCTACGCAAACAAATTTGAAAAATCCACAAATGTAAAAAATATATGGAGAACCATTAGAGAAATTGGTGCTGTGCAGGAGAAGTACGTTCATGTAAATCCCATCTCTGATCCAAATGACATTAATAAAAATTTTATTGAGGTCCAAATGCCAAATGCTGATCACTTGTTTTACAGCAAGTTTGATGCTAAAAAGACACCAACCCGACTTTTCAACTTTGACTGTGTAAGCGATGTAGATGTTTTGAGAAGCTGCCTTTCTATTAAATCAATGGCTACGGGAGCTGATGAAATACATCCAGCTTTCCTTAAAATGATTCTCCCATTTATCTTACCATTTTTAACACATATATTTAATTTTATATTCACAACCAGTACCTATCCAAAAATGTGGAAACTGGCAAAAGTCCGTCCTATTCCAAAATCATCCACAGATTATCGCCCAATTACCATTCTACCCTATCTATCTAAAGCTTTTGAAAAAATTCTACATAAACAAATTACAGAATACCTTAATGAATACAAACTTTTAACATGTAAACAATCAGGTTTTCGCGCCGGACACAGTTGTATCACTGCCCTCGTTGATGTAACTGAAGGCATAAGGAAGGAGCTGGATGATGGTCATATGGTCTTGTTGGTTTTACTTGACCACTCCAAGGCTTTTGATACTGTTGATCATACTGTCCTGCTTCAAAAGTTAGAAAAGATGATGCATTTTTCTTCTACATCTACAAAGCTAATACGAACTTATCTTAGTGATCGAGAGCAATACGTAGAGGTTACCAAAATGGCTACATCAGTTTCACTTCCTGTCACTAGAGGTGTTCCACAGGGTTCAATCTTGGGGCCTTTACTTTTCTCTGTATATACAAACGATTTGCCGGATCAACTTAGTTATTGTAATATTAGAATGTATGCGGACGACGTCCAAATATTTATCAGTGACAAAAGCGAAAATTTTGTAGATAAACTTAACGAAGATTTAAAAAGAATTTCGTCATGGGCTGCCGTTAATGGTCTGAGTCTTAACCCAAAAAAATCAAAATGTGTTCTGATCCATAAAAGATCCCAACAAATAACTATAAAACCAAATGTTATTGTAGACTGTGAAAAAATTGAAATAGTGAATAAAGCTAAGAATTTAGGAATTATATTCAACAGCACATTAACATGGTCGGATCATATTTCAACCGCTTGTGGGAAAACATTTTCAATACTCCGGACATTATGGCCTACACAATATTGCACGCCTTTAAGAATCAGACTTCTTCTTGCAAAAACATATCTGATTGCAGTATTAACATATGGCAGTGAGCTTTTCGGAAACTGTGATGCAAAAAGCAAGTCAAGGCTTAATGTTACCTTTAATAACATAACAAGATATGTTTTTGGGCTTAAGTCGTATGGAAATCATCATCATATTAGCTTTTATGCAAGACAAATTTTTGGTGTCCAGTTTGACGATTTTTTGAAAATTAAAGTGTAAATATTCCTACATAAAATAGTAACTGCTCGTCAGCCTGAAGAATTATATAACCGACTTAGTTTCAGTCGCTTCGGTAGAAACAAAGCGATTGTACCCTTAATAAGGAAGTCACTAATTTCAAATTGGCAATATTTTATATTCGCAATACGTCTTTGGAACACTGTCCCACCGGATATTAGAAGCATTAGCAACGTCTTATCTTTTAAAAGGCAAATTTTACAATATTATTCTTAGCTACAATTTAGTGATTGAAATAACAATAACTGATTAAAACTCTTTATGACCTCTTATCCATTTATTTGTCTTAACCTCTTAAATTTAGGTATTTTTAATTTAATATGTATAATTCTTATCGTTAATTTTATTGCAATTTTATTTTAGTTGTAACAATGTTTGTTTTGTATCCTAATTTTTGTACTATTGTTATAATAAATGTTAAAATAACGGTTTGTAAACTTTTGCTACTTTAAGACTTAAGTTTTGCTGCGGAAGATACCAAAATAAATAAATAAATAAAATAAATAAATGAGAACTTAAATTAGGACAGAAAAATGAAACTGCATTTAAATACAACTTCAATTTAAATGAAAATTAACTAAATGCGTATTTTAATACGACCTCAAAAATTGGCCCTAAGTCAGTATGTAAAAGCCACTAAAATTATATTATAGGAGGAGAGATACTTAATACGTTTAATAATGTATTGCACATTTATCGTTTAATATACAAAGGTAAAATGTCCAACTCTGGGAAAACAAGGGTAACCGCCAATTTTTTACTTTACATTGTTTTTATTTTTCAATTCTCTATAACACTATGTACCTTTTCTCTTGATTAGAGTAGATTCGTTTAACTGGATTTGTTTCTTTGGCTATTGTGGGTAACATTTTAATTTATTATTTTATTTTTTATGAAATAAAGGTTTATTTTGGAGGCGAATTTACATGTAATTACAAATTTTCAATAATAATTACATTACACTATTTGTAATTAATAAAATCATATTTAAGCTTATAAATACATACTTTTGGCTAACTAAGACTTAATAATTTTAAAGAGCTTTGGTAAAAACAGTTTTTTTTATTGCAACTAAAGTTTAGATTATAACATTCGTTTCATATTAATGCTGTATATTATAACACTTCTTCAACGCTATTTCATGTAAGGCTCTAAAACAGAGTATAAACACTATTGCCTTTTTTCTCTAAGTTTTTAGCAATCGGGTTAAGGGTATTTAATTATTTTCTATTTATTAACAAAACAAATTAACAGAAGTTTTTTTTACCAATTAAAATTATTTAATTCATTTAGACGTGCTGAATGGCTTCGTATTTTAGGTGTCAAGTCAAATACGAA
Source organism: Gymnosoma rotundatum (assembly GCA_916610165.2). Classification (NCBI taxonomy): domain Eukaryota; kingdom Metazoa; phylum Arthropoda; class Insecta; order Diptera; family Tachinidae; genus Gymnosoma; species Gymnosoma rotundatum. Next base: position 90,259,037 of record OU744336.1, read on the forward strand.
GCGTTTATACGAATGCAGTCGGCATTTTTCGGAGCAATATATCTTTGGCGACAAAATTTCAAAATTTGCTATACCGAAAAATGAAAGTACTGAACTTAACATAAATTTAGTTAATATTAGAAATTTAGAGAGTTATAATAATTTCAAAGGGCCTAATAATATAGGAATCAAAGACGTAGAAAGGAATTATTCTCCTACATGTAGCGACATCGTAGAAGTCGATTGTATAACTTTTAATAGAGAAAATGAAAAATTGGACGTAGGTGGCTTAGAAATCGTAAGTGAAACGGACTCTCTTTCCAAAACGAAGATTTTGCAAACTGCACTCGACCGATATCGAACGCGCTATTTAACAGAAAGACGTTTAAATTCTAAATTAAAAGCAGATAATGATAGGTTATCCAAGCAATTAGATCAATATAAAGGCCGAAAAATTGGAATTAGAATTGAAGAAAAAGAATGACATGAGCCTAAAAATATCTAATTCTATGTCAATATATATTGAAAATAGTTTAAAAAACCACTCACGTGAAGCTAAAAATCGCCGCTATAGTATTGGATTAAAACTAATTGCTTTAGCGATATATTTTCTTTCTCCTTTAGTTTATCGTTATTTAGGAGTATTATTAGATTGGCCTGACATAAAAACTTTACAGCGTTTTGTAAAGGATTGGCCAAAAAGTCCAGGTAATTTGAACGGCACATTTGAAGCACTTACAGTACGTGCGCGTGATTTTACGGAGAAAGAAAATATGTTAGTGTATCTTGTGACGAAATGTCTTTGAAAAATTTTCTTAAGTACGATAGGTTTAAAGACAAAATAATAGGCTTGCAGGATTTCGGGGATGAAAACCGTTCCAGAAATATAGCAACTAGCGCTGTAGTTATAATGGCAAGTGGTATAGGTGGCAAAAGTTGGTCGCAAGCAGTGTCCTATTTTTTGTCCAAGGTAGCTGCAAAGGAAATATAATGAAAAAATATGTTTTTGAGGCGATTACTAAATTCCAAGAAATAGGTTTCAAACCTTGTCATTTCGTTTGTGATCAAGGTGGAAATTTCGTAAATTTTTCTAAAGTTGTAAACGTCAGCGATGAGAAGCCATATTTTGAGGTGAATAATCAAAAAATTTATATCATGCACGATCCCCCACATTTACTAAAAATTGCAAGAAATTGTCTTTTGAACTTGGATTATAAAGTTTTCTTTAATGGTAAGCCTGTGTCATGGAAAGACGTTATTCATTTCTTTAATGTTGATAGAAATTCCTTCAAATGTGCCCCAAAGCTTACTATGGAGCATATTTATCCAAATAATTTTCAGCGAATGAATGTAGGATTGGCAGCTCAGGTATTTAATCGAACAGTAGCTATAGGAATGCGCACATTGCATGCTTCAGGAAAGTTAAATACTTCAAAGTCCAAAACTTTTGTGAATACTGCGGAATTTCTAGAATTTTTTAATAATCTTTTTGATATATTTAATAGTCGCGCAGAAAGCGCCGTTTTTAGAAGCTCCGTAGAACAGTTAGAATTTCTTAACAAGGCCTCAAAGCAGCTTAAAACTTTAAAAATTTTAGATGAAAAGGGAGCTGATATAACAAAAACTTTCAAGTTCATTTCAGGATGGATAAATAATATTTCGGCCTTAAAAAGTCTGTGGTCTTATCTTAATAAAGAAGGTTTTCAGGGACTTAAGAAAAGTAGACTAACGCAGGACCATTTAGAACATTTTTTTGGACAAATGAGAAAAGGATCTGGAAATTCAACACGCATTACACCTAGAAATTTCCAAAGTACCTTTCAAAAGCGTTGGGGGCTCTACTATGTTAACGTAGTGGTAAATGGAAATTGTGAAGATATTTCCCCAGATGATAAGATTTTAGACTTTTCTATTGTAGACCTCGCTTATAGCTTTGATTCTAATAATACACAGTGGGATGACTTTCATTCTTTACCAAATCCTTGCCCTCAATTAAAGAGGCAGATGTACATGATAAAAACGTTGATAAGGAGCAAACACTATTTTTAGAGAGAAACGCTTTTATTTATATATGTCGTTACTTTTATTATAAACTTCACCGAGCACATTTATGTATTTCTCCTTTACCAAATTTTGAAAACGAACAAATTTCACAAGATTATTTTTTTACTTATCACAAACAATTCGACAACTGTCATTTAGTTAAACCTCCAAAAGGCTTCGTTGACTACTTTACAATACTAGAAAGTAAATTTCATGACTTATTTAACCAAAATTGCCATCGGCATGGTATACTTAAAATTATATTCGAAGAGCTTTCTAAAGTCAAACCGTACAAGTAATATATTTTTTTTTTATTGCCCTCAGAAGGGCTTTTGAAAGTTTCATTTAATCTTTTTTTAAAGGGATTTGGAGCCCTAAAAAGAACTTGTTTTATATGTAAGCGCCTGTAAGGAAACATTTTTTTTTCAACAACAAATTTGTGTTAAGTTCACAAATTTTCTTTAAAATTATCAAAATGTTGGTAAGTGCCTGCAAGTAAAGAAACTATTTATAATCACTAACATTTTCATTTAGTCTCTTTTTTATATTATATTTTATATTATATTTTAGTTAAATTGCTTTTATTTTTAAAGTATTCTTGGAGCCCTCACTTTATCTCTTTTTAAAGGGATTTGGAGCCCTAAAAAGGGCTTGTTTTTATATGTAAATGCCTGTATGAAAACATATAATAATACATATTTTATTTTTAAATAATACTTACCAGTTTCCGCATATTAATAATATAAACTTAATGCCACATTTTCTTCTGTAGGTTCACAGGTCTGCCAATAATCCACTACATTCTGTTATACAAAACTATTTCACTTTTTAAATATATCGATATATCGACTACACACACTGTGTAAGGAAAAAACTTGTGTTAATAAAAAACTAACTCACTTTTTATTTTCGGGCGCTACTTACAAATTTGTTCACAGGTCTGCCAATAATCCATTAGCTAAACAAATCGTATCCACTTGCAGGTATGTTTCTGTAAAAAACACGTTCTTTTAATAAAAAACTAATTCACTTTTTATTTTCAGCTGCTACTTACCAATTTGTTCAGATGTCTGCCAATAATCCACCAGCCAAACAAATCGTCTCCATTTACAGGTAAGTTTCTGTAAAAATTACATTCTGTTAATAAAAAACTAATTTAGTTTCTATTTCCAGACCTCTGCTACGGGCAGTCATCTTGACGTGATGCAGAGGCTTAAGTACAATGACCCATGTAGGCCGTGCTGGTAGGGACACCCATGCCAGAGGGGCTCATGGTGAGTGCGAAACTAAGAACTGCCCCCCCCCCCCCCCAGTGTCTGATAGCGTCTGTTCCCCAATGGGGCGGCTATCAGCTACCCTGTACGAATGTTTCCCCTTTCAATGAGACTGAGCATTCTGTCAGGGTACGTCCGTTCTTCAGGGTCAGCTAGACCCACGGTCCACTGTCCGAAACCCACCAGCGTCTGTTCACCATTGGTGCGGCTTGGTGGTCTGCCTAGTCCATACTAGGCAGCAGTTATAACCACATGGCAGCATGTATAAAATGCAACTCTTAAACTACCCGTAATGAAAAAGAAAAAATGCCCTAAGTATCCGGTCGGGGGCTTCATAATCTCCGGAGACCCTATTCCCGCGGTGACGATTTCAGGCTGCGGTGAATCGAATGTTACTGAGATCCAGGCTAGTCAGGTTGAAACGCCAGGCCTGACTGGTCTGCAAGTTACTGGTGTCACCAAAAATGCAGGAGGAGACTCTGGGAAACCGGGGTCATCCAAATGCGAACTAAAAGCACGAAATAGTGCACAAAAAGGCAGCGAAGTGCCTCTGGATTTCACTCCAAGCACTTCCAAAGCAGCCAAGGTCCGTGCCGCTAAGGCTAAAACCCCTGTTTCGGGCGCTGTAGGAACACAGCAAGGTTCCACAGCCAACCCAGTGCCGGCTGTGAGCAGCGGAACTGCGAACCAGATTTCGGGTTCCAATGTCTCACCTCCCCCCGCCAGCAAGGTAACTGCGAACAAGATTTCGGGTTCCCAAGCTGTGCCTCCAGCCGCAAAAGGCAAAACTATACCCCCACGGCACGCCCCACCTGCCAGAAGGGCCTTTTTGAAACGGCGTGCTGCCGAGAAATGTGTGGATCAGTTAGGCAAAAAGCCAGCTGAAACCCTTACGAAGGAGGAATCTACCTCATTAAAATGGGCAAGATTTTATCTGGCTGGCCTGCAAAAGCCCCCTTCTACATCCATGGATGGGCCTAAACGGCAAAGATCTGAGGAGGAGGCTCAAGCGCAGAGTCAGCAGCCCGCTACAAAGCGTCCAAAATACAAATCTATGGACAGAAGCTTCAGTGAGGTTGCAAAAGGCAACCTGGTACGCGCCGTCATTGATCGGAATGACGCGGATAGCTCCATCTCCCACGCTAACTGGGAGGTGGTACGTAAGAAGTTGATGGGAGTGTTCTGGAGGGTCATTAAAGACAACCCAGGCCCCTTCCCTCAATGCGACGATGCAGGTTGGTTTCGTGGACGTGTCAAACTCATGGCATGTTCAAACGAGCGTTCGGCTATGCTATTAAAGCAAGCCGTCGCTCTTTTGGAAGGCCTATGGGCAGGAGCGAAGCTTGACGTGGTACCTCTCGACGAGATACCCCGCAGGCCTAGAGCCATGGCACGAATACCAGACGAACCTGCCGAACCTAAGGATATAATGGAACTCATTCGGGGAGGAAATCCTGAACTGGAAAGTAGCAAAGGTTTCCGAACCTGAAGGGGCATCCAGACGGATCGTTGTCCTGCTGAGTCAGGAATCGCTGGCGCCGCTTCGGGAGAGACGAGGAAGGATCTACTACGGTTTCGAAACGATTCTTCTTCGTGTCTACCGAGGCGACGACAGGGGTAACCTGACTCCGGAGGGTGATGAGCCTATTCCAGGAGATGTGGTGAATGAGGAGACTGCCAGTCTGATCTCTGAGGAAGGCACCCTATCAAACTCTGAGTTTGTGGGTGAATTCTTCGAGAGAATGGACGAGGCAGTTGACGAGGACGCCCTCTTGGACTCCGACCAAGATGACGTCAACGTCACAATCATATCCGCAAACAGGGATGGTGAAGGTGACTCAAATAAACCTTCACCACTCTAAGGCAGCTTCCGCTGCACTACTCCTTCGCATCTCGGAGAGGGGAGGAGATCGTATTAGCCCAAGAACCATGGCTTCATCGGGGCAAGGTTTGCGGGCTTGGTGTTAAAGGCTTCAAGCTACTGTATATGAATGGTCCGGGTAAGATCAGATCATGCATAGTGGCGAAGAGCAATCTGAATATCTTCATTCTCTCTGATTACAGTGATGAAGATACGGTAGCAGCTGCCTGGGAGACAGACGGCGGTACGATTATAATAGTCTCCAGTTACATGGCGCATGAATGCGAAGCACCGCCGCCAATGCTTTGCAGAGTAATTAAGATGGCAGCCACTCGAAACCTGCCGGTTATTGTTGGAGCAGACGCCAACGCACACCATGTTGTTTGGGGAAGCTCGGACTCTAATGCAAGGGGTGAGTCTCTTTTTGATTTCATTCTTTGTAATAATGTAGACGTTGTAAACGTTGGGTCAAAACCCACCTTTGTCGTAGTAAATAGAAGGGAAGTTCTTGACGTTACGCTAGTTAGTACTAAGCATTCAGATTTGATTAGGGCATGGAAGGTCTCTAGTGACTGCTCGTTCTCTGATCATAGGTATATTGAATTCGACGTAGTGATTCGGGTACATGGGGTCACCCCCCGACGTAATAGAAGGAAAACGGATTGGGAGCGGCAACATTCTCTCCTTTCCGATTTTCTTTCGAGTCCACCGAGAATAGGAAATCGGCGGGACATTGAAGTCGCGGTGGATGCATTAACCAATGCGTTTGAACGCGCGACTTCGGAATCCTGCAGAATGAATATCTGCCGAGGTAAGAGCAAACCACCCTGGTGGAGCTCGGATATTGCGGAGGCACGAAAAGCCTCCCGTAGACTTTTTAATGAGGCCAAGAGATCAGGAAACTGGTCAGTTTATAAGTCCTCAGTGAACAGATTTAAGAATATGATAAGAAATGCGAAGCTAAGGTCTTGGAGATCCTTCTGCAGTGGAGTGGAGGGTGCTTCCGAGACGAGCAGGCTTCGTAAGATTCTATCGGCAACGCCCATTGTCCCTAGTTTCATTAAGAAACCATGTGGCAATTGGACCTTGAGTGCACAGGAGACCCTAGAGGTTCTCATGGAAACTCACTTTCCGGGCTGTGCTCCTTCTAGGGGAGAAGGAACAGCCATCCTTGACAGCCGCGCATCAGTTCCCTTTCCTATAAACAGGGAAGGACTTATGTGGGCTCTTGGTAGTTTTGACCCGTTTAAATCAGCGGGTCCTGATGGTATCATACCGGCTGATTTGCAGCATAATGCGGATATTGTCATACCATGGTTAATTCCGATATACACGGCATGCATTGCATGGTCGTATATACCGGAACCATGGACTTTTTGCTCTGTGGTCTTCATTCCCAAGGGGGGAAAGACCTCACACACTGAACCGAAGGACTTTAGACCTATAAGTCTATCCTCCTTCCTCTTGAAGACTCTGGAACGGATAATTGACCTCCACTTGAGGAGGACGATTAATCCGGACCGACTCTCCGCCTCTCAACATGCGTATGTCAGGGGCAGATCTGTTGAGACGGCACTACACACGCTTGTGGGGTTTATAGAAAAATCCCTAGAGCATAAAGAATATGCATTGGTGGCCTTTCTAGATATAGAAGGGGCTTTCAACAATGTGAAACCGGAGGCCATTACGATGGCCCTGGAGGGACTGAATGTAAATCAGTCGATAATAAATTTTATACGGAATCTATTGACTAATAGGGTCATTACTTCCAGTATGGGGCTAGCTACCATATACAGGGTAGCTAAGCGGGGTACACCACAGGGGGGGGTATTATCTCCCCTTCTCTGGAACCTCGCCATGAACGCATTGCTGACAGAAATGGACTGCAAGGGGTTCAGGACTGTGGCATATGCGGATGACGTCGCGGTCGCAGTATCAGGAAAGTATCCTGACACGCTATCGCAATGTCTGCAATCGGCGCTTGGTTGCGTCAGTAGGTGGTGTACCGAGAGCGGGCTTAGCGCGAACGCTCGGAAAACGGAGCTTGTGCTCTTCACGAAAAGAAACAAGATTCCAAATTTTCCGCTACCACTCCTAAATGGAGTGGAGCTTGGGTTATCCGACAGGGCAAAGTATCTGGGTGTCAGCCTGGACTCAAAACTGTCGTGGACCCCCAATGTCCGGTTTCGGGCGGATAGGGCCTCAGTGGCTTTGTATGTGTGTAGAAAGGCCATGGGCAGACACTGGGGCATAAATCCCAACAAGTCGCACTGGCTCTTTAACACGGTCATAAAACCCATACTCATGTATGGGGTTCTTGTATGGTGGCCCGCATTGGGCAAACTTGTGAACTGCAGTATGCTGAATAGAATATTGCGAACTTCGGCCTTGATGGTCACCGGGGCAATGCGCACCACTCCATCGAAGGCCCTTTTTACGATGCTGCACTGGCTACCGGTCGATCTCATGGCCAAGCGGCTGGCTATGAACTCGGCGGTTAGACTAAATGCAGCGGCGACGTGGAAGTCAGGGGACTTTGGACATGCGACCATTTTAGGCTGCTCCTCGGCCATCCCTGACAACATCGATTATTGCACGCCCACCCCCATGTCTGATATTGGTTTCGGGGTATCAACGTCGGGCACATCGAATATGCGTGGGGATGTGCTTGATGTTTATACTGACGGGTCAAAGTCGGACACGGGGGTCGGGGGGGGGGGCGTCTTCATTCCTAGATTTCGAGTCAGAATGAAGTTTAGGCTACGGGATCAGTGTAGCGTGGTACAGGCTGAGATTTCAGCCATCAGAAGGGTGGCTTGCTGGATGAGGTACCACAGGATATACGGAGAGGATATCCGGATCTGTACTGACAGCAAGGCCGCGATTAACTCCTTATCGGGTGTCTATACGACATCCAGATTGGTTCGTGAATGCCGGACATCTCTTAACGAGATGGCGAGACATTCCAACCTGGAACTGTTTTGGGTACCGGCTCACTCGGGCGTACCCGGGAATATAACTGCGGACGAACTCGCCAGATCGGGAACCCGGTTGGAAGACCGGGAGACAGATCCACTGGTGGGAGTCCCATTAAGCTGCTGTAGAGCTTTACTTCAGCAGGAACTCCTCAGAGCCGCACAGTCTAGATGGTCTGAGGAGGTTACCTGCAGGGTCTCGAGGACATTGTGGCCTCAGTATGATAATAAGAGAACCGCAAATCTACTGAGGTTTCCTCGGGGGCAGCTGGGCACACTGGTGGCGGTGCTGACGGGGCACTGTGTCATTGGTACCCATGCTAGGAGATTGAATCTTCCGCATCATGACTACTGTAGAAGTTGTCAAGATGAGGAAGAGGAAGAAACGGTTGAGCATCTGCTCTGCCACTGCCCAGCTCTTTCTGAAAATAGAGCGGCCATCTTCGGCAGTCCGAGACTGCATGGTCTTGCAGACTTATCTGTCTGCGACGTTGGTAGGATAAACTTGTTTATCCGGTCCTCGGGGTGGTTTGGATTGGGATCTGTGACGGTGCCGTAATGGCCTGAATCTGATCCCCTGCAAATCCTGTTTCCAGGCAACACAACGGGACCTTTGGGACCCAAGTGGGTCGGTCTTATGCCGACGGCCTGTGCAACCTAACCTAACCTAACCTTCTATTTCCAGAAATACTTACCATTCAGGGTCCAGTTGTGCCATTTATCCATCAGACTATCGCTTCCATTCGTGGGTAAGTTCCTGTGAAAAAATGTGTTAATAATACAAACTAATTTCATCATTTTTTCAGCTAATTTAGTGACAATTCTTCAAATTGCCAGCAGCCAATACTTACCGATGTGCCCAAAAATAATTAAATTTAACGAAATTATTTATATTATTAATAATAATGTGTTATTTTTAATTTTTTCAATAAAACTTTCAACTTTTCTAAAATTTACCAACAAATAGTTTTGTTTATTTTTTAGCTGTCATTGGTGTTTTGTTTGTATGTTGAGGTTAGAATTGTATGTATAGTTGACTGCTTTTTCGCGTTGTGTTTTAGGATGCCACTTTTTTATTTTCTTTCTCATATTTAGGGGTTAATCGCAGATGTTAACTTAATTTTTAAACGTCAGTTCTGAGGAATCTGGTTATATCTGTGATCAGAATGAATCAGCACGTATTGGCGCTGCTTTTATATACCCTATTTTTAGGCGTTCTTGAATATTCGAGAATTTCTACCTCCATCTGCTGCGTAGTAAAAAACGCTGCGTTGCCATTTTTATCTCAGACACATTATGTGAGCATTGTTATTTACCTCTAGAACCTTCAATTATTATTTCAAAATACATGTTGTGTATTTTTATTTAGTTGGTATACAATGCAAGTGTGTGTATGGTTGTGTATTGTGTTTGTTTATTTCTTGCTTTGTGTTAGTTGTTTTTGTTTTGTAATAAAGATGTTTTGTAGAAACTTCTAGCTTTGAAGGCCATTTCGTTCCACTTTCGTGGCCTCGATAATTTTTACATCTTTTTATGATTTTAATAAAGCATCTTTGTAACACTGCCGCCCACATAAGCTTTTTCGTACCGAATAGGCTCAACATTACCTCTGCCATATTTAGCCAGCCGATCCAGGTGAACCACGTTCATTTTAGACCTCGGATTATGATATCTCTGTATCCGGTAAACCACGACATTCAATTTCTTTATCACCTTGTATTGTCCCTCGCAGTGGGTTTGCAGTTTAGAAGATAATCCTTTCTTGCGTTGCGGGTTAAATAGTAGAACCATTTGTCCTTCAGTAAATCCCTCCGTGTTTGCTGCTCAATCATATCCGGCCTTCATCTTATCGCTGGTCATTTTAATGCGGTTACGGACAAACTCATGAAGCTCATGCAGGTCTTCCTGTGCCTGAAGAATGTTTCCATTCTCTTCGTGCACTGCTCCAGGTTTGACAGCAAATTCTAAATCTGTTGGCAGTTTTGGACAAGCTTTTATATTACGTGAGGTTGAATCGTGCACAGCTGACCGATACGCCAATAGAAATTTGGGTATATAATCATCCTAATCCTTTTGGTGTGTACTGACCACTTTTCTGAGATATTCCTCCAGAGTACGATCTTTCTACCATGCCATTATATGGTGTCGTTCTTGTCTTTTTGATACCATAAACATTAAACATCTCTTTGAATATAGCCGATTTAAATATTCATCCCTGGTCTGAATGTAGTTCTAGTGGAACACCGTATCGACACACCCAATTGTTTACAAGGCGTCTACCACAGTTTTGGCTTCTTGGTTTGAAATGGCATACACTTCGGCCATTTCCTAAAATAATCCATTACCACTAGTACATATCGGTTTCCAGCATCACTGACAAGGAATGGACCTGTGATATCAATAGCTATCCGTTAAAAAGGAGCGCCTGCATTGTATTGTTGAAGTTTGCCACGACTTTTTCTTATAGGACCCTTGGACGTAATGCACTGTTCGCAATTAGCTATCTAATCGGCAACGTATTGTTGGCAGCCTACTCAGTAAAATCTCTGCTTTATCTTTTCCAGAGTTTTTGTTATACCCATATGGCTGCCGCTGGGACCATTATGGAACTGCTTTAGTATCTCATTTCTTTTAGAAGTTGGCACGACAATTAGGTCCGTTGTAGTTTTGCCATCTGTACTTCGAAGATCGATACAAGCAGCCATCTTCTACTTTCAGGCTATTCCACTGAGGCCAGTACGATTTTGCTAGTTGGCTCTCTGCCGATATTTCATTAGGATACGGTCTTCTGTTGTTTTCTTAACCAATGTAATTGTTCCCAAAATTGGGTCATCATTCTGGGCCTTCGACCATTCTTGAATTGACCCAATTTGGGTAAGCTGCACATCAATTACGCACTCCTTTTTCTCAATATTTGTGCAGTGATTGCATTCTGCATAGCATGGCCATCTTGAAAGGGCATCACCATTATTGTGTTTTCCGCCTTTTCTATGCACAATACTAAAGTCATAGCTCTGCAGAGCAACCTAGCGTGCCAGCTGGCCCTCAGGGTTCTTAAATTGCATCAACCAACGTAGTGCAGAGTGGTTTGTCCTTAAGATGAAATGTGGACCATATAAGTACTTGTGGTAATGTTTAACACACTCCAGCACTGCTAAAAGCTCCCGTCGTGTAACTCAGTAATTTTTTTCGGGCTTAGAGAGCACCTTGCTGTAGTAGCCAATGACCTTTTCTGTTCCATTAACCTCCTGAGAAAGCAGTCCTCCTATTCCATAGCCACTTGCGTCCGTGTCCAATACGAATTTCTGTCCAGCTATTGGGTAGGCGAGGACTGGTGCCGTACACAAAAGTTTCTTGAGCTTCTGGAACGCTTCTTCCGCTGCTTTACTCTTGTGGTATGATTGCAACTTCCTGGTCAACTCATGAAAGCTAACAGCCACTTGAGCAAAGTTTGGCACAAATCTCCTGTAGTAGGAAACTACGCAGCTCATGAAGATTTTGTGGGCGAGGCCAGTTCTTTACTGCCAGTACTTTGTCTTCATCAGTTGATACCCCCTCTGCTGTTACACGATGCCCTAGGTGTTTGACCTCGTTTTGAAACAAAGCATATTTCTTAACACTTAAGCCTGCAGCTGTTGTACGCTTGAAAACTTCATACAGGTTTTTAGGTGCTCGTCAAAAGTCTTCCCCATCACGATTATGTCATCCAGATACACTAAGCACGTCTTCCAATTGAGAATATTAAGCACACGTTCCATTAAACGATAAAAAGCAGCTGGCGAGTTGCAGAGCCCGAATGGCATCACCTTGAACTGCCATAAACCAAGGTAGAGAACCATTTCGTTCCGGCCAACGTGTCTAAGGTGTCGTCAATTCTAGGATAACGGATAACTGTCTTTCTTGGTGACGTCATTGAGCTTCCTGTAGTCAACGCAAAACCTAGTACTGCCGTCTTTCTTTTTTGCTAAAACTATTGGTGAACTCCACGGATTCGAGGATGGCTCAATGACTCCGTTCCGTTCCATTTCACTGACAAGTTCTTGCCCTGTTTAGCTCTATAGCCAGAATTAGCTCTATAGCTTTTTCTTCATTGTCCCATCTATTTTTGCTGGCCGCTGTTTCGAACTGGAACTTATAAACATTAAAAGGTGCGCTGCCGTCAAAGGTCTGGGTGTTAATCTTCCTGGCGTGCTCAGAGACAACTCTCACCGTTCCCTCTCGAATTTAAAGATCGCCCATTTGCACTTTTAATTTATGTAACTTTTTGTCTACTTTTCTGTCTAGACCGCACAATTTTTCATCAAACCTTTTGTTCTACGATGTTCACTCGTTTGTCGAAGACTTCTGATATTTCACATTTACCTTCGCTAAAACCCTTTCCCCGTTGACGCTAGAGCTTTCTGGCATTGCTTTAAAGCTGTCTTGAAATGTTTCTTAAAGCTTCTGTTTTTTTTCTTCTATTTTTTTCATTGCTAAATTGTATTGCTTCAGGTTGTTTTCTTCTAAATTCTTCATCTGGTTTTCCTGCTTCTGGTTGTTTTCCTCTATTTTCTTTATCTGGTATTCCTGCTTCTGGTTGTTTTCTTCTGTTTTCTTGATTATAGCGGCAAACATTGAATTCAAGTCTATAACGCCGTTTGTTGCTGGGGTACACACTTCAATCTTTTCTTTTTCTCCAAATTCGTATGTCCCAATATTGATACCACGCTGCTTGAATTCATCTATTACCCGCTTTTGCAATTCCGCTTTATTGCCCGCTGTCGGCAGATCTAACTTACTCATCTACTTTTTTAGCTGCTCAACTTTTAGCTCGTCAAATTTCATTGCAATTATTTATTTATTAGTTTCAATTTCAGTTCTGACACCAGTTGTTACGTTTATTTAAATTATAAACGTGTTATTTATGAGTTCTTTATTCGCAAAATAAATACACACACAACTTTTAGAGTTTTAATTAATTTACACTTTATTTCATCAATTATTTGAAGATTTAACTATTCGCGATTAATAATACACGCTGGAAACTTTACATTGTTATACCACAAGATCTTAACTAGATGACGCTCACAATCAAAATGAATCAGCACGATTTGGCGTTGCTTTTATATACCCTATTTTAAGGCGTTCTTGAATTATCGAGAATTTCTACCTCCATCTGCTGCGTAGTAAAAAACGCTAGGTTGCCATTTTTAACTCAGACACATTATGTGAGCATTATTATTTACTTCTAGAATCTTCAATTATTATTTCAAAATACATGTTGTGTATTTTTATATAGTTGGTATACAATGCAAGTGTGTGTATGGTTGCGTATTGTGTTTGTTTATTTCTCGCTTTGTGTTAGTTGTTTTTGTTTTGTAATAACGATGTTTTGTAGAAACTTCTAGATTTGAAAACAAACACAATAGGCCATTTCGTTTCACTTTCTTGGCCTCGATTATTTTTACATCTTTTTATGATTTAATTAAATCATCTTTGTAACAATAATAATATCTTATATGTGCAGTTTATCTCTTTTAGGTTGGGAAAAAATAGGCTTACAATTTTTTTTTTTTTTTTTATTTAATTTTTCCCGACCTTAACTTAGTATTTTCGGCGTAGTACGGTTATTAATTATCGGAATATTACTTTAGTTTTACATTTGCTATATTCTTAATAAACATTAGAAAAAACCAGTTTAAAGTTTTAAAAAATTTAATCAAAATTTGACTTCTGAATACGTAAACAAGAAATTAGCTTATGTTCTGCCACTACCTAGTATATTAATGTGCCTTGATTGAAACACTTGGGTTAATTTTAAGCTGTGTTAAGAACATAAGCACCTTAGATGGATCTTGTGTTAACCATTTACCCGACTTTATTTTATTGGACAAGTAGAGAACAATTTACCAGCCATAAACGAGTTTGACGCAATACAATAAAACATTCTCATGGACAACATGAAAGGAAAAATTGTAGGGAAATGTAAAGAAGCTATACATAGACTGGGGAACCCAAGTAATTGGGAACAAATTAAAGAAATTTTAAAGAATAATTTTGGGGAAAAGGAAAGCAGCAATTTTATAATGGATGGACCTTAATCATGCCCAATGAACGATACCATAGATAAGTATTATTCAGAAATTAATGAATTAATAAATAGGTTACAGAATAGTAACTTAGTATTTGGAGATACTATGTACTCCACAGCTGCATTAAACAGAGTTGGACTTCAGGTTTTTCGAATATTTAGAATATATCAGAACCAACGAAAACAATGATTTTCTCCCGAAATCACAGTACACTCGATGAGGCGTACAAAGCTAAGCTATCAGGGAAGACGGACACGTAAATTACAGAGCGAACAAAAATGATAATAATAGATACAATGATAGAATTTTCTAGAGACTATTAACAATGCAACGAACAAAACCAGGTACGATATCAAAATCGTAATAAAAATTACAACAGTTATAATAGTCGTAACAATAATAACGACAACAGTTACAATAATAACGACAACAGACATAACAGTAACAATAATAGTAATAACACGTACGATGCTAGCAACTATCAGAATAATTTTTGATACGCACAACAACCTGAGATAGAAAGACATTCAAACCAATCGAGCAATTCCCGTTTTTACAGAAGAAATGATCTTATGGAAATCGGAAATTCAAACGTAAATTTTCAGCAGGCAGGCCGAAACGGCTACCCTACATAGTTGTAGAGAATAAGGTAAAGCCATTACTTTTTATTGTTAATACTACAGCAGGGTTCAGTGTCATCAACGAGGGTCTTTGCGATCCAAAATGAAGACAAGATGTTTGTGTAATCTTAAGAGCTATGGGAAAGGAATTTTGGTAAGGAGACTTTGTAAATTCCCCATTTATCGGGAATTTGAGACTAATTACCAATGTCAGTTTTTTTAGTAAAATTTTAACGAAACTTTTGACGGACTCGTAGGTAATAACATCTTATCGGACCTTAATTGCATTATTGATTATAAGAATAGACAGATGAAAGTAGGAAGAGCATTCATTCCAATATACTTAAATGGAGAAGAGGAAAACTATAGGAACAAAATGTTACAATGAAAACGTTATAGAAATTCAAGGGAACTCCTTGACTGACTTGGAAACACCACACATAAACACACCTTACAGGAATAAATTGGTTTCAATATTAAAAACATATACGTTTTACAGAGAAAACGAAGATCTTACTTCCACAAATAAAATAAAACACAGGATAACAACGCAACATGATATCCCGGTGTATTCAAAGCAATGTAGGTACCCAGAGATTCCAAAAAAAAAAAAAAATGTCTGCTACAGATGTTCAAAGATGGCGCATTGTAATCGGTTATAGAAAACTGAACGACGATAGATTCCAAATTTCGAATATAGAATATTTTATCTTAACAAAAATAAAAGTGGGTACCGATATTACAAAGAATCGTGCAGCTGAAAGCGACAACTTTTCCAAAACTAAGTTCTTTTACTATCAGCTGTTTCATAAAGTTTACGAATTTATACTATTTTTCTGTTCGAGTACTTTTTTAGACAAAAAAGATCTTTGAGAGTAATTTTTGTAGTTTGCCCAAAAATTATTCATTTACTGCACTTTACTGTAAAAGTAATCGAATGAACCTATTATTAACGTACAGGTAAATACGACCTCAGACACAATTTTTAGACCACTAAAATTATCAAAATACCCACAGATGGTCACGCTTGCGTATCCACTAAAAAAAAGACGGAAATATTAAAATATATACCCCCAATAAAGATGACAGGTTTTAAGAAATCTACCTTAATAATACCATTTAAACAGACAAAGAAATATCTAACACTATTGTTCATGCACGAGCATTATTTATTAAATTATTATTATTAAATTAAGTTCAATAAATTAGCACACTTGGCGTAAATTAATACATTTTAATTGCAATTTATTACTTCCTACAATTGTAATTTAATATTGCGCATTTGTCCTAAATTCATAAATTTTTTATAACAATTTATTTTTCATTACTTCATTACTACCTACAATTGTAATTTAATATGGCACTCTTGCCTTAAACTAATACATTTTTTATTATTGCGATTTTTTTATGTTTGATATTTGTTTTGTTGCTGCAAGAAATATGCAATTTAATCATATTTCTTTGAAAAATAGTATATAAACTAAGAAAATTCTAAATAAAAAAACTCGTATTTTAAAACTAAAAGAAACGGGCTTTTTAATTAAGAGCAAGCACCACGGTTCAAGTGCTATTGTTGCGCCAACGAAATAAATTTACCTCCAGGTGTTGAGCGGTCATATACAAAAATCAAAATTCTTCAGGCTTATGCGCCTGTAAGAAAATGACAACCTGATTCGGCTAATTGATGAAAAACCTCTAGATCACCGCGATTTCACGGAAGATTATTATTTCGCAATACAGAATGTTGTCGAACAATATAAAGATATATTCGAAAAATCTATAATGAAGGTAAAGTCAACTTCATACAAATTTCCGCCAAAAGATGGCTGTGATGTGTTAGCAGCTGAGACTAATGAGTTCATAAAGCTCAAATATCGACAGGCAGTAATGATGTCTGCTTTAGAACGGTTGCTCAATGACGAATATACTCATTAGAACCGAAAAATCGCATTAAACAAATGGCAAGGCATCGAAGCCATGCATTTCCAAATATTTGAGCTCTATGACAACCCAGAGCAACTAGGCTACCACTCCGTGCGATTTATACAACTCGAGACTAAGCTTCGAAAGCTAATAAATACAGTAGGCACAATTGAAAAGTCTCAGCTTAATATCAGTGATTCAGAATCCTTGCCTATGCCAAAAGTCGCACTACCAAAATTCGATGAAAATCACCTCAAGTGGCAAGAATTCTATGGCATGTTCCTTTCTCTGGTGATAAAGCGATCAATGTCTAAAATTCAAAAAATGTGGTATTTAAAAACACAGTTAGTAGGAAAAGCAGCAAATTTGATAAAACACTTCGCTGCCACTAAAGAAAATTTTGACGCTGCATGGACCATGGTGGTGGAGCGGTATAACAACAAAAGTTTACTGGTCAACAAGCTTGTGCAAGACCTAGTAGACACCCCAATTAAAGGCTATACTGACAACTACAAGTCGCTCCATGACATAACTAAGGAGTGTCCTTTAGCGCTTCAAAATCTTCAGGTGGATACGAAATCATGGGATCCAATATTATGCTACCTACTCCTAAAGAAATTGGACCAAGGAACGCGTCTCCGACACGAGCAAGCACTGAAGAATCCTCGGGAGGTGTTGACTTTCATCACCACAAAGCAAGTCAACAATTCATGTGTTATGTACAAAAATGGAAATCATCCGCTATTCGCATGTACCGAATTTTGTCAGTGGTCGACATCAGCGAGACTACAATTCATTCAAAAACACAGATACTGTGTGAACTGTTTAAAGGCCGGTCACAATTCTAAAGCCTGTATGTCAAGGGGTTGCAAAGAATGCAGCAAAAAGCGTAATACATTGCTGCACTTGGAGAGATCAAATCAAGGCAATAACCCAGCAACAAATATTTCAAACAACAAAAATCTGCAAAGCGATCACTCATCATCTGAAAATCAAAACGTAACAAAACTCATAGTTAGCTCAGATTTAGCTAGTGTGTTCGATCCATTGGGACTACTGTCGCCGATTGTAGTTACCGCCAAAATATTCATCCAAGAACTCTGGCAGAAAAAGTTAGACTGGGATGAGGCACTGCCAGGAAATCTTCATTTAACTTGGGTTACATTCAGACAAGAGTTAGACACATAAAAGACTTAAGAATCAGAAGAAGGACAGTGACATCCAATATACAAATTTATGTCTTTGCAGACGCATCAGAAAAAGCATATGGCGCAGCAGTCTACATTAGATCAACAACAAAACATAAGCAGATTATTGTGAGACTATTATGCTCAAAGTCCCGAGTAGCACCTTTAAAGCGTCAAACTTTACCTCGTCTCGCATTTTGTGCAGCACTATTAAGCACTCAGCTCACATCAAGAGTAAAGAAAGACTTAAAATACAAGGATGTTCCTACTTATTTATTGTCGTGTGCACCCAGTGAAAACAATAAGGCAGGGTTACACGATAAGGCCGTTAAAATAACCGCGCTATCAATGTAAACTGAGTAATGCTGAAAAGAAGAGGTAGATGGGAAAGCAGCAAAAAGAAAAATGTAGGAAAATTAGGTTTTCAATAGCTGAAAAGCCAAAAAAATGAGTTAAAACGGGGCTTAGACGACATATTGTGGCGTCTAGGAGGTTACTTCGGTGGAACTCACCAATAATTTGG
This sequence comes from Gymnosoma rotundatum, assembly GCA_916610165.2. Lineage (NCBI taxonomy): Eukaryota > Metazoa > Arthropoda > Insecta > Diptera > Tachinidae > Gymnosoma > Gymnosoma rotundatum. Next base: position 90,277,493 of record OU744336.1, read on the forward strand.
GCCTTTTTTTGAAAGTCAGAGATCGAAGCGACAAGGTGTGCCGGAAAAAAAAAGTTTGAGCAAAATTTGAATAAACTTACCCTTAAAACTTAATTCCAATTAAAAAAAGAAATCGAGTGACAATAGTTTTGGGAAAGATTTATTTTGGCTGAAAAGTGAAATGTTTGATTATAAATTGATATTAGTGGTTTATAAAACAACATAAGCTATAAAATTTTTATAAAAGTTCAAAACAAAACTAATAAATAAAAATAAATAAAGTTTTACAAACGCAAAGAAATAGAAACAAGTTGTATTTTACACAAGCGGAAACAATAAATAAAAAAAAAAAAACAAATTTGAAATACTTAGAACTAAAAGCCATAAAAAAAAAAACATTAAAACTATTGTTCCAAAGAAAATTTTAAACAATCGTGACCAAATTATATTTTAAACCTGCAAGGTACCACCTTCACCGCTGTCGCTTCCACCGAGGGATTTGTCCACCGCAGAGGAAGACACCACCAATCCTGGGGTGTCAGGTAACAGCCATTTGACCACCAGACTGTACCACGTACGACCTACGGACTGCAAATATAAAATAATTATATATTTAGCTTAGCCATATTTTGTTTAATTAGCGAAAATACTTACCGTCAGCAACACCATTCCTCTTGATAGTTTTGTTTAAGAGTGCGCGGTTAGGGTTGAGCTCAAACCTATAGTTCGTCTCGCGTCTAGGGAATTTTGACCCACAGTGTTTTCCTTAACATAGAAAAGTGGAAAAAAATATACGGCAAAGTGAAATATATAGTTTTAAGTAAATACGTACGTACCCAAACGTAGGACGTAGGACACGTCACGTACTGACGGCAGTTCCTGCACCAAATTGTGAACATTTCATCCGCTTAGAAGTCCGGGAGAAGAACCTTAAAAGCAATAAATAAGAAATCTGTTCAAATGATTAAATAAATTATTTTTTTTAATATGTTAATTTCATTTTTTATAAAAAAAAAAAGATCTGATATTTTTCATTAAATTAATTTTGTTTTAAAGTTTGAAATAATTTCTTTCGAATAATTAATTAATTGCTTTGGTATTAACCTTTTTCGTTTTTGTTATTCTTATTCAAAATTTTCGCATTTTTTTGTTGTAAATCGAATGTATAATTTTTGAATTAGAAAATCTTTTTTTGTTTTTTTATTTAATAAACAAAATGTTTGTATTTTTATATTTTAAATGAAAATCTTAAATTCTTATTAATTATGACGGCTTAAATTTATTAAAAGCGGAAAGTAGGGGAAAGGTAAAGTAAGAGAAGGAAGGTAAAGTGTGTATTTGGGGCATCCAAAACTAAATTTAATTACGATGCCATGGTGAGGTTTTACAGCCTCAAGTGGGAGGGCTTAGGTTTCCTGGCAGAACATCAGCCAGAGGAGTTTTGTGCGTGTGCATGCAGGGAACTGGCTAGACTTGCTTCGGGCTCCAAAATTTTTAAATAATTACCAACCTTTAAATTTTTCTTAAACCACAGCTGGTATGATTATTTGTAGCTGCTGAAATGACCGGATGTGTTGGCAAGAACCACCCCAAGACGGCGAGCCCTAGCCGGTGCTTAACGCCAGCATACCAGCGCGGCCAGCAGTCTGGTAACACACCAAAAATGTTTACATTTTTGTTTTTTTATACAGCAGCCGCTACAAAAATGGCGCCCAACGTGGGGCCCGAAGCAAGTCCTGGCTTTAGAATTTCATTTTGTTTTTTATTTTAATTTTGGTGTTTTTATTGAAAAGCGTATGACCAGTTAGGTCTTAAGAGTCCCTAACTAGTAGCGACGCAATTCAGCAAAAAGCTAGTTTATTTTGGCAATTTAGTAATTTCAGTGAATCTGTTAAATCGTCATGACTTCCATCTCTCACACATACTTAAGTCCCGGTGCCTAAGACGTAGCATCTGGTATCGTGTTGCGACGTACGGTGTGAGCTATGGAGTCATGGAGATTTATAGATTCTAAACCTCAACCGTTTCCGTCAGCTTGAGGCTTAAATATTCTTATGTTTTTAAAAACTAATTTGTTTAACTGCTCAAGTTGAGGGTAAAGTGTAGAGGTATGTTTTTTATATTAATACAATAGCCCTAAAAATAGTTATGGGTGGAAAAAAATACGTACATTTGTAACAATAATATCACACCAGCTCTCCAAGTGGCTTCGTTAGTCCGTGAAGTTAATGGAGTAACATTTCTCCACTTTATCGTTGCAGCAAAGCTAACTTTAAGGGTTGAGTCACATGACTATTTTCTTAAATTTCCATTTTATTGCCTCTTGGTCAGTTTCTGAAAAAAAAGAATATACATAAAATTATTATAAAAATTTGCACACACAGATTTACTCTAAAACCATAAACTTTACCTTATTTTTATTTCTACGCTTTCCCCGAAACACTGCCGTTTTTCCAGAATACATTGTTTTTTTTCAAAATCGTTTGAGCAGATTTTATTGATCTTTTTCATTTTTTTTTTATTTTTTTTCCTTTGTTGTTGGAGAAAATTTCTGTTTAGTTGAAGATTTTGAGAAATCTCGATTTTTTTTATAATTACCTCTTTTTTTATTTAAACAAAATTTAAACAAACAATTAGTATATTCATTATATTAATATATTATTGAATTTTTGCGCCAAAATTATTTGGTTTTATATCGTTTTTTTTATTATTTAATTTATTTTTTTTTTGTTGTATATATATATACCTTTTTTTATTAATGCCTTTAACTCGTCGTGCGAGTAAACTATTGTTAGACACAAATAATATGCCTACGTCTACAGCAGGTGCGACTTGTAGCACGAATACAGCTACCACTACAACAGTTTCATCGCTAATAAATCCAGCGTCCACTACCACCAGCGTTACAATATTTTCTACGGTAAATAATCCGATTTTGTCAACCTCAGTTTCGCATGATTGTTCCATCAGCTCCGAAAGTGCTGACCAAACTGTAATTTCGCCAACATTTAACAGCATCACCGCTCAAAACATTAGGCGGGAATTACGTGAAGGTGCTAATAGTCCAGCCACCGAGATGCCAGTAAATACTGGTAATATTCAGCATATTGTAGAGGCGTCAGTCGGTCTTTGTCAGGTGAAATTGATGCAGGAGGTCGACAATAAAATTGAAAGAGCCCTGAGGGAAATAAAACAGGTTTTGTTGTCACAGGCAGCTCACCATCAGGCTCCCGTAGCAGCTCCAAACGTAGAGAGTGTACCACCTAGACCTACTCAGGCACAATCAACGTTTTCCCAGCCACCAGTTGGTTTCCGGCCTTCTGTTGTGACTGGGTACAATCAACAACAGAATGCCCGAGGGCAAGTACAACATGTTTTGGCCCAACCGCCACAGTTAATTCCAGCTCCACAATACGTCGAAGCTGGTCAGCAGTCGCAAAGTCCACCGACAGGGGTAGCTGCGATGCAGGTACCTTTGCAGCAACCACAGGCTGCATATCAGCAGCAGTATGTGCTACAGCAGCAGAATTTATTGCCGCAGCAGAATGAATTGCAGCAGCAGAATCCGTCGCCGCATCATGAGCAGCAAAGTCTGCCGCAACAAAATAATTTGCCATTGCCGCATAATTACCAAACGTCAACTAATTCGCAGCCCAGGTATCCACAGGATGCTTGGTCTGCACCAGCTTTTTATCAGCCACCACCTCAGCAGCAAAATTATCATCTGGCTATGTCAGTGCCAAGCCAGCATGAGGCCCTAGACAGATTTAAGCTGGCCAAATGGGGTGTTAAGTTTGATGTTCCGATAGTGAGATTTTGCGCTCATTTCATCTTCTGTTGGATGGTCCTGCACTTGACTGGTACTGGGATTATAGAAAAATTTTACCCATCAGCACTTGGGCAGACTTAGAAAAAACGCTTTTGGCCCAGTACAGGCGTTTTGCTAAAGAGTATCAGGTTCAGATGCAGATTTTAAATCGCAGGCAGCTGCCTCAGGAATCTTTTGACGATTTCTACAACGCTGTGATTAAGCTGCGAAATCAGCAAGAAAGCCCATACGAGGAGGAGCAGCTAGTGGAAATTATGAGGGGTAATCTGAAACCTTCATTAGCACAAATGATGTTTTCATTAAACTTGCGAACATTGTCTGAGTTTTGTCGTGAGGTAAGGCGAGCAGAAAATTTGTTAGCCAGTCAGCGCCAGCTTTATCAGCAGCGCACAAATTTCACACAGCGGGTAAATGAGATTTTGTATGACGACGAGGATTTATTGCCGGTCAACCTTGAAGTGGAGGCGTTACGTTCTGCAAGTCATTACACCTGCTGGAACTGCAAGGTTGTTGGTCACAGCTTTGTGGACTGTCCTGAGCCCTTAACTAGGCAGTTTTGTTTTAGGTGTGGTAGGGAAAATGTAGTGACCCCTAAATGTCCCAAATGTCAGGGAAACCGATCCCGAAACCCGTCTCGAGCTGGGGAGGCGCGGTCGACAGATGTTTAAGCCCAGTTTTGAATCAACAAATTGAATCGGAATATGGTAAGGTTAGAATTTTAGCAAATAAGGAAAGGATAGCGACTACTGAAAATTTTGAGCCTCGATTAAGAGAGTTAAAACCTCTTCATCTCAGGGTTAAAGAATATAATGAGGCCAAGTTTCGAATTTTTGGAAAAATTTCCGATAAAATTAAAAAGGCGCGCGAGCGGTACAAAATTCGTAAAAAATTACGGCACGAGATTTCGGCGGCTTCACTATATGAGGGTATAGACTCGCGTCTGTACACTCGAATTAGTTTAGGGGGCCACGAAATTGAAGGTCTGTTAGACAGCGGTGCTACAGTAACGTGCATAGGCCGTAACTGTCTTGAGTTTGTAGAAAAGGCGGGGCTTAAAATCCACAATTTTTCTACCATTATCAAGACAGCTGATGGTACCGCGCACAACATTGTCGGTCGCGTACGTGCGGAGGTGACGTTTGGCCAACTAACGCAGGTCATAACGTTCTACTTAGTGCCTACTCTGAGTCGTGAGCTATTTTTGGGTATCGACTTTATGAAGGTTTTCAAACTTTTTGCCAATATTGAGAGTCTTACGACCAATGGTGTTAGTCTCTGCGTAGAGACAGATAATACCCCAGATGTCGTGACTCATGTTTTGACAGCTGAACAGCGCCAGGAATTAGATTCTGTCATATTGATGTTCCCCTGCTATACAAAGAAGGGTTTAGGAAAAACGCATTTAGAAACACATTCGATAGATACTCGTGACGCAACTCCAGTGAAAGATCGTCACTATCCTGTCTCACCGGCGGTGCAAAAACTGATGTATGCAGAGCTTGATAGGATGCTTGGTCTTGGCGTCATTGAAGTTAGCGAAAGTCCCTGGAGCCATCCGGTTACTTTGGTCCGTAAGGGCGAAAAGAATCGGCTGTGTCTGGACGCTCGAAAACTCAATGCGCTGACGGTCAAGGATGCCTATCCTCTGCCACACATCGAGGGTTTGCTTAGTCGCTTGGGAGACACGATATTTATTTCAAGTGTCGATCTTAAAGATGCATTCTGGCAGATTCCACTAGACCCATCCAGTAGGGAGAAAACTGCTTTTACGGTACCAGGGCGGCCACTTTACCATTTTACTGTCATGCCTTTTGGGCTGTGTAATGCGGCCCAAAGGTTATGTCGGTTAATGGCTAAGGTGATCCCCGCGGCGCTACGTGAGAGAGTTTTCGTCTACTTGGATGACCTATTGATAGTTTCTCCAGATTTTGCTACTCACTTGCAGTTGTTGGCACGAGTAGCTAAGTGTCTATCAGAAGCAGGACTGACCATCAATGTGGTAAAATCTAAATTCTGTTTCAAAGAGTTAAGGTATCTGGGTTATATAGTAGGAGGTGGTAAAATTAAACCTGATCCGGCCAAGGTGGACACAATTACTCGTTTTGCTTATCCTAAGACAGCAAGACAGGTGCGGAGCTTCATGGGGGCAACAGGCTGGTATAGAAAATTTATACCAGACTATGCCACCATTGCGGCTCCAATCTTTGAAACACTGAAAAAGGGTAAGCAATTCAAGTTTTCTGACGAAGCTAAGGTTGCGTTTGATCGGCTCAAGAATGCTCTGACTTCGAGCCCACTACTTAGTCACCCTGACTTCTCTAGGCATTTCTACGTTCAGTGTGGCGCATCAGATGTAGGTGTTGGGGCTGTGCTCTTTCAGAAGGACGATTCTGATGAAGAGCATCCAATAGCCTATTTTTCGCACAAATTAACACCAGCGCAGAAGAATTACTCTGTCACTGAACGTGAGTGTCTAGCAGTGGTTTTGGCGATTAAAAAGTTTAGGCCCTATATAGAACTTATGCCTTTTTCAGTAATTACAGATCACAGCAGCCTTAAGTGGCTTATGTCTCACAAAGACTTGAGCGGCCGCCTAGCCAGGTGGAGTCTGCACCTCCAGTCATACGATTTTACGGTAGAGCATAGACAGGGGAAGCAGAATATAGTACCCGATACCATATCGCGCTACGAGATGGACGAAATCGCTGCAGACGTAGGGGGGCTGATTGATCTGAATTCTGACGCGTTTAAGGCCGGTGATTACTTAGAACTTGTTTCTACGGTAGAGGCAAATTCTGAGAAATTACCTGATTTGAAGGTAGTCGACGGCTTTGTATATAAGAGAACTAGGCCATATGATGGAGTGGAATTATCTGAGGACTTCGCCTGGAAGCTCTGGGTTCCGTTAGAATTGACAGAGTCCATTATAGATAAATCCCATAACTCGCCGCAAGCTTCTCACGGAGGCATAGGAAAAACTCTGCGAAGAATTAGGGAGTATTTTTATTGGCCAAATCAGAGCACGCAAGTGCGAAATTTTGTGGCTAAATGTCAGATATGCAAGGAGTCAAAGCCTGCAAATGTAACTCTAAGACCACCTATGGGTGCAGAATCGCTAAGCGAGCGTCCGTTTCAACGAATTTTTGTTGACTTTTTAGGTCCATATCCGCGCTCTAAAAACGGAAATTGTTTTATTTTTATTGTTTTAGACCATTTGACGAAATTCGTTTTGCTTAAAGCTTTACCCAAAGCAAGTACTAAAAATGTCATAAAATTTTTAATAATGGAAGTTTTTCATAAGTTTGGAACGCCAGAAACGATTGTGTCGGACAATGGTAAGCAGTTTGTGAGCAAAGAATTTGCCGATTTAGTAAATAGCTTTGGCGTTAAACACGTACGGACAGCTATTCATTCACCGCAGGCAAACGCGTCAGAACGCGTGAATCAGTCGATTTTGGCGGCAGTGCGCTCCTATATGCAAGATGACCATTCAGAATGGGACAAACATTTATCTGAAATAGAATTTTCTTTAAGGTCGTCAGTGCAAACCTCCATTGGAGTCACTCCATATTTCGCTCTATTCGGAATGAATATGATTGGCCACGGTAGTATGTATAGTTTGGCAAGGAAGCTAAAAAGCTTAGAAGATCCCGAATTCAGTGCCTGCGAAAAGTCTACCAAAATGTCCCTAATACGTGAGAAAATACGCGACAGCCTACATAGAGCACACCTACATAATGAAAAAACGTACAACACGCGTTGTCGTATTATAAAATTTGTCCCGGGACAAGAAGTTTATCGCAGAAACTTCCAACAAAGCGATTTTAAGAGTGGCTTTAATGAAAAACTTGCTCGGAAATTCGTAAAATATCGCATCGTTAAGCCCGTCGGTAATAGCCTATACGAGGTTGAAGACTTGAAAGGGAGGTCGTTAGGTGTCTTTCATGAAAAGGACCTAAAGCAATAATAACACGAAAGACTACTTCGAATTAAATAAGAAAAGGTCTTGATAATTACCCGAATTGCCAATTTATTAGTAAATCGATTGTATAATTAATTTGTTAGTTTTATTAGGCTAATTAAAGTTAGGTCTGCTTATCTAAAGTTAAATATTATTACCACAGTCATAACCGGTTTCTTTTTCGCAAGTTATGATATTGAAATATGTTCCAGGGGAATCTAATGCCTATCACAGTATGTACTTTCTATTTTGCCGACTCAAGCAGGTGTTCGCAATCTAATTACATTTGTAAATAGTCGCTACTCCAATAGTGCAACCAAATGATCACTCTGCGGAACTTTGCCATTAAGAGCTATTGGTTGTTAGACACCTAGAGCAGCAACCGGCAAACTAAAGCGAATCAAGGCAGAACTGAAATGACTATGATATCCGTAGAAGCTAGATTCCGTCTGGCAAGTGAGACTTAATTTTCGTATACTTGCTTAAATTAACTGGTTGGCTGTGGTACCCAGTTTAATTTTATGCAGAGCAATAAATATCTACTGTATATCTATAATATCTTAGAATCTAAGACTTACCAGAAGATTTCGATTTGTTGACGATGTTGTTTTCTGCTGGTTGTGTCAGGTCGATTAATTTGCTGATAGTTGAAATCTGTAAAAAAAATTAATATGACTTTAGTATATAGGAATAATTGAATTTAATTATAAAATGAATTTTTTTTTTAATCTTTGTGGCCTACTCATGGATTTAGATCATGGGCCTATGGGCACTTGTAGGATAGTCTCCTTTTTTTAGGTTTCCAGTTAAATCCTATAGCCTGTGAGAGATAACAAAATAGTTAATAGTTTTAATAAATTAAGTAAAGCATCTAAAAGGAAATAAATGCGTAAACGGTTAATTTTGAATACTTCCTTTTAGTTGGTTTACTGCGAATTACAAAATTCGGTAATAAAACAAAAAAATATATACGTAAGGAAAAGAAAATTAAAATAAAAAAATAAAAAATAAAAAATACAAAATAAAATATATAGCAAAAAAAAAAAGTTACACAAAAATTTGAAAAACATATGAAGAATTAGGATTTTTTCTTTTTAAATAAAAATAAGGAAATATGAATTATTTTTCTTTACTGAGTTTACTGTCGTCGATTTTTTTTTTGTTTTTTTTCATTTTTTTGGTTCGCGTGGCAGAAGTTGCAAGGGGTCCGTACCGCCAAGGAAAAGAGTACTTGGTGGTCTTAGTCCTTGTAATCACTGCCTAGGAAGACCGTAAAAATTAATATTCTATGGTCACTTACCTGGTTTTATTTAGGTCCCAGTGTTGTCTTCCCATAGGTCGTCTTTGTCCCGCATCGCTGTAAATAATTAAGATAATATTTCTTCACCTTTCTTTTATTTCATCTTTTTACTTTACCTCGAAACGCCTGGCATTATCCATTCCAACCTGCAAAAAGTTTTGTTCATATCTTTTTATTTAAATGATTTATTTTTACACTTACCTTTTTTTTCCATAGCTCGTTTCCACCCTCGTATAGCATTCTGTAAATTTTGCCTGAAAATAGTAAGGATAAATTTAATTAATATAAAGTAAGAAAAAAATTTATTAGCGTAAAATTAGTTTTGACCATAAGGCCGCCACCCAAAAATTTTTTCCGCCGCCGTAAAATCGGCGTGGAAGTCTTGCGCTTGTTTTTATTAATGAATGAATTTTACTATGCATGTACTTACCTTAATCTTTTCGATTTATCAGCCGCTTACTATTTCCTAAAAGAAATAAAATTGATTATTTTAAATAAATATAAATTTGTTAAGCTAAAAGGCAATTATTTGTTAAATTTTAATAAATTTTACTTGCCATTAATTATACCCACGCGTACCTTGCTGCTGTTCTCTTTAATGTGTTATACAGTTGTATTTAGTGCTGCCAAGTCTTAATGTGATAGAAAGCTTTAATATAGGGTGGCCAGACGGCGTTTTTTTTTTTAGTGTTTTTTTTTGGCGTTTTACTTTCCCTCCCATCCTGGATCCACTGATGGACTCCAGGAATGGTTGGGTTTGTCGTGTGCACCCAGTGAAAACAATAAGGCAGGGTTACACGATAAGGCCGTTAAAATAACCGCGCTATCAATGTAAACTGAGTAATGCTGAAAAGAAGAGGTAGATGGGAAAGCAGCAAAAAGAAAAATGTAGGAAAATTAGGTTTTCAATAGCTGAAAAGCCAAAAAAATGAGTTAAAACGGGGCTTAGACGACATATTGTGGCGTCTAGGAGGTTACTTCGGTGGAACTCACCAATAATTTGGGCCTTTTTTTGAAAGTCAGAGATCGAAGCGACAAGGTGTGCCGGAAAAAAAAAGTTTGAGCAAAATTTGAATAAACTTACCCTTAAAACTTAATTCCAATTAAAAAAAGAAATCGAGTGACAATAGTTTTGGGAAAGATTTATTTTGGCTGAAAAGTGAAATGTTTGATTATAAATTGATATTAGTGGTTTATAAAACAACATAAGCTATAAAATTTTTATAAAAGTTCAAAACAAAACTAATAAATAAAAATAAATAAAGTTTTACAAACGCAAAGAAATAGAAACAAGTTGTATTTTACACAAGCGGAAACAATAAATAAAAAAAAAAACAAATTTGAAATACTTAGAACTAAAAGCCATAAAAAAAAAAAACATTAAAACTATTGTTCCAAAGAAAATTTTAAACAATCGTGACCAAATTATATTTTAAACCTGCAAGGTACCACCTTCACCGCTGTCGCTTCCACCGAGGGATTTGTCCACCGCAGAGGAAGACACCACCAATCCTGGGGTGTCAGGTAACAGCCATTTGACCACCAGACTGTACCACGTACGACCTACGGACTGCAAATATAAAATAATTATATATTTAGCTTAGCCATATTTTGTTTAATTAGGGAAAATACTTACCGTCAGCAACACCATTCCTCTTGATAGTTTTGTTTAAGAGTGCGCGGTTAGGGTTGAGCTCAAACCTATAGTTCGTCTCGCGTCTAGGGAATTTTGACCCACAGTGTTTTCCTTAACATAGAAAAGTGGAAAAAAATATACGGCAAAGTGAAATATATAGTTTTAAGTAAATACGTACGTACCCAAACGTAGGACGTAGGACACGTCACGTACTGACGGCAGTTCCTGCACCAAATTGTGAACATTTCATCCGCTTAGAAGTCCGGGAGAAGAACCTTAAAAGCAATAAATAAGAAATCTGTTCAAATGATTAAATAAATTATTTTTTTTAATATGTTAATTTCATTTTTTATAAAAAAAAAAGATCTGATATTTTTCATTAAATTAATTTTGTTTTAAAGTTTGAAATTAATTCTTTCGAATAATTAATTAATTGCTTTGGTATTAACCTTTTTCGTTTTTGTTATTCTTATTCAAAATTTTCGCATTTTTTGTTGTAAATCGAATGTATAATTTTTGAATTAGAAAATCTTTTTTTGTTTTTTTATTTAATAAACAAAATGTTTGTATTTTTATATTTTAAATGAAAATCTTAAATTCTTATTAATTATGACGGCTTAAATTTATTAAAAGCTGTAAGTAGGGGAAAGGTAAAGTAAGAGAAGGAAGGTAAAGTGTGTATTTGGGGCATCCAAAACTAAATTTAATTACGATGCCATGGTGAGGTTTTACAGCCTCAAGTGGGAGGGCTTAGGTTTCCTGGCAGAACATCAGCCAGAGGAGTTTTGTGTGTGTGCATGCAGGGAACTGGCTAGACTTGCTTCGGGCTCCAAAATTTTTAAATAATTACCAACCTTTAAATTTTTCTTAAACCACAGCTGGTATGATTATTTGTAGCTGCTGACATGACCGGATGTGTTGGCAAGAACCACCCCAAGACGGCGAGCCCTAGCCGGTGCTTAACGCCAGCATACCAGCGCGGCCAGCAGTCCGGTAACACACCAAAAATGTTTACATTTTTGTTTTTTTATACAGCAGCCGCTACATTATGTTCAGCTGTAAAGATCGCCTTGGCCTGGATCAATTCCCAAGCATCATCATACCAAACATTTGTGGCTAACAGAATAGCTGCAATACAAGAATTGCCAATAACAGAACAGTGGCGACATGTCAGCTCAAAAGACAATCCTGCAGATATTCTGTCGCTTGTCATCTCTTCAGGAAAACTCACATAAAACAATTTGTGGTTCTACGGACCAATATTACTACATGGTCAATAAGAGATATGGCCAAAAGTAGTCTCCAAAAAAAAGATATCATGGATCAGAATTTTGATATAGAGTAAAAAAATGTAGCAGCAGCATCAACAGCGAGTGATTCTACAGATAGTGTGATCTACAAGTTTAAACATAATGGCTCATTCAGAACTCTACAACGAGAAGTTGGCTACATTGTGAAATTCGTCAACAATACAAGAAGGAACAATCAACAATCCAAGCTATTATTATCAGTTCCAGAACTAGATCAGGCTCTTACTTTGATTGTACGGGCAATACAACACTCAGTTTTTAACGAAGAACTAAAACACCTAATAAGGTATAAGTAAGTAAGCAAAAATAGCCCTTATAATAACCTTGGCACATTTTTGGACTCTAACGGCATCATCAGAGTGGAAGGAAGATTTAAAGCATCAGATCTTCTGTATGACGCCAAGCACCCAATGCTTATCCCTTATAATGAGTCGATATCCAAATTTCTGATGCAGATGGTGCATGACGAAAACCGTCATTGTGGTCCTCAGGCACTCTTGGCACACACAAGGCAAAAATACTGGCAAATCAAGGGAAAGTCAATGGCCCGATCAACCATTCAATATTGCTTAAAATGCGCTAGAGCTAAACCAAAATTTCTTTCTCAAATTATGGGAAATCTGCCATCTACAAGAACCAGTACAGTTCGACCCTTCATTAACTCTGGAGTTGACTTTGGTGGTCCATTGTGGGTCCACTATAAGAGCAGAGGAAAGAGGCCTCAGAAGGCCTACCATGCAGAATTCTGCTGTTTCGCTACCAAAGCAGTGCATCTAGGAGTAGTTAGCAGTTTAACAACAGAAGCATTCATAGGGGCATTAAAAAATTCATAAGCCGAAGAGCCCATTGCAAAAACTTATACTGTGACAATGCTACCAACTTTGTTGGGACCAAAAATCAACTGGCAGAGCTGTCAGAAGCAGTTTACGGAGATTCAGATGGGGGAGAAATAGATAAAGGCATCATGTTTCATTTTATACCACCAAGGGTACTTCATTTCGGAGGCTTACGGGAGGCGGCAGTAAATCGGCCAAACATCTCCTTGTACGAAGTATATCAACAGCATCACTAACATATGAGGAACTTGACACAGTGGTCATAGAAATTGAAGGAATTCCTAATTCCCGACCCATAAGTCCGATGTTAGATAATCCGAACGATTATAGGAGCACCACTCAACTCCCAATTTGACGTAGCAGCCACCGAAAACTGAAAAAAACTTCTCACTAAATGGAAGTTAGTTACACTCTTAAAATCAGAATTTTGAAGGCGTTGGTCAAAAGAGTATCTATCAGAACTACAACACAGAATGAAATGGAACAAACATCAGGATAACATTAAATCGGGAGACATGGTAATAATAAAAGAGGACAACACAGCTCCTTTACAGTGGCCTCTAGAAAGAATTCTAAAAACACATAAGGGTGATGATGGCTTCATTCGAGTAGTTGATATCAAGACATCAAAAGGAGTTTGCAGAAGACCAATTTCTAGGCTGGCACTATTACCAATTAATAATTCTGAAGATGATGAAATCCCTTAACAAGATGACTTGATTTGCACAAGCATTCATCAGAACGAAAAACCTGAAGGTGATAAAAAACGGAGAAGAATGTCGATGAACCAAAAAACCTTCACTATTATGATGCGATCATATTAATGCCACTAGTATTAGGGGCACAAATACATAATAAAAGGTTAAAAAATCATCTGGGCATGCATTTTGAAGGAATTGGATCCGCCAAAATTTCAACTACAGAATGGCAATTATTAGTTTACTACGATTTAAGAGAATTTTAGACTGAAGAGGCAACTTTTTTGCAAGGAACACAAACCTTAAACGATCTATGCAATCAAATGCAGGACAAAACTACATGCATAAGCCTGGTTAAGCATTTTGAACACACAGAAGCTGAATTAAAACTAGACAGCACTTTGTTGTCTGGGCGGATTAAAAAGAGAGCAGCAATATCTCTAGTTGGAAATATCGCCCATTCACTTTTTGGTATATTGGACTCAGAATAAGCCATATATATACTGGTACAATTTCTCAAGTTAAGGAAAATGAAGAACATCTTCTCGTCCTCCTAAAAAATGAAACCTCAATCATTGACGCTACAATAAACATAATGAGATTAGATCAAGAGTTAATAAAGAAAAAATCCGATTAAATCGATTTCCAAGTTGTACAATTACGTAATATGATAAACGACGTACGGCAGCAAGAAAACAATTAACAACGAACACAATTATCAATACTTGATTTTTTAACAAACACTCACCATGGTCTTATAAGCCCACTACTCTTGACTCCTTATCAATTACAGCAAGAAGTAAGGAAAATCAAAATGCATCTCAGCGAATCATTGGAACTGCCTGTAAGCCAGGAAAATACGTTACAATTATACAAGCTTATGAAGGTTAAAGGAGGGCTCACTTTCAATATAGTAGTTTTCAGTATAACATTACCACTAGTTCAACGTGAACGGTATGAAATATTTAACATTATTCCAGTGCCAACGTGGATCAAAGATACATTAGTAGTAATCATCAACACTGCTCTTAACCAATATTTTACCATTAGCAAATCTGACCTCAGCTTATGTGTACTCATCACAGAAGATATGTATCTGTGCCTTAAAGGCCAAATAAAGCATCAGGACTTCCCAGTGCAGCAAATGAAGGATATAGAAGTTTAGATTTCCCTTCATGATTAAAACAAATGGATATATTAGTTTCAAGTCCGTCTCAGGCAACAGCACTATGCAAAACGGAAATCATACAATTCACACTTAAAGGATCTGGTTTGCTTATATTGGCACAGTTTACTTTTAAATATAAATTCACGTCGTTGCGTGGACAAAACCTGATATCCAGAAATATTGAAAAATCATATATCAGCTTCTGGGAACTCACCCAACAACGACACGAAGACCGCATCACACTATTATTATCAAAAAAAGATGCGAATTAATTTATTTCCCAAATACAAAATTCAACAGCTGTACAAAAATCATTAGCAGAACAAGAAATATTAAGACTCCCAAACAAACTTGAAGCTCACAACTATTATCACATGGCAGTTGGGTTTACATCATTAATGATTGCCTTTAGCATTGTCATATATTTACTAAGTAAAACAAAATTGCAAACAACGGTCAACTCCAACTTCAGCACCTCGCAAACAACAACTATACTCAAAGTTCATTGTTCACATATAACAACCAACACAACCGTCAACAATAGCCCTACAGCAAGAGCTGTCCTCAACGCGAGGAGGATGTTAATGCACGAGCATTAACTAATAAATTATTATTATTAAATTAAGTTCAATAAACTTCAGCACACTTCGCCTAAATTAATACATTTTTTATTATCTATTAAATTATTTAAGTTCAATAAACTAGCACACTTGGCCTAAATTAATACATTTTAATTGCAATATATTTTAATTTAATACTTCCTACAATTGTAATTTAATATAGCACACTTGTCCTTAATTAATACATTTTTTATTACAATTTATTTTTACTTTATTATTTCGAACAATTGTAATTTGATATGGCACACTTGCTCTAAATTAATGCATTTTTTATTATTGCAATTTGTTTATGTTTAATCATATCTCTTTGATAAAACTAGTATATAAGACTAAGAAAATTCTAAATAACAACTTTCATTTTAAAACTGAAAGGAACGGTCTTTTTTAATTAAGAGCAAGCAACACGGTTCAAGTGCTATTGTTGCACCAACGAAATAAATTTACGTCCAGGTTAAACTGCTTGAGAGGTCATACGCAAAAATCAAAACTATTCAGGTATATGCGCCTGTAAGAAAATCATTAGTTTCGAAAACATTATAGCAATCTTCCTATTTCTTTGGGCAACAAATGCTTGAAAGAAAGCCCAAGGCGAAGATTCTTAACAACTTTAGCATTAAACACATTCGAAACAGCAGCTACCGACTGCAAAATGTCAAAAATAGAATACATGTGTTTATATTGGAATGATTATTTTGACGACAGCAAGGCAACAAGGCGGCAGGTTGTAGTCCAGGCTAAATTTGCCGCTGCAATCGAATTAAACTAATTTCTATTTTGGTTGGCGACAGTAAACATGTAAGTGATGTCAGTACTATAAGACATGTAAAAGAATAAGTGCTTCAAATCTCTTATTATGAAAAAACAAAAGAACAATAAAAATTTTAAATAAAAGTTATTTAAAAATTTAAGTGTACATTTATAATAAAACTTTAACACGTTCATTTCTTTAAAATATTGTTGTTGGTGAAGATAGTCATTTTTGTCTGTCTGAGTTCGCATCGTGTAAAAGCTGCTGGATGGATTTGAGTAAAATTTTGTGAGAAGATCCTTTAGAATCTTGGTTCAAATATAGAATAGTTTTTTCGTAGATAAATAGAGATACAAATGTAAAATCAATCAATTTTACCGTTATAATTGTACTTAAACCGTTTTTAGCATATTTTATTCTGTAGATAGAAAATTTTTACATACTTTGCAATAAATAAAAACATATTTTTCTAAATTTTAGGGTTTAGATTGGCTCACGCTTTTGCTCTTCTGCTCTTTGCGCACTCTTTTTTACGCTATGCGCAAAAGAGCAGAGCAGAAAAAAGGATCCAATCGTTTATGTACATTGCGCTTGCTTCTTCTTTTCATGCGCTGCTCTTTGAGCCATGCGCTTGTAAATTTATTTTTGCTGCTTTTGCTCTGCGCACTGAGCCAAAAGAGCAGCTCTTTTGCTCGTGCTACTTTTAATAGTAACAGTGGTTCGTTTGGCTTTTGTTCAGTTTAATATTAATATGAGGAAGGATTTGTTTATTTGAATTTATTTAATTTTATTTATTTGAAGATTAGCTTTTTGTGGGATTAAAAGTTGATATTTATATTAAAAGTATGAATTCAACATGATTTCATAATCGATTTAAGGAAATGTGGATGATATACGGTTGAATTTTTGCTAATGAGAGAGAGAGTGTTTTGCTACATCAGTGCGCAAGTAGATTCTGTATAGTAAAGTTTTTATTTGTGATGACGCATAGGTTAGTTGCAATATGTTGTGGTTGTACTTTTTTTCAATTTTTCTAAAAGCTTTTTTTTTTAAACTTCTGTTATTATAAACACTTTTTATTTACCATAATTCCGGCAAACTTTTATATACTTTAACAAATTCTTCTAAAACGCGAATTAAATAATGCTTTTCAGATGTTTCAAAAAGAAATATACTATTTTATTGTTTATTTGTTTTATTTTTTTATTTAAGATTTTAGTTTGATATTAACAAAAGAAGATAAATCTTAAAGCTAAACTTACAAATTAAATTATGTTTATTTATATATTAAAACTCTCGTTATTATAAAAAATTCACTAACTTATTGTATTGCATTTTCGTTATAAGAACGGTAATGAAATTATAAAAATATGATACGAGGGCTGCTATATATATTTCTGGCTTGGCAACACTGAGTGCTGCCAAGTGCAATCTGACATTTCCATTGGAAAGTTTGTCATTTTTAAGCATAATCGTACTCAAAACGTTTTGACGTACGACCATTATTTGTGCTGTTAACAGTGACTTGAAAAAATTAATATAGAAAAAAATGGAATTAACTCGTGAACATTTTTGTGGCATCATTTTTCACAACTTTCGACGGGGATTATCACGACAAGAGTGCATTGATGAACTTAAATCTTTGTATGGCGATGAAGCACCATCCTATAGCACAGTGAAAAATTGGTTTTATGAATTTAATCGTGGCCGAAGCTCGCTCAAAGACCAATTCCGTGAAGGTCGTCCAAAAATGGCTGTTGTGCCAGAGAACATTGATGCCGTGCGTGAACTCATAATGCAAGATCGACATGCGACATACCGAGAGATAGAGACATCCTTGGAAATTTCTTCCACCAGCATACATTCGATACTGCATGAACACCTGGCAGTAAAAAAGGGTTGTTCTCGTTGGATCCCGCACAATTTGAAAGTCGCTCAAAAAGAGGCTCATGTCAATTGGTGCAAAGAAATGTTGCAAAAATACGATTGCGGTGCTTCAAAAGACGTTTATAAGATCGTCACAGGTGAGGAATCATGAATCTATGCGTATGAGCCCGAAACGAAACAACAATCGACCGTGTGGGTCTTCAAAGACGAGCAAAATCCAACGAAAGTTGTTTGTGGAAGAAGCACTTCGAAGTAAATGGTCGCCTGTTTCTTCGGCAAAACTGGTCATGTGGCGACTGTTAAGCTTGAGCAACGTAGGACGGTCACTTCTGAGTGGTACACTACAATTTGTTTGCCTGAAGTCATCGGAGAAATTCGAAAAACCAACAAGAGAAGACGAATCATTGTTCACCATGACAATGCGAGCTCTCACACATCGGCTCAAATCAGAGCGTTTTTGACCAGCCAAAACGTCGAATTAATGGGTCATCCGCCTTACAGCTCTGACTTGGCACCTAATGACTTCTTCTTGTTACCGCACATCAAGAAAAAAATGCGTGGTCAACGATTTTCGCCGCCAGAAGAAGCTGTTGAAGTGTTCAAAAACCATGTTTTAGAGGTGTCTCAATCGGAGTGGAAAAAGTACTTCGACAACTGGTTTGAGCGCATGCAAAAGTGTATAAATCATGCTGGAGAATACTTTGAAAAACAATAAAACCATTTTTGATTATAAATATTCGCATTTTCACTATTAGGCCAGATTTATATAGAGCAGCCCTCGTATTATAAAAATATGAGTTTATTTAAAATAAAGCAAATTTGAAATTGTTATTGTTTTATTTTACTTTTAACCTAGCATTTAATAAGAATTTTAATGTTATATAATTTACCTATTACTTCTAATAATTTCTTAATACATATTATCTTTATTCCCTTTATATTTAACTCGTGCGCTCTAGGCATGCCATCTTCACCGTTCGCTTGAAAAAACACAAATGAAATTTACACTGTGTTTTGACAAGAACGCTATTAAACGAGTATGATGGCGTGATGGTAAACACAAAATATAAAAATTTTTTGATTTTCAGCCAACGCCGCTGACAAACACGAAATTTACCCTATTACACGAGTTTGATCAGGCCGTGCTCACAGGCGAAGTTCGATCGCTTAATAGCCGCTTAACGTTGTTTTAACTCTAATTTATTGTGTAACTTAAAACATCGGCATCCTACAAGCGTTACGTTTGTTTATATGTATGTGCCTTAATCAACGATATAATTTTACCTGCATTATGTGCAAAAAATAATGTGTTTCAGGCTATAATTGGAAATCATATATGTATGTACCTATATACATACATATGTATGAATATATGTACCTGGGTAGTTATGAATTTTTACATAACTACGTATGTGCTCATGGAAAAGTTTAAAATTTTGATATTAAAGTGCCATAGTTTTTAGTGTAAAAATTACTAGAGACCAAGAAGTCAAAATGAAAAACACCTACAACACAGTTTTTAAAAATAACAACAAAATTCAGTGTTTGGGGTTCAATAAATTTATATTGAATATAAATAATTAAATAAATTAGTGTTGAAGGTTTTCGTCCGTTTTCACAACAACATTGAAAATAAAAACAACATTAAGAATTTTGTTCTTGTTTTGAATATAAATATGCGAACGAACGAAAACATTTGACATCCGTAAGTACCTGCACCTATGTATGTACTAAAGGCTGGTTCACCCACAAAAATTTTGTTCCGAAACATTTTTTTTATACGTAGTTTGACGTTTTATTTTTTGAGAGAGAGAGAGAGAAAAAGAGTAAACTCACTTCGGAACAATTTCAGCTTGAATGGGGGTTTTCACACACGATTAATTTTTAATCCGCACAACTTTTGTTCTTTCGTATTCACACTAGACTAAAGGCTGGTTCACCGGCAAAAATTTTGTTCCGAAACATTTTTTTTTATATGTAGTTTGACGTTTTATTTTTTGAGAGAGAGAGAGAAAGAGAGTAAACTCACTTCGGAACAATTTCAGCTTGAATTGGTTTAATTTTTGTTCCGAAACAAAGAAACTGTGCTGCCAACTACTTTTTTTTTAAAGAAAATTTAACTGAGCTGCCACTTCATTAATTAATGTGATAAAAATCATTCAAGCAAAAAATATATTTTACATACTTTTTCGTTCTTTGTTACATTGATATTCAATAATTATTTTTAAAATTTGTTTTGTTCTTAAGATTACCTGCCTTAATTTGCCTGGTATATTTATAATAAAACACAAAATAAAAGAAAATAAGTTTAAAAAATTGTGTCATGGATCTCAACGAATGAATCCCTTGCCTTGAAGCTTATTTCAGAAATGAAAAAGCCGGGTAGAGAATGCTTGTATGACTTTTTACCTCAATTTTTTTTACCTCATTTTTTGATTTAATTATGAAATTTTTTTTAATTTAGAATTTATTTATAATAAAACGGCATTCAGTGATTTTAATTTTCTATCACAGTGCTGCCTGCTTGTAAAGTAACACATCTCGCTTACACATATGTTTCATATGGTAGCTTTGTTTTTCCAGAAAAATTGTTCGAAGTGGGTGAATCGTTTCAGAACAAACTCTCACAAAACTAAAATTCTCTCACAACAAAAATTTTGTTCCGAAACAATGGGTGAACCCGCCCTAATTATGCTGGCATAAAATTGTGCACGTATACACAGCTTTGTGTGTGTTAGTATTTTCTTTGTTTATTTCATGTTTGCCTTTCGTTCGTTAAACACATGCATAAATTGCGGAACATACTTCGATAAAATAAGTTATGATGAATTGGCAGTTAATTTTAGGAGGAATTTCTTAACTTATGCCACATTTTCACAAGATTTCAATTAATATTTTATTCATATTTGACAAAAAGTTCGTTTTCAACGTTTTTCCCTGTAAAATACATATAAAAATCAACTTAATTAACATTAAAATTTAATTGCTGTTTCTGTATTACAGGCGAACAACTCGTCTGAAAAAATTATATAAAAAGCACTGTTTTTTTATTTCTATATTCTATTTTTATTTCTATATTAATCGCCAGAAACAGCATGTTAATTTCCCTTGATAAAATATAAGAAAATTGAATTCAATCATAACAAATCTCAATCATGTACATAATTACATCATTTTCTTCATATTTATCTTTACTCGTCGATGGACAACTAAACACTAAAAATCGCTCT
The DNA here is from genome assembly GCA_916610165.2 of Gymnosoma rotundatum. Lineage (NCBI taxonomy): Eukaryota > Metazoa > Arthropoda > Insecta > Diptera > Tachinidae > Gymnosoma > Gymnosoma rotundatum. The sequence goes on from OU744336.1 coordinate 90,298,695, forward strand.
GCAAAAAAAAACACGCAGAACCTGTGTTTTCATAAGTGTGTATGTGTTAGTTTTGTTCTGCTTGTGCGGGGTTGAAGCTGGTTGAAAAAATTGTGCCAACCAAAAACCACTCTCCTCACCGAAAATGCCTATAAACTGCGATTTTATGCCAGCACAATTGTTCCAGTGTGAAAACCCCCAATTGGTTTAATTTTAATTTTTGTTCCGAAACAATGAAACTGTGCTGCCAACTACTTTTTTTCAAAGAAAATTTAACTGAGCTGCCACTTCATTAATTAATGTGATAAAAATCTTTCAAGCAAAAAAATATATTTTACATACTTTTTCGTTCTTTGTTTGCATTGATATTCAATAATTATTTTTAAAATTTGTTTTGTTCCTAAGATTACCTGCCTTAATTTGCCTGGTATATTTATAGTAAAAGAAAATAAGTTTAAAAAATTGTGTCATGGATCTCAACGAATGAATCCCTTGCCTTGAAGCTTATTTCAGAAATGAAAAAGCCGGGTAGAGAATGCTTGTATGACTTTTTACCTCAATTTTTTTTACCTCATTTTTTTTATTTAATTATGAAAGAATTTATTTATAACAAAACGGCATTCAGTGATTTTAATTTTCTGTCACAGTGCTGCCTGCTTGTAAAGTAACACATATTGCTTACACATATGTTTCATATGGTAGCTTTGTTTTTCCAGAAAAATTGTTCGAAGTGGGTGAATCATTTCAGAACAAACTCTCAAAAAACTAAAATTCTCTCACAACAAAAATTTTGTTCCAAAACAATGGGTGAACCAGCCTTAAAGAGCTGCACAAAATGTTTTAAAAGTTCTATGTTCTAGTGCACACTACTTCCAAATACAGAATTTCATTCTAAATATAAATATCAAAACAAGCATAACAAAACGTTGCTCTCATTAAAACAAAACAAGCACCATTTGAAAAGTTTCTCTTTACAGCTTTGTTAGTGCTTGTGTGTTAAAACAGAGTAGAACATGAAGTAAAAAAACGGTAAATCATAGTAGAAACATGGAGTGCACTAGACATATACAAATATGCTCACAAAAATAAAGCAGTGATTTATTGATTTAAGGCTGTTGAAAGAAAACACTTTTATCTAAACAAATGATATGCAATCATACAAATATGTTTTTTTATTACAGGCTATTTTATTGTTATATTTTTAATATGAAAATATGGAACTTCTGATAAAAAAATAAATTTTTGGAAAATATTTTTGTAAAAGAATAAATACTGAACCACGTGTTATTAATTTTAAATCCTTACTACCTATTTATTGCTGAACTCTTTTAAAAACTGTTGTATAGAACTTACGAAAAAAATATTATTTATTCTAATCGAATACAGGCAAATTTGTTTTTTTTTGTAGGTATATTTAATATAAATAGATAAAAAAATTTTGGAAAAAATAATTCAATTAACATTTTAAATAAAACAGAAATTATAATGGTTTGTAACCTATTTTGTGCGTTATCAAATTTTATAGTTGACGACACGGTAGCTAGGACGTTTTATTTTGATATTTTTTATGGGTCTATGAAATAACTCCCACGAAATAAGTCCCACTTTTAAAAACGAAATAAATCCCACAAAAAATTGCTGTTTTGAAAGTGGGAGTTATTTCGTTTTTTCGTCAATTGATGGGACTTATTTCATTACGCGTTTTTATTTTAAGTGGGACTTATTTCGTTTTGAGTGGGAATAAATTCGTTTTGTAAAGTGAAAGTTATTTCATACCCCTAAATTTATATTTTGGTGGGATTTATTTCGTTTTAAGTGGGACTTATTTAATTTTCATAATTTTGCATTTTATGTGAATGCTTAATAGTTTTTGACGTTATTTGTTGCTCTTCACGTTGTTTCTCATTGAATTTCATTATGTCCTATTTGTTGCTTTTTGAAAAAAAAAATTATTGTATTGTAGGATATGCTTTCGAAAAGTTCCGTTATTTCTTGCTCTTTACGAAATGAATAGTATTGTTTCAAATTTGTTGTTAAGTGTGCTAGTTTACAAGACCTTATCATTATATTGATTAGTTAAGTTTGTAAATTTCAATAGTGAACATGAGTGTGACATACGAAATAATTGCAGGGAAGAGAAATAACAGCAAGCTTCTTTATATATTTTTTGAGAAACAATTTTATATTAAAAAGTGCTCTAAATTAGAAAAACATTTTTATATTTGTTATGTAAAGGATTGTCCATCACGAATAATGTTATTTGGCAGCGAGTGCATTAAAGCAAAAAATTGTAAAGCGCACAATCACGATAATCAAGAGACTCTGTTCAAAGAACTAAAATTTTTAAATAATGTAAAAACAAAATGCGCCCGTCTTAATGAAAAGCCAACTGAAAACAATTGCGCTGGAAGTATTCGCAATATTTTTGTGAATATTAGCATGGAGTAAGTACCACCCACATGATAATTATTATTTATTAAGTAAGTACTTAATAAAGTCTTTGCAGAAATCAAAACGAAAGCAAAAATATTGTCTTTGATAAAATACAGCGGAGTTTGCAGTATATTGTGAATAAAAATTTTAAAAGTTCTCCCAAAACACCGGCAGAAGTGCAGGAAGTTTTCCAAGACACAGCAGTTTATGATAAATTCGGTTATTCCAAATTAAATGGAAATAAACAATGTCAGTTTTTCAACACATGCTATAAAGAAAAAAACTTTGCATATTGCGTTTTTTGTTCCGAAAGAACTGTTGAAAGAATGCATTCCTGTTAATTCGAAAAGAAACATTTTAATTGGTGGTCCTTTTTCTGTACTTCCTCTAGGAAGCTTTAAACAACTATTAATCTTACATTGTGAATACTTTGGTTCGGTAATTAATTTCATTCATAACTATATATAGATTTATATTATGTATACATATGTATATATTTATTATTTTTTCTATTTTAGGTATTCCCCTTTCTTTTCTTACTGATGAGCAAAAAGTCTCTAAAAGCATATCAGCATTTATTAAGTTATATACAAAGGAGCATTATTGATCTGTCACAAGCAACTTTTATAACAGATTATGAAACAGGATTGAGAAGCGCAATTGAAAAAAGTTTCCCTGATTCAAAAATATTTGGTTGCTGGTTCCATTATTGCCAGGCATTGCGTCGATTCATAACCATGAAGGACAAAAGGCTCGCTCAATATATTCGGCAAAATAAAGAAGCGTCTAGAATTTATCACAAATTTCTATCTCTTCCATTATTACCTGGAATGCACATTTCGGATAGCTTCCAACTACTAACCGAAGATTTAGGAAAATTGAACGCTTTATATAGATTCAAATCGTTTATAAAATATTTTGAGAATCAATGGATGCAAAAGGTACAATATTCCTTTTAACTTAATATTTACAAAAAGATGTTATGATTTCATTATTACAGATCGGTCCACATAACTTTTTAGTTTTCGATTCTGAAATCAGCACTACGTCTGCAATAGAAGCTTACAATAGCGTCATAGGAAAAAGCATTCCTAACAAGGCTACTTTTTTCAAATTTGTAGCATTTTTACAGATGCAAGAATTTGAAAAAGTAAGAAAATTTGAACTATTGATGAATACCAATGGTAGTGTGGGAAAATGGCGTATTAAAAAGTCCTGTGTTTTGAAAGCAGATATGATTTCGAAATTCAAGAATGATCTCTTACAAGGTACTATAACTCCTTCTAAATTCCTTGACCAACTGGTGTTATTAAAAAATAATTTAATTGTACAAATGCAGCCTGATGATGATCTTTTTGAAGAATTATCATATTTGGAAGAGGACATTGAAGACGAGTCGTTAAACCATATTGAAACCAACCAGAATACAATTAAGAATAATATGTGCGTGGTTTGTTTCATAAAGCAGCCAAATATCTTATTTTTTCCTTGTAAGCACTTGAAAATTTGCAGTGAATGCTGTCTTACAATGCTAACTCACAAAATTGATCAAACCAGTAAACTAGTATGTCCATTCTGTCGTGCAGAAGTTCATGAAACCCTTCAAATATTTATCTGATAAATAAATGATTTTATGATAAAGGGCGATAATTTTAATCTAATGGTCCTTCCGAAACGGTTTCCATGCTAATAATAAGAACAATTGATCTGTACTTAATCCATTTACGAATCCAAACGTTGTTACTAGTAGGCGTTCTCTATAAGTTCCTTGACCGAAAAAAGGATTAATAATAAATTCTGGAACTCTATCAAAATTCGTAATATCCATTCCATTAAGAAGCCTTCTGCAAGTTTGCATACGATTTTTATTTATTATTCCACTGCTTTGATTATTCATATTATTCGACATGTGTTTTTTTTCGAAGAGCCAAATACCTCTTATTTGAAATCGCATTAAACATATATTATTCAAGGGGGAGTTATTTCATTTTGAGTGGGAGTTATTTCATTTCAAATAAATTTTTAAATCATTTCATTTTGGTGGGACTTATTTCGTTTTCAAAAGTGGGACTTATTTTGTGGGAGTTATTTCATTTTTTAAAGCAATTATTGGTGAGACTTATTTCGTTTTTAAAAGTGGGACTTATTTCGTGGGAGTTATTTCATAGACCCATTTTTTATATTAAAATTTCTCTTTAGCCGAATTCTGCTAACAAAAACTTCAAGCATGTTTTGAATGTTCTACTTCATTTTTGATATTCTAAAGCATTTTTGTTCTAGTTCTGTTTTGTTTCAATGTTGTTCTAAAACACTTTTGTTCTCTAATTCTCTATTTTGGTCGCAAAGCAAAACATTTGTGTTTGGAAGTATGTGTTTGAAAATAAGAGTGTTCTATACACACACTACTTGAAATTTACGTGATTGCTTATAAGACATTTTTCTTATGCTTGTGCAGCCCTTTAGTATGTACATATTTTATGATGAAGTATCTATGTGGGTAGTTTAGCTAATATCTGTATACACACATACATAAACTTATACATACCATGAAGGAGATCGAACTAGTATCAAACGAGTATTCTACTAGTAGAAAAATCACCAGTACTAGTTCCCATCTGTAAACTTTCCTATACCATCTTAATGCTCAAATTAACATTGAGTGTGTTAGGAAAATTACTAGTACCATTGGTACTAGATGGATACTAGGCGGATACTAGTACTATTAGTACTAGATGAGTACTAGTATAATTGATCCTAGGTAGATACTAGTACAATTAGTTTTTCATGAAAAACTAGTATTATTGGTTTTAAATAAGAACTAGTACAATCGATTCAAGGTGGATGTCAGTGCCATTTCTTCTAGTCGGATAAAATTAGTTCTGCATTAGGAACTGGTTTATAGCAAATAATTTTCTATTCAATTTCGTTTTCCAAAAACATTTTTTTCACTTTTTTAAGCTGATTCTCTATTCCTACATAGTAAAAACTGCCTGATGAATCACTTCGGATTTCAATTTTGTTCGTTTTTCCAAGCAGACCTTTTAGAGATAGCGTTTGAGTTACGTTTGTTACTCCACCATATACCAAAATCCTTTAATTTAAGAAATGTGTATTATTTGATACTTCACCAAAAACTAAACAATTAACTTTCTGTATTTTAAGAAGAAAATATATAGTCCTTAAAAAATTCCACAATATTATTGATTTCCATAATTTGAACAACATGCAGGTATTACAGATTGTGTTGCTTCACTCAACGTCGAAAAATTCCTTTAGTATTTTAATTATAGATCGCTGGTTTTACATTCGAACATCAATGTTATAGTGCGTTTCCATTGACGTGATTTTGTCTAAAACACTTGATTTTGTCTAAAACACTTGATTTGCTCAAATCAAGTGCTTTGCTACTTGATTTACCATACATTTTTCATGCTACCAAAACCATTTAAATCACTTGATTTATTCAAAATCATGTCGAAAATGCATTTTTTCGAACTAATTTTGCCTTTGCAACACTGTGTTGTGTCTAGGATATTGAAGTTCAAAAAAGTGACAATTACTTTTAAGTTGATCAAGACAAAAAAAATTTTTGTACAAAAAAAAAATTTTTGTAAAAAAAAAATTTTTGTACAAAAAAAATGTTAAAAAATATAAAATGAAAAAATATGTAAAAACAAAAATTAAATTAACAATAAAACGATTTTTTTACAATAAATAAAATAGTCTGTTTTTTCTTTTATGCAGAAAATGTCAGTGTTACGTCACAAATTCGAATTTACAAAACACTTCAGCTCAATTGAAACACTTCAAAGTGTTTTTCTCAAAACAAGTTGATTTCAAGTCAATGGAAACGCACTATTAAACAAAAAACATGTTAAAAAAATTTTAAAATTATTTTTTAATTTAATTTTTTTTTTAATGTCACTTTTAATGTCACTATAATTGTTTTAAATTTGTTATAACAACTAAAAATAAAATAAATGAAAATACGAATTAGCAATTCGCGTTAAAGCATTATCAAAAATTAATATGAAATTCTGAAAGTCAAATCAATCTACAAGTGAACTACTTGAAGTACTAGTATTTTTCTATATATATTCTATCACCTTTTGAACTAGTGCTTGCTGTACTAGTAATGGTACCAGTAGTTTAAAGACAATTAACGCTTATCCTCCTGTAGGGTATATATGTATGTAGATAAAACAACAACATACATATTTATTCACTTCCCAACAACTACACTACATACGCGCAGCTTAGGACTGAATAATTATTTATGAATTTTAAAAAATCATCCATAATAGTTAAACAGAGTGGCTCCTTTAAAAATCGCTAAAGTGACGCCACTGAAATACAATAAAATCATGTTTTTATTATGTAACAGGGGGGTTACTATGTAACTCGATTCGAAAATTAAATATTACGAATTCGGATTTTTTCTACCAACTAACTCGAATTCGCAAACACATTTCCTACTTTCGAGTTGCGTATGTCCGTATGTCGGATACTCACACTCTACTTTCGGATGTGCGTCACTATGTATTTCGAATTTTGATGTCAAAGTCGGTCGAAAGTTGCAATTTGTGTTCGTTTGATGTTTAGTTAACTTATGATACATAAACAAATCTTTAAAAAATCGAAACAACGATAGCAGACGCTGAAAATGTAAATATTTTTTAAATATATATATTGATTGATAAATGTTAATTCAAGTCTTTTTCAATAGGGAAAATACTACGAAAAATTTGAGCATCCACAGTTGGCTAAGGGGTACATAAAAGCTACGGACGCCTAACAAGCCACCAATGATTTATGGGCACGATTAGTAGAAGATCTAAATGCAGCCTGTCCACCAATACGGGAAGTGGTCGGTTGGAAAAAGGTAAGTAATACATAGTTTGTCTATAAATTAAATAAATTTTTTCTCCTTAGGTTTGGGCAGACCACAAGACCCACCTTAAAGCCAAATTGCGGAAGAACCGCATTAATTTTTCGAGCACAGGCGGTGGCCTGGCAAAAATGTGTTCATTCACTGCACTTGAAGAAAGTGAAATTAATTTATTTCAAATGAAGTAGGCGTTTAACTGTATGAGTGGGGTGAGAAAATTTGGAGCAAACAGTACCTACACAACTGGTGACGACACTGCTACGGGAACCAGTAACAACGCCGAGCAAGATGTTTACACTGTACATGATTACATGTGTAACCAACATGATATGGGGGAGACAGATGAATTGGTGTCTGCCCCTTCCCCACCGCGTTGTTCATCAACTGCTCGCACACCCATCACACAACGAGCACCATTCAATCGCGCTGTGCTGAAAAAGCAATCATTGCTGGAACAGCAAGTCAATAGTCAAATGGAGTACCACAAGCGCTCCATATCAGTGTTAGAAGAAATAAGTACTAGTTTAAAATCTCTAGTTAAATACAAGAGAAGGCAAGTAGATATAGACGAGAAAAATTATAAGCTTGCAAAAAGAAAATTCGACCATGAACTAAAATTAGACGTTGAAAATAAAAAACTTTAACTTTTTTTTATAAATTGTTTTATATTTCATTTCATCTCCACTTTCTAACCAAAGGGCAACCGAATCCATTTTTATAATAAACAAATATTTACTCTTAACTTTTATTTTTATTATTTTGAAATTTTTGACATTTTTGCGTAGGAAATTCTAAGTGATTACTAACAAATTTTTACTGCAAAAATTTCTTGTAGTAAAGTTTTGTAAGATATTAAAAAAATATGGTAAATTAATAAAAGTAAAAAAATAAGCAACCGAAAAATGTTAATAAAAGTGCAGTGATGATTATAAAATATTCAAGTATTTTCACTTTAATGTTCCAGGAGAGCATTTGACATCTAATTTTTCTTGGTTCGCTATGCCCTTAATTATTTCTTATGAAATCACTAAGTTAATTTTCAGAATATTGTTTTGTGTTCTTTGTTTACTAAACTTTTTGGAGTTGTACAACTTATAACTGCTTGCATTTTACTTTTTTAAGTTAAAATGAAAACAAATTTCAATGTACTAAAGCATATTTAGAGTGGTCAAATTCAATAAAAAAAAAATAAAGACACGTAGTTACGAGAATATTTAATATGTTCTTCAAAAATCGTTTCGTTCTAACAAAAATAAAAGTGGGTACCAATATTGCAAAGAATCGTGTAGCTCAAAGCGATAACTTTTCCAAAACTAAGTTCTTTTACTATCAGCTGTTTACTAAAGTTTACGAATTTATGCTATTTTTCTCTTCGAGTACTTTTTTAGACAAGAGAGGTCTTTGAGAGAAATTTTTGTAGTTTGCACAAAAATGATTTATTTACTGCACTTTACTGTAAAAGTTACACAGATGGTCATGCTTGTGTATCCACTAATGAAAGATGGAATTATTAAAATAGATATCCCCAACAAACATGACAGGTATCAAGCAATCTACCTGTTGTTACGGGTAGAAAAAATGACTAGAACAAACTTCACTTTTTTATTTTTTCACTGAGATTTGTGTGCGTACATATGCGTGTATGTTTATTTTTGTTGGTCATGGTTATGTTTATTATGGTTTGTGGTCTATAAATTTTACTTCCTGGATCAAATTGTGTGTTAAGGAACCTCTGATGTTTTTAATGCATGCGCTTGACGAGTTTTGGGTGGCTGTGAGTGCGCCAGGTTTTCATATACATCTTGTTTGTTTGATGGGAATAGTTTATGTTGTGTAGTTTTGGTTTTGTTTTTTTTTTTAGCGGCGCTGTATTATCGTTTTGGTTGTTCTTGTAAATAGTAAATAGTAAAAAGTTCTTCGAAGCGATCGTATTAATTTAAATAAATAACCAGGGAAAAGCATATTTTTAAGAAATGGAAAAATTTAAGTGATTGTTGATTAATAAAAGAAGTAATTATAATTAAAATAATAAAAGAAAAGGGAAGTGGTTTAAGAGTTATTTCATATTTAGTTTTGGTGGTCCAAGTTCCTGCTTAAAGGAACAAGGATTAAATTCCGTCCTGGAAAAAAACGTAAGGAAATATTTTTTTTAATGACGAAAATAAGAAAATTTGGTAGTTTTAACATGTTTTTTGTATTATTTGTGCAAAAATTATAGCTGGCTGTGGATGGTAGGTGTAGGAAAGTGACGGATATTTGGAGAAAACTGTTGGCTACAGGACCATAAAAAATCATAATAAAAAAGGAAAAATTTTTAGTTAAACAATGTTTTTAAAGAAAAAAAGGAATATTATTCGGAACAAAGGAAGTTTGGTTTTGGTTAAGCAGTAAAAAATTTTGGAATTTTTCTATATTTCTTTATTTATTTATTTATATACCTATTTATATTTAGTATTAAGATTTTGGTTTGTTTATTTTGTACCGTCTAATTACAGTTTAAGTTTATACAGTACCCTTAATATTAACGCCTAAAATCAAAAACAGTTTCTTTTAACATATTTTATTTAGTCTACTGTAATCTGCAACAGGGAGTGTTAATGTTTTTAAATTCTAATTAGGAATTGTCGAGAATTGGAAAGGAAACAGGAAGTAAAAAACTGCATTAGGAAACTCGGGGTTTTATTATGAAAATAATTTATTTTATTGGTATAGAAATACCTTAAAAGAAAATATAATTTTGTAGGGAAGACCCTCTAACCCTAGGGAACTCTCTCAGGATAGGAGTGAAGATTTGCGTATTATTCTGAAAACAGAAAAAAGAATTTAGGAAAACCGATTAATATAAAAGAAAGAATAAAAATAAGAAATATCAGTTTTTGCTTTGCTGTGCAGAGAACATTAAACAAGAGGCATTTATATTTTGAGTTATTTTAACTTGATTGTAACTTATCTTTTGTTTATTTGTATTTCTAGTTAGGGTATATATTTTCCTTTTTTATGAATTTTTGTTTGCTTATATATATATATATATATATATATATATATATATATATATATATATATATATATATATATATATATATATATATATATATATATAATAGATTTTATTTTCCTAGTTATATCAAAAAATATGGATGTAAATCAGTAATATAGAAATTAAAGCATAATGTGTTTGGCTTAATAAATAAAGGAATCGGCATGGAGGTAAGATAAGAAGGTGGGTAGAGAGAGAGGTGATGGGATCACAAATGGCAAGGATTCCGGGGAATTATTTGTGATATGGTCGGGAGGCGCCCAAATTGGAATGAGGTAACTCAAGATAATTCTTTATATAATAGTTATCTTGAATTACAATAAAATTTGCGTGTGAAAACAGCAAAACATGTGGCAATAGCCAACTAGATTTATTTTATATCGCAACGAATTGATTGCCAACCTTGGATTTAAGGGATAGTTCTCCTTGTAGCCCATCATCAAAAGAAAATTAACTATCTTTGTATGGTTGTGCAGAAAGACTAGATGTTTTTTTTCAGTGGAAGCGATGCATTCGACTTATTTAGAATGGAAGGGTGACAGTAACTTAGAAACTTTTTGTCAAAGTTGTTTAATTGTATTGTCATTTTTTTATGTTATGTAGTATCTTAGTTTCAGTCGATATAATGTGAAGGGACAATTTCTTTAATAACCGCCTGTGCGCGAGTTAACATCTCTTATTTTAAGATAGTAATAACAAATCCATAAGTTCAAATATAACTAAGATAGTAATAAAAGATGATAAATCCAAAAACTCAAATATAACTATTCTAAGCTAGAGATAAGACAGACATCATAAATACAACTATTGTAGCGATAAGAAACACATTCTTTCTTTTCTAACTTAATACAAATAACTCAAAACATGTTTTACTGATAAAAAAGGTACTAGTAACCTAAACAAAGAAAAACATATTTTGAGTTAGGACAAAGAAACATTTAACAAATTTATTAATATAAATAGATGCTAAGAAAAATAGGATAGATAGTCTTAAGAATATATTTAATAAAGAAACGCACATTTTCTGGTGCAGAAAAAACAAAATATATTTTTTTACTCATTTCCTATAATTGGAAATTAACTGGGGGCTCAAGCCGGTCTAAACTCTTGACCACAGCCAAATATTCTTGACATTCAAGATATTTAAATAAAAATTCCACGGCGCACAGTGGCGCCCGTAGAGCAAACGAGGTTGCAAAAACCAAAATTTTTATGAACGCCCACGAAGTTTTGAATAAACCCATGTTATAGGAAACTTTTCAACGGTTTCAAATATGCCACTCTTAATAATATCACATTTTTGGTTTAGAAGATATAACCGTTCAAAGGTGAACGACTTTCGTTTTTCAAAAAAACATACAATTTTTAGTCAATTTGTTGCGATTTCAGGTATAATATCACGAAAAATAGGTAATGAATCGCCATATTTTTTGTTTGTATTGATTGATGTATTTATTAAATGTATAATGATAAAAAAATTAACTGTTTGCTTTGTGTTTCTCCTGGTAAATCACTATTTAAAAACTATCCATTTTTTCACTATTTTTCAACTTTGACGGAAAATAAAAAAATCTATATTTTTAATTTTCACCCTGACCAGGATTCGAACCATCGATTTTACAAATTAATGAAATTTTCGGCTTTTGGTTCTTTTTAATTAATTTTCTAAACATTTTTAGAAAGAAAAATTATTTACAAATGTATGCGGACGTTTTCCAAAGAAAACAAGAAAAATTAGACGCTAGCAGAATGAAATGCAGCATTTTCTGGACCGCCACATCCTTCATCAGCATTCTTTGCATCTATCTACCTTATGTTATGTACATCGTAAACATCATCTATTTAACCAACTAATCTTATTGTTAATTTGGTGAGACGAAGTTCACACACAACTTAAAGCTTTTTCTTTGTCATTCTCTTTGTAACTTGTCTTGTACATTTGTTGTTGCTTTTTTTGTACTAGCAATTTGATAGTCACAAATGCAACTTTTTTATTTTTAATTATTCATACTTGTTTGCTCACAACATTATAGACACTGTTTCAGTATCATATTGACTTTTATGAGTTAAGTATGAATGTAAATACGCGGTGCCTAGCGTTTGTTTTAATTTTTAATTTTCACCCTGACCAGGATTCGAACCATCGATTTTACAAATTAATGAAATTTTCGGCTTTTGGTTCTTTTTAATTAATTTTCTAAACATTTTTAGAAAGAAAAATTATTTACAAATGTATGCGGACGTTTTCCAAAGAAAACAAGAAAAATTAGACGCTAGCAGAATGAAATGCAGCATTTTCTGGACCGCCACATCCTTCATCAGCATTCTTTGCATCTATCTACCTTATGTTATGTACATCGTAAACATCATCTATTTAACCAACTAATCTTATTGTTAATTTGGTGAGACGAAGTTCACACACAACTTAAAGCTTTTTCTTTGTCATTCTCTTTGTAACTTGTCTTGTACATTTGTTGTTGCTTTTTTTGTACTAGCAATTTGATAGTCACAAATGCAACTTTTTTATTTTTAATTATTCATACTTGTTTGCTCACAACATTATAGACACTGTTTCAGTATCATATTGACTTTTATGAGTTAAGTATGAATGTAAATACGCGGTGCCTAGCGTTTGTTTTAATTTTTAATTTTCACCCTGACCAGGATTCGAACCATCGATTTTACAAATTAATGAAATTTTCGGCTTTTGGTTCTTTTTAATTAATTTTCTAAACATTTTTAGAAAGAAAAATTATTTACAAATGTATGCGGACGTTTTCCAAAGAAAACAAGAAAAATTAGACGCTAGCAGAATGAAATGCAGCATTTTCTGGACCGCCACATCCTTCATCAGCATTCTTTGCATCTATCTACCTTATGTTATGTACATCGTAAACATCATCTATTTAACCAACTAATCTTATTGTTAATTTGGTGAGACGAAGTTCACACACAACTTAAAGCTTTTTCTTTGTCATTCTCTTTGTAACTTGTCTTGTACATTTGTTGTTGCTTTTTTTGTACTAGCAATTTGATAGTCACAAATGCAACTTTTTTATTTTTAATTATTCATACTTGTTTGCTCACAACATTATAGACACTGTTTCAGTATCATATTGACTTTTATGAGTTAAGTATGAATGTAAATACACGGTGCCTAGCGTTTGTTTTAATTTTTAATTTTCACCCTGACCAGGATTCGAACCATCGATTTTACAAATTAATGAAATTTTCGGCTTTTGGTTCTTTTTAATTAATTTTCTAAACATTTTTAGAAAGAAAAATTATTTACAAATGTATGCGGACGTTTTCCAAAGAAAACACCGCACCGCGTATTTACATTCATACTTAACTCATAAAAGTCAATATGATACTGAAACAGTGTCTATAATGTTGTGAGCAAACAAGTATGAATAATTAAAAATAAAAAAGTTGCATTTGTGACTATCAAATTGCTAGTACAAAAAAAGCAACAACAAATGTACAAGACAAGTTACAAAGAGAATGACAAAGAAAAAGCTTTAAGTTGTGTGTGAACTTCGTCTCACCAAATTAACAATAAGATTAGTTGGTTAAATAGATGATGTTTACGATGTACATAACATAAGGTAGATAGATGCAAAGAATGCTGATGAAGGATGTGGCGGTACAGAAAATGCTGCATTTCATTCTGCTAGCGTCTAATTTTTCTTGTTTTCTTTGGAAAACGTCCGCATACATTTGTAAATAATTTTTCTTTCTAAAAATGTTTAGAAAATTAATTAAAAAGAACCAAAAGCCGAAAATTTCATTAATTTGTAAAATCGATGGTTCGAATCCTGGTCAGGGTGAAAATTAAAAATTAAAACAAACGCTAGGCACCGCGTATTTACATTCATACTTAACTCATAAAAGTCAATATGATACTGAAACAGTGTCTATAATGTTGTGAGCAAACAAGTATGAATAATTAAAAATAAAAAAGTTGCATTTGTGACTATCAAATTGCTAGTACAAAAAAAGCAACAACAAATGTACAAGACAAGTTACAAAGAGAATGACAAAGAAAAAGCTTTAAGTTGTGTGTGAACTTCGTCTCACCAAATTAACAATAAGATTAGTTGGTTAAATAGATGATGTTTACGATGTACATAACATAAGGTAGATAGATGCAAAGAATGCTGATGAAGGATGTGGCGGTCCAGAAAATGCTGCATTTCATTCTGCTAGCGTCTAATTTTTCTTGTTTTCTTTGGAAAACGTCCGCATACATTTGTAAATAATTTTTCTTTCTAAAAATGTTTAGAAAATTAATTAAAAAGAACCAAAAGCCGAAAATTTCATTAATTTAAAAAAATCTATATTTTTCTATATTTGCCATATTTGCAAAACCTGTTCTTTGATTATATCTTAACATAATTCAAAAGGTTTTATCTGCCCGAACGTGCCCGTTTGGCTTCTAGAGGTAAAAAAGGTTAAAAAGACATGGTTGCAGAAATTGTATGGCGTCCATCCCTTATATGTTTTGTTTTTAGTAGTAAATTTTTGTTTAAATTTTTTTTTGTAGTAGTAAATTTTTAGGCATGGTAGCATAGGCCTATATATTGCAAAATAAGCACAATGCCTGAATTAGTCTACGACTCAAAGTTGGCGCAACAATTACTGAAACCATTAAAGAATTTAAGTACTGAAAACTTGGCGTTGAACAATTTAAAATTATTTGAACTGTTTAGAAAGTCAACCACACCAAAAGTTTTTCACGGAAGCTGCTTTAGAAGAACTTGATAGCTTATACGGAAATATTGAGAGAATCGAAATTATAAAAAATAATTTTTATCTGATATATGCAAATATTAAGGCAAAATGGGTGAAATCTAATCGAACTGGCTTAATGAAGACACCATCCAGGCTATAATGGCAGTAGATAAACCCACCACATCAACCAGAGGAGCGAAAGGAAGGCCAAAAAAAAAGTATTGAGGAGTGTTCAGTTTTCACAAGAAAGAGGAAACTTGCCGATGCCATCAATGAGTTGAACACGAAGCATTTATCGGACGCGTTAGCTATTAAATATACAAAGGACAGTGAAAGAGATAGGTCTCAGATAACCAAATCTGTTGCTGATGCAAGCCCACTGCGACTAAAAAGGATTAAGGAAAGCATTCCTATGCCCACAAACGCACACATTAAAAAGTATGGTACTGAAGAAGCCTTGGCCTTGTTTACGGACTTAGAACTTTCCAAAGAGAAATATGAGAAACTACGTGCATCGTTAACGCGACACGGCGCTGACGTTTTACCCGGATACAAGCATATTACGCAAGCCAAAATAAATTCTCGACAACTACATACGAAGTTTACGGAAGTCTCTGCGAAACCCAATCTGCAGGATCGCATGGGCCATACAGTGAAACAGTGGAGAGTCTTTCTGAAAATGAGTTGAAAATTCTTCCTGAGAAGTTGACATTGATCAGCAAATTGGGCTGCGATGGATCATCCGGACAAAGCGTTTATAAGCAAAGGATATCTTCTGATGACGCTACAATATCGGACGGAAATATGTTTATGGCATCTGTTGTTCCTTTGCGGCTAAAATCTGATGTTTCCCTACACTGGAGAAATCCACGTCCGTCATCAGTGCATTATTGCCGACCAATAATGTTTCAGTTTGCAAGAGAATCGGCAGAACTCATAAGGACCTCGGTGAAGAACATTGAAGAACAAATAAGCAAGATTAAGCCTACAAAGCTGCAAATTGGAGAAGGAAAATATATTGAATGCAATTACGAGTTCCACCTGACTATGGTTGACGGAGAAGTCTTAAACGAACTGACAGGAACAAAATCAACAATGTCATGCCCGATTTGCAAAAAGAGTCAGAAGAACTTTGGTAATTTAAACGATTCTACAAATGAAGAGAATTACGAATATGGAATGTCACCATTGCACGCAAGGCTTAGGTGTATGGAGTTCTTGCTAAAACTGGCGTATACCCTACCACAAGAGGAGGAAAACTTCGATGAAAATACATCAATAAAGGATAAGGAAAATATCAAAAAGAAGAAAATACAGGATGCTCCGTCCCAAGCACGGATATGGTAACTCAAACGATGGAAACACCTCTAGGAGATTTTTTGAAAATGATGAGGCAGTAACTAAAATCACTGGAATTGACAATCAAATCGTGAAAAGATTGGGAACGATCGTGGACGTTTTAAACTGCAAAGAAAATGTCAATTCTAAAAAATATGGAGAATATGCGTCGAAAACCCCGACCCCGACCGTCCATAAAATATTGGCGCATGGCAAAGGTATAATTGAGTTCCAGTCTTTGCCAATTGGAGAGCTTTCTCAAGAAGCACAGGAGTCTCTTAACAAATTTTATAAAAAATATAGATTGCAGAACACATTCGAAACATCAAGGGTAAGGCAAAATGAGGACCTCTTCAACATGTTGGCAGCATCTTCCGATCCACTTATTTCTTACCTGCGGCATGTGAAGTCACGAAAAGAGTTAGAAAATAATTATAGTTTAGAAATGCTTCGTCTTTTAGATATACCTTCTCTTACGATTTGTGATGAATATTTTACAGAAAATTGAAAAAATTAATTTTAAAAAAATTATTTTTTTTTAATTTGTTGAGTAATAATTTAAAACATAAAACCCTAAAGAAAAAAAATAAAAACTATTTAAAAATGTAAAAAAAAAATTTTTAGTTACTATAAAATTGATTTTTCTACTAATTTTAACTTTGATAACCCATAAGTAGGCCCCTACAAAGTGTACCACCCTTTCCAAATGCTCATTTCATAGGCTGAACAGTTATCTATCATATGCTGTTTAAACTTTTTAATTAGCTTATTCGGTTCAAAAGATATGATTTTTGCAACAAAAAAACTCAAATGGCGCCACTGTGCGGCGTTGAAGAAAAGCAAACCAATCTCTGAAAAAGTGAGATTTTACCACGCTGAACAAACGTCAGAAACGGCTGAAAATATTCAATTCCCTACGATCTATAGGAAAAGACAACGACACAATGAATCAAGATATCGCAGCTTTACGAGCCCAAATAGAGGTACTCACACAAACTCTACAGAATACTCAATTGAAGGTAAATACACTGGAGGCGGAACGATCTCACCATACAACCACTACGCAGGAACAACATAGTGACTTCACACCAAATATAAAGGATGCAACTCAGATAAATTTAAAAACATTCGAAGCTATACCGTGCTTCAGTGGGGATAAAAACCAATATAGATCTTGGCGGAAAAGGGCATGGACATTCATGGAAAATATCAAACAATTTTCCAACCACCCAAATTACTACACAGCATTAACGATACTGCATTCAAAAATTGTTGGAGAAGCAGCAGACATCCTCATCAACCACAACACTAAGATGAACTTTTATTCTATATTTAACAGGCTTGACTACACTTACGCAGATCAACGACCATTATACGTACTTCTCGAGGAAATGAAGAAACATAAACAGGGAAGACAAACACTCTCAGAATTCCACAGCAAAATCAGCAAAGCACTGAACCTCGCACTTTCGAAAATAGAGATGTCAGGTGATAAGGGATCTGCATCCATGGCGGAATATGCAAATCAGGAAGCAGTCCGTACATTCATCACAGGACTCAACAGTAAATACACAAGCGGTACATTATATAGCCATCATCCAAAGGACCTAGAAACTGCAAGCACCATATACCATGACAACGCAAATATGCAGTTCGACACACTGGCTACGAGGGCTGCTATATATATTCTGGCCTGGCAACACTGAGTGCTGCCGAGTGCAGTCTGACATTTCCATTGGAAAGTTTTTCATTTTTAAGCATAATCGTACTCAAAACGTTTTGACGTACGACCATTATTTGTGTTGTTAACAGTGACTTGAAAAAATTAATATAGAAAAAAATGGAATTAACTCGTGAACATTTTCGTGCCATCATTTTTCACAACTTTTGACGTGGATTATCACGGCAAGAGTGCATTGATGAACTTAAATCTTTGTATGGCGATGAAGCACTATCCTATAGCACTGTGAAAAATTGGTATAATGAATTTAATCGTGGCCGAAGCTCGCTCAAAGACGAATTCCGTGAAGGTCGTCCAAAAACGGCTGTTGTGCCAGAGAACATTGATGCCGTGCGTGAACTCATAATGCAAGACCGACATGCGACATACCGCGAGATAGAGACATTCTTGCATACTGCATGAACACCTGGCCGTAAAACCATGTTTTAGAGGTGTCTCAATCGGAGTGGAAAAAGTGCTTCGATAACTGGTTTGAGCGCATGAAAAAGTGTGTAAATCATGCTGGAGAATACTTTGAAAAACAATAAAACCATTTTTGATTATAAATATTCGCATTTTCACTATTAGGCCAGAAATATATAGAGCAGCCCTCGTACAACACAATTATACAACCAAAAACCAAACTTCGGACCACAACGATACGAAGATAGAACGAGGTACAATCCCAATGTACAAGCTCAATTTAATCATCAACCACGGCAGGAACCCATGGAAGTGGATAGTTCGCAACAATTTAGACGTTCAACACAATATTCTCCACAGCAGCAATACAACCCACTCAGAAGGGAGCAACAACCAACAAAAAGGGATAGAATGCCTTCATCAAAAAATTATAATCCGAATAAAGTTCAACGAGTAAACCAGACGAGAGATGAAGATATACAATCACTTGTACCACACACCGAAGATACTTACGAAACCGGCAGCGCTTTTTTAGGCGAATAAACGGATTGCCATGTCTACAGAGGCACTGCCAAACAACAGGTAAATCCGTTAATATATTAATCGACGCAGGTGCGACAAACAATTATATTAGTTCTAAGTGCAACATAGGAAAATCTATTCCAATAAAACCAGTTAAGGTAAAAACGCTTCACGGATACTCTTTAACGAAAGCAAAAAAAATTATTACACTATTAGGCCACAATTTAGTATTTTTCGAAACTGAAGCCTTAGAAGAGTTCGATATGCTTCTCGGGGAACATGGTCTCAGAGCCATAAAAGCAGAAATTAACTTATTTGAGTATAAAATCACGTATAAATTTAAAAGAAAAGAAGAAATTAGCGAACAAAAAGTGAATTACACAGTCAATAATGACAAACATAAAAATGAAATTGAAAATATAATGAGAATAAATGACGAAACCAACGAAATTCTGCCCTTTACAACCACTGTACAAGCTACAATTAGGACAAAATCAGAAGATCCTATTTGGGTGAAACAGTACCCGTATCCAATAGCAGACAATGAATTTATAAATAAAGAAATTCAAACATTATTAGACAACCAAATAATACAACCTAGCAAAAGCCCATACAACTCTCCAGTATGGACCGTTGCGAAAAAAGGCTCAGATGAGGAAGGGAAACCAAAAAAACGTATGGTAATAGATTTTCAAAAGCTTAATGCTCAGACTATAACCGACAGGTACCCTATCCCAGATGTAGCAATGACTATTCAAAATTTAGGAAAAGCAAAAGTCTTTACAACACTAGACTTAGAGTCAGGATTTCACCAAATCTTGATAAAAAAAATCAGACAGAGAAAAGACTGCATTCAGTGTGAATGGAGCAAAATACGAATTTCTTAGAATGCCATTCGGCTTAAAGAACGCACCTTCTATATTTCAGCGATGTATAGATGTTATTCTGCGGCCATATATTGGTAAGTTCGCTTACGTTTATATCGACGACGTGCTTATATATTCTTCTTCGCCTGAAGAACACATGGAGCATTTCGAATAATAATAAACGCATTACATAATGCAAATATGAAAATTTCTGACGAGAAATCACATTTTTTCCAAGACTCAGTAGAATACCTTGGTCACGTAATCAAACACAATAAAATAACTGTAGATCCTAGTAAGATCCAAACAATAAAGGATTATCCAATACCTAAAAATTTAAAAGAATTAAGGTCATTTTTAGGACTAGCTAGTTATCATAGGAAATTTGTACAAAACTTCGCTTCAATAGTAAAACCCCTTACTACATTCTTACGCGGAGACAATAGCGGTGTAAACAAAAAGCAAAGCACAAAAGTATTAATTAATCTAGATAAACCAGCACTCGAAGCGATAGAGAAAATTAAAGATATGTTACAAGCACAAGTCGAATTATTTCAACCAGATTTTAACAAGCCCTTCGAACTAACAACTGATGCAAGCAACTTTGCAATAGGAGCTGTACTTTCTCAGAATAAGAAACCTATTTCATTTATATCTAGAACCCTTAACCAAACCGAACAAAACTATAGCACAAACGAAAAAGAGCTTCTTGCGATCGTTTGGTCACTTCAAAAATTAAGAAGTTACATGTACGGTATAGCAGACTTAACCATTTACACGGACCACCAGTCACTCATTTTTTCTATATCTGATAGAAATCCCAACACAAAATTGAAACGATGGAAAAATTTCATCGACGAATATGGCGCTAAATTAGTATATAAACCAGGAAATCAAAACGTCGTCGCTGACGCATTGTCACGTCAACAGATTAATAATACTTCGAGTTGTTCACAACATTCAGCACAAAGTTCGCCAATCGAAAAATTGAAACGCGTGAAACAACCATTAAATGCATTTAAGAATCACTATAACACAGATAACTTAGTGCAAATATCTTCACAAAATATTTTCTCATATGCACGACACACACGTTTCTATTCAACCAAGGACGAATTATTAGACAGATTAGAACAAATAATAAACCCAAAAGTAACAAATGCTATAAAAATAGAGGAAGAAACTCTATTCCACGTCGAAGATAATATCATTTCTTCTTTTCCAAATGTAAAAATTGTAGTAGCTCAGAAAATGACAGAAGATATAGAAAACATAGATAGACAAAAAAATCGTAGTACTAGCACATAGACGAGCACACAGAAATTACAAAAATAACGCTCAAGAAATACAGACTACGTGTTTTTGGCCAACCATACGCACCATGTATAAAAAAGAAGCACAAGACTGTGAAATCTGTCTTACAAACAAATACGAAAGAAGACCAAATAAACAACCAATTGGAGCAACACCGATTCCAAATCACGTGGGAGAACATATACACTTAGATTTATTTTATATGAACGGAAACACATACATCACCACAACTGATAACTACTCAAAATATTGCTATATACGAGAAATTCCAAATAAGAAAAACATACACAAATACATCGAAGAAATACTATCGCAAATCTATCCAAATGCTAGATTCATAATGACTGACAACGAAGCAGCATTATCAAGTATATGCGTAAAACAGGTTTATGAAAAACTACATATTGAGCACACGCTAACGCCAACATACCATTCAACAACAAACGGTCAAGTGGAACGCACTCATAGCACGCTGATCGAACTCACTGGAGTCCTAGCTCAAGAATACAATTCTTTACCAGGAGACGAAATCTTTAATGCCGTTCGAGAATACAACAAAACAATACACTCAGTCATTGGAGAGAAACCCGAGGACGTGTTTTTTAACCGGGGAGCACATCCTGATATTAAAGAAAAAATCGAAATAAACCAACAGAAAATACTTCTATATCACAACAAAAATCGTAAGAACATCACATACCAAGCAGGGGACGTATATACTCCAAAACGCACCGACGCAATAAAAACGTAAGGAAATACTCAAAACATATTGTAAAGGAAGATAAATGTAACACAATAATTACAAACAAAAATATTGTTATACATAAGGATAATATACGAGTACAAACATGCAAAGAATAATAATATTATTATATATATCCGTCGCGTTCGGTAACAGACTAATAGACTTAAAAGACAAAAAATATATAATGATAGAGACTGACCCTGTATACGTTTTTCAGGACACAGCGTTCTTATACCATATGACAAACCTTTCTATAATCTTGACACCCTACGAAAATATAGTACGATTTGCATATAATTTAGAACAAAACTCTGCAGAATATTTGTTAATAACTAAAATAGAAAATCTGAAGCCACAACTACTTCCTAGAATCTCCAGAACTAAACGTTCACTTAATTTTCTAGGATCTGAATTTGAAAAAAATAGAAAGAATTAGCCCCGAATCTATTTCAGAACATTTAACACTTACCGAAGTATACAACGAACTACATTCTATCGCTACAATGATTAATTTCGCAAAAGACGAAAACTTTTATTTCGGAACTTTAAATTTAAAAGATATTCAACAAATAGTGTCTAATGAAGCGTTAGATCTACCTATAATAAATATATTAGAAAATGCCGATATTAATGTTTTTTATTTTCATCACACAATTGAAAACACCTATAAATACCCATTATTAAAAACGAAATGTAAGCTATTTATTTTGTATCCACTAGCATTTAAGCACGGAAAACTATTACTAGACTCTAGAATAGCAAAATGCAATAATAAATTTACAAGTATCGAAAAATGTAAAAATTATCTAGGAAACTTTATATGCAAAATTAAGAAACCGGACAACTGTACTATTAATGTATTAGAAAACAGGCCAACCAAATGCGAAGTAATACATGAAAATAACGCACCGCTACAAGTACTCGAAAGTGGAAACATCATTACAGATTACGAACACACCTGGAATAACGTAAAAATAAATGGACCTAAACTAATACAATTCAATTACTCAACAAATCTAGATGGAAAACAATACTACAAGCACTCAAAGATGCCATACATAACCTACACGACGTACAATTACAAATAATGCGCATCTTAGAATCTAATGGTAATTACAAATTTAACAATATCCAAGAAATATCAACCTTCCTGATACCCATCGAAGAACATCCAGTCAAATACACATTTTATTTCGTATTGGGACTATGTATATTAGCATTACTAACTTATGGTATGATTAAATTCTGCGAATGCTACAGGATAAAGAAAATAGAAACACAAAGGAAAAAAATCGACGAATTATATGAAATAGAACTTCTCAAGCTCCGACAGAGACAATATACAGTTTAAAACGAGGACATTTTTTTTAAGAAGGAGGAGAGTTAACATCTCTTAATTTAAGATAGTAATAACAAATCCATAAATTCAAATATAACTAAGATAGTAATAAAAGATGATAAATCCATAAACTCAAATATAACTATTCTAAGCTAGAGATAAGACAAATATCATAAATACAACTATTGTAACGATAAGATAAACATCATAAATACAACTATTGTAACGATAAGACAAACATCATAAATACAACTATTGTAACGATAAGAAACACATTCTTTCTTTTCTAACTTAATACAAATAACTCAAAACATGTTTTACTGATAAAAAAGGTACTAGTAACCTAAACAAAGAAAAACATATTTTGAGTTGCTAAGAAAAATAGGATATATAGTCTTAAGAATATATTTAATAAAGAAACGCACATTTTTTGGTGCAGAAAAAAGAAAATATATTTTTTTACTCATTTCCTATAATTGGAAATTAACTCGCGAGCTTTGATGAATCACAGGGTCCGATGTATTGAAGAATGTCCCAGACCAATCCTCTCATAGCTCATAAACATAGTAATTAGTGAAACATGAATGTATAAGAAATGAATAGATAAATTGCTTTAATCTTAGATTTTGATGACTTACGTACCACTTGCAGTTATTATCTATAGTTTTTTTAGTAACCTCTCCCAGAAATCAATAACCTCCATGCCAAACCTGATAAAGAAATAACATAAGATATGAGACAGATTTTATCATTTGCAGAAATAATTTCTAGTGTTTTGCATACGTATTTATTTCATGTCGTTTTTTGTTTTGCCTTTACAGTTTATTACTAATGAATATTTTTATTTATTATTTTAATAGTTATTTATTTTAAATTTAAATATATATATATATATATATATATATATATATATATATATTTGATGGCAACACAAATAAAATCGCAGTGGAAGATGTCATTTCTCGTGTCGAGAGTTTTTGGAAAAAATATGGAGTGTCATTGAATGAAGTTTTGGACAATTTCCATCTGTTTGTAAAGAGAAGTGCTGAGAAATGGTACTGGTTGTTTATCCAAACAAATTACATCACCGAATGGTGTACTTTAAAAGAGGCTCTTATAAAGCAATACCGGTCAATCAGAACTCAATCTCTCTCTCTCTGCTCCAGTAAATCATTACACGAGAAAAGTAAACGAAATCTATGAAAAATCAGACATTGGAAACTCACCAGAGATTTATGAAGATGTCGCAGATCTCGTTTCAAATATTAATGAAAAGCCAGCGATTAAAAATAATGTAATTTGCTGGAACTGTAGAGAGATAGGTCATGTGTACATAGATTGCCCCTCAGCACAAAGCGCGTTGTTTTGTTACAGATGTGGAAAGCCTGATCTAAAATCTCCAAATTGTGTAAATTGTAAAGAAAAAAATTTCTCAGGAGCGGGGTTACAGCAGGGAACTATGTTTTAAGGGAAAACCCGCCTGCCATTCGCCTTTAATGAAAAATAATAAAATTAATTTAGTAAAAGTAGTCAAAAATTTTAATATATTCACACCTCAAATGCGACAGACTTATTCTCTTGAAGAACGTCAGCTAAATTACGAAATAGTCTGGGAAATAATTTTTAATGAAAGCGTAAACGTTATAAATTTCAGAGCGGATAAGGAAGTTAAGAAAAAAGTTTTCAGAAAAAAAGAAAACGTTTACGCTTTCATTTAAAATTCTTTCCCTGACTTTTTCGTAATTTAGCTGACGTTCCTCAACAGAATAAGTCTGTCGCATTTAGGGTGTGAATATATTAAAATTTTTTACTACTTTAACTAAATTAAATTTATTATATTTCATTAGGGCCGAATGGCAGGCGGGTTTTCCCTTGAGCGATGGTTCTCCGCTATAACCCCGCTCCTGAGAAAATTTTTTTCTTTACAATTTACACAATTTGGAGATGTCACAAAAGGCTTTCCACATCTGTAACAAAACAACGCTCTTTGTGCTGAGGGACAATCTATGTACACATGACCTATCTCTCTACAGTTCCAGTAAATTGCATTATTTTTAATCACTGGATTATCATTAATATTTGAAACGATTTCTGCGACATCTTCATAAATCTTTGGTGAGTTTCCAATGTCTGATTTTCCATAGATTTTGTTTACTTGTCTCGTATAACAATTTACTGGAGCAGAGAGAGAGAGAGAGATTGAGTTCTGTGGTCTTTTCGGCAGAATACCTTTTCTGCTTCGACACACTCTTGTCTATGCTCTTCTTCCGAATTCACCGAAATGGCTTAAACTTTGCTTCTGATTTCTTCTCTTAAATTTTTCTTAATCATTTTGATCATTTTTTTTCGGTATTCAAATATTCAGTTGGGATCTTATTTGGTTCATGGCAAAGAAAAAAGCATTATACTGTCCCCAGGCTGCTGTTTCCTCTCAAACATGTCGCTCGTTATTTCAAAACTAGATCTGGTTGCCCGGTATTGCTTTATAAGAGCCTCTTTTAAAGTAGACCATACGGTGATGTAATTTGTTTGGACATACAACCAGTACAATTTCTCAGCACTTCTTTTTACAAACAGACGGAAATTGTCCATAACTTCATTCCATGACACTCCATATTTTTGCTAAAGACTCTCTACACGAAAAATGAAATCTTCCACTGCGATTTTATTTGTGTTGCCATCAAATTGTAAACCCCACTTATCTATTCGCATTCGGTGGTAGTTTTTTGAATAATCGGTTTTAATATTTTCCAAAGAAACTCTAGATGAATGAGATGATCTATTAGGGAAGTCCCCACTAGGATGTTCCATAAAGTTATTGCGTTTCATGAAGTTTGGTACGATTTCTTCACGTAGCTTCATGTTTTCTTGCTGCGTGTGTTGTAAAACCAGGCTCATTTTGCTCATTGCAGCAGT